>OY728139.1:991184527-992434527 GCA_963277665.1 Viscum album | reverse complement strand
CAATATAATCTGAAATTTTTTCTCAGTTTTCCTTATGTCACTTGGACATTTTATCTAAGTTAATGATTTTTTTAAACAAAAATACACACATTGATTTATATTGAATTATCAAAAAATTCTGAATAGGTTTTATCATTTTTTGAGTATGTCGATTGCCATTATTTCAGGAATTAATGTCATTTTTAAATTGGAAGAAGTAATTGGAGTCATAACTATTACACTGTGTGTCAGATGGAGGTGATATTGATTCATACACATGACAATGTCTCCAAACAAACAGTAAATGTCAATGTTATCATGATATAAATTTTATTTCACCATAAAACTACAACAATATATATAATTTCAATTACCATAGATTAAAAAAAATATCATTATTGAAAAATGGGTGAGTGGAGGATGCTATAGATACCATTATATCATGAGATGTCATCACAATGAAATCATGAGCTCTATCCATTATTCTGGTGTTCAATGGTAATGGTTTCTCTACTAAATTACATTCATTTTATGTAGAATTGGAAGCTCAACATACAAAAGAAATGGAAATCATAAAGATTTAAGAACAAAACCAAATAAGTTCTTAATAAAAATGATATGGAAATTAACATAAAAATAGAAGAAAAAATGATGAAAAAATTAAAATAATAATTTTTAGGAATTAAATATTTCATTATTGTTGTATGTATTTTTGACACATTTCATTATTTGTATTTTGTAGGATTTATCCTCAAAGTCAAATCTTTCATGATAAAAATCATTTATTTCTATGGATGTCACATCTATTTCTTTTTCTGTACATTCTTTCCTCATGTATTTTTCAAATTCATTTCTATGAAATTATATATTGTATTTTGACTATGAGTCTTTTTTACAGTCATATTATTACTACAAAAATATAATTCACAATGGATTAATAAATATTTCAAATGAAATTGTAATTAACATTTAAAATAACTCTTTTGGGGTGCTAGTTTGTTTATGTAACATGATCTCAATTATTATCTATAGGGGTGGATTTACTTTTAATTAAGATTACATACATGTAGAAACGGACTGATAATAATTAGAGGTAACACCATGTATATTTCAATAAAAATATTACTTGATTCTCAAACTCACTTTTTTAAATGGGTGATGGGATTTTACCCCTCAATCAACTAGCTAAATCCCTTTATTTTGTACCCTCTAACATAAAAAATGTCATCTCTTTTGGGATCGATGTGAAATGATTGTGATGTCCTAATGAAAGTGATATTCCCAGTTGAATTTTCATCTGAAACATCAATAGTTGTGATCTAAAACAGAACAATTGACCACAATTGATTTGTGGGATATGAAACATAAAACACAAGTAATGCCTGTGATTCAATTATATCTAGTTTTCCTTTATACTCTTCCTTACAAAAATCATCTTTCATTAATCCCAATTATTCTATTTTTAAAGCACTCCTATTATAAAAAAACATTCATTAAAAATACACACTTCCGATATAGTATAATCTAACTCCCATATTTATTTTATGATACAAATGTATGACATATTCATGTAAACTAGATTTGTACACTTAGTACCAGAAACATCCATAGCTTTAGCTACAAGTTTAACACTACTATATTTCATGTTAATTTTTTCATCTTGTTTATTTATATAGATTATATACATGTTAATTACATAACTACAATATGATAATATATACACACTTGGTTCTCCTGATATCCATCCGAGTTGTTCAAAAATTGAATCTTGATTTTCATATTATTCTTCAAAAATATGTTCCCAAAACCCTCAAATAATCTAATGATTATGGGTATTTGATATAAATATTTTAACCCCATCTTGATTCAAAGTCCTAAGAATTTATTTTTGGGTTTTAAAATATATTTAAACCTCCAAACTATTAGTCAAAATGTAATAGATGGGTAATATCAATATATAATATTGATTGTGAAAATATCTCTACTAGAAATTCCATCACCCACAATCTACACAATCAGTTGTGATTTCGGTATTTTATTGTTTTTAACACATGATAGGTATTCGATTCAAAATTCAATGACCTCCTCAACAATATATTTCTCTACAATACATCCCTCTAGCAAATTTTGATTTTTGATGTACACTTTCATAATCATCAAACACAATTAATTAGGGTACATCAATCTATAGAGTACAGGACCACATAGTAGAATCTCTCTCACCATGTGAACCATCAAATTAATAATAATATAAATTTTCTTTTTCGGATGATCATTTCCAATTCATATAATATAACGAAAATTTATCTTTCCATAGTCGGCATTTTCGCCGGGTCGATAACCTGGCTACATATATCATTGAATAAGAACTGGTGCTTCATTAATATTTTAAAATCATTCATAAGAAATAGTCAATGTAAATATATTAGAATTATATCTTTCATCAAAACATGAAATTTATGTGATTTTAGAACCATTAACATTAAATCGGTCATTGAAACAATGTTATTTATATTCGATGAATACCCCTTGAGAATGTTGACATCATTCAAGATGTTGGATAACTAATATCTATCCTTCCTAGAAAGAGTGTATGTAGATGGAGGAGAATTTTTTCTTATATTCCCTTATTAACCATTCCCAACAATGCCTTAATTCCATTCATTATTTTTTAGGAGAATTTAGAAACATGTAGATGATAATATCACATACTGTTTATTTAATATGATAAACATCATTAAAATGTCTAACATATTGATAAATCCCACATGGTAATTCAAAAAAAGGTCTATTTTTATAACAAATTCGCATATGGTTACTCCAAAATGGTTTAACAAAATAACATTCCATATCATTTGATTTCTCAAATATCTGATCACGTGTTATTGGAGATAGGGTTGTACAGTCTTTTGAACTTCAATCAAATTATGTTATCTAATATCGGAACATATGTCGTCGATTTAGAAATCTATCATATCCTAGATACATTGTTTTTGATGAACGGCTCTACATAATCGACTATGAACCTTGTTTTGAAATCGGGAACCCTATAGTTCATTTAATATTATATCCAATAAAATTTCCATAAGCCGGAAAGTAATTTATCAGCCCATACAAGATGACTATCAACATGAAATCTTCATTTATGTATTCATCATACAACGTAACATATTAATAACATAATAATTTCAAATCATTTATCGGTGGATCCAAAAAAATATCAATATCATTTCTCGATTTTTTTGTTCCTGATATTTTCATAGATAAAATGACTTATTTTTTTCATATGCATATACATGGGGGAAAGTGATAATTTATCAACACAACAAGCCAAATACTGTGTGTTCTACATTTAAATCCCAAAAGAATAACTAAATCTACATATAATATAAGAAAAAGGATTCTAGGATTGTTTCCTAATTCAGTATACTCATAATCAATTCACTTCGACTAAGGAGAGTTTTTCAGTTGAAAAAGTTTCCAATCCTTAATTCTTGTATCTTTATACCACATCAGTTGCCTTATAGTCTCCCCACAAACATTGAGGCGCCTAAAAAAGAGTATGGTTGGAATGCACCATAAAACATTTGTAGTACCAGATTCATCATTCATGTGTGATGAACAACAACACTTTGGGTATTATATATGTTATTTTGGGTCATTCATAAATAGTATACAACCATTGGGATAAGGATTTATTCTTTTAGAGATCATACCCATCGATTCCTACATTCATTTGGTGTTGTATGTTCTTCTAGGGTGCTTATTATCTACTAGGATCTTGTGATTCAAGATAGTAAGTAGTTCTGGAAAACTAGTTTCACTCCATTCATTTCCTATATTCAAATAATAAAGCTTTAGTATGGTAAAAAATGATGTATATTTAGTGAAACCATCATAAAAAGGCATTTTTCAAAACCCATTACCTTCTCAAACAATTTTGGGAAATCACAATGTTATTCTACAACATTCCTTGTCATATCCTCAATAAGATTCTCTACATTATTAACAATTTTATTCACATCTTCAATACAATCTTATTCATTTTACACACTTGTAATCATATCAGATGATCCCAAAATACTGTGATATCCTAACCACTAGCAATATTCTCCTTTTCTATATGTTTATTCAAAAGTTTATAACATTGATCTATTCCATGTTATATCAAGTGTTCTTCCAACTACTCTGGACTAATTACTCTTGAATTACAATAGTGTTAACAATGAAAATGGATTTCAGAGGGGTCATATGCATGAATTTTATAAACAAGATGAACTCTTTTACTCCATATTCATACTCTTTTCTATGATGATTGACATCTATCCATTCAATATTCATATCAATACTATTTTATTTGGTATTATTAGTATTTAATAAAATATATATTCCAATACCTTAACACATTACAAAAATCCAAATTATTTAAAATTAAATTCAACTTTATCCCCTAAAATTGATTCCACACATTCAAAAAATATTTTCTACATTTTCATAACTATATCAAATATATCTAAACAATTTAAAATTAGATAAATTCGTTCTTATAAATAAATATTCACACATGTTATCCAAAATTAATACATTTCTCAAAATCACCTATTAATTTAAATACCAAAAATCCTTTACAAAATTGACAATAGAATAGAACCCATTTATAAAACCTTTTAAAATCATTAAAATAATTTTCATTCCACCAAAAATTTGGTTTTCAAATCATCTGACATACTAATATTTCATTTTCCATTCAAATTTATTCTTTTCCAAACAAAAAAATGATTTTATGTAAAAAATATGTTATTATTGAAAAACATACATGAATTGGTATATAATGTTCGATAAATTTTAAAATTATTTCGGAAAATAGTATATAAGTGAAATTTATTCTTATTATAATGATAAGAAATCCTGGAATCAATATATATCCCATAGGAACATGAATCTAGCAATAAAAAGTTATATGAAATAGAACATATACATAGATTGGGATCATACACAAGGATAATATAATAGTTCAAATTCAGAACATGTCTAACTATTTAAACGATCTCATTAAGGATGATTAGAATAAGAAAGTAATCACACTTAATTGGGAGTTATATATGCTGTTTAAATCCACCATGATATGGAGTTGACCATTTTGCTTCTCATAAATCACCAAATCATTCTAAAACTTCTCTAACTCATTATTATGTAAATCATTGCAAAAAATATAAAATCTTCTAGGAAACATTTTCATAGGCATGAATACCTCTTCCAATGAGTGTATATCTTTTCATAATTCATTTTTTATCCCATAAAATTGGTCATATTCAATTATTCATCAACAACATTTGATAATATCAAACAACATAAATGATTTTCAATAAATAACATATTTAACACAGCTATTAATCATTGAGAGGATTATTTTATTAACCAGTAATCATATATGAGACAATTATAAGTATTGGAAAGGGGGAATAAATCAGTATTTCAATATCAAATTGAAATCTAGAACACATAACTATATTTTCCAAGAAATCATTAATTATATCACTACAAATCTTAGTACTTCCTAGAATAAAATAATTTAATAATAAAAAATAATATATATATATATATATGTATATAATCTAGAATAATTAGAAAATAGGGTCACCTGGAAGCGACTATCGTGGTTGATGAGGCATAGGCAGAGGCAGTGGATACGGGGTTTGGTGAAGTGGATGTGTAGGTAGTAGAGAAGGGGGTGGGGTAGTGAAGGCAGAGGTAGGGGAGGGGGAAAATGAAAATGATGCAATGTAGTCTAGGGTGGGGTGGGAGGTGGTAGAGGTTGGGGTTGAGGAGGTAGAGGAGGTAGAGGAGGAGGGAGGTAGAGAATGAGGAAAGTACAGTGTAGACATGGGTAGAAGAGAAGCGGTAAGTAGAGGTGGTGGTATAGGAGGTCAAGGAGGAGGCAGTAGAGGTTGTGGAGGATATCGAGGCGGTCGAGGCAGAGGCAGAGATAGAGGAAACAGAGGTAAAGGAAAAGGAAGAGTTTCTCGAGGCGAAGGCAGTGGTGGAGGAAAAAGTGTTGGTTGATGTTGAGTTGGAGGTAGATCCAGAGGCAGAGCTGGAGGTAGTGGAGGTGGTGGGGAATGAGGAGGCATAGGCAACGGTGGCGGTAGCGGTGGAGGTAGAGTTCAACTTTTGTGAGAGTATGATGCTCAAGCTGAAAATGTGGATAACCAATTTTCTCCCTTGATAATGGGAAGGACCCCTCTCCTAGTTTGATTAACATTATTATTACGTACAAGAGCAAGGATTATCTCAATGATTAATTTGGAAATTCTCTTGGAGATGAATTTTTTGTTGTTAAAACAATCATGAAATGTGGAATTACTAATTTGAAGGATGGTACAAATCATGATGAACTCTTTATTCAAAAATATTTTCTCATTCGAGGAAATGAAACACATGAACAAGTCTCATCAAATATTGATGACCTTTAGGAATCTTAGATGTCCCCTAAAAATGGAAGAGAGGCAGACATTCGAATGGTCGGGGTGGCTCTCGAGGTAGGGGTGTCAATACTATTGGATTGTGACCATTTTCTGAACCTTTATTTCTTAATGTCTTTGTATGTGCCGTATTTCTACTATATTTCTAACCATATCTATTTCATGTGTTTCTCATTCTTCTAGTAAATTTATAGAATGATGGGTTTTAATCCACTGTTCACACTATATATCATATAACTATAATACTTATTATACTTATAATGTTTAAAAAATAATGTATATTTAGAAATGAATAAAAATATTTATAATTATAATTCAACTAAATATAGATATATTTAAATAATTTTAAAATTATATTAAATAAATTGAATATATATATATTAATATGTATATAATTATATTACAAATAAATATATAGAAATACATTACAATATACTAGTTTTGAATTTTAGAAAAACAATAATTAAACCAAAACACATAATAGTACAGATAAGTAAAATATCATAATCCATTAATTGCAAACAACATTGAAAAGTCCGATTAGTGAGTAAACACTTTCAAAACATGAAATGAGGATACTTTCTATAATGAAAATAAATAATATATATATTTGTAATTATATTTATTTAATCATATATTTATATAACCTTATAAGTATAATAAATAAATATATTATAATTTTTTAATTATTTACATATATCTATATAGGTGTATTTATTTAAAATCATAATATTATTATAATATATTTATAAATATATCTTTAAAATTATATATATAATAGATCTATCTATTTTAATTTTATAATTATTCAGATATATATATATTTACAATTGTAATTATAAATAAATATATTTATAATTTAAATTCATTTATTTTAATTTTAGAGGTATATATTCGAACATATATAATATATTTATTGGCATAACATGAATGAATCACATACCTAGTTACGTATAAATCATAAAAAATGTGTCATCCCATATATGGACAACTTGAAATGTAATGAGGGTGTAATGTATAAATGAACAATCACGATGAATACATCACATATGAACATCAATTATACTCATGTGTCAATATATAAATTGACCAAATACAATTGAAATAGATATTACATTCAAAAATTATATATATATAATTATAATTATAAATAAATATATTTAAAAAATATTTATATATAATTTTAAATAACTAATTATAAATATCTAATTATAAATACATAATTATAAATATATATAGAAATAAATAATTATTCATATAATAAATATAGTTATTATTTAATATAATTTATTTTAATAATTTAATTATTTAAATATATAATATTTTTTAATTGTAATCTCATAAATAATTTAATTTAATGGTTATATATATATATATTTGAATTATCAAAATTATATATTAATTATATACATTTATTTTTTGGGTGTTAGAAATTCTTCTCTATCAAGAAGATAAATTCTATCTATTTCATTCTATGGAAATCATGTTGATAGCTTCAAATCGAACATGTGCAGTGATGATCAAATCCCCTTAGAGTAGGTTGGACAAAACGAGCTATTTTCCCTTCGTTGTGCACACAACTGTCCTGAAGCTCATAATTTTGTCTCTTAAAATAAGTAACTGAGGTGTTCCCCAATTGGTGATGGGGTTACTAGTGGATTTTGGTCATAGAAGGAATGGATGAGAGAAAATTACTCAAGGACTGCTATTTCATGGAAAACAGAATGCTGATTTACTCCGGATGAAGATGGTCTCATGTTTGATTTGGCCTCAAGATGCACATGTCATGGTGATTATTTTAGATTGATGGATCTCAGTGGATTTGTAGTTAGGGTGTAGATTATGACTACTTTTGATGACCTGGGACGCGGTGATGGGGTCCTCCACGATGGTGGGGATCATCATAGAGCCATGTTTTGGTATGAAACAGTGATGGGGCTCTTCAATCTGTGGGATCCTAGAGGATCTATTATGATATCGTGGTCCTTCAAAATGATCTTGTTACCTTCCCATCGAAGAATATGAGGAACTGGGGTGGATGGTATAAAGCGGCATCGGAAGACAATCATGTTTCTTTCTATCATGATGGTTGTCATCTTGGATTGGCTATTGATGTAGGAGTGATCCTGTGATTAGGAGAGGCCTTCTTGGTTTTCTTTCTGGTACTAAGTCCTTGGGATGTTAGATCCAGGAAGACCACTATTTGGGGGAGGATTGATAATGACCCTAGGATACACTGAATGGTGTTGGATAGTAGTGGTGGGTCCCGCGTGGTGCATCATTTGTACCGATGGACGGAGTTCGTCAGTCATACAGGCATAACAGTGTGGTGGACACACAAATGAATTTGAGTCATTTCACTTATTGGGATTATTTTAATTTTTTTTCATGGTCCATGGGTATTATAGAGTGAGCCTCCTTGCTACTAAATTATGGCCCATTGGGTTTTGATCAATTAGGCCAACCCGATGGATCATTTCATTTTCTCTCGAACTTTTGATATGGTTGCATTGTGGAAAGTGTGGTATGCCACCTTGTGATTGGGGGAACATGTGCCACATATTTGTACCACTATTTAGGATTTATTTTCATTAATGAATTTTATTGACTGAGTATGATCGGATCATAAAACATCCAAATATAAACATAAATTTTTTAATAATGAATATAAATAAAAATTATTTTTGAATATAAATTTAATAATTTTAAATTAATTAGAAATATTATTTATTAAAAACTTTTTATCAATTTTGGCATTATTTCTAATAAAAAGATTGTTTATCAGTTATAAAAAAGAACTGATCAACATGTACAAATTATCAGTGAAATTTTTCACATTGATCATTTGTAGATTTATCAGCGCACTCAGATCATGCTCATAAATGCCCCTTTTATTAGGATATTTTTCATAGCACTGCTATATAATGTCATTTCCCTTATGTTGATCAATGGTTTTTATCATATCCCATGACATCCTACCATCCCTGACTCACTCATGAGCCTTATTCTCCCCACACCCAAGAACTGACCAACAATCTTCTCCTCCTGCATTCTCACCTAATTTATATTTTTTTACTTCTGATCTTCATCGACATCATATTAGTTATATCCAAATCATTCTTCTCTTTTATAGACTATTGTTTTAATTATTATAATTGTTATAAAAAATGTGATTGTAATAGTTATATTTGTTGTTTTAATTTTTTTATCCACAACTTTTACATGAATACAATACAATTTTAATTTTTAATATATATTAAATGGTTATTGAATTAAATAATTTAGTAAATTGTTTGTTTTATTAATGTATTAGGTTTTATATTATGTCCTATGATTATATAGAATAATTCATTATTTACCTTTACATAGATTAGAATACCCTTTCACAGACTTCAATTTTTTATACTTACATTCACATAGGTAAGAGTACTCATAAACACTATTACATAGGTATTTCACATCATTAATGAACCTTACATATATTATTCAATGTACATATTATATCCATACACATGGTTGGGGGACATAACACCTAATGAGATAGTTGAAACCACATGCAATCTGATAAATCCAATTTCTTTAAAATGAATCATACTTTCTAGTGATACATAGTATATTTTATGAGCAAATAATTTTCACTCGCTGATTTGTTGAACCTCTAGGCACCACTTGTTGAAACTAGTTTTTTTGTAGAATTATTTTTCAATATATCATTAGAATATCATCAAAATCCATCAGAAGATACCAACATGGTAGTTTATAATAAATAAAATAGAATATTTTCCATATAGCTGAATGTCATTAGTAAAAATAAAACATGGATTTGAAACCTGAATCACTGTAAAATATGAAAGAAAACCACTATATCATTAAAATATCACTAGATTCATATTTATTCCATCTAGTATTGTAAAATTTACAATTTTCTACACTCAATTCATGATTTTTTCAATTTCAAATATCACTAGAAATATCATTTCATCATTAAATTATGTTCTACTAATATTCCTTTTAATTCACACATGGTAAATTCCCCCAGGGATTGTATTTACTTATTTATCCTACATCACTCAATTTATCATATTTAATAACATAATAATAGTAGAGAGGGGTACCTCTGACATCATCATGTTAGTGATTTTGTTTTTGATGATGAACCGACTCTTATTTTATAATATTCCTCTAAGACATTATAGTTTAACTTTTTTTCATTTTTTTTGAATAATCCTCTTGAAATGTTCCCTATGAGATTATTTATCCTTTAGGGCTTGGTTTCCTTGACCATTATGAGGCCAATATCACTAATACATGTCTCTTCTTTTGATATTGTTTTCTAACACTCTTCTACATATATCCCTTGAAAATGGAAGGCTCTTCCACAAACATTTATATATTTCCATGTGGAGGTATATTTGAGAACATTATGTCATACAATGTGCTTTTCCCCTTCGTTGATATCAATTAAAGTTACTTAAAACTTATTATTCATTAGTGAATCCTTATTTAAGGGATCCTCCTGCACAATCTATAAACACTCTATGTGTATGTATACCCAAGTTACTATTATTTTGGTAGTTTAATGTTATTAGTTGAGTTAGTGGATGAAAACTGTATATTATTCAGGCTTATGAAATGTGAGAAGTGATAAATGTTTTTCTTTTCCAATTAGAGATGAGTAATTTTTCTAAAAAACATTATTGCATTTCATATAGCATACTTCTTCAATTATCCATCTACTTTATTAATGTTTTGATATTTTTGTATAAATATAAGATTTTATGATATTAAAGTTGGATGATTATTTATATTTATATCATTTATGGTTTAATTTAAATTAAATTATTATACAATTTTTGTGGTTTTGATGTTGTGGGAGAGAATGTGTTTATTCTTATGTAAATGTTTTTCATCATAAATACAAGTGTAAATTTCATTCTTATACATATTATAAAATATATTTAATATTTTTTAGGGATGAAATTATTTGATATTGATCAATGGATGTGTGAGCTTGGGTTTCATCACTCGGTTCCCATAGTGAGTATAATAGTTGTTATATTTTTAATCATCATAACATTTAATGTCATATCCATATTCATTATCAATTTTTTTAGGTAAATTCAACTAAAATAGTGTTGACTTATTCTTATACTACTATAATGGTTTTGTGTGGGGGTGTTTTTAGGGAATCATAGAGCAGCTATCATACCCACTGACAACCTGACCCACACACATAACCCCATTCTACCTAACATTTTCATCCTCCAATTTACCTTCCAATGTTGATCCCACCTATTCCTCCTCCTCATCTTATATTGACTCTTATTGTCATACCATGTTTATTTCACCCCCATAAATGTTCCCACCTATATCATATCAATATACTATGATTCACCTGCCCCCCCCATTGATCATTATCCCACCATGTCTTCATAACCTACATTTCCTACTATCCATCTATGATAAGATGACATTGATTATACATCTTCAGATCTAGAGCATGATGATGACTTGTTGTATACATTGGAATAGACATATCCTTCATCCAATACTGATCTTAGACCACTTTGATATCCATTTGAGCCTAATGTCGAGTTTTCAACGTGTTTTTTTTATGTTTTCAAATTTTTGTCACATTATTTTTTATTCATATTGTACATTGAGTTAATTTTTTCTATTATCTTTTTAAGTGATATAATCTAATAGGTGACATGGGATCACTCTTATCTGTAAATATTGTAATATTAAATCATAAATAATAGAGGATTACAATGAATGAAATAAAATGGTAGGTAAAAATTCTAGATAGTGTAGAATTTTTATGGATGCATTATCCATGTAAAACAATATTATTATGGTGCAATCTGTCTCCTTGAAGAATATTAGAAAACAAATAATGGAGAAATCATGGGTCGAGGTATGGGTAATATATTTTATTAAAATTAAATCTATATTATTGTTGTATTTATATGAATAATCAGGATCATTGCAGTGTTAGTTTAGCATTCTTCATAGTTATGCTTCTAAGGTCTCATGGTTGGGGCTTCTGGGGAAGATGTGGTGATCATATAATCATGAGTTATATGTTTTTTGTGTTGGAGTTTTTGTCCTAGAACAAATTTCAATGTACTTTATGATGATATGTATTCATATTTTTTAATATTAGTAAACTTATTAACACCTCATGATTGATCATATGGGTGACATAGTATGTGACAATATCTTAAGAGCAGTCATCGCCCTGAATGGTCATATGAGTTCTCCACTATGATGAAAATCTAGAAGTGTCACAATATGATTCATAAAATATATGTTCTATTTCTAGATGATATCATTTGAGGGAGAAATGATGTAGGTTTTCAGGGGAGGAGAATCCTAGGACATTGAGGTACCTTCTCATGGTTTACTTTATATGAAATATCTGGTGTATGGTAGTTTGAGAAAAAGATCTTCCAGTAGTAAATTTATTTTTATATGTGTCCTTAGTTGTTCCAATATACATACATGTGTATTGACCCATAGAATTTAACATTATTATTAATAAATAGTATAATTTTTGTACTTTGATGTATTGATGAAAATCATTATGATATATATTTACGGTGAGGTAGGATATCTTGTGTGCATCATGAGAAATATTGAATTAATGAATAATGAGAGAAAGTATTTGAACATTTTTTACCTTAATGGAAATTTATATCTCAGGACCTTTCATTAAAATTATATAGCGTAAATAAATCCATGATCATGATGTTTTATAGTATTGTTCAAATTCCATAACTTCAATGGAGGGGTCGTCGAGCACATTGGTTGATGTCATCATCATACAACCTGATTGATTAGAGATATCATGATTATGGAATTATATTTCAATGTCAGTTGATATATGATGTATTATGTTGTTGTGACACTAACATATTTCTATATTGGTGTCTTGGAGTGTTTCCAGATGCTAACTATGGACTCTAGGATTGTTCTCTTGATACCATTGTGAAGTAGGAATAGAATATTACACACTAAATGTATCTAAAATCTTAGTTAAAAATGTATTACTAATTATTATTTAAAAAGTTGAATGAATACTATTCTCATATACGGTTTATTAATTATTTATGTTTGCTCAATCTCATATATTCCATCACCCCTTATCATAGAGAATTTATTTGAGCGGAATATTTAAAAAATAATTTTTTAAATTAATGAAAATAATATATATTTTCTTATTGGAGAATAATGATGTGACATTTATTTCTTAGAAAGTATGAATTATTCAAGGAATGATAAATATTTTGGAGGAATGTCAGATCGTGTTTATAGGTCCATTGAGAAATAATATGTATTAAATATTATTTGATTAATTGATATTTATTTTAAATTCATGGTTTTATCATATATCAAAAAAAATATATTATTAATATTATTACTAACATGGGGTTCTATGAGGATGAAATAAATAATAAGTGGAACTTCTTCAATTACATATTTCCAACCAAGCTATATATAAAACTAATTATATTATTTCTCATGATAGTCAATTTAATTTTTTTTGTTCACAAAGATAGACGGAGAGAATCTTCTCATTCTCTAGAGAGAAAAAACTCCTTGAAACCTCCCATGAATAGAGAATGATTTTCTCCCACAATCTAATATCAAATAAAGGGAGATAAGGGATATTCCCATAGAATCAATCCTTGAAGGGAACATAAAAGGATAAATCATGCATTAAAATCAACCACTCCATCCCCTAGTGATTCATATGTTGATGTTAATAGATTTTTGGAACACGTGTGGATCACCCCTTCAAATTTCCCTCTCCCAAAAGCCATTAAACTGGTTCTCCTAGCTGGTTCACCACCCATCCTCAAGCATGCATCCCTAATCTCAATATTATGTTGTCTAGAAGTTATCGATTAACAGGTCACGTGGGGATACTATAACAACTTTTCTAGTGTTTTTCATAAGATGTACCAATAAAAATAAGTAAAAAATAGACAATAATCCAAGAAATTCATTATAATCAATTTCCAAAACATTGTACAATCATAACACAAATATAAATATGAAATGTCATTTTAACAGTGCCAAAATTTAAGGAATTCCAAAATAAAGACAAATTGAAACATTACCTAAATTAGTTACTAACTCATTTTTTGAATCCCCAGCCATCCTTAATCCATTCGCTACACAGTTTCCTAGAACAATGATTTTTACACTACCCAACGCTACAAAAATCAAATTTTTTTGGGTATGCAATGGCAGCCTGAGTAGTGTGTGAGTAAAACATTGTTTGCCATCACCAATGTTATTTACAAAATATCTTGTATAAATAGATACTGTATGAATATACTAAATAAATTGAATGATAAACAAAAGAAAGCTTGAGTTCCATTAGTTAACAATATTCATAGTAAAAACATTGATCATTTATTCGATTTGATCACATAACCCACTTTATTCAATAAATCCATGGGTTATTAACTTACATAATTTATACCCCATCATAATATTATCAATTATTATACATAAATGACTATTTTCATTTCCCTATCTCACAAGTGATAAACATTTCATAAAAAAATACAATAGAGTCACCTTGGAGCCACAGTTAATTTAGACTCATCAAATGAAACCATTAGGGGATTAGAGCCTTAGTTTGACTCCCAATCCCAGGAATTATAGGGGTGGGGATTAGAGATTACATCTATCATGGCCTTTGGGAGGCCCCTCAGTCCAATACCCCACATACCACCAAGACATGTTCTCTATTTTATTCATCCAATTAACAAATATACCTAATCACAATCCATGAATAATCAATAAACATAACATTCACAATTCACATTCCATTTAACTATAATGTCATCATTGGGCCTTAACCCTTTAACACATTTACCATACACCATATATAGCCCATTAATCCGAAAACCCTTTCATACCTCCACCCATTTATGTTATTTAATAATTTCTATACATTAACCCATTTCACATAATTCAACATTTCCCTTGTATTATCCCATTCATGCATTTCAATTTCAATCTCACATTTCAATAGAAACATTCAACATATTCCTATTTTAATTACTACCTAACAAACCCTTATGCAATTTTCAATGTCTAATTACAACTATCAAAAATACATTATCCAAATCAACTAACTTATAATCATGATATTCTTGGAAACTAATTTATCAAAAGTCAATTCCATAATTAACAGTGTGATTGTAAATGTTCAGGAATATTGGCACACCCCATGGGTGTATATAAATTGGTCTTGTCAACATCAATTCATCCCACACGGATCATGAGGGGTTTAATTCATAATTTATCCTACCATTTTACAAAATCCACTATATAGAATAATAGGAACAAAAGAGAGAACCATTAACACAACAAAACATGCAGAAATCCACTTCAAGACAAAGAAATATAACTTGTAGACTACCTTCTTTGAATGAAGAGAAAAACACATGCTTAATCATAGCCTTTGTTCTGGATTCAAGCACCCCTAGAATACCCAACCTAATATCCACTTGAAAAACAATGTTTTAGGATTCATAAAAAGATGATTGAAGTCTCACTCCCTTATCCATTAGAGGAAAACAATATGAGCGTAAGAAATACTCGTAGCTTCAATCCACAAAACAATACAATCCAAAAACAAAGCATCTTCTTTAACCAAAACATCCTCGACATCAAACACATGAGATGGGTTATGGTAATACTGTTGAAGATATGACACATGAAAAAACATCATTCATGCCACTATACCACTGTGGATGAGCCAATTGGTATACCACTGACCCGATCCTCTCCATAGTATCAAAAAACCCCCACATACTTGGGAACCAAAAATCCTGGTTTATGTATTCGATAGTGAACCAACCTTGGAAACACCTAAAGAAACACATGATCAACCACCATAGACTCAAGTTTGTCTTTGACATCGATCAACATATGAATTATTTTTACCTTGACCATTTTTATACATTTCTAAATTAATTGAACCTCTCTTGACATCTACTACATCTGACTCATTCATAGAAATTCAGATTCACATACCACTATCCAACACAATGAGGATCTACGCATTCTACCATTGATATCCAAAAACTATTTCATTAGAACCATTTACTGGTAACTATTATTATAGGTGAAATCAACATGTTCTATTGGCTTCTCTCATGATCCACCAAAATCATGGAAACAATTCATAAATATATAATCTAGTACATGAATATTATCATATTATTTCCCATTCATCTGTCGGTGAAAATAAATTCGAAAACACACTTGGGTCCCAAAAATGTTCAATAATACCTTCGAGAAACGTGATGTAAAATGAATATCATAAGGTGAAACTATAGTCTATGGTACCCCAACCAACTAAATTATTTACCAAACATACAATTCACTGAACTGATCAATGGTCAGTGACTCACAAATTATTATGACATATGCATCCATGGTCAACTAATCCACATCTACCCATTTCACATAATTCTTTTGAGGATTACACTAATGACCTACCACAAAATCTGTCATTTCGTCATCCCCTTTCTGTCATGGAATAGGAAATGACTGTAACAATCCACCAAAATTTTGATGATCGGACTTCACCTATTGACATGTAAGGAATTACGCCATAAAAACTACAACCTCATTGCACATTCCAAGCTCCCAATACTATCTATGAAGATCATGATAAATTTTAGTCAAAACATGATGCATCACCCAGCTCGATGCAAAAAAGTCACACATCAACTTTTCCTAAAAACAAGTAGCCACAATCACATTACCACAAACATAAACGAAATCATAATTAACAGTCCATCATGAAGGTTACACCACATATTTACGTCACCCCACCCCCCTAAATCCAAAAATTATAAATCTTCTGGATAACTTTCTTTGATCCAGCTCAGAAGCCTGAACTCAACTACAATAGATGAAATAGTCATCTTCTTGTCCTTATTTTAAACATCATGATGCATCTCAGTGAACAAAACTATCATCCTCCATTTTGAATAACATTCTTAAACTATATATTTTTGAGTCTTGTGGATCCATGAATCTGAAGCACTATACCTCTTTCCTAGAGTGTAAACGAGCTCTATGTCAAATGACTACTTGTACTAATTCCATCTACAAATCCAATGATTCAAAAAACAGTAATAGATTGTCTAATTAATTATTTTACGATTATTATACATGGTAAACTATTCTCCGATTATGTATTATCACCTACACTTTAATGCAGAATCCATTAAAACCGACTCAAGATCTTGTATAGATTTATTTATTGCCTTAGGCCTCAATTTCCTTGACACATATGCCACAACATGATAACATTACATCAACACTCCCCCATTAAACACCATACATATCACAAAACTAGGTATACCCATTATCTAGATATGATCAAAATTGGTGTGGATGCCAACTGATTCATTAACTATGGGAAATCATCCTCACATGCCCTATATCATTCCAACTAGATTACATTCATAGTCAGTCTGGAAATTTGTGTTTTATAATGGGAGAAACCCTTAATGAAATCTTTTTAGTATTCATCCAATCCAAAAAAACATCATAGTTTAGAATCATTCTTCTTTTTTCCAAATATTTAACTACTCGCACCTTCTCTAGGTACACTTACTAACCTTTACCAAAGATGATGGGACCTTGAAATACACCATATCAATTCCTAAATTACATTTGGATAGCTTGGTGTATAGACTATTTTATCATATTTTACAAAATAAAATATCTAGATTTTTTCATGAAAGTCATGAATTGTAGAGTACACCAAAATTTCATCAACAAAGACAACTACAAACAGATCCAGGTACTCATGAATGATTATGTTTATTAGTTACATATACCCTTTTTGTGAATTTATCAATGAAAATGGCATTTCAAAAAAATTATATAAACTATATCTTCTCCTAATGTCTATATGTGGTATATCATTAGGTCGTACCCTTTGATGATGATACCCTCATCGTAAATAAATTTTAGTGAACACTGATTCAACCCTTATCAATTCAACAAAGATCATTGAATCGTGGAAGAGGGTATCTGTTCTTAACTGTCATCTGATTCGGCTTCAAAAAATCGACACACAACCACAATGATTCATCATCCTTATTAGGATACATCACTATAGATCCCCACGGTAACATACTCATGGGAATAGAACTCTTGTTTTACAAATCCTCCAATAGGGTTTTATGCTCCTAGAGTTTTGAAGGTCCATTCAATATGGCTGAATATAAATTAGTTATGCTCCCAACAATAACTCTATAGTGAACTCAACATCCCATTATGGTTCCACCCATAATAATTCCATAGGAAACACATCATAAATATGATCCACTATAGGAGGAAATACATGATACTTGACAACTCCATCATGAAGCATCAGATAAGCCACTTGAGTTGGGATCTCACCTAACTGCTGAAAAATTGTCCCTGCATGGCTGGATCAAATATCCAACTAACCCGGATGGACATAAGTGTCTACATAAGAAGATATTAATGTTAACCTATGACTTCAATAGTTTATATGGCCTTAGTAAAATATTACACAATCAATACCCAAAATGAAATTAGAACTTGTTATCTCATGAATAAACACATCCTATAGGAATGGTTATCCACCAACTTCAGGAGCACACCCCTTAAACAACCTAATATTCATTTCACACATCCCTAACACTATATCAATCGATTAACCTATCAAAATTATTCCAACACTATACCCTACATAACCAAAAGTTGATACAAATTAATAGAATGTCAGGAACCTATATCGAATAAAGCATTAACAGGCATGGAAGATAAAAGGATTATACCTCGAATAATTGATGGGCCGGCCACACCTCCTTTTATTGTAAAATAAATAGTATGAAGCTAACATGCCCCTCTACTTTGGGATCTAGTATGAGTTCATGGTCCTTCACTAACCTATAATAAAAATGATATCTCCCCAACGTACCACATATTCTACGTCAACTCGTACGACCAGTAGAGCTCGAACTGCTTTCCTGATATTGGGTAACCATCCCCCTATCTGCACTCATCACCAGCCTCAACCTTCCATTAGTAACTGTCTATCGAGTGTTTCTATAGAACCTCTGCACATGCCCCGTTCTATAGCATACTCGACAGTAAACTAGTGTTCGGGTACACCAACCACATATATTCCCCATCCTCCTAGACTAATGGATGAAATAATGACCACTATCCTGAGGTGATACTTCTGTGATCTGATTACTCTTTCCACCACCACCCTAGTAAATGTTCTCCAATGTACACTTATTTCGATTGAATTATTCAAAACATAATTATCGAATCCTAACTGTATTCACACTACTTGGGGCCTATTTTTATATTACCTCTTAAATAAGGGCATGATCCACCACCTCATTATGTATTTTTATAATAATTATATTCATCATAGACTTAATCCCATGTTTAACCAAACTCTAAAAACATCTTTCAATACCTCCCTCATCCTTTTCCAATGCTGGAACAAAATTTTTCAAGACATTGAAACAACTAGTGTATTCCATCGTTATCTTCGACCAATGGGATCACCACATAAACTACATAGATGTCTCCTACCTTAGGGTCTCCAAATAGAAATCTAAAAAAGTTCCTAAGAATTAGTTCCATGACATACCATCAACCTACTAGGATTAAACCAAAATGAAACATACATGGTAAATAAAGAATATGACATTTTCATATTTATTAATATTTTTGAATAAAATGTTAATATTACTTTAAAGGGAAATCTATGTTCGATGGTGTACCCAATACGCAACAACGAGTTTCTTTGAAATCTAACATTGCACACTAATAATATAATAATATTATTTTAATTGGTAGTTAATTCCTAGCCGTTGTAATAGAGGTAATGAACATAACTAACTAAATAATGATTATATATGTTTGGTTAAATATTTTAACAATTTCCTAATAAATAATAGAGTCTTAAAATGCAAATGAATCCTATTTTAAAAATAAATATTATAATATTATTTAAAACGTCGATTAACCGCCTTTTGATGGTCAACCCTTTTTCTAAAACTAATTTTTTCCAATTTTATATATTATATTCGTCAAAATTAAATATTTCTTTATAATCAGGTCATCAAATTTTACTTTGTGTAAATTCTTGTTTTTTTCTGATAAAGTTCATTTTTAATAGGGAAAATGCTGTATTTTAATTCAAAACCTCATTTTATTCTAATTTATTTATATGGATAAATTATCTTTTTAATTGGTTTTAAAATTTAGTTTAAATAAATTTTTACCATTTATTCCAATGGTGGTCATTGAAATTAATTTCACATTGAAATTGGACATAAACAAGTTTCAATCTTTTGATAGATATTGTTTCCTAAAAACATGCAATTTATTTTACAAGCATGAATTAATTATAAAATTAATTAATGAAACTTATATGTTTTGAATTTGGTAAAATGGATGTAATTTATGAATTTGGAATCTTATATTTACCTTGGATATATGTTTTGTTCTTTTCTGACAAATGATCATTTTAATGAATAGTTAAAAATACTACATTTGACATCAAACCTGTTTTTTCATCTAATTTAATTATATAGTTACATTTTTATTTTAATTAGTTTTAAATTTTAATTGAATTATGTTTTTATAACTTAATACAATTTTGTTAATTTGAATTAATTTTAGCATTCAATTGGATGTAAAAACAAGTAAATATTTTGATAAATTTTAATTCTTAAAAACATGTCATTGGTTGTGACAATGGGAATTATTTTTTAATTAATTACTGAAATTTCTGTGATTGTTATTTGATAAAATTGATTACATATTTGGAATCATAAGATCTATATTATTTAATTATTAATCTTTTGTTTTGGACATTATGAATAGTAACAACGGTAATTATCATTAATTATCGTGATTAATTTGTAATCGGGTAGGTAAGGGTAATAAAATAATATCATAATAATATAAAATGGCCCCAAAATATGTCCAAATCCTCTTGTTTATGTCATGGCCGACCATGGGATGATATTTTCCAAAATTAGGTGCCCTTGGATTAAAACGGGTGTGATAGTGACATTTCTGACATTATTTTTAAAAAAGAACGGATATATAACAATGTTTGTTATAGTAAAACAATTTTACATTTGTATACATAAATTATCACATAAACTATTTATAGTTATTAGATAGCTAAAAATATTTCCTACATTATTTTATTTTAAAAATATTTTTAGACATTATATAAATAAATTTATTTATGACACCAAGATGATGGAGTGATTACATCATTAATGAATAATTAAAATAAAATTAAAATATAAGGTAAAATCTAAGACTTAAACTTGAAAAAAACAAATTGTATGATTGTATTTCTAACCCTTATCACTTAATCCGGTAAATAAATTATTGTGGGACCTCTAAAATTCAAAAATCATTTTATTACTATGTCTCATTTCAAGACTTTCCAAAAGTGACCCTCCTCCCTCTTATAAAAGTCCCCCACCTCTACCCACTTACCCACACATCACAAGCCCTTGTCTCATCCAACCTATTCTCATATTATCACTCCACATCCCTATACTACTCTCAGAATCCTCACATTGGGCATAAGTCATTCCATGGAAGCCTTTGGCTCAAATCAAAAAGGGTTAACCTATTTAGAGGTAATGTCTTCTCTCGAGTTTCTTTCTTTTATTTTCCATCTTCAACCACCACTATCTTATTATTATTTGAACCCATAATAACACTAGTATATTAAATATACTAGGATTTTGTTATGATAAGGATTATACCAACACTTACACACACGCCCGTCTAATGGTTAAAGAACATACTGTTTCTGTGGGTGGCGAATTACTACCTCACGAAATGATGATTTTCTAATATTCTTTTAACACCATTAATGGTGGAAATTATGATTTAATTATATTTATATATGACATATATTATATTTATTTTCTATCAATGATTATTTATTTTATATTTAAAACATACCTTTATGCATTGTATGTTTTGCAAATGCGATAATTTCATATGAGGAAGTGTGGACAACCGCGCCCTCAAATGATGTGACTCGTTCATACCAAACATGGAATTTATAAATAATGTAATTAATTAACATATTTTACCTATATAACATATATATTTTACTAAAATTATAATATATCCATGTCTTATTAAGTTTTAATGCTCATTAATATGACAAAAAATGAATGTTTCATTCATGGGCACGTACGGCTTACCGTCTCCATGAACGGTTCATTTCATTTAGTATCTCCAAAAATAATGGAATATAATTGAATACATATATACTATATTTATATGAAATTTAAATCATGAAATAAATTCTGGAGTTGATGTACTTATAACTACATGGTCAATTCCCTTCAAACAATTTCATTGTTGACTCATGTACCGAACATCAAAAAAATTTATGATATGAACTCAAATAATTAAATAATAATTATAACATGATAATATGTGATATTAATTTAATAATAAACATTAATTTAAGTCCTTAAGAAATTATAAATTGACAAATGTTTATAATTAAGTAATATAAAGTAACGAACAAGACAAGTCGGACTTGAGGTAAGGGGATTTCTTATCTCACAATTATTTCCAGGATATTTCCATTGTTAACCAATTATTTATTGCATGTGGTGAATTGTGTACTTAAATTTGATATATATATTATCATGATTCTATTTATATTATGATATTATGGGATTCATGTGGTTGTTATTATCTTTTGTTCATATGAATTGATTTATTACAATGAGGTAAGGGGTTTTAATGTCATTATTTATTCTCATGACATTCATGGAATATTTGTCCCTATTTCCTTTGAGTGATGTATGTAATTCCAATTATTATATCCTTTGTGTAATATACATCTGTTCATTGGTATTTACATCAACATTGTATTGTACATATTTCAGGAGGTTTCTGTTTCGAAAGTTACCCAAATTTGTAAAGGAACCTTTCACATTCCTCTTTTTAAAAGACTTATTTGTTTTAGGTATTTTAATTTACATTTTCTTAATGTTGGGATATGTTATAATATTTCCATATTTCTTTTAAATAAATGTCCAAGTGATGAGATACCCTTTTTACCTTTCATAAACTCATTTTCTGAATTTTAATGTGACGTTGTTTGGCTGTCGAATTTCTATAAGGGAACTTCGTAACCCAATTTCAATTCATTGGGTTAAACCTTTATTTCTTGATTATGTAGTACTATAAATATTTTTCGATGAATTATATTTTTTTTACACTTAATATACAATTATATTGGGTGTATTTATATTTTTTACACATATTTATGTAATCGATTTATCCTTAATCAAAGGATACCGTCTTTGTAAGGGACTTCGTCTCAATCTCCTTTTGTTGAGGAATACTTAAATGTATATCCAACCATAATTTATTAGTTGTATAATAAACCCTTTTGACATTTATTTTCATTCAAATGGAATATTTTTACATGAATTTTAATGCCCTGACCCTGTTTACCCAGAGTCGGTGCATTATTAAATAACATTGTCATGATAACAAAAGATCATGTCTCAAAAGGATGATTAATTTAGTAGCCTTGGAAATAGTAGATACATTTATAAGCCTTACAATACATAATAAATTGAAAAAATACAACAACATAGTCTATATAGTCCACACTCATATCCCCACAGACTATCCCTATAGGTCAGTCATAAAATACCGCTTCACATCCATGGAAAAATAAACATAGAAAGGGGTGAGCTCAGATGCTCAGTAAGGATAACAAAATAGCTAAAACTTTAATAAATATGAATCAATATTTAAGGAATCGTATAACAAAAGAAAAATAAATTTAAACATGAACATCAACATAGTATGGAAAAAATTAAATGAAATAATTCCATTACTTATTCTCATGCATATTCTACTAGTCGAATAATAACATGCAATATCAATAACCACATTCATAATGATGGAAGGAATAATGCCAGACTATCATAACCAAATAGTCAAGGCCTTGTGCCAATACTACAAATTAGATTTCATCAAGGCCTTGTTCTAAGAAACTAGTTTGTCTCATGAGACCTATCCATGCATCGAAGAGCTATATTGGGCTCCACCCATCACTTATTAAGTCCAATGCATTTCTCATATGAACAGGTTTAAACATAACAAAAAAATTCGTATTAAAACTAGCATACGAAATGTCAATACATTCTCCATAAACCATGAATGGTATAAAAATAAAACTTCCATAGTCAAAAATATCACAAATCATTCAATACAATTTGGATGTTTTGAATCATAATAAAGCAATTTCAAATAATCTAAAAATCCATCAAAGGATGATGACATAGATGAAATCAAAACTATTTGATAGAAATATTTTTTTTAAATCATTTAAAACTCACATAATAGTAAAAGAATACATTTACAATGATAATATTCTTATAATCAAGTAAGGGAAGCTTCAATGATTTTATTATGGATGAAAATAGACGCACACTCTGTATAAGTTAAAAAAGACATTCTTACCTTAATTTTAGCGAAATGGTTAAAAAGTACATTGTTTGGAAAATAACGGAAAGATTCCATTCAAAAACGTATAAGGTCAAATAATTATAAAAATTAAATTAACCCATTTTCTAATAAATAGTAAAATTGTTTTGAAAGACATATTTATGAAACGTGGATGTGGATGATAAAGATGTGCTAGTAGATAATTACATATAATCAACCTTTAATAATGAAGAGGTTGTAGAATTAACCCTTACCTCATGTCCGACTTGAGTCGATCGTTATTTAATCTCCTGAAAAATAAACTAGAGTTAATCTATAGAAGATTAAGAACCTTTATCAAGTTCATTATTCCTATTATATAACTTATTACCATTTTAAGAACATTATGTAATAATTTATGTTAATAACGGTTGTTTTGTCGATCTTTGGTACTAGAGTCAACAATAAACTTATTATAATTACAAGTTGTTCATGTTGTAAAATATCAATTATCTCCAGAATTAAATTCATGATATAGATATCATATTTATCATACATATCCATTATATATATATATATATTAATTTATAATATTATATAACATTTAGAGGTAAGAAATTAAATGCACTGTTCCTGAAGATGGTAAGCCATACGTACCTATGAACGCTACTTTCATTTATATTTAAAATTTAATGAAATGAAATCATGATGATATAATGGTATATAATAATTCTAATATAATGTGATATATAATATCATTTAACACCTTCCTTTATATGTCCCACATATGGTATTAACGATTCAAATCACATTGAGGGGGCAGTAGTCTGCACATCCTAAAATGAAATTATCGTGTTTACCCATAATTGAAACCATAATGGTATGCCATAAATGAAAAATACAGAAGTATAAGAAAAAAATAAAAAAAATATATATCATATATATATTTATAGGTACATCTTAATGGCCCCTATGAATTGTTTTAAAAGAATATTGAACAGTCATCGTTTTGTAAGGTAGTAATTTGCCACCAACAGAAACAGTATGTTCTTTGACCATTAGACGGAGGTGTGTGTGAGTTTAAATCAAATCATTCATATAGAAACATCCTAGTGTATTTAATATAATATTATTTTTACAAAATAATTGAATAAAAAGGTTTTAAGGGGTTGGAGAAGCAAAAAAAACAAAAGAACAAAAGAGAAGACATTACTTTAAAATCGGGTAACTCTTTTTGATTGGAGCCAAAGGCTTCCTTTGGAAGACTTATGAAAAAAGTGAGGAATTTCAGAGTAAGAGAGGGAATTTGAGATAATATGTTGGTATATGTTGTATGATCCAAATGGATTTGAAGGTTTGAATAATGTGGTAGAGTTGGGGGCCTTTTATAAGAGAGAGAAAATGCTCTTTTGGAAAGATGGAAATGTTACTTTATTATGAAATGACTTTCAGATTTTAAAGTAACAAGAATGATGTATTTCGAGGATAAGGTGATAAGGGTTCGAAATCCACCCTTATAATAGGCTTTAGACAAGTGTATGTCTTAGAGTTTAGCTTATCTTTTCATTTTATTTAAATCATTCATTAATGAGGTAATCACTGCATCATCATGGATTCATAAATAAATTTATTTATTTAATGTCTAAAAATTATAATAAAATACAATGATGTAGGAAATAATTTAGGTTTCGAATAATTATTTTTATTCTAAAAGATATCTTGTATAACCCCTTGTAAAAATTATTTTAGTAAAAAAATACATGATTGTGACATTTTTATTTTTACATTAAATAAATGGCATTAATGTAATTATGTTACCCAAGTGGCTCCAAGGGGTCCCGAAAATTGTCTCATGGTCTATCATGGTCAGCCATGACTCATCTAATAAGAGTAGTACATGTTTCAAGATATTTTTATATTTTTATAATATCATTTTTACCTTAAATTACCCTAATTACACCTAATCGTGGTTAGTAATACTCCAAATTCACTATTCACCAAAAATTAATTTTATCCCATTGAACAAACATTCACATGATAATGACAACCATGTATGTCTTATTTTTGATATTTAATTCATTGAATTTGTAAGGATTCATTTAAAATAAAAAAAAGTTTTTTTAACTACCACTTAGTGGTTTCACGATTCATCAAAAATTGAAGTTTTTCAGAACAATTCCAAAAATTGGCCCCAACTTATAATTAATATTCCAAATTCAAAAATGATTACTATTTTACAAAATTCAAAACATATAAGTTTCATTAATTAATTTTTTAATTAATTCCCATTGTGAAAACAAGTAGCATGTTTTTAATTCAAAATATCAATCAAAAGATTGACAATTGTTTATGTCCAATTTAAATGTGACAATAATTCTAATGACCAAAATTGGATAAAATGGTAAAAATATATTCTAATTATACTTTAAAACCACGTAATAATATAATTTATCAATATAAATTATTTTATTTAAAAAAATTTGTTTTTTATTAAAGTTTAGTATTTTTCACCATTCATCAAAAATTGGATGTTCTCAGAAAAATACCAAAAATTCAACTTTGGCTAAATTTGATATTCCGAATTCAAAAAAAGAAGTCCAATTTAAAAAATAAAGTTATAAAATTTCAAAATGTGTGAATTTCTATTAAATACAGCTATATTGATTGGTCACGGGGTGTTAGAATCTTGAACTTGCGTACAATAAAAGATATTGCATTATGGAAAGAGAAGTGTATCGTGGATGCTTGGGGTGTTACGTTCTTCCCACATTCAATAAATTTATTCCTTGCAATTTGAAAATGTTCTTCGAAAATAAAAGGTTGAAAATAGAAAATACTATTGTGGAAAACCTATATCGGGAATAGGGTTTATAAAAATAGAACATTTAAAGACTGAAAGAGAAGTACAATGGTCACTCGAGATAGCCCAAACTATGATTCAATGAAAACATGGATATTGAACAGAAACAAAAAATCATGGTCTGATGGAGAGTTATAGAAAATAGGATTATGAGAATGTTATCTACAAGAAAATCACAAAGTTTTGATTGGTTAAATGGTCATTGATTCGCCAGTAGGAAAATTTAACCGACAACGTTTCTTTTTAAGATACCTTTCATATAGTTGAGGAATTTGTTTAGGAGATTTACATAGAATGTAAGGAAATATACTTACTTGTCATGTAGACTTTCATTCATTAATAACTTTTTACCATAAACCCGTCTTTCACTCCAAAAGGAAATAAAATTCAAAAATATTATATTTATTCTCATTGTAAAAGGTTAAATATATCAACACATGCCATTTAGATTAGGAAAAATATTTTGTAATAATCAGGAACTTCCTATAGGCTAGTGGTAGGAAATAAAGGCCAGCCGCACTATGGTTTTGGGTTCTATTCCCCTAGCTTTGTATGACGTGATGGGTTATCCCCCAACCTACAGGTTGTCCTTTTCTTAAAACTATAGTATTATAATATTCCAAAAATAATCATCAGAAATGTTTTAACCATAAACAATGCTATCTGATGTTCAATTTAATCCATTTCAACCATTATAGTTATCCAAAATACCGCTGTCCAGACTCTCTCTAAAATGTCTATAAATTCCAAAATCAATTGTAACATCAGTTTCCTCAAACAAAGTAAAGTATCTCTTATTGTAAAACACTAAAAATATGATTTCTTGTATCGTATTAAAAACTTAATCAAAACAACAAGTACTGCAGTACAATCATAAAATATATCACATTTTCCTTATAACCATAATATAGATCATGAGTCCAAAAACACAAATACAATAATTATCCAACTTCATCTATAGTAATATAATATGCTTGTCCTTGCTCCCATGGACTTTTATGAGTTATTTTTTCTTTGGCACATTGGACGTTCATTTGCATAATGCCCCACATCACTACAAATTTAGAATTCAACAATGACAACCTCTTTCTTTCCCCTGCAATCACGAGTCCGGTGACATTTTTCTCTACATTTTTAACTAAATCCCATTCCTTTTAGGCAAGTACCGAGGTGATATTACCACAATTATCAAATAATGGAAAATCATTCTTTCCCTTTTTACCTTTATCTATCTTTTTCTCCACTATTCTCTTCTTCTCTTACTTTACATTTTTATCATAAGACATAGAGAATTATTTTTCTATCTTGATAGGTCACGAGACAATATCTTCGTACGATGAGAAGGATAGTGATACTAAATCTCGATGGATAAACGGTTTTAACCCATCAAAGAAATGATCAATATTACTTCTTTGGTTATGTATATAATCTATATCATATCTCACTAACCTTGAAATGTTAGACTCATACATTACAACATTTGCGTCCTCTTTTTTCCTCAGACTCAGAAATTATCTTTCCATAACCACTGGATGGTCATGAGGAAAGTATTTATTGATGAAAATCCCTTTTAACTCTATCCATTACAAACTTGATACTTCTTCATCTTCCATTGTATTTTGAATAAATAACCACCATTGATAAGCTTCTCTAGTGAGGTGGTAAACTGACAATGAAACTTTTTACCTATCACTACTCCGTAAAGCCTGAAATATTTTCTCTAGGGAATTTATCAATTTCTAAGATACTAATAGATTTTTTACCCATTAAATGTTGGTGGTTGTTGCCTCATTAAGTTGTCTATCATTGATCCTCCACATTTCGGATCAGGGTTCTCCATACGAGTAAGGTTATTATTAATAATGTGATTGAGTTGACCCTATATGATGAGGAGCTGATTAGCACCAGTTGTATCACCAGCTCCACTAAAATTATCATGAGTATTAGGGAAATCCCTACATGGGGTGAGTGAATTGATATAGTTTCCATTTCTTCCACTAGGCACCATTTCAAAACAATGGCATAAAATAGTTCACTTGATGAATCAAAATACATAATTCCATACTTGTTAAACACATTACATAAATTGAACTATTTATGGATATAATCCATAGTCATAAATAATGTTTTCTTTGAGGAAGTATATACTGATAAACCCTTCATAATTATTTGTAATGAAAATGAGAATTATCCTAAGCATATTCCCCAGGAGTGTAGTAACCAAGAGTGCAGCAAGTCCCATTTTCGTTCACCAGTTCCCGTTGGAGTCTAGCTCAAAGTGGTGTTTTTGGGTTTTACCCCTAGGTACATCTGTGCCCGAGCCTCCACTACCAGCTCATATGCAGAAAAGAATATATTTCTCGGAAAACACACAAAATTTGTACAGTACATATATTCTAGGATGTTCTTCTATACTAATCCTCAAAGCCCATCTTAGGGCTATGTGCTCTAATTAGAGTTTATCTAAAAATAGCTTCCAAGGATAGTACTAAACTTTCTCTAATACCAACTGTAACGCATAAAACCTTGTTACCCAGAGTCGGTGCATTATTAAATAACATTGGTAAGATCACAAAAGATCAAGTCTCAAGAGACTGATTAGTTTAGTAACCTGGGAAACACCTGATACCTTCCTAAGTCTTACATTACATCATAAAGTGAAAAACTAAAACAATATATTCTCCATAGTCCACAAACATATACCCTCACAATATCCCTCCAGTTCAGTCATAAAAATACTTCTTCACATACTAGGGAAAATAATACATAGAAAGGGGTGATCTCAGATTCTCAGTAAGGGTAACAAAATAGCATAAACTTTTATAAATATGCATCAACATTTAAGGCAATGTATAACTAACGAAAAAGCCTTATAAACATGAAATTAAACATAGTATAGAAAAAATAAATTTAAATTATTACCTTTACTCATTCCCATAGATATTCTACTAGTAGAATAATCACATGAATTATAAATAATCACATTCATATTTATGGAATGCATAATTCCAGACTATCATAACCACATAGTCATGGCCTTGTGCCAAAACTACAAATTAGATTTTTCCAATGCCATATGTCAAGACACTAGTTTGTATCATGAGACCTGTTGATGCATCAAAGTGATATAGTAGGCTCCACCCGTCACCTATTATGTCCAATGCATTTTTCATAAGAACATGTTTAATCATAACATAAACATTTGTATTAAAACAAGATTACGAAATGTCAATACATTCTCCATAAACAATGAATGGTATAAAAATAACACATCCACAGTCAAAAATATCACAAAACCTTAAATATAATATGGAGTTTTTGAATAATAATAAATCAACTTCACATTAGCTTAAAATTTATCAAAGGATGTTGACATAGATGAAATCAAAACTATTTGTGAGAAATAACTTTTTTTAAATCATTTAAAAGTCATATAATTGTAAAAGAAAACATTTAAATTGAAATTATTCTTATAAGATTGTAAGGGAAGCTTCAATGATTTTATAATGGATTAAAATAGCTGCACCCTCCATATAATATAAAAAAAGACATTCTTACCATAATTTTGTCGAAAATGTCCTAAAGTCCCTTCTTTGGAAAATGATGAAAAGATTCTTTTCCAAAATGAATAAGGTAAAATAAGGGTATAAATGACGTTAACCTATTGTTTATTAAATAGTAAAAATGTTTTGAAAGAAATTTTTACGAAACATGGATGTGGATGATCAAGTGGTCCGAATAGATAATTACATATAAACAACCTTGAATAATGAAGAGGTTGTAGAATTAACCCTTACCTCGTGTCCGACTTGACTCGGTCGTTCTTTGATCTCCTTAACAAAAAACTAGAGGTAAACTATACTTTCTTAAGAACATTTTTAGTTCATTATTCCTTTTAAATCACTTATTACCAATTTATTAACATTATGTAGTCATTTATGTTAATAATGGTCATTTTGCTGATCTTTTGTACTTGAGTCAAAAATTTACATCTTATAATTACAAGTTGTTTATGTGGAAAAATATTCATTATCTTCATAATTATATAAATGATATAGATATAATATATATAATATATATCATATATATCATATATATCCAGTATATAGAATCATTTATAATATTACATAATATTGAGAGGTAAGAAATGAAATGCATCACTCATGGAGACGGTAAGCCGTAAGTACACATGATCACTACTTTAATTTTTATTTAATACGTAATGGAATTAAATCATAATTATATAAAGTTATATTATAATTCAAAAATAATATGATATATAATATCATTTAACTCTTTCCTTTATATGTCCCACATATGGCATTAACGATTCAAATCACTTTTAGGGGGTGGTAGTCCGCACATCCTAAAATTAAATTATCATGTTTGCCCATAATGGAAACCATAATGGTATGTCATAAATGAAAAATACAGAAGAATAAGGAAATAATAAATTTTATATATATCATATATAAATATAGTGACATCTTAATGGCCACCATGAATGGTTTTAAAAGAAGATTGAACAATCATCGTTTTGTGAGGTAGTAATTCACCACCCACAGAGTAAATATGTTCCTTAACCATTAGAAGGTGGTGATTGTTAGTGTAAATCAAATCCTTCTCATAAAAGCATCATTGTATATTTAATATACTGGTGTTGTTTCAAAATAATCGAATAAAAAGGGTTTAAGGTGTTGGAGAAACAAAATTAAACAACAGAACATAAGAGAAGACATTACATTATAATTGGGTAACTCTATGATTTGAGACAAAGGATTCTTTGCGAAGACTTATGCCCAATGTGAGGCTTATAAGAGTAATAGAGGGAAGTTGAAAGAGTATTTGGGTAGAGCTTGGCTGAGCCAAATGGCTTTGATGGTGTGAATAAGATGGTATAGGAGGGGGGCTTTTATAAGAGGAGAGGAGGGGATCTATTGGAAAGATTGAAATGTTAATTTATTATGAAATGATTTTTGGATTTTAAAGGTCCCAAAATGATATATTTAGAGGATATGGTGATAAGGGTTCGTAATCCGCCCGTCCAATATTCTTTAGGCAAGTGTAATTCTTATATTTTACCTAATCTTTTCATTTTATTTAAATCGTTCATTAATGAGGTAATCACAACATCATCATGGTGTCATAAATAAATAAATCAATTTATTTTCAAAAAATTATAAAAAAATACCATGATGTAGGAAATATTCTTAGATTTTAAAATAATATTTATAGTCAAAAATATAACTTGTATAACCCCTTGTGAAAATTATTTTAGTCAAACAATACATGTTTGTGACAATTTTATTTTTACTTTAAATAAGAGTTATTATTGTCATTATCTTACCAATGTGGCTCCATGGGGTCCCAAAAATCATCCCATGGTTTTTCTCAGTCATCCATGACTCATCCAATAAGAGTAGGACATGTTTCAAGATATTTTTATATTCTTATAATATTATTTTAACCTTAAATTACCCTAATTACCTCTAATCGCAGTTAATAAAAAATAAACGATACAATTGACCAAATATTATTGTCATCCCATTGATCCACATTTTACATAATAATGACAACCATGTATGTTGTATTTTTGAAATTCAATTCATAGAAGTAGTAATGTTTCATTTAAATGAAAATCAGTTTTTTTAACTACCACTTAGTGGTTTTAATATTCATCAAAAATTGAAGTTTTTCAGAACAGTACCAAAAATCCGCCCCAATATAAAATTGATATTCCGAATTCAAAAATGATGTCTATTTTAAAAAATTAATAACATATATGTTGAATTAATTAATTTTATAATTAATTCATGTTGTCAAAACAAATAGTGTGTTTTTAAGAAACAATATCAATCAAATTATGGACAATTGTTTACAATTTCAAAGTGAAATTAATTATAATGACCAACATTGGATCAAATGGTAAAAATATATTTTCATTATTCATTAAAACCACTAAATAGTATTTTTTATCAATATAAATTATTTTTATTAAAAAAGTTGTTTTTATTTATGGTTTAGTATTTTTCATTATTAATAAAAAATTGGAACTTCTCAGAAAAATACCAAAAATTCAACTTAGGCTAATTTTGATATTACAAATCCAAAAATGAAGTCCAATTTGAGTAATAAAATTTATTAAATTTCAAAAAATGGGTATTACTATTCATAACAGCTACTTTGAATGGTTACAGTGTGTTAGAATCACGAACATGTGTACAATTCAAGCTATTCCATTATCGAAAGAGAAGTGTATCATGGAAGCAAGGGGTGTTACATTCTCCCCTCCTTCAATAAATTTCATCCTCGCAACTTAAAAATGTTCTTCAAAAATTAATGGTTGAAAATATAAAATACCTTTGTGGAAAAGCAATATCTGAAATAGGGTTAAAAAATATAACCTTAAAAGAAAGAAAGAGAAGTAAAAAATGTCTCCCGAGATAACCCATACTAAAATTCTATAATCAAACAACCAGTCTATATTTTCTTCTTCCATTGATCGGTTTAGCTTGAATTTCCCAAAGGACATCCATTATTCATTTTTGAAAATCCCACTTTAATTGGTTTATGGGGAACTATTACATGTCGCATACGATTTGTGACATTACATGACTCTAGGGATTGAGAGGAAATAATATATTTTATAACAACATTGAATACCCCCTCCCTAGTGTCTACATCATGATGTTAGCTCTCCACCTACGCCTGGAAATTAAGCTATGATTCTCATGCTTACAGAGCCTAGTCCTAATGGAAATTACTATACCCTCTATTTCATCAAAATTTTATAGCTCTACTATAATGAATAATCTTTTCTCTGAATCCTCATCTATAATCTACTCCATGTAAAGTCTCTCTAGCCCATTTAAACACAATTTAATGAGGCCAAAATGCCTTGAGGTGGCCCGATGGCCTTAAGGTGGCCTGAAGTCCTTTAGGTGGACCGAAATCCTTACTAGCATGAAGGATGTATAAGGCCTGAAGTTCTTGAAGGCCATGAGTAAATAACTAGTGGCCTGATATCCCAAACAGATTAATAGTTCTCAATAATATAGTATCGAGAAGTACTTACTATAGTATCTTTTATAGTTCCTGATACAGTAACTACTACCGTACCCCAAAAATATTTCTCCACCCATATTTGATCTCGAGTCTCATGGATTCACATGTCAGGTCCTCAAAAATTGGGATGGTGATATTATGATATCTTTACTGAGTTCAATTTTAAAACATATTCTCCATCTTAATTCACGATCCACATGATAGGTAAAGAACGTAATTAAACACTTGAAAAACTTGATGGAGACATTTGAAAACATTTTCATCTACTTTGGAATAATTCTGGATTCCTTCATTTCTCCTAATACTCTATATGATTTTTATATATATGAATAGTCTTGGTATTATATTTCTGGGTATGAATGTTTTTAATAGTGTACGATGGTGATTAAATTCTATAGTCAATCAGTACCATCTCTTTCTCCCATTAATAAAACATGCTTGTATCACAAGTTCACCAATCAACTTATGGTTTGTATAAAAGTCTAACTAGAAAAGATTCATCACATTTAAATTAATCATAATCATGGATACATTGATTCTCCATCAAAATAATCACTTCTTTTTACTAAATTCAGAGTGAATCTCATGACTGTTTACTTCCCGCGGGATTTATTGAAATTCATTATGGACTATAGGTGAGTCTGATGAACATTTACTTATAGAAATATTTATTCTATTTCATTTCGGATCTAAGGTGAGTCTAATGACTATCATATAACTTCTTCTCATTACGATGGAAAAACTTAGTCCTATACATTTGAATACATGAGTTGGATTTTTTGGAAAACAATGGCTAGAAAAATTTTCACCAAAAATACAAAGTTATATGATTTTCCCATTCATCATAAAACATCATTGACAAATAACGAAATCACTAGAAAAAATCAGCTTCACAATCAGATTAGTCTTAAGGCTTTGTGAGGAACATTTTAATAGGTTGTGACTGTTTAGACATCAGTGATCAGACTTACATTGGGGTTCTTAGGTATGCAAAGCGCATCTTTCATCCCTTTTTGATGAAAAAAGATCTCATATTTTTTTCCAAAAAATACAGTCATTGCAACCATAACATTTTACTATTTCATATTTCACAGTCATCATTGTTTATTCGGGTGGATCCGATACAATATTTTTCTTCGTTAATAGCATAATACATCTACCCCCAAATCAATTCCAAAGGACCCCTAAATAAACAATATGGTTCTTTCAAAATAAAAAATAGAAAAATAAATTTTATTAAAATGCAAACAAACACAAATAGTGTTATGATATGGGGAGAGAAAACCAACAATAATTTCATAATAACAAATGTGAAAATCAAAGGAAACATCTGGATTAATGTGCGTGGGTCCCTTTGGGTCCTACATCATTGAAATAACTCCACCCACACATACACCATCATTATATTCTCAAAATTAATAACACATTACATTTTCCATAGGAATAGAAGAAAACCAACTTAAATGCATAGAAGAGGTAAAACAGAACTGCACACTAGAAGTAGCATTAAAGAAAGAAGTAGGTTTAAGAATAAATATTCAACCCTAGAACGATTTATAGGATTCCAATCACATCAATATCCATGAAAACCAATCTCATAGATACATTGGATCATTTCGTATAATTATCATTCCATGTCCATGGATTCGAGTAATTTTGACACATCATCAACTGTGAAGAACCTTAACATGATCCACCCTGTGCCACATACTATTTGCATGTAGGGGGTCGGTGGGTCACGATATGAGTCAAACGAGGAGGAAAATAACACCATAAATGGTGATATTGAAGCCAAGACAAATGATTCTATTCCCAAGGCAAGAGCAAAAGAATGTTGAACCAATAATGTGATGAAAAAACCCACCAGTGAAGAGAGGGCGTCAATTTCAAGAATTTGGACCTCTTCTTACTATATTAACTCAACTACCCAGGAGGATGATTTTCATATTTGTTTCGTATATCTAATTTAGGTACCACATTGGTGATAAAACCCCCAACCAAAATCCAACTTCACTAACTACACAGCCAAGGGGAGGCTCCCAAAATGCCAATGTCGAAGTACTCATCCAACATCATAAAAAACATCTCTAGTAAATGGATGGCCATGATAGATTCGGTGGAAACAACCACTGATGGAAAAAATTAACGATAATAGGTATATTAAGAATAGATAAGGTGGAATCCAAAATTGAGAAATCCAAACAATTGAGAATGCCATGCAAATCAACTCCTGTGATAAAAAAATGTAAAAATCTAGAAGATATAAAAATGTGTAAATATATTACAATATATTGTATGAATTTAATACCATTGTAATTAAAGAACAAGTTAAATGGATTAATTTCTATTTTCAAAATGAAAACATATAATATCATAATTAACAACAAGCTAATAAATTATTTAATGATGATCTATGTCATAAGCTTCCAGTTTCTACAAACATAAGGAAGAACAAAGCTCATTAATCATGACTTTTATTAACATCAACTATAATTGAAACATCATGTTTTTTATCCCATTCCTATAACACGTGGAAGAACACATTTAGTTGAATATGAATACTTCGTCAATTTTATCACCATCAAATTAGGAGAAACAATGGATTTGTTAAATATATCCCCCCTTTAATTATTTATCAAACAGACAAAACATTATCTACTTTTGGAACTTTATCCAAATCAATCAATTTTCACATTATATTCCCGGAATAAAAAACATTATATAGAAAGATTATTATTGTTAGAAAACAATCCATAAAATTATAATCAATCCATTATCTCAGTGCAAATCAACAACACATTATCACTTAATATAAAATAATTACAATAGTTAATCCGGTATAATCATTATTATGTTAATTTCACTAGCATCCTAAGGGATAAAACATGATCCATATATGATTTCCACATCTCGCCCCCTGATTTTATGTTATAATCTCTCTTCTTCCCTAAATACATTGATATTACACATCAACAACAATGGCATGATAATTTTTGAATATGATAAATACAAGTTTGATGATAGCTAAATAATCAACATAGAATCAAATCAAAATCAAAATAACCAACCCAAATGAAATAACAGATGACATTCTCACAATTTTACCAAACTCAGGTGAAATAAATTTTGAATTAGATGAATGTGGTTTTCTCATTCCTCCTCCATCCTTATATTGTAATCACATAAAATGATAAATCTTTTCATGTATGCTTCCTGCATGTTCGCAATCACTTTAGGTGTTTTTAAATTTACAAGATGCTTCCACTTCCTTGATAATCCAACTGGAAATTTCAAAAATTGTAAATCATTTAATTTAATTGAAATGTCATATTATCATCCTTTTTATTATTATTTATCTATCCACTATCATCAATGAATCTTAAATCCATCATATAAAATATGAAAAATATTATATCATATAATTGAGCCAGTCACCTGATTTCATTAAACTGTGGTGTCAAAAATTTTAAAATTAAATGAATATAAATTAATTTAATTCAGTTACTCACTTGAGATCACTCAATAACTGTTTATTAAAATTATAATTTAAAAATATTTAACATTAAACAATTATTTATAAATATATAAAAAAATGTTATAATGATATATTTAATATTATATTTTTGAATTTTAAATTCCATGTATTTATTATAATTCCATTCATGAAATATTAAGATAGAATTATAAAAAATTTAAACTATGATTTTATTTTCAATAAACATAATTTTTTTCAAGTATTTATTATTATTTCCATAAACACATATTCCTCGATGGGATTTAATATTCTCTAATTTTTTTTTAAAATAACTGGTCAGAGGCAAGTCATGGGATTTACAACTTCATTATGACTATAACAGGTGTATGAATTTATATATCAATGTAACATTAATTTCTCTAAAAAATCACAATATAATAATGTTGTGCTAACTCCTTCTCCAATAAGATATATTTTCAATGCTTTTATTTATAAAAAAGCCCACTACATAATAAAATTGAGTTGCAGTTCAAATGTGGATCGAATGGGATTTATTTCCCAATAGGAATATAAATTACTTTTTAGGTATTTATAAAAACATTATACGAGTACCAAAATATTGAAATAAACGAAAAATTATGGAAATAATTCATAAAAATAACTATGGGAATTTCCTTCCAACATTTTCAAGATTAAGGATATATATTTCATTACATACCCTTGAATTGGGCCTCCTCACCCCACCATGTGACACATTAATATATTTATTAACTATATTTATTTATCTTTATTTTTATAATATCCACTACCAAAAATATCAATTTTCTCAACTCTATTTTTTCTCACTGTTAAAAAACACAAAAAAATGATAGAAATTTATCACTATAAAAAAATCAATGTTTGATTACACTTTTTCAGCATTCTTAAATCTAGTGATAAAAAAGAAATATTGACAATATTTTATTTACTGCTGATTAAAAGGTTTTATTTTTCAAAAAAAATTAACTATGATAATATATATCATGAATAATCTAATTCATATAAAAATATTTATATATTTCTTATTATGATTTACACACTACCAAAAAATAGTGTTATCAACACACATTGATAGTCATGTTTTGTATCAACTATTAGTATATAATGTATGGAATCTGTCTATTCCGTGATTGATGTTAACTGTTAGTGTACACATGTTATCCTAAAAGTTTCTAAAAAATCATTTTTATTTCATTAGATATACCAACAATTTGTTAAAAATCAATGGGATAGTGTTTTATCTTATCCCTTGGCCTCCCACCCACCCTAATTCACTTACATCCCTTATTCACCCATCACCTGTGTGTCGACTTTCTCTCTTCTCTTCCTATATTCACTCCAAATTTAGACATTTTTTGGTTCCAACCCATCTTCAACATCATAGTTGTGACTCCCAAATCCTTATTCTATTTTTTATTCTATTGCTTTCATTATTATATTTTCGTAATAAATGTGATTGTAAGAGGTATATTTGTTTCATTAATTTTATTATCCACTCCATTAGGATAAATCCAATATTTTTTATCTATAATAATTGATTATGTAATAAATTATTTGAGTAACTTGATTGTTTAATTAATGAATTATGGAGTTATTTTATCTCCTATAATTATATATAATAATTCATGTGTTACCTTTATATAGATTAGTGTACCCTTACATAGCATTGAACATTTTAGACTAACTATTACATAGCTTAGTGTACAATTACCAACCATTACACGGGTATTGAAAATTATGAATTTCCCTTATGTATATTCATCAATGGACTACTCCTACACATACACATTGGTGAGGAAGATGCAGATTGAGGAGCTAGTTGAAAACACTAGTAAAACATTTCTTTTAATTTCTCTATAATGAATCATTCTATTACGTGAGGCTAAGTATATTTTGCAATACCATACATATCTTCACCAGATTTTTTGAACATTTAAATGCAACTTCTTGAAAACATTTATTGGATGAGTTTTATTTTGATATAGCATCTAATTATCCTGAAAATCACTCAGATGATAACAACATGTTATTTAACAATAAATCACTCGATCATTTCCCCATATATCCAAAAATCGTTAGTAAAACTATATCCTTGATTTCATATTCAAATCATTCTAAAATACGCAGTAAATCCATTTTATGTTCAATATATCCATAAATTCATAAATATTCCATAATTTATTGTCAAATTTTAAATGTTCTACACTTAATTAATTATTTGTTAAATTTATAATTTCTCTAAGAATTTCATTTCATTACAAACTATTGTATTTTTAATTATCCTTTTAATTAAAACATGGAGACTTTACCACTTAAATTTTATATAACACTTCATCCAACATTTGTCAATTTTACATTTTTAACAATAAAGTAAAATGGGAGAGAAGTAAATATTACATCCTCATGTTAATGATTATGGTTTCTATTGAGCAACAAACTGTTTTCTTCTACTCTTCCTCTAAGTCATGAAACTGGTTGATTTTTTTTCCAACACAACTTGTGTTTATTTCAATTCAAATGTCATATATGACATTCATTATCATTATTTTCCAGGGTTCCATCACCATTATGATATCAATCCCATTAATACTTGTCTATTATTTTGATACATTATTTCCCACCTAGGAACATTTTTCCTCTACCAGTGGAGGGCTCTTACACAAACATTTACCTCCTAGCTAGTGTATTGATATGTGAGATAATTAACATATAATTTGTGATTTTCCTCATCTTTGATATTAAAAAGAGTCACTTTAGACTTATTATTCTTTAATGAATCCTTATTTAAGGAAACATCATTCAAAATTTATGCACACTCTATGAGTATATATAACAAATTAATATTTATTTTGGTTGTTAAAAGATACATTGTGAGTTACTGGATGATCATTTGAATTTATTCTAGCTTACGGATAGAGATAGGTGATACATTTTTCCATTCTTGTTTGAGATGAGTAAAATTTGTATTACATTTCATATATCATACAACTTCGAGCATCCATATCCTTTATAAAATTTTAGATATTTTTATTTTAATATTAATTTCAATGATATTATTATTGGTGGAATTTTTATCTTTATGTCAACTATAGTAGAATTTATAATATTTTATTTTACCATGTGTTCTGGTTTTAATGTTGGTTGACACATTGATATTTTTATTGAGTAGAATTTTTTTATCATATAGACAAGTGTACATTTCATTTCTATTGATATTATGAATGAACAATCTACGGTGGCCTCCTCTGGTTCCCTTCGTGAGTATAGTAATTTTAATATTTTTCTTATGAATTATATTCAATGTTATGTCCTTAAACATTATCAAATTTTTTAAGGATGATCAACTAAACAAGAGTTGAATTATTCTCAACCTACTAGTATTGGTCTAAGAGAGTGTGATCATAAAGCTACACGGATCACCTGTTATACACATTCACACCCTGACCTACCAACAGACAACCCATCTTCCAACCATTTTCATCTTCCACTTGAGCCTTTAGGGTTTTCCCTCACATTCCTCCATAATCATCTTATGTATCCTTTTATTAATGTACCATGTCAATGTCATCTCCATAAATCTTCCCACCTACACCATATTCATATCCTATGATTTATCCCCATTCAATCTATCCTTATGTAATTATATTTACCCTACATCCAATTTAAACTATCAATATATGATTTGATCATTTTGGTCGTTCATCTTCAACTCTAGTGCACACAGATGACCCAGTGCATGCATCAGATTAGACACATGTTGTTGGGGTATTGAGAGTAGGATTACAAAATACTATTATTTTAAATGAAATAGAATTGAAGTCATTTTATAGAAAATTTGAATGTTATGAATTGAAAATACAGTATGGTAATTATCTACACAAGTATTTACATGTTTCATTCCATTTTGTCCCACTCCACAGTAAGAACATCACCTAAATTTACATTATTATTATAAAAATTGGAGACATGCATATAAATATAGAGGAAAGAGTAATGACATACCACACATGCTGAACAAATAATATATCCAGACATAGGGACCTCACCACTCAAGATCTAGTTATAACACCCTAAGGTTTTGAAATTAAATATTGAATACCTGAAACACCAAGTACCTACAAAATAACACTTTTTATAATCTATCTGCTAAACACAAATTGCATCTATAATCATTTGAATTTGGAAAAATAGTCTTCTAGTGTTGTGATCAGTATTTAATTTGGAGTCTGACTGATCAAATTAGAATTTTTTTCTGAATAGTATTATACAATTATGAATAGTAATATGGAAAAAATATTACCCTTATGAATAGTAAAAATTATATTATTTTATTTTCATAAGGTAATAATATAATGACATCTTAATTAGTTTTTTAATGTGATATAAAACTAATTATCCTTTTAAATTATTATTATTTAAATCCGCTAAGATTTTATTTAAAAATATATTTATAATATTTATAAAATTATTTTTGAAATTTGGAGTTCATTTTTAGAATTTTACAAGTCCAAAAATGGTTCGGGTGAATTTTTGGGATTTTCGTGATATTCTTGAATTTTGGATGAATAGTGAAATACGGTAAAATACCATATCTACAAATTATTAGTTAAATACACAATTTATGACCTCATGATTGATTCAAGGACATTTGATTCAAACTCACATGCACTTATTACTATTAGGGGTTACACAAATGATGATGTTGTTTGTCATTAGGGAAATAATAAAATAATGTTTAAAAATTCAAAATTCACATCTCTCCTCCACTATAATTACCACTTATCACTATCCCTTCCATTGAATCTTCTAAGCTTTAGATCTACACATCATTCATCTAAAATATCCTTCCCTTTTTAATCCTCGCATCTCTGATGATCTTGTTCTTTCCAAAAGACCAATGCCCCTTCCCTTAAGGAGGTTCTCATGGAAGTTATTTGAAAAGGTAAAGCACCCTTCTTTTTCATTTAGTTTCATTTAAATTTATATTCTTTTTTATCCTATTCCAATCTCCTCTATCCAAATGTCCATGAAAATACTAGTATCAAATAAATATTATAATTATATCATGTTAATTTAAGAATCATCACCAATATTCTTACTCTCCCCATTTTATTTTATAAACGAAATCAATTCCCATGAGGTTCAAAATTATAAACATCCTTGAAGACAATGAATTGTTCTTAAATTTATCCTTCATTACCCATCATGAAACCATTTTTATGGTTGAACCAGACAATAATATATGTATTATATCAAAATTCGTATTTAGTAACCAATATACATAAATAATATTAAATCTAATGACAAAACTAGTTCATAATTACCAAAATACCTCCAAAATATTCAAATTGAATGTCATTAATATTTCATCTAATGATTCATCCTATTTTCATGTACCCAAATGATATAAATAAAAATTAACACTTCTAGATGTTCATAAATAATATTTAATTTATATTCTGTTGATTTACATCAAATCCATATGAACTCCATTACAGAAAAACAAGTGAACTACTGATGAAAATCAAAAAAACGAACACTCCAGAACGAAGGAATTCAATATAATAACTTATCAATAAGGACATAAATGAATAGATCAGAATAATTATTAACTAAATACATGTATAATATATTTTTAAATTAGTTATTATTAAGTCTAATTTCATATTCTATGACCTTGTGTTCAAGTGTAGAACAGATTCAGACTTGTGGTCATGGTTTTTCACCCGAACCATCATTTTCATTAGGTTTAAATTTATTATCTAATTACATCAATGAAATTCTTAAGTATTATGGTGTAATCATTATAAAATCAGTAAAATTGTTCTATATATGTTTTCCAACCAAAATCCTTCCTTATTTTATGTGGTGAAACAATTTTTAAAAGGAACATTCAAAAATATTTTTGAAATACAAGCCCGATTCAAGTGAATTTCTCACATTCATACCAATTTTCATTGGAACTCAATAAAATTTTTTAGAAACAATTATCATTATAAAATCACTAATTTTATTATTAATTTTATATATGCATTTATTTCTAGTATAATACAAGGAATTTTTGAAAAAAACACTTCTTTAAAAAACTAAAAGTGTTTTTATCTCAAGGATTACTCAATGATTTTATTAGAGTATTTTAATCTATTTCAAAAATCTTTTTGATTATTTTGTATTATTTGTACTACTCTTTAATGATATCATCTAACATATTTAATTGTATTTTATATGACTACTATTATTTTTTATATGCTATCCTAAAAACAATGAGCAATTTTCATCGAATGGTTTGAGTTTATGCTTAATGATCGGATAATGTTATTTAGATTTCATATGTTAGTTACTATATGAATGTATTTGTTTTTTATGTTTATCCCCACTCATATGAGGAATTAATTTGACTTATTATGTGATGGGTGGGGCTGTCTATATCCCCTCGATGCATCGGTACTTCTCATGAGATTAATAGATGTGGAATTGGGTGAGGTGTTGCCCAATTTGAGATATGGATTTGGTCGATGCCTTAATCATTTTTACATTTCTTAGCCAAGGACATGAAAATATGTTATATAATTTCCATAATATGAAATTCCATCATGCTGATTCTATTAATTTCAAGTTCATCTGGTTATTCTATTAGTATAATACCCATGATTCTGTTGGCATTATTTACACAGCTCATATTCTTTATATAATGTGTTCATGTTTATTATTTGTAAAGTCATGCATTTTATTTTATTAAACATACCTAATGTTTATGTTTATTTTATCATCCGCTATATTTCTTATTCTTACTGAGCATTTGAGCTCACCAAATTCTTATGTTTCATTTTCCTATTATATGAAAAAGTTATTTTTGAGTGACTTGCACACAAAATCTAGGAGGCATGGATATTTCTAATAAAATAACATAGTGTTGTATTTACTTTTATGATTTAGGGTTGTACTTGTTTCCAAAATCTACTAAACTACTTGGTACTTCGGGATACATGTTACATGTTTATATTCCAATGTAAAAAATAAGGAAATGGTTCTGGGAAACTGGGTCAGGTCCTTACAGTTTGTATCAGTGAAAATTTAAAATAAATCCTAGAAAATAGATTTAAAAAAAATTAGATTATGGAACAAATACAATGATAGTCTTTGAGGATAAGCATACAAGAACATCTTGATATTTATGTATGGAATAGTTTATATAGATCTTTCTAGAAAATACACACCCATATGGATATTACAAGTCCAGGTGGTTTGGCCTAGATGTACCAAGAAGTGAATAATTTGACAAGGTGTTTCTGGCCAGACCCGGGGAATCCTAGTACATGACAACAGATCTTACTCTATACCTGGTCTGACACTCCTGGGGTATATTAATAGAATAATTCACATTTTCCTTACAATCTATTCTGAAGGATTGAAATGTAAATTTTTCCTCAAAGAAACCATTTTTTTATTATGTGGTTAGCCATTTATAGAATTTCCTTTTATGTTTAGTATTTTTTCTAAGTTAAGATTATACATATTGATTCATAACCAAGTATTATTTATGACATTATCTAAAAATGACGTCCAGTGGAAGAAATGGAAACTGCCTGAACACGCGTATTCCAGGTAGGGATTTCCCTCTGATGCAAGAAAATTATGATGCCTCTGAAGCTGCAAATGGTGTGGAGCCGCTTATAACTATACTGAGAAAAAATTCCAAAGTTATAAATAATAAATTTACCTTTATTGAGCATCTAGATCTACCACATGGAGGAGCTTTGGAAAATCACTTTAAGTCACAACAACCTCGACCATTAAATGGGAATAAATATCCATTTATAGATTATTAGTGGATAAGTTCCCTTGAGATGATATTTCTCACATTAAGATGTAACAAAATGAGATGTTCATCATGTTAGTTTATCATCTATTGGGGGATTCAGATTAGTGGTGGTCATTAATCCAAAAGACAAAGGAGGAGGAAGAGATTGAAGATATATAATGGAGGGAGTTTAACGAAATGTTCCTAGATAAATACATTCTTTGTGAACAATGAGATTATATGGACATGATGTTTTTTAATTTGAAGCAAAAGAAAGATAAGAATATTGAAAATTTTGATGCTTACATTACAAGGATAGCAAGGCATGTTGTAGACAACATACGAAATCTGAGGAGAAAAATTGATCGATTCTTTGGTGGCATTAATCCATTTCTCCAATGGGTTCTGGTCTCTGAATTTTTTTATAATATTAAGATAAATTTTCATGTGCTATCAAGATAGAAAATTTATTCTCTATGTCTTATAACTATATGGGAATGCAAGAGAAGAATTGGGTTTATGAAAACTCTATAAAATGAATTAAGGAAATGGGGAAGAAGGGAAGAGTCGAATTTCCACCTGGTGATAATTTTGGAAGGAAACAACATGGGGCCTGTTTAAAAAGAAAAGTATTATGCTACAAATGTGGACATAATGGCCATATTTCTGGTTATTAATAGGGGAAGAAAGAATCCAATAATGTTTAGTGTTATAATTATTAGGATATGAGAAACTTTGCTAATTATTTCAAATGTGAAAATGAAAACATGCTATAGAAATGGACATTGGAATAGGGACAAGCTTATGCAATCACAACCAAAGATATTTATGTTCCTAATGATGTGGTGGAAGGTACATTAATTGTTTCCTCAAACATATCCAATATTTTATTTGATTTTGGATCATCACATTTTTTACATATCATCACAGTTTTCAAAGAATATTAGATATTACCAATTGGATTTATTAAGGATGTTGTCAGTAAAAACACCTAATTATAGTGTTATTGCAACAATGTAGAGTCAGGTAGTCCCCATTAGGTCATATAACTGTTCTTTATATGGTGATTATATTTTCATGCCTATAATTTACTTTTATATAATCCATGGTATGGATTGTCTTTTGAACAATGATGCTAAAATTTATTGCAACAAGATGTAGGATAAATTTTTTAGGGTGATGTGAAAGCCATTATCTTTATAGAAGATGCATCAGCAATTGATTTTCATCTATATATACACACCGTATATCTAATGAATTCAATTATTGGGGATGAAGGTAATGTAATAACTATGGGTGATGAAGGGAATTTAAAGATAGAGGACATACCTATTGTGCAAGAATATGTTTACATCATCCCATTGGATTTAAGTAGACATCCTCATGTGTGAAAATTTTATTTTTCCATTGAATTAATTATTGGATCAAGGCCCATATCAAAGACCTATTATACAATAGCCCCTATGGAGTTAGTGTAACATAATAAAAAACTAGATAATTGAGTGATAAATGATTTATTATCTGTAGTGTTTCTCCATGAGGATCCCCTGTTCTTTTTGTTAAGAATAAATATGTGTCTATGAGGTTATTGATTGGCTATTGAGAGATCAATGCTATAAAAATAAATAACAAGTACACCCTACCCCTCATTTTTGATTTATTTGATCAAATTCATAGAGTCCTATGTGATATGAAGAAATATTTTCAATTTGGATATCAATCATTTCTTATGAAGAAGGATGACATTCTAAAAACAACATTTCGAACCAGGTATTGGCATTATGAGTTTAATGTAATTCCTTTTTGAGTGACTAATGAACACTCTATTTTCATGGATATAATGAATAGATATTTTAATAAATATCAAGATGAATTAGTGGTGGTATTTATTTATGATATCTTGGTATAATCCAAATGTTACGAGGATCATGAATATCATTTGTACACTACTCAGAAAACTCTTAGAAGTAATGAATTATATGGGATGTTTGTCAGGTGTGAATTTTGGATCCAATATATTTCCATTATAGGGAACATTGAATCTATAGAAATAATAATTATTGATCCTTCAATGAAAAAGGATGTGCACGAATGGCTTAGTCCAACGAACAAAAATGACGTACATAGTTTTATTGGTTTATAAGGTTATTATCTGTATTTTGTTCAGAACATTTCCCATTTATCAAACCCAATGACCAAGATTACATGTAATGGATTTATGATATTATGGAAAAATAATTTATAGACTATTGCTATGAATTAAATAGGATGATTGTGAATTCTCATATACTAACCCTGCCATCGAGGAATGATGGGTTTGTCATCTTTAGCAATTCATCAAAGAATAGTTTTTGTTGTGTCCTTAAACATAATGAGAGATTTATTGACTATGAATCATGGAGGTTAAACATTCGTTTACAAAACTATTCAACTAATTATATTTAGTGACCGGCGGAAAGGATTTCTTTATAGATATGGATAAATTATCTCTTTGGAAAAACAGTTTGAGATATATATAGATCACAAGAGTCTGAAATATATAATCTCACAAATAGAATTCAACATGAGGCAAAGGAGATGGATTGAACTACTCAAGAATTTTGATTGTACCATACACTACCTCCCTATAAAAGAAAACAAGGTATCAGATTCATTTAGAAGGTAGGATCATTGAGTTCTCAACAAAATGAGGATTGAAATGAATCTTTTGTACATGGATCTAGTAAGGATGGACATGGGAATTATCAATGAAGGTGAAAATCATTACATTTTTAAATGGTTTCCCAATAATATTTTTTATAAATAAATAAATAATATCATCTAGAAGACAAGAACAATCAAAAGAAAATTATAACTGTGAATGATAGGATGATGGATAACATTGTCTATGAATATGGTGTTCTAAAATATCAGAAGACGATTTGTGTTCCAGTGGTACCTGAGTTAAAAATGGATTTATTGGATGATACCTATAGTTATAATTTCTCCATATTCCTAGTGGCAGTAAAATGTATAATGATTTGAAGAAACATTTCTGGTGGGATAACACGAAGAGGGAAATAGTGGATTATGTATTAATATGTTTAGTCAGTCAATAAGTGTAGGCTAAAAGTAATCTTACAAAATGAGAAATGAAACCTCTACATATTTGTAAATAGAAATGGCATGATATAACCATGGATTGTTTCACTAGATTACCCAAAAATCTAAGGATTAATGATTATATATGGATAATTGGGGATTAACTTACAAAATATTCACAATTCCTCTATAGAAGAGATGATTATCCACTAGAGCACTTAGAAAGACTCTATATAAATGGATTTTTGAGAATCCATGGCGAACCTCTCTCAATTTTGTCTGATTGTGACCTACAGTTTACATTGAAATTCAAGAAATTTATTTAGATTTCTTTGCATACTGAACTACGATTGAGTATTTCTTACCACCCACAAACTAATGGGAAATCCGAGAGGGCGATCCAAACATTAGAGGAAATTTTTATGTCATGTCCACAGGAATTTTAAGGTATGTGGGATTAATATTTACCTTTTTTAGAGTTTCCTACAATAATATTTTCAATTAAATTTTCTAAATTTCACAATATGAAGAATTGTATATGATGAGATATTGTACGCCAACATGTTGGGATGAAGTTGGTGAAAGGAAGTTTGTGGGCCAAGATCTTTTGAAAAAAAAATAGTGATGGAAAAGACTACTCAATTCCATATCCAAACATTACAATGTAAAATCAAATCTTCTGATAATCGAATGAAGGATCTGGATTTTTAATTGGGAGATCATGTTTTCTTGAAAGTAAATCCATGGAAGGGCATATTAACATTTTGATGGAAAGGGAAACTGTAACATCACAGGTAAATAACCAATGTTACTTTTTCTTTTTATTAATATTTGATAATAAATATTAATAATTACTTTAAAGGGGGATGCTAAGTTCGATAGCATACCCAATACGCAACAATGAGTTTTTGTTGAAATATTACAATGCACACCAATAATATAATAATTTGGTAGTTCATAAGTAGCCATTATATTGGTGGGAAGGAATAGAGATAACTAAAATATGATTATATATGTTTGTTAAATGTTTTTACATTTATCCAATAAAAGATAAAGGCTTAAAATAAGAAAAGAATTCAATTTTAAGCATAGATACATTAATATTCACTAAAATGTTGATTTATCGCCTTTTGGTGGTGAACCCTCTTTAAAAATAGTTTTGGTCACTCTTATAAATTCTTTTGGACCAAATAAAGTCCTTATTTATAATTGGGACATCAAAATTTACTTTGTGTATGTTTTTGTTGCTTTTCCGATAAAATTCATTTTTAATGAATATGTGAAAAATGATGTATTTTAATTCAAAACCTCGTTTTAATCTAATTTATTTATATGACTAGATTAACTTTGGAATTGTTTTTAAGGTTAAATTATAATATATTTTTACCATTTGATCCAATGGTGGACTTTGGAATTAATTTCACTTTGAAATTCGACATAAACAAATGTCAATCTTTTGATATAAATTGTTTCTTAAAAACATGCTATTTGTTTTGACAACGGGAGTTAATTATTAAATTAATTAATTCTACTTATATTCTTTGAATTAGGTAAAATAAACATCATTTTTGAATTCGGAGTATCGAATATATATTAGGGTGAATTTTTGGTAATTTTCTGAAAAAATTTAATTTTTGATGAATAGTGAAACCACTAAGTGGTAATCAAGCAAACTGATTTTTCAGTTAAATGAAAGTTTACCACTAGTTTGTATTGAATTTCGAAAATCCAACATACATGGTTGTCACTAGTATGTAAAATATGGTTCAATGGGATGAAAATAATTTTTTGGTGAATAGTAACTTTTTTTCATTAATTGCGATTAGAGGTAATTAGTGTAATTTAAGGTAAAAATGATGTTATTATAATGTGAAAACACCATGACACATGTCCTAAACCAATTGGTTGAGTAATGGCCGACCATTAAAACCCATGGGTCGATTTGGGGGACCCCATGGAGCCACTTGGGTGAGATAAAGACATTAATGCTTTTTTTAAATGAAAGTAAAAATGTCACAAGCATAAATTGTTTTACTAAAACAATTTTTAGAAGGGGTTATAGTAGTCATAATTTTAACTATAAATACTCCTTAGAAATCTAAAAATATTTCCTACATCATCATATTTTTGTTATAATTTTCGGACATTAAATAAATTAATTTATTTATGACATCATGATGATGCAACGATGAACTCATTAATGAACGATTAAAATAAAATGAAAAGATAATGTACAATCTAAGACTTACACATGTTCAAAACCTATTGAAGGAGTATAGTTCTAACCCTTATCAACTTATCCTCGACATATATCAATGTGGGTCCATTTAAATCCGAAAATCGTTTTAAAATAAAGTAACTTGCTTTACTTTCCAAAAGAGCCCCTCCTCTCCTCTTATAAAAGGCCCACACCTCTACCTCATTTTCCACACTACTCAAGCCTTTGGTTCAGCAAAACCCTTCCCATTTCCTCTCTCCATATCCCTATACTCATCTTAGAGGCCTCCCTTTGGGAAGAACCCCTTTTCAAGGAAGCCTTTGTGCTCAAATCAAAAGAGTTACCCTTTTTAAAGGTAATGCTTTCTCTTGTGTTAATTTGTTTTATTTTGTATCTCCAACCCCCTAAACTATTTTTATTCATATATTTTGTAACAACACCAGTATCCTCAATAAATTAGGATGTTTTTATAACATGTATTCGAGCTACACTCTCACACAACTAAATCTAATGGTTAATGAACATACGGTTTCCGTGGATGGAAAAATTATGCCTCCCAAAATGATGATTGTTCAATACTCATCTAACACCTTCAAAGGTGGCCATTATGATGTCACTATTTTTATATATGGTATATAATATGTTAATTTTTTCCTTAATCTTATGTTGTTTTCATTTATGGCACTCCTTTATGGTCTCCATTATGGGTAAACGCGATATCTTCATTTAAGGAAGTGCGGATTACCGCCCCCTCAAAGTGATTTGATTCGTTAATGCCATATGTGGGTCATATAAAGGATAAAGATAATAATATAATATATGATATTATAATTTAATTATAATATGACTATTTATCAATATTTTTTCATTCAATTAAGGTATGAAATGTAAATGAAAGTAGCGTTCATGCGTACGTACGGATTACCGTCTCCATGAACGGTGCTTTTTCATTTCTTATCTTCAAATGTTATGTAATAGTATAAGTGCATTTATGAAATGAATATATATTATATATATTATATATAAATGTTGAATATCATTCTGTAATTATAATATATATATATATATATCAATTATTTTTAATTCCATTGATATGACAAAGAGATGGAAGTAGCGTTCATGCGTACGAACGGTCTACCGTCTCCATGAACGGTGCCTTTAATTTATTTTTATCTCCAAATGTTATGGAATATTATAAAATGAATATATACTGAATATATATGATATTCAAATCATTAATACTATTCTGGAGATTATTTAATTATTACTTCATGGATAATTCTTTTCAAACAAGTTCATTTTTGACTCATGTACCGAAGATCGACAAAAACGTCTGATATGAACTAACATATTAATATAATTATTATAACATTATAATATGTGATAAGAATTGAATAATAAACATTAAAGGATGTTCTTAATCAATTTTTAATTGACCAAAGTTTATTATTCATGAATATAATGAAACGAACAAGACAAGTTGGACTAAAGGTAAGGGACCCTACCTATCTGTTTATTTTCAAGTACTCTCTTTTATGTCATTCCTTTTATGCTCCATGTTCTTATGTTGGAGGATGTGATTTTATATTAATACTACTGTCCAATTATGTTCATATGATGAGATACCCCATTTGATCTCAACAATCCATTTTTGGGAGTTTTAAGTGGCGCCGTTAGGCTACCGAATTTTTATAAGGGGATTTTTCATCTCACTTTTATTCCTATGGGATTCATGCTAAATTAGCCACTATTTGCTTTTGTGTGGTGTATTTACTGCACATTATTATACTATTTGTGTAATATACTCTCATCTATGGGTATTTACAACTTCATTGTATGTCCCTTATTTCATGGGGTGTACGTTTCGAAAGATTCCCAAATCAGTAAGGGATTCTTCCACCCTCCTCTTTTTAAAAGACTTATCTTTTTAGGTCTTTTAATCTTCTTAAGTTCGGATGTGTTAACATATATATCCTTATTTATGTAAATGTTATGTACATGTGATTAGATACACTTTTTTTATCTCTCATCAACTCATTTCTGTATTTTAAAGTGACGTCGTTAGGCTGTCGACTTTTTGTAAGGGAGCTTCTTAACCTAATTTCACATTCTTTGGGTTAAACCAAAACTTCTTGATTATGTCATAATATGAATATGTGTGGATGAACTCTGATTGTTTTACAGTTAATATCCTTCTATATTGGGTGTATTTATATTTGTCACACATAATCATGTAATTGATTTATCCTTAATCTAAGGATACCGACTTTGTACGAGACTTCGTCTCAATCTCCATTCATTGAGGCATAATTTGTTTTATACACAACTTTATTTTATACGGTGTATAAACCCCTTTGACTTTTACATTTATTCAAAAGGAACCTTTTTATACGATGTGTTTTACTAAACGAGAAAAGGAATGTTTTTATCATACATATGCTGCGACAACGACTTCTCCACTACCGTGACCATTATTTGAGTTTCGGCTTCCTCTACAAGCCATAACTTATTTTTAAATGAAAAATAAATTCCAAGTTTTTCTTTTCATTTATTTTGGTATTGAAAATGGTTTTTCTAATGTTTTGAGTATAACAATGTGTTTTGATATCTTGTGATTGTAATGTGGGAATGTCTTGTTTCCTTTATACTTGTTTTATGTGATATGATTATATTATGGTTATTGGGCATTGTTTATGAAGACGGGTGGTTCCGTGACAAACTAAGGGCGGGTGATCCCGTTATAGCTCTCCAATGCATTGGGTAATGAGAAGGAGTTAAACGTTAAGGTTTCTCCGAAGAGATTTCAGGGAATATATTGTAATGGGTATTCCAAACGTAACCAAGAGGGTTACTCCCTATGCAAGAATGTTATGAATGACCCAAGTTATCTTTATGTCTTATGATTTTCTATGAGTTATTCATAAAACTTATGGTTTCATGAGGTATGTTAAAATGATTATGTTTTATGAGTAAGTATGTTTTCATAAATGGACTAATGTTTTCAATTTGTACTTTTATATCCCTTACTGAGCTTTTTATGCTCATCCCAAGTTTTTGAAATGTCTTTCACATGACATGAAGTGGGATAGAGTCAAGGATGAGATCCAGGAAGTGTCATGCTATCTAAACATGGAACTAGACATGAATATTTTGATAAAGTGTTTTTATATTGTGGAAAAAGTGGATACTGAGTAGATGTGTCTACTTTGAAATCTTTTGAGATGTAATAGTTATGTCCTAATTCTCTAGAACTCTAAACCTGAAAATATTTTCAATGTGAATTATTCAATTTAATTCATGATTAAGGAAGGTTTAAGGCTGGGGCCTTATAGTTGGTATCAGAGGTCGGTTTAGATAACTTTAGAGGTTAGGGTGTTGTTTAAGCATAAGTGACAAGTTGTGTATAACAACAATGGGTAGTATATTTCATAGAGTCTTTGTTATTAGAATGAGTTTGAGATAAGTTGGATAAGAATAACATAGTGTTTATCTTCCTCTTTAATACATTATTATTTTATTGATATACTCACACTGACCTTTTTGGTTTTAGTAAATAGAGGGACCTAACAGGAACCAATGTGACAATGGGTTTGAAGGAAACTGTGGAGGTTTTCTGATTAATAAACTGGACGAAATTGGGGATCCAATAGGGAATCTCATGGTTGTTATAAACCAACTATCAAGGAGTCATGATTCACCACTGGAACCATGGTGAGTTCTCTAATGCAACATTAATGAGAGAACCAACTCGATGTAGAAGCTTAGGTAATAATTATAAAGGTAACCATTAGGGTTTATATGATCCTTACTTTTGAGGTAATTATGGGTTACTAGATGTTATGCTGGAAAACTAGAGGCATGAGATAAAATTGAGGTTAAAATATGTTATGGTTATTTTTAATTATTAATTCTTTTTTGGGGAATGTTTTAAGGACTATATAGTTTTGGAAAAGGGACAACACACAGACCATGTGACAACTCGTCGCGTCAGACAAAGCTGTGGGAATCGAACCCACAACCAAAGTGCAACTGGTATTTATCGCCTACCACTGGCCTACGTGGAGTCCCTGGTTAGTTTTACTAATTCTTTTTAGTTATATGGTTTTATGAATTAATAGTAAGTTTATTTTTGGGTTATCAATGAAAATGATTAACCGATCATGGAGGATATGTGATTAGGTTAGTTACTTTTGAGCATGAGTCTTTGAGACTAACTGAAGTTATTTTGGAGATAAATTTTATGATTTATCTTGGAAGGCTGTGTGATTAAATCCTATAATGATTTTTGATTCAATCTTATTTTGGTTTACTTTGAAGAATTTTATGGACTTTTGTTATCGAATGGTCTTTTTTGAAATTTGGGTTTTGTCAGGAAATTTTGGATATTAAGAATAGATTTTCTTTTTATAAAGGATTATACATTTTGTGGATTATCTAATATTGTACTAACCTTTTTGGTTTTGGTTAAGGTATAAAGATATGGGAAGTGTATAGTTATATTTTTTTGGTTTAGGTGATTCTCTAGAAGTTGGTTATAGTACTCTTAATTTGAACAAGTCTTCGTAAATACTCTTCCTTTGGAAAAAATATGAGTTTGTGTAAGAAATCAAGTAAGAGTTTAAAGTCAACATGATAATAAATATGTTTCCTCATGTTTTAGTTAAGCTCATAAATAAATTCCTCAATGAAATGTAACTTAAAACAAAAATGTTGTCGGTTAGCTTTTCCTACTGGGGAATCTAATACCATTTAACCTACCACATGTTTGTGATTTTCTTGTTGTTAACTTTCTCCTAATCATGTTTTCTATCACTCTCCCTCAGAATATGACCCTTTGGTTTATCATCCATATCCATTTTTTCCTAAATGGAATCCTAGTATGGGATAAATCAGGTGACCTTTGTACTTCTCTTTCTTTCTTTTAAAGAGATAGTTTCGTTGACTCCTTTTCCGATGTGGGACTTTCAAATGATGTTTCTGAGCCCAATTTTTAAATTGCGAGGACGCAATTCTCAAAAGGGGGGAAGGATGTAACATCCCAGGTAAATAACCAATGTTAATTTTTCTTTTTATTAATATTTGAGAATTAATATTAATAATTACTTTAAAGGGGGATGCTAAGTTCGATAGCATACCCAATACGCAACAATGAGTTTTTGTTGAAATATTACAATGCACACCAATAATATAATAATATGGTAGTTCACAAGTAGCCATTGTATTGGTGGGAAGGAATAGAGATAACTAAAATAAGATTATATATGTTTGTTAAATGTTTTTACATTTATCCAATAAATGATAAAGGCTTAAAATAAGAATAGAATTCAATTTTAAGCATAGATACTTTAATATTCACTAAAATGTCGATTTATCGCCTTTTGGTGGTGAACCCTCTTTAAAAATAGTTTTGGTCACTCTTATACATTCTTTTGGACCAAATAAATTCCTTCTTTATAACTGGGACATAAAAATTTACTTTGTGTATGTTTTTGTTTCTTTTCTGATAAAATTCATTTTTAATGAATATGTGAAAAATGATGTATTTTAATTCAAAATCTCTTTTTAATATAATTTATTTATATGACTAAATTGTATTTTGAATTGGTTTTATGGTTAAATTATAATATATTTTTACCATTTGATCCAATGGTGGACTTTGGAATTAATTTCACTTTGAAATTCGACATAAACAAATGTCAATCTTTTGATATAAATTGTTTCTTAAAAACATGCTATTTGTTTTGACAGCGGGAGTTAATTATTAAATTAATTAATGCTACTTATATTATTTGAATTAGGTAAAATAAAAATCATTTTTGAATTCGGAGTATCGAATATATCTTAGGGTGAATTTTTGGTAATTTTCTAAAAAACTTTAATTTTTTATGAATAGTAAAACCACTAAGTGGTAATCAAGAAAACTGATTTTTCAGTTAAATGAAAGTTTACCAGTAGTGTGTGTTGAATTTCAAAAATACGACATACATGGTTTTCATTAGTATGTAAAATGTGGTTCAATGGGATGAAAATAATTTTTTGGTGAATAGTAACTTTTTTTCATTAATCGCGATTAGAGGTAATTAGTTTAATTTAAGGTAAAAATGATGTTATTATAATGTGAAAACACCATGACACATGTCCTAAACCTATTGGTTGAGTAATGGCCGACCATTACAACCCATGGGTCGATTTGGGGGACCCCATGGAGCCACTTGGGTGAGATAAAGATATTAATGCTTTTTTTAAAAAAATGAAAGTAAAAATGTCACAAGTGTAAATTGTTTTACTAAAACAATTTTTATAAGGGGTTATACTAGTCAGAGTTTTGAATATGAATACTATTTAGAACGATAAAAATATTTCCTAAATCATGATATTTTTGTTATAACTTTCAGACATTAAATAAATAAATTTATTTATGACATCATGATGATGCAAAGATGACCTCATTAATGAACGATTAAAATAAAATGAAAAGATAATGTAAACTCTAAGCCTTATACATGTTAAAAACCTATTGGAGAGGTATATTTAGAACCCTTATCAACTTAGCCTCGACATATATCAATGTGGGACCATTTAAATCCGAAAACCTTTTTAAAATAAGGTAACTTTCTATACTTTCCAAAAGAGCCCCTCCTCTCCTCTTATAAAAGGCCCCCACATCTACCTTATTTTCCACACTCTTCAAGCCTTTGGCTCGGCCAACCCCTGCCCATTTACTCTCTCCACATCCCTGTCCTCATCCTAGAGGCCTCACTTTGGGTAGAACCCCTTTTCATGGAAGCCTTTGTGCTCAAATCAAAAGAGTTACCCTTTTTAAAGGTAATGCTTTCTCTTGTGTTCATTTGTTTTATTTTTCATCTACAACCCCCTAAACTCTTTTTATTCATTTATTTTGTAACAACACCAGTATCCTCAATATAATAGGTTTTTTTATAAGATGTATTCGAGCTACACTCTCACACAACTACATCTAATGGTTAATGAACATACGGTGTCCGTGGATGGCGAAATTCTGCCTCCCGAAACGACGATTGTTCAATACTCATCTAACACCTTCAAAGTTGGAAATTATGATGTCACTATTTTTATATATGATATATAATATTTTTATTGTTTCCTTAAGCTTCTGTTGTTTTCATTTATGGCACTCCTTTATGGTCTCCATTATGGGTAAACGCGATATCTTCATTTAAGGAAGTGCGGACTACCGCCCCCTCAAAGTGATTTGATTCGTTAATGCCATATGTGGGACATATAAAGGATAAAGTTAATAATATAATATATTATATAATACTATAATAATAATATTACTATGTATAAATATTTTTTAATTCCATTAAATTATGAAATGGAAATGAAAGTAGCGTTCATGCGTACGTACAGATTACCGTCTCCATGAACGGTGCTTTTCATTTCTTATCTTCAAATGTAATGTAATAGTATAACTGCATTTATGAAATGAATATATATTATATATATTATATATAAATGTTTAATATCATTCTGGAATTATAATATATATATATATATCTCAATTTTTTTTAATTCCATTGATATGACAAAGAGATGGAAGTAGCGTTCATGCGTATGTACGGTCTACCGTCTCCATGAACGGTGCCTTTCATTTATTTTTATCTCCAAATGTTATGGAATAGTATAAAATGAATATATACTGGATATATATGATATTAAAATCATTAATACTATTCTTGAGATGATGTAATTATTACTTCATGGACAATTCTTTTCAAACAAGTTCATTTTTGACTCATGTACCGAACATCGACAAAAACGTCTGATATGAACTAACATAACAATATAATTATTATAACATTATAATATGTGATATTAATTGAATAATAAAAATTAAAGGAGGTAATTAATAAATTATTAATTGACAAAAGTTTATTATTCAGGAATATAAAGAAATGAACAAGACAAGTTGGACTGAAGGTAAGGGACCCTACCTATCTCTTTATTTTCAAGTACTCTCTTTTATGTAATTCCTTTTATCCTCCATTTTCTTATGTTGGAGGATGTGATTTTATATTAATACTACTTTCCAATTATGTTAATATGATGAGATACCCCATTTGATCTCAAAATTCCATTTTTGGAAGTTTTAAGTGGCGCCGTTAGGCTACCGAATTTTTATAAGGGGATTTTTCATCTCACTTTTATTCCTATGCGATTCATGCTACATTAGCCACTATTTGCTTTTCTGTGGTGTATTTAATGCCCATTATTATACTATTTGTGTAATATACTCTCATATATAGGTATTTACAACTTCATTGTATGTCCCTTATTTCATGGGGTGTACGTTTCAAAAGATTCCAAAATCAGTAAGGGATTCTTCCACCCTCCTCTTTTTAAAAGTCTTATCTTTTTAGGTCTTTTAATCTTCTTAAGTTAGGATGTGTTAACATATATATCCTTATTTCTGTAAATTTTATGTACATGTGATGAGATACCCATTTTCTATCTCTCATCAACTCATTTCTGAATTTTAAAGTGACGTCGTTAGGCTGTCGACTTTTTGTAAGGGAACTTCTTAACCTAATTTCACATTCTTTGGGTTAAACCTATACTTCTTGATTATGTCATACTATGAATATGTGTGAATGAACTCTGATAGTTTTACACATAATATCCTTCTATATTGGGTGTATTTATATTTGTCACACATAATCATGTAATTGATTTATCCTTAATCTAAGGATACCGACTTTGTATGAGACTTCGTCTGAATCTCCTTTCATTGAGGCATAATTTGATTTATAAACAACATTCTTTTATACGGTGTATAAACCCCTTTGACTTTTACATTTATTCAAAAGGAATATTTTTATACAATTTGTTTTACTAAAAGACAAAAGGACTGTTTTTATCGTACATATGCGGCGACAATGACTTCTCCACTGCTGTGACCATTATTTGAGTTTCAGCTTCCTCTACAAGACATAACTTATTTTTAAATGAAAAATAAATACCAAGTTTTCCATTTCTTTTATTTTGGTATTGAAAATGGTTTTTATAATGTTTTGATTATATCAATGTGTTTTGATATCTTTTTATTGTAATGTGGAAATGTTATGTTTCCTTTATGCTTGTTTTATATGATATGATTATATTATGGTTCTTGGGCATTGTTTATGAAGACGGGTGGTTCCGTGATAAACTAAGAGTGGGTGAGCCCGTTATAGCTCTCCAATGCATTGGGTAATGAGAAGGAGTTAAATGTTAAGGTTTCTCCGAAGAGATTTTAGGGAATATACTATGATGGGTATTCCAAACGTAACCAAGAGGGTTACTCCCTATGCAAGAATGTTATGAATTCCCCAAGTTACCTTTATGTCTTATGATTTTCTATGAGTTATTCATAAAAATTATGGTTTCATGAGGTATGTTAAAATGATTATGTTTTATGAGTAAGTATGTTTTCATACATGGGATAACTTTTTCAATTTCTAATTTTATATCCCTTACTAAGCTTTTTATGCTCATCCCATGTTTTTGAAATGTCTTTCACAGGACATGAAGTGGGATAGAGTCAAGGTTGAGATCATGGAAGTGTCATGATGTCAAAACATGGAACTAGACATGAATCTTTTGTTAAAGTGTTTTTATATTGTGGAAAAAGTGGATACTGAGTAGATGTGTCTACTTTGTAATCTTTTGAGATGTAATAGTAATGTCCTAATTCTCTAGAACTCTAAACCTGAAAAGATTTCAATGTGAATTATTCAATTTAATTCATGATTAAGTAAGGTTTAAGGATGGGGCCTTATAGAAACTGATCCCAAGGTATATTGAGAATTTTTTAATTTTGGAGAGGATTGTAAATGATTCATATCGTTTGGCTATGCTTCCTAGACATTCCATCGTACACAATGTATTTCATGTCGCATTGTTGAGAACGTACATGCCAGAACGAACACATGTCCTCACTTCTAATGGTATAGTGTTGGAAACTGACCTATCTTACTATGAAGATCCTATCCAAGATTCTAGACACTAAAGAACAAGATATGATGAATTAGACGACTAATCTAGTAATGGTACTTTGGATAAATCAAAAAATCGATGAGGCAACATGGGATCCATATCATCTTATGTTGAAGACAAACCCGAATCTTTTTAGGTATCATTTAGTGAATTTCGAGGATAATATTTTAGTAAGGAAGGAAAAATGTAACACCCCAAGGTTTTGGAATTAAATATTGAATGAATGAAACACTATTTCATTAAAAAACAATACATTGTATAATCTATCATTTAAAGACAACTTTGCCTCAACATTTTTTTTGTTTTGAAAAACTGTAAACTAGTGTTGTGATCAGTAAGACATTGGGATTATGATAGAACAATCAAGATATTTAGTGAATATTAAAATACTCTTATGAATTGTAATTTGAATAGTAATATGACCATTATGAATAGTCAATAATGATATTATTTTATTTTCCTAAGGTAATAATAAATGAGATCGTAATTATTTTTTCAATGTGATATAAAACTAATTATACAATTAAAATTGATATTTTATAAATTTACTACGCTTTTATATAAAAGAAAAATTAACACTATTTAGAAAATTATTTTTTAAAAATAGTGTTTTGTTTTGAATTCTACACATCAAAAAATGGTTGGGGTAAATTTTTGGGATTTTTCTGATATTCATTTATTTTTAATGAATAGTGAAATATTGTAAATACAAATTATCAGTAAAATACACTATTTATGATCTCATGTGTTTTTCAATGACAAATGGTTGGAACTCACATTCACTTATTAATATTAGGTGTCACATTAAACCACTCTATTGGTTTTCAGGAGTGAAATAACAAATTAATGGTTAAAATATTCAAAATTAACTCCTCTCTTCCACTATAAAACCCACATCACTCCCACTTCTCATAACTCCTCTAAGACTTGATGCTCAGAAATGTTCTACCAATATACCCATCCATAGTCACTCCACACTTCCAATATTCTCTTATAATTTCAAAAATACCAAAATCACTTCCCTCAAGGAGGTTCTCAAGGAGGTTATTTCAAGAGGTAAAGCACCTTTTTTCATTTAGTTTCATTTCAATTTATCTCCTTTTGTTATCCTTGACACAAATACTCTTTCCAAATTACTATTTTATCACCATTATCATATATATACTACAATTATATCATCTGGATTGAAAAAAATCATCAATATTCTTATTTTGTACCTTTTCAATTAAAGTGAAATCAACGTCTGTGAAGTTACAATTTATAACCTATGTGGATGATGAAGTTTTGTCCTTTAGTTTCTCCATCATTAATGGTCATAAAACAATTTTTTTGGATGAAAAATACAATAATATATTTATTATAAGCTAATTAAAATTCATTCACCAGTATACATACAAATTATTAAATTTTATTACTAAACTAGTTCCTAATAATAAAAATACTGTTAAAATAGTCTATGTGAAAATAATTAATATTTCATCTAATGATTCATCCTCATCACATGTATCCAAATGATATAAATTACCATTAACACTTATCTCTATTCATAAATAATATTAAATTTTAATTCTATAGATTTACATCCATTCCACATGAAATCCATTACCTAAAAACAAGGGATTCAATTATGAAAATCAAGAAAAAAACACTCAAGAACGATGGAATTCGATATTATTACTTATCAATAAAGACATAAATGAACTATACATAATTATGATAAACAAAATAAATGTCCATATATTAGGAAATAAGTGATTAGTAAGCCTAATTTCATATTCCAATAACTTATGTTCATGAGCCGAACACATTCAGACTTAAGGTAAGGGTTTTTCACCAGAAACTCTATTTTCATTTGGGTTACACTTATAGTCTAATTACATCAATTAAATTATAATGAATTCTAGTTTACTCATCATAAATTATGTTTTTTAGTTATATATATGTCTACCAACCATAATACATCCTTAATTTATTGGGATCCAAGAATTTTAGAATGGAACTTTCAATTCCGAAATACAATCCCGATTCAAGGAAATTTGTCAAATCCTTTCCTATTTTCTAGGGAATTCTATAAAAAATATTAGCAACCATTAAATTTTAAAATAACTAATTTTATTAGTAAAATTATATCTTACATTATATCTAGTTTTATAAAATGACATTTTTAATAAAACTATTCTTTTCAAATTAAAATATTTTTATATCAAAAATTACTCAATGATTTTATAAGAGTTATTTCGTCTATTTCAAGTCTCTTATTGATTATTATGTATTATTGGGATTTATATTTTATGATATAATCTACCATATTTAATTGGATGTTTTATTAATAGTATTATTGTGGATATTCTATCCTAAAATAATTCACCAATTTTCATCGAATAGTTAATGTTTAATCTTAATGTTATGGGAAAGTTATTCACTTTTCATTTGTTAGTTTCAATATGAATTTATTTGTTGTTTATGATTATCCCCAATCATATGAGGAATGAATAATACTTATTATATTAAAGGTGGGGCCCACTATAGCCCCTCGATGAATTAGTAGGTCTAATGAGACAATTATACATGGACTGGGAAGAGGTCTTACCCAGTTGGAGATATGGTTTTAGTCGAGGCCTTAAGGATTTTTAGACATCTTCGTCACCACCTTGACAATATGTTTCAGAATTTCTGGAATAAGTACTTACTCATTATGAAGCTATTAATTTCTTGTTCATGTGGTTATTTGATTAGTATAATACCCATGATTATGTGGGAATTATTAACTTATCTCATTTTCCTAACATAATGCGTTCATGTTTATTATTTGTAAAGGTATGTGTTTTCAATTATTCACCATGCATAATGTTTATATTAATGATATCATCCGAAGTATTGCATACTATTACTGATCATTTGATCTTCCCCCTTTATTATGTTTCATTTTCACTTTAAATGAAGAAGATAGTTATGAGTGACTTGCATGCATAATCAAGGAGGTATGGATGTTTCTAATGAAATAAATTAGTGTAGTATTTCCATTATCGAAGTAATGTTGGACATATATTTTTTTTCAAAATCTACTAAATCTACATGTTCCTCTGGTATACATATTCCTTGTTTATATTACAAGGTAATAAAATAAGGTACCAACTCCAGGCAACTGGGTTCGGGTCCTTACACCAAGGATGAAATCTGGCTCAACGAAGGCAATGTTCTCCCTCAAACTAGATGGACACACACACGCAACCCCAAGAACAAAACCAAAAAACAAAAAAACAAATAAGAACACACAATTCAAGTGTTTTAAAAAGAAAAAAAAATATTACAAAACCAGAAGCTCAAAAGTTTGTATAGCTCTACGGATGTTAAATGATCTTGAACACCAGGTGGTCCACAGATGTTTGTAAGGATTGAATTCTCCACTGGGAAGTGTTGACCAAGAATTAGTGAAAAATTTGATAAAGAAGATTTCCCTTAGAGTTTCCCCCACCATATTTGTTATCTCTCTCTCCCTCTCTCAAAATCTGCTGAAAAAAACAATGAATGATAGAATCCAGGAAAAATAAACGCCAGAATTTCTATAATAATAGAGCAGAAAATTGAGAGGTTAATCCATGGAAGGAGAAACAAACATGGGTCCATGACACAAGATGAGTGTGAAAATAAGGATCAAGAAGCATCATGATTGCAATAGACCCATGATGTTTTGGACATGTGAAAAGCATGGGGAACAAGATTGGTGAAAAATCAAAACTGTGGAAGAGAATCGAACACAAACAAAGATTTTAATGGCTATCAGATCATTGTTCATCAACATCAAGCATGAGGCGAGTCACAAAGAAACCAAGGTGAAAAAATAGGCCTTATGATCCATAGAAACACCCCAACACTCCCCAGACTAAGCGATGGCCTATAAGCACAGGCTGTCCAGAATAGAGCCCAATGAACAAAGAGGCCGACACAGAGAGCCAGAACACAGTAGCCCACATACATAATATTTCATAATAATAAAAAATTACTTAATAATTCCTAGAAATATGAAACAAAAAAAAATTATTTTTGAAAGATAAAATTATCCAATCTACACCTTTTCAATATTAAAGTAAAAACATTGATGGTGTTCTTTCAAAAAAAATACCCATAACTTATAAGTGGTGTTGGTATATTTTCAAAAATTGAAACCCCAATGTCTTCAAATTTTAACCCCGCATGAATCACACTTTTCATATGCCTGTACTAGAACATGTTCTACCCACACTATAAATCTACTTCTAACTAAATGCCTCATGCTCATAAATTAAGCTATCTAGGAAACCACATTAAAACATATCTTACTATAAATTACCATATTCAATATTGGAAACACAAATCCAGTGATGAAAATACTAGAAAATGACACAACCATTTCTAGGGGAAAAATATAGTGAATTATGAAAACAAATCAATTCTCATAATTCCATAAAAATAAAATTAGGATAAAATAGTATTCAAAGCAATAAAAAAATAGAATGAATAAAAGAAAAAGTCTGCCTAAGCTTGAACTACATAGACCATCTCACAAAACCCTTTCTCCCAACCGAGTTCACCTACTACGGAATGTTGATATAGTGCTAGGATCTCCTGAAAAATACTACAAAAATACTATTTCTAGTCCTAATTAAGGTGATACAAACAACTAAAGGACTCACACAGTTTCATAACCGGGACATGCCACATGTGTCTAGGCCAAACTATCTATATCTGTTATGTTATGATTTTAACATTTAATATGGTCGGTATATCAGCACTCAAAAAACTATAAAACCTATAACAGATTCTTATATATCCTTCCCTTATTTTTCATATTACCCTTAGTATACATGATATTAGGTTCACTCTTAAAACTACCCATTTCTTCCTTCAATCAATGGGTTTGAATTTTACAGTTTTGGATATCCAACTTATCTTCTTCTAATATACTGGAATCCCTAGAATATATAATGGGGCCATTTAGAAAATTAAAATAATCATGATGATAATTTAACAATATTAAATAATGAACTTATTGTTTAACCAATGTATCAATATTAACTAAATCATTCAAAACATTGTTAAATAGACAATATGAACATGCACAAAAGAGAAGGGGGACATTTTAAAATTATATATCTTCATATTTAAATATAAATTCCCATGAAATTATTTATTCATATACAAGTGCTTGGATTTAAGCCAAATTGGTTTAACAGTGGATTCATGTGAAAATTTATGAAAAAATATATCTTATAGTGTAATTAGAAGAGTACAATGAGACCTTACGAGTATACTAGGATCAACATTAAAAAGGAAGTGGTGGAATGTCAATAAATAGTGATCATAACTATGGGTTCTTAGTTACCATGTAAATCATTAGCAAGACCATTGAAACTAGTTAAGAACACACTTTCACTCTACACCAATTAAAGTCATTTTCACCATCAAAAATATCATTTTAAAAGATGAAAAAAATTTAAAAATAAAAATTATTACATGTCCTCATACCGCTTTTTGGGTTATCGATAATAGGTTTAGGGAATTTATTTGAAGTAAATGCAATATAATAGAAATTATATAACAACAATTTTCAAAGAATGGAAGGGAAAATGCAAGATATTAAAGTCGAATTTGAGTTTTTATGTAATTCAGAGATTTTTCTCCTTCTCCATACTAAGAGTACCCCCACTGAATTCATTATCACTATAAAAACTTCCAAGGGAACATGTAAAAATAGTGATTAAAAGTAAATAAATACCATGCACTTGGATCAATGATTCTATCTAAGCATAGGGACCTTATCACACCAGAGCTAGTGATGAAATATGGAATAAAGAACTCGACGTTCTCCCTTGAACCAGATAGACTCGCGCATGAAACCCTCGATAATCATAAGTAAAAAGAATAAAAAATAAAATTAATAACATTCAGTTCATGATATTAAAATAAAAATAAAATTATTACAATATCATACGCTTTTTAGATGATGCATCTCAACCCAGGTCATATGATCAAGATCATCAAGCGGTCCACCGAAAACCAAAGTGATGAAACACTCAAACAAAAAGTCTCACAATATATGGGGTGTAGAAATCTTCAAATAAAAGTTTGACTAGAGGTTCCATCTCTATATTTATTATGTCTCTATATATCTCTAAATCAGCAGACAAGAACGAGGAACCACACACACCCAAAAAACTAAAATGATCAAATCGGTGAGATAATGGAGTAGAAAAGTAAAGGGGATGCATTAAAAGGAAAAATAGATGGGGGATCACTTTAGGCTAAGGGATAATATAAGGATCATGAATCATCATGGTTGAAACAAATCCTTTGAAATTTGCGATAGGAAGCATGAATGGGTAACTTTATCCATGTACAATGATATCATTCTAGTGAAACCCGTGTCATGGTGTAATATCAGTAATAAAATCAAGGAGAATGTATTGGTGGATATATGGGTATGAAAATTTATTAAATTAAAATATATATTATTTTTCATTAATAAATTACCATGTTCAATGCAACATAAATTTAAATTTCATGATAGTGACACAACTAAGGGTGCACGATTAATGGATCTTCAGATGTAGTTGATATCATATTAGAACAAATTATATGTTGGTAGTGTTGGAGTTTCTATCCTAGAACCATATTTGGTGTACATTATGATAATATGTATTCATAGTTTTTAATATTAAAAAAATTGTTAGAATGTCATGATTTTTATTGTCCATGACCTAGTGTGTGATAATATCCAAATATCAAGTGTCAAAGTAAAAGGTCAAAACAGTTCTCTACTATGATGAGATCCTTGAAGTGTCACAATAGTATAATTAAAATATATTTTCTATAGCCAAATTATATCATTTGAGGGAAACAAATGATATTGGATTCCAAGGGGGAGACACATATTCCATTGTGACACCTTCTCATGGTGTACTACTTTGGTGATATCTAGCGTAGGATACAGTTATAATAAGACATGCTAGTAGGAAATCCACATTTATATGTGTCATTGGATGTTCCTTTATACATATGTTATTATTTGTCCTTATAATTTAATAATATTATTAATGAATAATAAATTTTGAATATTTTTATGTATTGATAGAAAATGTTTTTACATATGTTCACAATGAGGTGGGATACATTCAGCGTGTCATGACTAATATTGATTTAATGAATAACATGATATAGGAATTGTCCCTTCAATTAATTAATTGATTTTTATATCTCATTTTATTTCATTAAAATGATATAACAAAAATAAATCCATGTCTATTTTGTTCTATAGTCATGATTGATTTCCCTAAATTCATGGAATGTGTCTTTGAGAACACAGGTTGATGATGCTAGTACTCAACCTGGTTGATTAAAGATATCATGGTAAAGGGATTATATTACACAGTGATCTCCTGTATGAGGTATTATGTTTTTGTGGAATTAAATCCTTTTTATTTTGGATATGTGGCATGTTGCCAGATGTAAACCTTGTACTGTATGAAGCTTCATTTAATTCCTCTATGAAAGTGGAAAAGAGGTTCATACACTAAATGTGTCTATAATCTCACTTAAACAATATATCACTATTAATTATATAAATATTTTAACAGACTATATTCTCACACATGTTATTATTCTTATTCATGTTTTCTTTATCACATATATTCTATCACCAGTTGTTTGATAAAATATTAAGTTAGTGGAATATTTAATAAATATTTAATTTTTTATTTAGTTAATATAATAATTATGTATTTATTTATATTATAATAATTTAGAGATATTTATTTATTAAATAAAAATTAATTATTCATGGACTTATAAATATTTTGTAGTAAAAGTGGATCGATTTTATAGGTCCCGTGAGAAATAGTATATATTGAATATTAATTGATAAAAAGATATATATTTTTAATTCAAAAGTTTAGCACATATCATGAAATATTTCTATTATTATTATTAATGACATGGAGTTCCATGTGGATTAAATAAATACTAAGTTTCACCGAAGTAATTATTTATTTTGAACCATAGTGGTATATAAACATAATTATATTATTTTACATTAGAGACACTTTCATTTGTGTTGGGCTCGACGACTACCGGAGAGAATCACATCAAGCCCTAGAGAGATCTCTCTCGATGAATACTCACTTGAATGTAGAGAAATATTCATCCAAGATCTACTCTCAAATATTGAGAGATCATGGAGAATCATTTAGAAGTGATTTTCAAGGCGATCAAAATTGAATGATGAAAGTGGTTATATCTTCCATGCTAGAAGTGGAATATTCCTATGAATACATTAAGTGACTTTTAGAAAATGTGTGGACAACCGCTTGTAACGTACCTGACATGGAAACCACTATATCAATGGTCCATGTTGGGTCTCCACATGACCTCAAGCACTCTTTCACTGTATCCTAGAGAATGATAACTAGAAGCCAGGGTCTAATAGGTCCTATGGGGAGACTATCCCCTTTTCAAAGGAGGTTTCCACAAAATATTACATAATAAATAATTAGAAAAATAGATAATAAAACTTAACTTTAATTACCGCACATTTCTAAAACATGTAAGAAATACCAAACATAAATATGCCATTTCATGCTAATAGTTTCAAATGTACAGAATCCCAAAATAAATACTATTTGAAAAATATCCCAAAAAGGTTCATCATTCCATGTTTAAATAATCGTCCATTCACATCCTATGCACAAATTAACTTTGTAGCACATTCCTTTTCCCCTTTTTCAATACTTCAATAATGAAATTTTCATAGCTCCCCAATGGAGGCCTGAGAAGGGTGTTATTACAACTCAGCAAGCCACCACCAACGGTGTCCAAAAAAATATCAAATCTAAATAGGTAGTTCATGAATGTACTAAATAAAAGGAGTTATCGAAAATGAAATCAACTTGGGTTCGATAAGTTAACAATATTCTCTTAAGAATCTTGGATCATTTATTCCATTCAATCCATTAAACTATTTCCTTTACATAATCCATGGGTTATAAATTACAATATTTACACTTTATACTAGTCCTATCAATAATCACGTATAAGGGAATAAGTCAAGTTCTCTATCTCAATATGGATAAACATTTCATAACAAAAACATCTCACTCACTAGGGAGCCTCACTCTATCTAGTCTCACTAAATGTAACCCTTATGAGATTAGACCCTGAGTTCCATTACCAAACCTATGAATTCTAGGGGAGGGGATTAAATCCTCAGTCCATCCTAACCTATGGGAGAAGCTAGAGTCCAATACCACACATACCACTAGGCCATGTGTAAATGAGTATTCATCTAGTTACCACATATTCCAAATTATAGACCATTCATAATTAATTCACATAACAAACAAAATTCAAATTCTATTAATCACTTAAATCATCATGCAGACATACCCCATTAAAATATTTACCACACACCATACATATCCCATTTAACCTAATTTCCATTTGTATCTCTATACATTTAACTCAATCAACAATTTACATACATTAAAAAATTTCACCTAATTCATCATATAACATGTTTTAGAACATTCGTACATTTCAATTTAAATCTCATATGTCATTAGACACAATCACCTTAGTCCTTTTAACAATATTTACATTTTTTCAAACAAACCCTTGTTTCATTATTATATTCTAGTCACAAAAATCATTAATACCTTTTCCAACTCAACTAATATATCAACATGTTCATATTTGTATCTACTATATAACATGTCAATTCCATACTTAATATTACAATTTTCCATGATCAGGATTATTGGAACAACCCTTGAGTGGCCCTAAATCGATCCTTTCAACCTCAATTCATCTGTCATGGATAATGAGGGTTTCAATTCATCACATAGATTACCATTTTACCAAATCCCTTAAAAGGAATATGTTCACAATAGTAGAGAACCATTGAAATGACTTCACATGCACAAATCAACTTCAAAACCATAGAATATATGTTGTAGACCACCTCCCTCAAAACTAGAGATGAACGCACACGTATAAATATCCCTAGATATAGATTCATGGACACTTAAAAGAACCAAATCTATGATCCATTATAAAAATAGTTGTTATGGTATCTGATGTAGAAGAATGTTACAATAAACAGACATTCATAAAATTTAGTCATGAGGAACATATGACATACCCATTGCTTTGATATGCAACTGAAAACACTCTAAAAATATTTGAATTGAAAGATATTGATCCTTGGGAAGATTTTGGTTTATAGGTCCATCACAAGGGAGGAATTACGAGGAATATATAAGTAATTTATCAGAGAAAAATAAATTCATGATGTGTAAAAATAGGAAAATCCCACTTTTAATGAAGCCCATAGTTTGGCCACGCTATTTTCAGACCTGTTTACCAACCAAGCCCAGGCCTCTGTCCATGATGGATGGAGTAAAAGAGTTACCTAGGAATCCACACATGGTTAGTCAATTAATGTTCCAACCATCCAGAAAGCCTATGTCATGGCCCAAACTGTTTGGCCTCCCCTATTTCATGGTTTACTAAACTATGAACGCCTTCCTCATGGAAAGAACATTTCGGTTTAAGGGTTAGTAATAACCATGTCCCAATCATGTTACATGAACATTATGGGATAAATCTCCCTTCATTCATTCCCCATCCCCTAAGACACCCCCAATCTCTATCATAAAACCAGAAATAAAATTCTATTAACCAGAATTAAAAGTCTTGAACATAAAATATAAACATGAATGTTCATTTTGATAATCTGGGATCATACAACCATCCCATATTTTAAAGGATAATCCTAGACCCACATTCCCATGAATCACTACACATCTAAATATAATTATTTGTTCCACTGATCCCAAATTTTATAATCCATCTCCCATGTTTCTTCTTTATCATTTCCACGGTGCCAAAAAATCGATCTAAATGCATATTTTTTCATCACAAGGCTTTCTCACTGTGATCCACTATATAAACTAGATTCTACTCAAATGACGCATCGACCTAAATCTCAACATCCAAAAAATCAATCACATGATATGGGTTATGGTGATGTTGCCAATTTCGTGACACATAAAAAACAAAATTCATGCCACTATACGATTGTGGAAGAGACAATCAGTATGCCACTGGGTTGATCCTCTCATTATTCTCAAACAACCCCTCTTACCTAGTTGCCAACATTACATGTTTCTGTATTCGAGGGTTACCCATCCTTGTAGACACCCAAAGAGACTCGTGATCACCCAACACAAACTCAAGAGGTCTGTGACACAAATCCACATAGTGTTATGCCTATTATGATTCATTTCCATACATTTTTTAATCATCTAATCATGATCCAAACTGTCCTTCATGAGACTCGTCCCAAAAAATGTATATTCTCCTACCTCCTTCGCACAAAATGAGTATATACATGGTCTAACATTGACGGCCTCATACAGTTCCATCTGATTCTTCACATAGTAATTGTTATTATAGGTGAATTCAACAAGCACAAAGTGCTTCTCCAAAGATCCATCAAAATCCATGTCTAAATCCCTCAACATATCCTCTAGTACCTTAATTGTATTATTTTATTTTCCATTATTCTGTGGGAGCCATGAACATTTTGTAACAATTCTTGAAACATGATGTAAAACATGGATCATGATCAGAAACTATATTTTTTGATACTCCATACAACTGCACTATTTATTGAACATACAATTCATCCAATTGTTCAGTGGTGAATGTCTATCCAATTATAATGAAATGTCCCACCATGGTTGTCTCATTCACAACTACCCATACTGCATCATTATTTTAGGTCATACTATGAAAACCAACCATTAAATAAATTTTTACCTCATCACATTTTCATTTTTGAATAGAAAATGGTTACAGAAAACCACCCAACCATCGATAATCTACCATCTTCTACTGATAGGTAAGGCATAACCCCATGAATTCTTTAAACTATTTCATCATTCTTTTCTAAAAGAACATTCAATGAAGACCATGATAAATTTTGGTATGACCATGATGCACCTCCAACAATGATGTAGAAAACCCACATCTCAACACTTCCCACCATCATGCTTGAATAATAAGATGACGATGGCCATAAAGGATCCTTTCAACCATAATGGTCTTACTGGATGGTGACTCCACACATTCAAGAATGACCCTTAAAGTGAAATATTTTGTATCCTCATGTGGGAATTCAATGATCTGGATCATATGAACAAATCTCATCTACCATGGATGCAATGTACATTTTTCCATGATCATTCTTCGCCACAATCTGCATCTCTTTGAATTATGAAATCATCATCCATTAAGAGCTAGATTCCTAAATATCCTAAAATTTATTCTTCTCGCTAAATAAATCAATAACACTATTCCCATGTCATGTGGTCTATAGAATCAAAAAGTCAAAATAATTAATGTACTCAACCCATATTTTCATCTAAATTTTCAAATCATGCAGACAGAAGATGTAAATGAATATTTTATGATTGGTATACATGGTAAAAATTTCTCGCAAAAAGTAGATTCACCCACACTAAAAATCATAAATCCTTGTGTCCAACATAATATCATGCATAATGTAATTTATTTCTTGAGTCCCCAACTACCTTTAGCCATATTTAATAGCATGATCATTCTACATAAACACTGAACAATTCCAACTCCTGACACATCACAAAACAAGTTATACCCCATACCTAGTTCAGGTATGATTAGAAATATTCTTAATTTCAACTAATTCTTTAACTCCTGGAAAACATCCTCACTTGTTCCAGACCATTCAAACATGATTCCAGTCTTAGCCAAACCCGAATGAGTTATCTCTAAATGGGAGAAGTCCTTAATGAACCATTAGTAATAGATGGATAATCCTAGAAAATGTCAAATATTTTAATCATTCATTGGGTTTTCTTATGTTATAACTACTCTCACTTTAAATGGATCAACTAACACACCTTCCATTGAGATGATGTGACCAAATACATGCACTCTATCGACTAAGAAATTAATTTTGGATAGCTCAGTGTATGTCTTATGATCTCATAGTGTACTCAGAATGATGTTAAGATGATTCAGATGATTTTCATGAGTTTTAGAATACAGTAAGATGTAATCAACACAAACAACTACAGAATGACCTAGGTAGGTTGAAATATTATGTTCATTAGGGCCATAAACACTACTAGTGAATTGTTCAACCCAAATTGCTTTAAAAAACCATATATAAACAATTTATTCTCTTAATGTTTTTCTGATGAATATCAAATGGTTTCTCCCTTAGTTAATGATTTACAGATCTTGAATCAGACATAGAAAACACAGAAGCAATACAATGCTAGTTAAATAGATCATGAATTTAATGATGAGGATATCAGTTCTAAATTGTCCTTTGATTAAGCTTCCATATTCGACACACAACCATAATGATCTATCATCATTATTTGTAATTAACATTGGAGATCCCCCAATTTTACATAATTAGGTGAATATACCACTTGTTTTGGAATTCCTCCAACTGAGTTTTAATGTCCTATTGTTTTGTTGGTTCCATTCTATACAACAGAAAATATATTGGATTTTCTCCAAGCATTAACTATATCATGAAACGAAAATATATTTTCGAAAACAACCCAAATAAATCCTTAGGAAAAACATCTAAAATATAATACACCACAAGAGTAATGGCATGTTCATATATTCTCCCATAATCAATCATAATACAAGCCACTTGAGTTGTCATCTCACCCAACCGCAGACATACTGGCCCAGCACGGCCTGATAAAATGTCCCAATAACCAAAATTGGCATATGTTTTTCAATAGATGTTAATGTCAACCTGTGGAGTAAATAGTGTACATGGGTTCAGAATAACACTATATAATCCTTTCCCAAAAATCAAATAATAACTAGACATCTCAATTACAAACATTTCCACTACAAAACAGTGGCCATTCATTTCAAGAGAACACCCCTTACAATGCTTAATATTCTTTTTTCACATCCCTAATGTTCTATCAATAAAAATGACTCCAAAAAAACATTCCACTGTTATACCCAACATAACCATGTGCAGAGTAGAAATAAAATAATGCAAGGAACCTATATTGAATAAAGTACAAATAGGAATAGAAGCTACAAGGATCGTACGTCAAACAGTTGATGGTCCCACCTTGACACATCCTAGTGTTGATTGAACTATATTAATCTAACCTACCCCTATACCTAGGTATGAGGCCTTAATTCAAAAAACTTCACTACCGTACTCATATGGTTGCTTTCACCCTAGATTACCACATCTTCCTCCTCAACTAGTGTGACCAGTAGTGCTCTAACTGCCTGCCTTATTTAGGGTAACAAACCCCCTACCTACACTCATCATTGGCCTCATACCTCCATCAAATAATATTTTTAGAGGGTTCCTATAGAACCTCTTCACATTCCCCATTCTTTCTTATGCTCGTCACTCAATCGGTGGTCGGGGACACTGACCATGCATGTGCCGCTTCCTTCCACCCAGATAGTATAAAAATTTATCAAAGTCCGAAGAGGCTGGTTCTATCTACAAACTACTCTACCCACCACCACCTTAGTGAAAGTCCTTAAATTTTTCTTCCTTCCATTGGTCATTTCACCACTAGATCCCGCAATTGTAACTTCATGTCCACCACTAAGGGCCACCTTGAGGTTTAGCTCCAAAATAAGGGCCTAATCCACCACCTCATTAACTCTTTTTAAAATTAATATATTCACTTGGGATATAATCTCATGGTTATTTAAATACTAAAAATTTCTTTCCATAGACACCTCATCCCCTACCAAAGCTAGAAAAAAATTGCATGTAGGGGAAAAAACTTTTGTATACCATCGTTTTCTTCTACATCAAGGACTACAAATAAAAATTCTCCAAAATCATTTATTGGAAATATTTCCATGACATACCATCAACCTTCTTGGTCTAAACATGAATTTCCCACCAACGCTTTTCCTTTCCTCATAATATATAAGCCTCCATCCTGACAGTATTCTAATGATGAGACTCTAAGTGTCCAATAATTTTCTACATGGACACTATCCATTACACAGCTACATAAGGTCCACCCTCTCCAAAAAAAGTTAGAGGTTTCTATAGATGAAACCCCCTAGTCATCACAAACATACATGGACACTATCCATTACACAGCTACGTAAGGTCCACCCTCTCCAAAAAAAGTTAGAGGTTTCTATAGTTGAAACCCCCTAGTCATCACAAACATACAAGGCATTACCCGCACATGGTCTTATTCCATCATCTGTATTAAATTAGCAATATTCTCATGAAATATCTCACCTCCTATGATACCCAGAACAACTAGGTTGTCATGATCCACATTTGGAGGAGAATTATTCACAAATCCTCTTATATCCCAACTAGCACATGACATTGTTGTTCCATATTTCTACAATGCTAGCACACATCCTAGAACACATTACATAAAACCCCACCAATTTTCAATGAAAATTCTCTCCACTACCCCTAAACAACCCCTTTTGTAAACACTATTCCCAATAGAAATCATCTTTCTTTGAACACTACACTGAAACATCCCTACCATGGGTCATGGTTGACATGGGGTAAACCAACATTCACAGTCACTAGTAGTTCACTAGACACCCTTTTTAAACCATTTACATATTCAAAACACAAATTATTTTCATTTATTTACTGTTATAATCTAAACATTTATTATAACTGACATTTCATATCATTTACCACCTTTAATCAAGAACAATTCATTAATCATTCATTCACAATATTTAATTTTATCAATTCATATCATCATTAGTAGACATTCTTTCTTCATATTTTATGGAATGTGGAAATAATTCTATGCTTCTAATCTCATACATCCTTCTCGTGTGTGCCCATCATTATGCATTCCATCTATATCCATTGGTGCATATAATGATTCATGTATTAAAAAACTGATTCCATTCCAACCAAGATAAAAAATATCATAAAACAATCTCATCAATCAATTTGTGCATCAACCTATAGTTAAATATCATTCAATTGTAATAACACATTTAATGAACTAAAATTCCTACTATAATTACTTGGGTTTTCCCCCATGGATGGGTTAGGTACTCTCCATACGAGCTCAACACCAAAACATGAAACATCCTAATCTTCTGTATACCATCCTCTAAAAGTAATACAAAACACAAGAACTGCACTCATATATCATTGTAATGTCCTCGACCTAGAATCCACTAAACTGGTGCTTTGGGCTGAGTTTCTACGTGACATTAAGCACACATCCTCGTACACGATACAATTCCATCTAGTAGTGAGGGTCAAATAGATCATGTGGGGAGACTATAAATTCCTTACCAGAGTAAACCACATTATGTAACATATGTAATAAGGGAAAAATTCAACAAACTAGCACATTTAATACCAAGCATTTACCAAACTAGGTATAACCACAACCAAAATATAAATATGCCATGTCATGCTAAAAGTTCCCAATGTTAAGGAAACCCAAAAAATGACTAACAGAAAAATCCCTCAAAATGAGTGTTGACAGTAATTATAGAACCACATCCATGCTCATACAAAGCACAACTCAACCCCCTAACACATGGCCTTTTCCCTTGTCTAATCCTGCAAAATTGAAATATGATAGGGTAACCAATAGAAGCCCATGTAGGGTGTGATTACAACTCAATAAGACACTACAAATGTTGTATACAAGTTATCTAGTCAAAATATTTAGTGCATATAGGTACTATATAAATGAAAAAATAATCAAAAAACAAATCTAGTTCCACCGGTTAACAATATTTCATTTAGAAACATTCATCATTTATTCCATTAAATTAATTAATCAATTTTCATCAGTTAATCCTTCAGTTAGGCATTTAGATAAATTAGGCTTTGGCATTTGATGATAAACATATAGACCTATGGTAATAAGTCATTTCCATATCTCACTATGTATAAACAATTCAAAACAAATACTTGACACTCACATTTAAGTCACATTTTAGGTAGTCTCATCAAAAGCAACTATTAGGGGCTTAAAGACTCGATCTAATTACTTTATTTTTAAATTATAACGATGTCGTTTAGAGACTCATTCAAACCTGACCCTTTTTAAGATCTTTAGTCCAATGTCCCACATACTACCAATCCATGTTCACATGATTATTTATCCAATTACATCATATGAAAAATTAAATCCCATGCATAATCAATACACAAAACATTCACAATTCACATTCCATTTAACACATAAATCATTGTTGGGTACTAACCCATTATGACATTTACCACACATATTACATAGCCTATTTAACCAAATTACCTTTATATCTCAATCAATTTATATTATTCAACAATTTACATACATTAAACCATTTCAAATAATTCATTATTTCACATGTATTATCTCATTTGTACATTTCAATTTCAATATCACAAGTCATTAGACACATTGAACTTATTCCATTTACCCCTCTTTACATTGTTCCAAAAAACCCCTTATTCATTTATCAATTTTTATGAAAAACTATCAATCCTCCCTTTTGAAACTCCAATAACATTTTAACAAGTTCATCATGGGATCTACATTATCAAATGTCATATATATAGTTAACATTACAATTTTCCATGTTTGGTAATATTCCCACACCCCTTGGGAGGCCCATAATCAGTCTAGTAACTCTCAATGTATGCCACAATGAACATGAGGTGTTCCATTCATCATTTAGATAACCATTTTACTAAATCCATTAACATCAATAAAATTAACTACAATATAGAACCATTAACACAACCACACATAATCAAATCAACTTCAAAACCATGGATATAACTTATAGAACACTTACCCAATACCATAGATGAATTCATTCTCTACTTTATATTTAGATCTCGATTCAAACATTATTGGATGACCCAACCTATGATCCATTAAAAAAATGATGTTTTTAGGGATTCTGAAGAAGGAGAATGAAACCAGAATCTCTAATCCAAAAATGAGAAGTATGTGAAGAATGAAATTTGACTGATTCTTTGATCCACAACCAACGACACTCCAAACAACATAGATATGAAGGAGAAATATCCATATGAAGATTTTGGTGTTGAGGTTCATCACTAGGGAAAGAGGAGGAAGAAATAGGAATAAATTATAGTGAAGAACTTAAAATCATGAGGGGGGAATGGAAAAATCCAACATTTAATGGGGTGAATGGTTTGGATGTAAGGTTGTCCAAACCATTCCCTAACAATGAATTATCCTCTATGAAATAGGGGTTGAGTTGAATAGTTACATGGGGAGTCTAACACAGCTTAACAAACTGTTCCCCAAACAAGCAGAGTTTCTAAATCTAGGGTAGCATGTTTTGACCTCCCATCATGCATGGTTTACTAAACAGTGAACCCTTTCATATTGACTATTATGGTTTATGTACATGGTAACTACTAACCATGTTCCAATAATAAAACATTCACAAGATGGAAAAAATCTATATTTTTGTGTCCTATTCCCCCAAGACACTCCTGATCATCCACATAAATTCATAAAATATTCCATTAATCAAAATAAAGAGAATTTAACCAAAAAGTAAACAAGAATGTACCTCATGAAAATCAGGTATCCTATAATGCATGAGAGAATCTGGTCTTGATTCATATAAAAAAAACAAAAATCAACATATATCTTTTTTTAGATCCTTAAAAAAAAAAAATTTCTCGCAAGGATATATTTATTTGGTTAAAATAGTTATATATAATTTTTGATGATCATGTCCTCTTGTTTCATCTTTTTATCCATTATCAATTTTTTATTCAATTCCATTGATCATTACGTTTATCATCAAGTAAATCTTATATAAATCATTAAGTATAATAAAATAAATGTTGGGAATGACCCCACAAGTGCATGTTTTTCACCTGAAACATAAATGTTGTATCAAAGCAATCACAAAATAATTTATAATTTTTAAAATATAATTTATTGATTTTCTCATTTTTAATTTAGTTTTAATTTTTACATTAATCATTCTTATATCCAACGTTTTATATCTTCTTCATCCAATTTATTGTTCATTAATATAATCAAATTGATTAATTTTATGAATGAAAAAAATTTGAAGAGCTCATCTAGTGTTTCTAATTAATATGAATGGATAACATCAGAGTACATTCTCTGTATCCTGGTAGTACCTGGTGTGTACTACTATTCAATGCAACAAAAATTAATTCAATGAATGTGTATTTATTAAAAGAATTATCTTTAATTTTACACCATGTGTTGACCGGCTAATCTGGCACAAATTCAAAAGATGTACTGGTCATGTAACTGCCATACACTACATGTGATATTTTAGTCATAGACATGTCGGGTATCTTCTTACACTGCCTACCTGACTGGTGACCTGTTTAAAATCACACCACATGACATGTTCCCGTATACACACCAGGTACACTATCTTTTTATATGGAAAGGTTTTCACTCCATGTCCTATGAACATGTGTCAGATAGATGGTGATTAGGGTACAGAAACATTATCTATCATGTAAACATTGTGTTCTTGTACCAAATTTTGAAAAATTAATAATTAAATAAATATACTATGAAAATGGAATCAACGTGTTCTTTTGTGTGGTCATTAATATTATAGGACATGACATGTGATTATTTTTAATAGATACAAATAATTATGTAATATCTATATAATGTTCATATAGGATTATCATATATGATCAATATTATAGTTATTTATCTACTAACATTAATGCATAACATGTTATAGAAAAATCTTATAATCAGTGTAATCATTAAGCTGGTAGTACATTCCCTAAAAGTATTTAATAGGTTGTATATAACACCTATCTAAAGAGTAAATTGTATACGAATATATTAAATATTGGGAAATTTGGATTGGTACTCTCCATGTTTCATTAATGGTACATTTATGTACATAGTTAGTTCTAAATAAATTTATTTCATATTTTAAAAATTTTGATAGATAAGAATGTCATATAAATGTAGAAGTTAATAATGAAAAAAATGATTAATTAAATTATAAAATTAATTTCTTTGATTATGATTTATCATAATTAATAATTATTAGAATTGAATGCTAATTTTATTAAATTCATAATTCATCGCATGCATTTGGGTGATCATGAGCCTAGACTAGACCCTTGAATATGATTGGTTTCATTAAATTGGTTATAAAATTATGATTTTGGCATGCCTTCCATCTCCCTTATTATTATATAAGGGTCAACATTCCCATTGTTTCTTTTTTGTAATAAATTTTCCTTCACTTTTCTGTAAATAAAATCATATATAATAGATGAAGCTCTCATGATATTGGAGGAAGCCCAACATTGGAGAAAAGATGAAACCAATCCATGAGAGATTCATAGGTCGATAGGTAGAAAACTACATAATGAAGCACAAAGGGTTCATGTTGTTTTGTCCCATGGTAAATAGTTTTTTTATCATCCACAAGAAAAACCATCCATTATTAATGGATTAATGAGACTAATCCTTTTGTTTTTATACTACGCAAACTTACATCATTAGATAATATTTCTAAAATTTATATTCATAATATGTTATAAAGTTCTTCATATTAGAAAATAACTGAATAATATAATTATGTTTTTTTCATGAAGAATATTTTCATCCTATTTCACTACAAAAGTCTTTTAGAAACACAAGAAATCTGTTTTTTCTTAAGAATCATCCTAGTGATAATACCATTGGTGATGTACATCAACTGATTAGAACTATATTTTCTTAGAAAATGGAAATTTAACATCATTCATTTTTATCACAATTCAAACCTCATAATCCTAATTAGCTTTTAGGTGATGTGGATTAGATTAAATCAATGCAATATGAACTCAATGATTTTGAAAGGAAAATAGTTTGTACATTAGTTTAACATTGTAGTGATACCTCTATAATTAGCGAAAAATGGTTCTTTGGAACAAATGTAAGGAAAATTGTATAATAGTTATAAATAAAGGTAGACTTAATAATAAGGGTTGTAATTAAAAAGATGTAGTATATTATTGAGAAAACAATATTGTGGCATCACGAATTGGACTTATTCATTAATTTCTATCTTTTATAGCATTCTTAAATTTTAACATTTTTCAAATGTATGTGAATTGTTCTTTCTATATTTGATATGAATATGAAAATAGATTATTAATAGTAAATCCCTCTTTTTAAAAATAATAAACTTTCATAACATAAGGTTTTATGATTATAAAACCTTTTTTAAATAAAACATTCAGTTTTAAAAAATATTTTTTACATAAACTTTTTCAGACTCAAAAAATTTTAAAAAAATTTCGGGTTCAATTTTTCTTATAAAACCTCTTCAAATATAAACTGTTTTAAAAATGATTCATTGCAATCGATAATTTTTTTATAGCTAAAATTTGTTATAAAATTATTTCGTTATAAAATTTTTTTCTTAACATTTTTAGACTTAAATTTTTTAACAAAATGTTTAGAAATTATTTTTTTTATAATCTTTATCATAATCAGAATTCATTACAATAACCAAGAATAACAGTTTACTCATACTAATGGAACATTTCTACTCCAAATGTTATTCTTATTATTGTTTATACACTGATTTATTACATTAGTTATAAATATTTTTTTTACCTATTGTTTTGGTTTTAATAAATATTTTACAAAGTTATATGCTTTCAAATTTGGAAGATACTCATTCCAATGAAAAAATTTCATAAAAAATTTGTTTCTAAAATTATATTTAAATTTTGTCAAAAATAAATTCATGATAATTAGATCAGATGATGACTTTTATTTTTAGACATTGAAATGCATGGAATTCTAATAGTATTTTCATTCATATATATGGGTGGGACAGTCAATGTCCCTCCTCGATTCTCTAATTATGTGCTCTTAACTCATACCACTCCTTTAATTTCATTGTCCAACGTTTTTTCTTTTCACTGGTCACTAGTTCATGTCTCTATAGAATGGAAATATTAGATGATTTTCAATAGAGTGATATGTGCACTGAAAAAATCATCAAGATAAAATGGTAAAAAATTTACAATTCAATTTTTAAAAGGATCGTCACATTTCATGGAAGGGAGAATGTTTCTGTAGAAAAACTAGCTAAGGATTTTGATTTACTCTTTCAGAATGTATAACTAAATTTTATGTAACCTTTTAGAATTAATTAGAATAAGTGGAATAGTAATGAGAAGAATAGAAATAATTGGGAGAAAAAAAAAAGAAAATAAGAGGAATAGGAAGAGAAGGGAGAAGATGATGATGACGAAGAAATATATAATGATTAATAGTCCAAAAACAATACAACATCGGAATCAACATAATATTGATATCAACTACCTTCCTAATCAAATATGGATTCAAATTTTGATGAATTAGGTGAAGATAATTCATTATCAAAAGAAGAATAAAATTCTTCATTTGAAGCAAATGAAGATGATAGAAAATCCCAAATAAAAGCTTCTAATAATGTTGAATCTGATAAAGAGGTGTCCATTTTTTATGTATTATAATAATAAAAACATTCACTAAAAGGAAATTTCAGTGTTGATAAGGAAGAAAACCAAGATTATGAATCCTCCATACTAAATTCTTTTAATTCTTGTTTAGGTTCATCACACTTTGATGGGACAGTTACTTAGAATATTTTTTAAAATATTTTCCAACCCTTGAAAAGGTTATGTTATTCAGTTGCCTATATTCTAAAAATAAAAGCAAGGTATAAATTTATTTAAAACAGTTTAAATGAAAAATTAGTCCTACTGAATATTTGGACTAAATAATTTGTTCATATTAATGTATAATTGAAATGATTAATGGAAAAGGAAAAGGATTAAAAGATATCAGACAATCAGATGGTAATGTTTTCAAACAAAGTGTAATGTCATATCAAAGAACGTGATGATCAGTTCATTGACGTGATGAAAATTTCATTTATATTGAAAAAAATTCAAAAAATCCCAATGGATGTTTATGATAGACTAATATTCAGGGAAGATTTTAGAGATACAACTGATTATATTAATGATGTTGTAATGGTTCAGAATGAAATGGTTCACAATTTAGAGTTAAAAATTTTAATACTCATAACATGTGGAGATGATACATTCATTATGAAGGAGGGAAAAAAAATGTTCTTTAATGATTTTGAATGACATAAGTCATAAATTTAAATGAAAAAGGTGATGGAGGAAAATATCATGAATCATACATCTTCTGTTGCAGAGTCTTATAAGGATCATGATGCATTTAAAAGAAGTAATTTAATTGTGAAAATGTTGATGAATAAATAATGATTTTTTTTATTTTAAATTATGATTTAAATTTTGTATCCTTTTTAGAATTTATATTAAATATAAATGAATTTTTCATCCAAAAAAATTATGTCTGAATTTATTCCAATTAATTTTTTATTTATGTTTTTTTATTTATTCCTTGGACGATTAGTTATTTCACATAAAATTGTTAAATATGATGTCTATTTCTATCATTTCCGAATAAACCCATAACATATTTTTTATGTAAATAAAAACGGTGGAGAAGTTTACAATGTGGGAGTAATTTATAATAGGGGAGATCTTTATAAAGGGAGAATCCATTTATATATTATCCTAAGGGTGAGATATTATCCAAACAGGGATAAGAAGAATTAATAATTTCTATAGGATTAAAAAGATGTTATAAGAACATGGAGAGTAAATATAATAGGTATATATTTTAAGATCATAAAATTTTAAAGGGTAATAAGTTTTTTTCCAATGTTATTTTATTAGAAAAGTAAGAAATGTGTTTTCATATAATGAAAATGAAAAATTGTTACAATTGTTGAAAGGAATGAATTTTAAACATATCTCTTTGATGAATAGAAAGCATCTCATAGGGTATAATGGAATGATATGTTTTAGAATCCCTATATGATCCCATATTTTCAAGGAAATCGGCATGTTGGTTTGCTTCATGATAGACATGTGTTATAATATAATTCATTAAACAGAGAGTATCCAAACCATTTATCCATTTAGATTTGAGTTTCCATGAATGATGAATATGTCCCATTATAGCTTCTAGGATTTTTTTTCAAAAAGGGGAGGATTGCTGAGTTATATTTCATACATATTATATTTCCATTCATTTGTTTTTGAAATCAAAAACACTAATATAAAACATTAATTTTTTAACTTTATATTTCCACACAATTTTAGAATATATTTGTAGAAAACATTGCATTATATATTTCATATAAAAAATTATAATAAAGTAAAATATTAAATTATATTTTTTCATTTTGATCAATTGAACTGAAGGTGAGTATGATACATTTTGGCTAAATAGTTGTTTGATCAGCGGTTCGACTTACATATTATTGAAAATGGAATTATTGTGGGACTAACCCTTGTATTAATTCATCAAACTTATCCTTATATGGTTTATCTGATTGAAAATCAATAATGAAGTCCAACCAAATATATAATTTTTATAATTGATTTTAATAAAATCATATCAATCAAAATGAATACATAACAAAATTTTAATGGTTCAATTATAATTGAAGTCAGAATATCAATGTACAAATCATCCTTTTCTTGAATGTTAAAGATCCATATAATTATGATCTATCTAGTGCAAGGTGTTAGAGACTGTTGCAACTAACATAGAAATATTATCATTGTAATGTAGCCTATAAATATGAGGTTATAGGAATTTTTAGGAACTTATTCAAATTACAGCTCAATTCGTCAAAAGTTTTCTATGAATTCGCACCTCATTCATAGTCATTTTAATTATTTATAGAGTTGATGTTCTATGGAATCCAAGATAGGATTGTAATTCCTTATGAACTATTTTATTTTGTAAACCTATATCCAATCAGCAGAATGATCGAATGATTCTACTAATTAGATGATGGTGAATGTGATCCATCGGATCGAGGGATTGAAGGGATATGAATACATATTAAGATCATCATATCTTGGTATTTATTGGTCCAGAAAGGAATATTTGAATCATACCACCATATTGAGGGCTTCTTGGGGATTGGAAGATAGAGCAGATTCTGATCTATTGGATCGAGGGATTTCTTATAAAGGAAATATATACCATATAATAGGTACAGAAAACATTGTATATCCTTCGTCCGTAATTTGGACAACCTTAAGTCCTAAAAATAATGGGTAAATTGTTTTATATGTATTTAATTAATTCCTACTATTATAATACTTTTTATTTCATGTTTATAAAATAACTATTTTATGTTGATCATGTGTTGTAAAAAGAAATTTTTTATAGATAACTATCTAATATAATATTTCATCAGTGTGATTGTGATACTAATAAACTAAGACTTAATCAGACTATTTCTAGATTTGTTTTTATTACTGTATTCATCAGATGATCCGTGAGTCTGATCACTTTTACAAAAGATGTTTTGTATTATTTTTTTATTCTAATTTTTGAACTACAATTCACCCCCTATTGTAGACATTAAATACACTTTCCATCTAATAAGTGTTTGTCAGTTTAAGGATCTCTCAAGAATTTTAGTAGATTAATGCCAAATAAAACATTGGAGGGTGAATAGGTGAATGATATTTAACATTTTCATTCAATTGAATGATTTTTATAAAATGAAAATAATTAAATATTTCATGTTAATTCATACATATGAACATTTAAATTTTTTCACATTCATTTTTTTAAGTATACTTTTTGATACTATTATTTTATCATTGATAGAAAACAAAACACAATATTTGTGCAATTTAAATAATTAAGAAAACAATATATGTATTAATATGTGGTTAGAATAGTGAGGAAAGAATCCACACACACTCCATGGGAAATAACATTGTTCAACCCAAAACATTATTCCATGATTTTAAAAAATAAAATCACTTGACTATGGTATGTAACAACTGCACGATGAACCATTTTATGTGATTTATTCCTTCACTGAAATGGTTATGGATAATGACACATTTGAAGATACTGAGCAATGTAAGTGTCCTATTAATCTATTAATGATTTTTCTAGATTTTAAATGACTAAAATTTCTTTTTCCAGATATTTAATTTTAAAAGGAGCATGTTTGGTCAGTTTTATCCCCAATATACCTGATTTGTGTATTATTATAAAAAAATTAATAATTTAAAATAATACCTTCAACCATACTGATCAATATGATCATCATATTTTAGTATCCATGATTATTAACGATAAAAAATGATTCGAGGAATTTTATTCCAGAACTACAGATTAATCTGATGTCATTTTTTTTACCCCATGACGGAAGATATGTCATTTTAATAAAACTATAAAACGTATCTTGTTGTTTTCCATCATAAAATAATCTGATGGGTCCATCATGTAACACCCTGATACCAGTTTCCCAAAGTCGGTTCATTATTAAATAATTGGCATGATCAAAAAGGATCAAAACTCAAAAGATTGATTGGTTTAGTAGCCTTGGAAACACTAGATATATTCATATGTCTTACATTATATCATAAATTGAATAAAACTACAACAACAACTTGTCTTCACATCCCCATAGACTATTTCTGCAAGTCAGTCATAATACACTTCTTCACATCCTGGGAAAAATAAAACATTGAAAGAGGTGAGATCAAATGCTTAGTAAGGATAACAATATAGCGGAAACATTCATAAGTAAAAATAAACATTAAAGGAAATGTATAACTAAAACAGAAGACTTATTAAACATGAACTAAAACAAAATATTGAAATGATAAAATCAAATAATTCCATTTACTTACACACATGGATATCCTACTAGTTGAATAATCACATGCAATATCAATAACCACTTTCATAATAAAGGAATGAAAAATGTCAGACTATCATAACCACATAGTCAAGGCCTTGTGCCAAGACTACAAATATGATTTTGTCAAGGTCTTATGCCAAGACACTAGTTTGTATCATGAGACCTACTTATGCATCGAGGAGCTATAGCGGGCTCCACCCGTCACTTACTAAGTCCAATGAATTCCTCATATGAAAAGGCATAAACATAACATAAACATTCACATTTGAAACTAGCATACGAAATGTCAATACATAATCCATAAACCATAAATGGTATGAAATAACACATCCACATTAAAACATATGACAAAATCTTCAATACATTATGAATGTTTTGTATCATAATAAATCAACTTCAAATAAGCTTAAAATCCATCAAAGGATGTTAACATGGATGGAATCAAAACTATTTGAGAGAAATATCTCCTATCTGAAATCATTTAAAAGACACATAATTATAAAAGAAAACATTTACATTGAAAATATTCTTATAAGATTGTAAAGGAAGCTTCGACGAAGTTATAACGGTAGAAAATAGTCACATCCTCAATATAAGTTAAAAAAAAGCATTCTTACCATAAATTTGTCGAAAAGGTCAAAACGTACCTTGTTTGGAAAATGAAGGAAAGATTCCATTCCAAAACGTATGAGGGTATAAATGACTTTAACCCATTTTCTATTGAATATTAAAAAAAAAAATTGAAAGAAATTTTTAAGATACATGGATGTGGATGATAACGTGTCCAAGTAGATAAATACGTATAAACAACTTCAGATAAGGAGGAGATTGTGATGTAAACCCTTACCTTATACTTTTCCTTAGTCGATGGTATGTTAACCTCCTGTATAATAGTTAAAACATTGTTATTTAATTATTCAATAATCATATACAACAATATGATATCATATATGATCTTTTAACATTTCATTATTAATTATATCTTAGTATTATCTTCGTTTCTGGTGATAACCGATTCATTCTCCTTATATTTTTGGTTATGTAAGACATTTTTGTAATGGATAGGTTGTATCTCATTCATATTCAGAATGATATTAATTATAAATACATTATTATTAACTATCAATGTAAAATTAGTCTTGAAATGATATGATGGGGAATGAATCTTATCGCGTTCGTGGAGACAGTATTCCGTACGTACGCACCAGCGACAATATCATTATTTTGATATTAAAATATAATTGAATGGTATATCATATATACATAATAATTATAATGTTATATTAATTATTTAAATCATTTATACTCATTGTTATACCCATTCAAATAATAATTTATTGAATAACAATTACACCACGACGTGGGGACAGTAAGCCATACATACGCACGTATGGTGACATGTCATCCAAATGATGGGTATAATACTGAATTTGGTTGTACCATATTTATAATAATATAACAGTATATAGAAGATACTGGAGTTATTATTTTAGAATGGAAATAATAAACAAAGATGAAGTGGAAGAAGAAAAGAACTTAAAAGATGGTGGTGAAAATGTTACCTCTTGTTTGGGTTCTTCCTTTTGATTTGATCAAAAGGACTCCATAAGATGGATTTATGACTAAAGGATGGATTCTAGGATTAAGGGGAAACATTTAGAGGATAATTGGGTAGAGGTTGGCTGAGAAAAATTGCTTTGAAGGTATGAGATTGAGAGAAGGTGGAGTGCCCTTTTATAAGAGGGGTGAGGGGCACCTTATGAAAAGGTAGAAATATTATTTTATAATAAATTCATATTCAGTTTCTAATCACTCTAAAGTGATTTATTTAGAGGCTAAGATGGGTATGGGTGGAAAACAATTCAACCAATAGGATTTAGACTGGTCTGGGTCACTAAATTAACCATATCATTATGTATTAACTCTTAGTTAATTAGTTTCACTTTTACTATGTCTCTTTTTATTTATATAATATATGATTAATAAACTAACTATTAACAACCAAGACAACCTCAAGTGGTTCATTAATTTCATATATAATAATATGTAAGCCCTTTGGGAGAAACATATATTTTTAGAAAAAGATTATTAATTAATAATATAATATTTGTTTTAAAAACTCTTTTATGTCAATTTTGACACCATTTGGAAAATTGATTTTTTTGAAAATCATAACAGAATGATTACTTCAAACAAATTTAATTAAATCAATTATAACATGTAATATTAAAATATAAAATTAGTGGAATTTATGAAATGTCTCAAATTATATTTATTTGGGTATTTATAATATCAATTATCTTAATTTTTTACTATTATGGTAATTACAGCATCGCCATTGTGTCATAAATAAATTAATTTATTTAATCTTTAAAAATTATAAATAAAATATAATTATATATAAAATATATTTATCTTTCTAATGAATATTTATAATCGAATTTATCTTATGTGTATCCCAATATTAAAAATATTTTATTTATTAATCATTGATTTTAACTCTTTGAACTCTTCTTTGATTTAAATAAACATAAATGTCCTAATCTAATCCAAGTGGACCAAAGAGGTTCATATATTATTACTAAGGTTGTTTTTGGTCGAATTATACTTATAATTTAGAACTAGGACATGTTTCAGGGTAAAAATTATATCATTCTTACCTTTAATTACACTATTTACTTTTAACTGTGATAAATAAAAGTAAAAAGTTAGTATTCACCAAAATATTATTTTCATCTCATTGAACCAAATTTTTATTACTGATATTAACAGTGTCTCTAGAATTTTTAAAATTCCATTCACATAACTGGTAAAATTTGGTTTTATGAATAATTCAGTTTTTTTAACTACCACTTAGAGGTTTAACAATTCATCAAAAAATGATGTTTTTCAGAAAAATACCAAAAATTCACCCTAGGCTAATTTTGATATTCTAGATCCAAAAATGATGTCCATTTTGATAAATAATATTTATAAAATTTCCAAAAAGTGGGTATTACTATTCATAATGGCTAGTTTGATTAGTTGTGGTGTGTTAGAACTCGAGGATGCGTACAACACACGCTATTGCATTATTCTAAGGGAAACGTACTGTGGAAGCTTGGGGTGTTATATTGTCCCCTCCGTCAAATAATTGTGTCCTCAAAATTTCTATGGTATTACTGCATAAAAAGACTCTGGTGGTTCTTCATCATATGTTCCTCGGATCCCACGTTGCCTCTTCAATTTTATGGTTTCTCTATAGGACTTTTAACTGACAAGTAGTCCGGTTTTTCAGCACTTACTCTCGGGTGTCAAGGATCCGGACGGGCTCTTCGCAATAAGACAGATCGGGTTTCAGTTCCAATTCCTCATAGGTCAGTACATGCATTGGGTCATGCATGTATTTTCTCAACAGTGATACGTGGAACACATCATGAACTTTGGAGAGACTTGGTGGCATTGCCAAACGGTAAGCTAAAGCCCCAATTTGTTCTAGAATTTTGAATGGTCCGATGTACCTGGGAATCACATTACCCTTCTTACCAAAATGTATAACTCCATTCCATGGAGATACCTTTGGGAAAACATGATCACCAACCTGAAATTCCAAATCCTTCCTTCGATTATCGGCATAGCTCTTCTGCCTACTTTGAGCTGCTTTGATGTGGGTTTGGATTACCTTCCCCTTTTCCATCGTTTCCTCAACATGTTCCGGGCCTACAAGTTTTCTTTCACCAACATCATCCCAACAGGTTGGTGTGCGACATATCTTTCCGTATAACGCCTCATATGGTTCCATTTGAATACTTGAGTGGAAGATATTGTTATAGGAAAAATCTACCATAGGTATATATTGATCCCACATACCCTGAAAGTCAAGTGATCAGGATCTCAACATATCTTTTAAGGATTAAATATTTTTCTCTAATTATCCATCTATTTGAGGGTGATAGGCAGTGCTCAAATGAAGATCGGTATCCAAGGCCTTCTGAAGACTTTTCTTGAATATTGATGTGAAATGGGGATCACGATCAGAAACAATCGATAGTGGTACTCCATGAAGTCTCACAACTTCATTAATATATAGTCTTGCTAGACGTTAAAGTGGTAAATCCTCCCTTATAGAAAGAAAATGTGCTAACTTGATATGACGATAAACAATGACCCATATTCCATCATTCCTTCTTGGAGTCATTGGTAGTCCCATGACAAAGTCCATCGTAATGTTATCCCTTTTCTACTCAGGTATGGGAAGAGGTTGCATGACTCCTCCAGGATATTTCCTTCCAGCATTCACTTGTTGAAAAACCATACTTCTTGACAAAAATCAGAAATCTACCTCTTCATGTTGTCCCACCAAAAATGTTCCCCCAAATCTCTATATATTTTGGTGCACCCAGGGTGTATAGAAAAATTGGAACTATCAGCATCATCCAACAATTCTCTCTTTAAATCAGGTATATCGAGAACAGAAAGACTCCCCCCAAATTTCAAAATTCCATCTTCATACACAAAGTCACTCAATCTCCCATCATTCATAGCTTTAATATTATTTTTAAACTCTTCATCATCGGCCTAAGAACTCTTTATCTTTTCTAGTAATGATGTTTTGGCAACCATATGAAAAAGTTTTGATGTTTCACCTTCCATGGTGATTCCCTTATCCATCATTACTAGATAAATATAAATAGGATCCCTTTCCACTCTCATCATGTTCAAAACTCCATGATCCTTTATACTAAAAACATATGTCACCTTATTTTCCTTCCCCAGGTGGTAGTGTACCATGCAATCATAATCCTAGAGTAGTTAAAGCCATTGCCTTTGCCTCATGTTGAGTTATTTTTGTGAGAAAATATACTTTAAAATTTTGTGATCAGTATAAATGTCACACTTTTCACCATAGAGGTAGTGTCTCCATATCATCAAAGCAAAGATCACAGCTGCCAACTCGAGATTATAAGTAGGATAGTTTTCCTCGTGAATTTTTAGCTGTCGTGATGCATAGGCAATAACCCTATCATTCTGCATAAGGACACAACCATGTCCTTTCTTCGATACATCACTATAAATAACGAACCCATCATTCCCTAATGGTTGAGTCAATATAAGAGCATTGACTAATATTCTATTCAGTTCATCAAAAAATTCTTAAAACTCTTGTGTCCAGACAAATTTAACCCCTTTACGTGTGAGGATTGTTAATGGGTTAGCCAATCGAGCAAAATTCTGGATGAAATGTTGATAATAACCTGCTGAACCAATAAAACTGCGTACCTAACTTATACTCGTCGGTGCTAGCCCATCATGGATTTCCTTGGTTTTAGAAGTATCAAGAAAGATCCCATCCTTAGAGACAATATGGCCTAGAAAAGAAATCTCCTGAATCCAGAATTCACACTTTCTACACATCCCATATAATTCATGTCTTCTAAGAGTTTTAAAGATAATGTGCAAGTGATTTTCATGATCTTCGTAGATTTTGGAGTATACCAAGATATCATCAATAAATACCACCCCAAAATCATCAAGATACTCCTTGAAAATACTATTCATTATATCCATGAATACAAAGGGGGCATTAGTCAATCCAAAAGGCATTACTGTAAACTCGTAATGCCCATACCTTGTTCGAAATGTTGTCTTCAGAATGTCTTCCTTCTTCACACACAACTAATGGTATCCAGATCGAAGGTCAATCTTGGAAATGTATTGAGAACCATGTAGTTGGTCAAACAAATCATCAATGCGAGGTAGTGGATACTTGTTCTTTATTGTTATATCATTGATCTCTCTGCAGTAAATGCACAACCTCATAGATCCATCTTTCTTCTTAAAAAAATGGGCAGGGGCTCCCCATGGAAAAACACTAGGGAGAATTAATCCTTTATTACTCAGTTCCTCTAGTTGTTTCTTTTGTTCAACGAATTCCACAGTGGCCATTCTATAAGGGGTCTTCGATATGGGCCTTGAATGATGAATTAAATCATTGGAATACTCAATTTCACGTTTTGGAGGATGTCTATTTAAATTTTCTGGAAACACATCAACATATTCTCTCACAATAGGTTCATCCTCTATTTGAATATTCCTTTCCTCACACCTAGTTATTTCTTTCTCTTCCTCCCCGACAATTGAATTTAGTTGAGCTACTGGGGTGAATCTAGATAAGAATTAGGTGGTGACGATTCTGCTCAAAAGATAAGGTGTTCCTTATCATAATCATAAAAAATCATAACCTTTTTCTTCTTACAATAAATTTTAGCATCATGGTCGGAAAGCCAATCCTTAATGAGGATAATATCAAATTCAGTCATGGGTATGATGATGAGATCATTAGATAAAGAACATTTATATGACCTAATGGGAACAGATCCACAGAACTTTATAGCAATGATACTAACCTTAGGGGTTTTGACTGACAACTGTCTTATTAAATAGAATTGGAAATATCTAATTTTCATAGAAAACTTGGAAGATATGAATCAATGCGATGATCCAGAATCAAATAATGCATTTTCTAAACTTGAGGAAACCATTAAATTACCTACCACCACATCTTTCGGAGCTTCTACCTCAGTAGTAGTGATAGCATAAGCCTGGCCTTGATCCCTTGGATTCTTATGAGGTTAGTTTCCCTGATGCTTAGGACATTCATTTTCATAATTTCCCATCTCCCTGCAATTGTAGCACTGAACATCAGTAGCTTCATTCTTCCCCTTCAATCACAAGCATGGTGGCCTTTTTCACCACACATGTAATAGATTCTCATTCCCTTCAAGAAAGTACTAGAGAGTTTCTTCCCACATTTACTGCAGGATGGATATTCAACTTTTCCCTTCTCCACCTTATTTCCATTTCCAATGTGATCAAGAGATCTATTCTTCTCCTACTTTCCATTATAGTCATAAAACTTAGAGAATTCATTTTCCGTCTTGAAAGCACATGAGACAATGTCTTCGTATGAAGAGAAGGTGTAACATCCCAGGTAAATAAAGAATAAAGAATATTCATATTTATTAATATTTACGAATTAAATATTAATTTTATTTTAAAGGGGTTGCTATGTTCGATAGCGTACCCGATACGCAACGATGAGTTTCTTTTGAAACTTACATAGCACACTAGTAATAAAATAATATTATTTTAAATGTTAGTTAACAAGTAGCCATTGTACTGGCGAGAATGGATAGAAATAACTAAAATATGATTATATATGTTTTTAAATGTTTTTACAATTATCCAATAAAGGATATAGGATTAAAATACGGAAATAATTCAATTTTAGGCGTATATGCCCTAGTTTTCACTAAAGGTTCACTTATCACCTTTTGACGGAGAACTGTCATTAAATATAGTTTTGATCACTCTTATACATTCTTTTGGACCAAATAAAACTCTTCTTTAGAATCGGGACATCAAAATTTACTTTGTGTAAATTTTTGGTACCTTTCTGATAAAGTTCATTTTTTTATGAATAGTGTAAAATGTTGTGTTTTAATTCAAAACCTCTTTTTAATCTAATTTATTTATATGATTAGATTAATATTTTAATTGGTTTTAAAGTAAAATTAGAAAATATTTTTACCAGTTAATCCAATGGTGGTCATTGGAATCAATTTCACTTTGAAATTGGACTTAAACTGGTGTCAATCTTTTGATACTTATTGTTTCACAAAAACACGCTATTTGTCATGACAACGGGAATTAATTATTAAATTAATTAATTTGACTTATATGTTTTGAATTTTGTAAAATGGACTTCATTTTTGAATTCGGAATATCAAATATAGCTTAGGGTGAATTTTTGGTAATTTTCTGAAAAACTTCAATTTTTGATGAATAGTGAAACCACTAAGTGGTAATCAAGCAAACTGATTTTTAAGTTAAATGAAAGTTTACCACTAATGTGTATTGAATTTTGAAAATCCGACATACATGGTTGTCATTAAGAAGTAAAATGTGGTTCAATGAGATTATAATAATTTTTTGGTGAATAGTAACTTTTTTTCATTAATCGTGATTAGTGGTAATTAGTGTAGTTTAAGGTATAAATATTGCATTAATAATATGAAATGACCTAGACACATGTCATATCCTCATTGCTTGTGTCATGGCCGACCAAGACAAGCCATGGGCCAACTTGGGGACCCCATGGAGCCACTTTAGTTGGAAAATTACATTAATATATTTTTATTTAATGTTAAAGTGAAAATGACACTAACATAAATTGTTTTACTAAAACAATTTTTAAGTGGGGTTATACAAGTCTAAATTTTTATTATAAATAGTCATTGGAAAGCTAAAAAGATTTACTACATCATAGTATTTTGTTTATAATTTTTAGACATTAAATAAATTAAATTATATATGACATAATAATGATGCAGCGATGACATCATTATTTGACGATTTAAATAAAATGGAATGATAATGAAACATATAAAACCTACACATGTCCAAAACCAATTGGATGGGTGAATTTCGAAACCTTATCACCTTATCCACGAACTACATCAATGTGGGACCTTTTAAAACCGAAACATATTTTCAAATAAAGTAATATTTCCTTACTTTCCAAAAGTGCCCCTCCTCTTCTCTTATAAAAGGCCCCCACCTCTACCTCATTTCACACACTTCTCAAGCCTTTGGCTCGGCAAACTCCTGCCCAATTACACTCTCCACATCCCTCTCCTCATCCTAGAGGATTCCCTTTGGGCAGAATCCTTTCAAAGGAATCCTTTAGGCTCAAATCAAAAGGGAGTTACACTTTTAAAGGTAATTCATTCTCTCTTGTTCATTTGTTTTATTTTGATTCTACAACCCTCTAAACTCTTTTTATTTACTTATTTTGTAACAAAACCAGTATCTTAAATATACTAGGATGTTGTTATAATATTTATTTGAGCTACACTCTCACACAACTACATCAAATGGTTAAAGAACATACGGTTTCCGTGGATGGCAAAATTCTGCCTCCCGAAACGATGATTGTTCAATACTCATTTAACACCTTCAAGGGTGGCCATTATGATGTCAATATTTTTATATATGATATATAATATGTTTATGGTTTATTTAAGCTTCTGTATTTTTCATTTTTGGCATACCTTTATGGTTTCCATTATGGGTAAACACGATATCTTCATTTAAGGAAGTGCGGACTACCGCCCCCTAAAAGTGATGTGATTCGTTAATGCCATATGTGGGACGTGTAAAGGATGGATTTAAAGTTATTATATATGATGTTATACTGGAATTATAATATACCTCTATATCATTATTATTTCTTTCCATTAAAGTATGAGATAGAAATGAAAGTAGCATTCATGCGTACGTACGGCTTACCGTCTCCATGAACGGTGCATTTCATTTCTTATCCCCAAATGTAATGTACTATTAAAAGTACATGTATATAATGGATATATATAATTAATGATATATCTAAATGATGAATATAATTCTGGAATTATAATATACATACCTCTCATTTAGTTTTAATTCCACTAATATGACAAAGAAATGAATGTAGCGTTCATGCGTACGTACGGCTTACCGTCTCCATGAACGGTGCATTTCATTTCTTACCTCTAAATGATTATGTAATATTATAAATACATGTATATTCTGGATATATATGATATATATGATATCCAAATCAGGAATTTCATTCTGGATATAAAGAACTTTTGACCACACGAACAACATGTAATTGTAAGAAGTCAACTTTCGACTTAAGAACCAAATATTGACAAAACAAACATTATTAACTTAAATGGTTACATAATGTTTATAAAATGGCAATAAGTGATATAAAAAGAATAATGAACTTTAAAAAGGTTCTTAATCAAGTATAAATTAACTCAAGTTTATTATTCAGGACGTTAAAGAACGATCGAGTCAAGTCGGACCCAAGGTAAGGGACTTCGTCTCAATCTCCTTTCATTGAGGCATATTTCGTTTTATACACAACTTTCTTTTATACGGTGTATAAACCCTTTGACTTTTACTTTTATACAAAAGGAATCTTTTTCTATGAAGCGTTTTACAAAACGACAAAAAGGAATGTTTCTTTTAACGTACGCGGCGACAACGACCTTTTCCGCCGACGCGAGTATTATTTGGTATTTGTCTTTCTCAACAAGCCGTAATGTTTTTAGAATAAAATAAATACCATATACTCTTTTATGTATTTTGGTATTGAAAATGGTTTTGATAAAGGATTCTATTATGTCAATATATTTATGTTATATTATGATTGAAATGTGGAAATGTTATCATTCCTTTATATTGGTTTTATGTTTTATGATTTTATATTGGTACTTGGACATTTTAACGGGTGGTTACGTTATAAACCATATGACGGGTGGTGCCGTCAATACCAGGACGGGTGGTTACGTTATAACCTCCAATGCATTGGGTATGGAAGTCGTCCGTATGGCTATTCCATTAAGTATGTATGGAAATTGGCCGTATGGCTATTCCATTAAGTGATATGTGTGGAAGTCAACTGTATGGTTATTCCACTTAAGTATGTTTATGTCCCAAGTTACCTTTATATATTCTATGTGTTTTTTTATATGGGTTTTATGGTAATCCTTTGGTTACAAAAAGGTAAGTAATGATACTTTATTCAGTGAAGATTTGTTTTTACTACTTCATGAAGGTGAAGGTATTACTTTGATAGAGTATACATGGTTTACTTGATTTGGAAAAACTAACAGTTTTCATTCTTTTTGTATCCTTTACTGAGCTTTTTATGCTCACCCCAAGTTTTTCGAAATGTTTTTCACAGGACTTAAAGTGGAATAAGGTCAAGGATGGGATCAAGGGAATTTCATGATATCTAAAATATGGAATCTAGACATCTTTCTTTTTAAGAGTTTTTATTTTATGGAGACTTAGTAGAAGTGTCTACTTTGTAATCTTTTAAGATGTAATAGTTATGTTCTAATTCTCTAAAACTCTAAACCTGAAAAGATCCTCAATGTGAATTATTCATTTAATTCAATATTAAGTAAGGTTTAAGGATGGGGCCTTATAGTTGGTATCAGAGGTCGGTTTAGACAACTTTAGGAGTTAGAAAACTGTTAAATTATAATATGATTGAAATGATATAGCATTTACGGATTACCATGTTGCTTCGCCTAAGATATTTCTGTGTTCAGAATGGTTTTCCGCAGAGGAAACAAAGTAGCTATGTTGGGACGACATCAAGAGGAAGATAACCTTCCAAATCAGCAACCTGAGATGGTCGGAATCGGAACTGAACAGTTTGTTGCAGTGATGGAACAGTTGACTCAGGCTATAAATGGTGGTGGTATCCATGCACGAGATCAGCCGGATCAACCGCATAGGAACATGTCAGTGGTGGAACATTTCATGAGGCAACATCCCCCATCATTCAGAGGATCATCTGACCCTGTGCAAGCTGAAGGGTGGATTAAAGCACTGGAGAAGATTTTTGATGTCATGGGGTGTTCAGAACATCAAAAGGTTAGTCTTGCTGTTTACCGTTTTGAAGGTGAAGCTGATCAGTGGTGGTCGATGGTGAAAAATATAAGGGATAGTGATGAGATTGAGGATCTTCACTGGGACGAATTCAAAGGTATGTTTCTTGAGAAATATTTTCCTAAGGTGGTTCGTCTTAGGATGGAAAAGCAGTTCCTAGAATTGAGGCAGGAGGATGATTCAGTGGCTGCTTATGAAGAAGAGTTCACTCGATTGGCAAGGTATGCTCCAAACTTCGTACGAGATCTTGATAGTAAAATAAACCGTTTTTACTCAGGGTTAAAGCCAAAGTATCGAAGGGCTTTAGCTTCTCGTGAGTTCAAAAGTTATGAAAAAATTGTTCGATGTACGGAGAAGGTGGAAATGGAGTTTTCCGATGATCAGGTGTTCTATGACAAACAACAGAATAAGAGATCTAGTTGGCAGGAAAAGGAGAAGAATTCATCAAAGAAGCAAGGAGGTAAGAAAACCAAATATCCATCCAATGAGAAGTGTGGTAAAATGCATCCTAGAGAATGTTTATCCAAGTCTGGTAAGTGCTTTCGGTGTGGTAAGTCTGGTCATATTGCTCGTAACTGTAAGGAAGATGATCAAGCAGGAAATGAAAAGCCAACGGTAAGATGTTTTAAGTGTAATGAAATGGGTCATTATGCAAACGAGTGTCCAACGAAGAAATCAACTGGGGGAATGCAGCCAGACTACAAGAAAAAAGGGTTGGTGAAATCCTTTGAAACAACTTCAGCAGATGTTGGGCCATCGAATGAAGTGGTATAAGCTCCAGGGAGCTCAGTATTTTTCGAAAATTGACTTGAGGTCGGGTTACCATCAGTTGAAAGTAAAAGAAGCAGACGTTCTGAAGACTATGTTCCATACTAGATATGGACATTATGAATTTTTAGTGATTCCTTTTGGGTTAACCAATGCACCTGCTGTATTCATGGACCCTATGAATAAAATTTTCCATGAGTTCTTGGATAAGTTTGTGTTTGTGTTTTGAGGTTTGTGAAGAGGTTATGTGTGCCTTGTGATTCACAGTTGAAGAATGAGTTGTTTTTTCATCCTGGAAGTACTAAGATGTACAGAGGTCTGCGGGAGTATTACTGGTGGGATGGAATGAAAAGAGACATTGCTGATTTTACTGTGAAGTGTTTGACATATCAACAGGTTAAATCAGAGCGGCAGTTACAGAAAGGGATGCTTCAGCCTTTACCAGTGCCAGAGGGGAAATGGGATAATATATCCATGTACTTTGTTGTGGGATTACCGAGGACATCTCGAGGTAATAATGCAATCTGGGTTATTGTTGATCGCTTGACCAAATCTGCTCATTTCCTTGCTATACGAGATACCTTCTCTCTTGATCAACATTCCCGTTTGTATCTTAAAGAGATAGTCAGGTTACATGGAGTTCCTCTCTCCATTGTATCGGATCGTGATCCCAGGTTTACTTCTATCTTTTGGAAAGGCCTTCAGAAGTCGTTGGGTACTGAATTAAAATTTTAGTACAGCTTTTCATCCTCAATCAGATGGGCAGTCAGAACGAACAATTCAGACATTGGAGGATATGCTACGAGCTTGTTTGATGGATTATCAGGGAAGTTGGGACGAACATCTTTCTTTGGTTGAATTTTCTTATAATAACAGTTTTCATTCCAGTATACAGATGGCACCATTTGAGGCATTATATGGGAAGCGGTGTCGAACACCAGCATTTTGGGATGAAGTGGGTGAAAGGAAGCTGATGGGACCAGAATTGGTAGAAGAGATGGCATAAAAAGTTCAGTTGATTCAGAAGCACATGAGAACAGCTTAGAGCAGGCAGAAGAGTTATGCGGATAACCGGAGGAAGGATCTATCTTTCGAGGTAGGTGATCATGTTTTTCTCAAGGTTTCTCCTTGGAAAAGTGTGATGAGATTTGGTAAGAAAGGAAAGCTGAGTCCAAGGTTTATTGGACCATATGAAATTCTGGAGAGAGTTGGATCAGTTGCATACCGGGTGGCTTTAACTCCGAGTTTATCTCAGGTACACAATGTTTTTCATGTTTCAATTTTGAGAAAGTATATGCCAGATCCATCTCATGTTTTGAGTCCAGAGGTAGTTCAGTTGGAAGAGAACCTATCTTATGAGGAAAAACCGGTCCAGATTCTTGACCACAGGGAGCAAGTGTTACGGAATAAGGTGATTCATCAGGTAAAGGTTTTGTGGAAAAACCATGTGATTGAAGAGGCAACGTGGGAATCTGAAAATTCTATGAGGGATAAATACCCCCACTTATTTTGATAAGTGAATAAAATTGCGAGGACGCAATTCCCAAAAGGGGGGAAGGATGTAACATCCCAGGTAAATAAAGAATAAAGAATTTTCATATTTATTAATATTTACGAATTAAATATTAATTTTATTTTAAAGGGGTTGCTATGTTCGATAGCGTACCCGATACGCAACGATGAGTTTCTTTTGAAACTTACGTAGCACACTAGTAATAAAATAATATTATTTTAAATGTTAGTTAACAAGTAGCCATTGTACTGGCGGGAATGGATATAAATAACTAAAATATGATTATATATGTTTTTAAATGTTTTTACATTTATCCAATAAATGATAGAGGATTAAAATACGGAAATAATTCAATTTTAGGCGTATATGCCCTAGTTTTCACTAAAGGTTCACTTATCTCCTTTTGACGGAGAACTGTCATTAAATATAGTTTTGATCACTCTTATACATTCTTTTGGACCAAATAAAACTCTTCTTTAGAATCGGGACATCAAAATTTACTTTGTGTAAATTTTTTGTACCTTTCTGATAAAGTTCATTTTTTTTATGAATAGTGTAAAATGTTGTGTTTTAATTCAAAACCTCTTTTTAATCTAATTTATTTATATGATTAGATTATTATTTTAATTGGTTTTAAAGAGAAATTAGAAAATATTTTTACCAGTTAATCCAATGGTGGTCATTGGAATCAATTTCACTTTGAAATTGGATTTAAACTGGTGTCAATCTTTTGATACTTATTGTTTCACAAAAACACGCTATTTGTCATGACAGCAGGAATTAATTATTAAATTAATTAATTTGACTTATATGTTTTGAATTTTGTAAAATGGACTTCATTTTTGAATTCGGAATATCAAATATAGCTTAGGGTGAATTTTTGGTAATTTTCTGAAAAACTTCAATTTTTGATGAATAGTGAAACCACTAAGTGGTAATCAAGAAAACTGATTTTTGAGTTAAATGAAAGTTTACCACTAATGTGTATTGAATTTTGAAAATCCGACATACATGGTTGTCATTAAGAAGTAAAATGTGGTTCAATGAGATTATAATAATTTTTTGGTGAATAGTAACTTTTTTTCATTAATCGCGATTAGTGGTAATTAGTGTAGTCTAAGGTATAAATATTGCATTAATAATATGAAATGACCTAGACACATGTCATATCCTCATTGGTTGTGTCATGGCCGACCAAGACAAGCCATGGGCCAACTTGGGGACCCCATGGAGCCACTTTAGTTGGAAAATGACATTAATATATTTTTATTTAATGTTAAAGTGAAAATGACACTAACATAAATTGTTTTACTAAAACAATTTTTAAGTGGGGTTATACAAGTCCAAATTTGATTATAAATAGTCATTGGAAAGCTAAAACGATTTCCTACATAATAGTATTTTTGTTATAATTTTTAGACATTAAATAATTTAAATTATATATGACATAATAATGATGCAGCGATGACATCATTATTTGACGATTTAAATAAAATGGAAAGATAATGAAAAATATAAAACCCAAACATGTCCAAAACCAATTGTATGGGTGGATTTCGAAACCTTATCACCTTATACACGACTTATATCAATGTGGGACCTTTTAAAACCGAAACACATTTTCAAATAAAGTAATATTTCCTTACTTTCCAAAAGTGCCCCTCCTCTCCTCTTATAAAAGGCCCCCACCTCTACCTCATTTCACACACTTCTCTAGCCTTTGGCTCGGCCAACCCCTGCCCAATTACTCTCTCCACATCCCTCTACTAATCCTAGAGGATTCCCTTTGGGAATAATCCTTTAAAAGTAAGCCTTTAGGCTCAAATCAAAAGGGAGTTACACTTTTAAAGGTAATTCATTCTCTCTTGTTAATTTGTTTTATTTTGATTCTACAACCCTCTAAACTCTTTTTATTTACTTCCTTTGTAACAAAACCAGTATCTTCAATATACTAGGATGTTGTTATAATATTTATTTGAGCTACACTCTCACACAACTACATCAAATGGTTAAAGAACATACGGTTTCCGTGGATGGCAAAATTCTGCCTCCCGAAACGATGATTGTTCAATACTCATTTAAAACCTTCAAGGGTGGCCATTATGATGTCACTATTTTTATATATGATATATAATATGTTTATGTTTTCTTTAATCTTCTGTATTTTTCATTTTTGGGATACCTTTATGGTTTCCATTATGGGTAAACACGATATCTTCATTTAAGGAAGTGCGGACTACCGCCCCCTAAAAGTGATGTGATTCGTTAATGCCATATGTGGGACGTGTAAAGGATGGATTTAAAGTTATTATATATGATGTTATACTGGAATTATAATATACCTCTATATCATTATTATTTCTTTCCATTAAAGTATGAGATAGAAATGAAAGTAGCATTCATGCGTACGTACGGCTTACCGTCTCCATGAACGGTGCATTTCATTTCTTATCCCCAAATGTAATTTACTATTAAAAGTACATGTATATAATGGATATATATAATTAATTATATATCTAAATGATGAATATAATTCTGGAATTAAAATATACATACCTCTCATTTAGTTTTAATTCCACTAATATGACAAAGAAATGAAAGTAGCGTTCATGCGTACGTACGGCTTACCGTCTCCATGAACGGTGCATTTCATTTCTTACCTCTAAATGATTATGTAATATTATAAATACATGTATATGCTGGATATATATGATATATATGATATCCAAATCAGGAATTTCATTCTGGATATAAAGAACTTTTGACCACACGAACAACATGTAATTGTAAGAAGTCAACTTTCGACTTAAGAACCAAATATTGACAAAACAAACATTATTAACTTAAATGGTTACATAATGTTTATAACATGGCAATAAGTGATATAAAAAGAATAATGAACTTTAAAAAGGTTCTTAATCAAGTATAAATTAACTCAAGTTTATTATTCAGGACGTTAAAGAACGATCGAGTCAAGTCGGACCCAAGGTAAGGGACTTCATCTCAATCTCCTTTCATTGAGGCATATTTCGTTTTATACACAACTTTCTTTTATACGGTGTATAAACCCTTTGACTTTTACTTTTATACAAAATGAATCTTTTTCTACGAAGCGTTTTACAAAATGAAAAAAAGGAATGTTTCTTTTAACATACGCGGCGACAACGACCTTTTCCACCGACGCGAGTATTATTTGGTATTTGGCTTTCTCAACAAGCCGTAATGTTTTTAGAATAAAATAAATACCATATAATCTTTTATGTATTTTGGTATTGAAAATGGTTTTGATAAATGATTCTATTATGTCAATATATTTATGTTATATTATGATTGAAATGTGGAAATGTTATCATTCCTTTATATTGGTTTTATGTTTTATGATTTTATATTGGTACTTGGACATTTTAACGGGTGGTTACGTTATAAACCATATGACGGGTGGTGCTGTGAATACCAGGACGGGTGGTTACGTTATAACCTCCAATGCATTGGGTATGGAATACGGCCGTATGGCTATTCCATTAAGTATGTATGGAAATTGGCCGTATGGCTATTCCATTAAGTGATATGTGTGGAAGTCAACCGTATGGTTATTCCACTTAAGTATGTTTATGTCCCCAAGTTACCTTTATATATTCTATGTGTTTTTTATATGGGTTTTATGGTAATCCTTTGGTTACAAAAAGGTAAGTAATGATACTTTATTTAGTAAAGATTTGTTTTTACTACTTCATGAAGGTGACGGTATTACTTTGATAGAGTATAATGGTTTACTTGATTTGGAAAAACTAACAGTTTTCATTCTTTTTGTATCCTTTACTGAGCTTTTTATGCTCACCCCAAGTTTTTCGAAATGTTTTTCACAGGACTTAAAGTGGAATAAGGTCAAGGATGGGATCAAGGGAATTTCATGCTATCTAAAATATGGAATCTAGACATCTTTATTTTTAAGAGTTTTTATTTTATGGAGACTTAGTAGAAGTGTCTACTTTGTAATCTTTTAAGATGTAATAGTTATGTTCTAATTCTATAAAACTCTAAACCTGAAAAGATCCTCAATGTGAATTATTCATTTAATTCAATATTATGTAAGGTTTAAGGCTGGGGCCTTATAGAAGGATTGTGATACTAAAGATCGACGGATAAATGGTTTTATCCCATCAATGAAAAGAACAATCTTACTTCATGGGTTATGTATATAATAAGTTGCATGTATTTCTATCCTTGTAATGTTAGCCTCATACTTTGCAACATTCTCATCCTCCTTTTGCCTCATATTGAGAAACTGCCTATCCATATCTGCTCGATGCTCATGAGGAAAGTATTTTTCTATGAAAATTTCATTTAACTCACTCCATTCCATACTTTATATCTCTTCATAGTCATTTGTATTTTTAATCAATGACCACCATTGATCAGCATCTCCAGTGAGGCGATAAACTGCCATGCCAACTTTTTCCCTTTTGCTACACCTCAAAGAGTGGAATATTTTCTCTAAAGAATTGATCCATTACTCAACTACTTGTGGATCTGTACCCCCATTAAAATCTGGTGGTTGTTGCCTCATGAAGCGATCTAACATTGATCCTTCACGCTGCGGATCAGGGAGCTCTATACGAGTAATGTTATTATTCATAACCTGAGTGAGGTGTCCCAGTATAGTAAGAAGCTGATCAGGACCAGTTGTATCACCATCTCTACAATAATTATCTTGAGAAGTAGGGAAATCTCTACATGGAGTCCGTGCATTGATATGGTTTCCATTTCTTCCACTAGGCACCATTTCTAAAAAATGGAATAAACTAGATTAGTTTATGAATCGAAATACATAATTTCATTCTCATAAAACAAATATCATAAATTGTAAAATATATGGATATAATCTATAATCATAAAAAAAATGTTTTCTTTGAGAAAGTATATACTCATAACCCTTTATAATTTTTTGTAATGAAAAATAGAATTATCCTAAGCATATCCCCCGAGAGTGTCATAACGAAGAGTGCAACAATGCCTGTTTCCATGCACCAGTTCCCAGTCGAGTCTAGCTCAATGCGGTGTTTTTAGGTATTACACCTAGGTACATCTGTGGCAGAGTTGCCTCAACCTTCTCATATCCAGACAGGGATGTACTGCTTGGAAAACTCACAAACTCTCTAAAATACTAAAATTCTAGGAAATTCTTCTATACTGATCCTCAGAGTCTATCTTAGGGATATCAGTTCTAATCATAGTTTATATAAATCTAGTTTCCAAGGGTTGTACTAAACATTCTCTAATACCAACTGTAACACCCCATCCCTAGTTACCCAGAGTCGGAGCATTGTTACATAATTGGCATAATCACAATGGATCAAATATCGAAAGACCGATTTGTTTAGTAGCCTTGGAAATAGTAGATATATTCATATGTCTTTCATTACATCATAAATTGAATAGAACTACAACAAAAACTTGTCTTCACATCCCCATAGACTATTACTACAAGTCAGTCATAATACACTTCTTCACATCCTAGGAAAAATAAAAGGATATAAAGGATTAAGATATCATATATATTTTATATATCCACTATATATAATTATTTATAATAGTAAATAACTGTAACACCCCAAACTTCCATGGTATGCTTCTCTTTGAATAATACAGTAGCATCTGTTATACGCAACTTCGAGTTCAAACACACACCATAACCAATCAAACTAGCCGTTGTTCATAGTAATAACTAATTTTTGAAAATTGATAAATTTTATCTCTCAAAATGGAATTTATTTTTAGATTCGGAGTATCGAATTTAGCCTAAGGTGAAAGTTTGGTACTTTTCAAATAACTTTTATATTATAGTGGAAAGTACTAAAACAACATTTTAATAAAAATAATTAATAGTGATATATTATGAATTTGAGTGGTTTTAAATTATAACTAGAATATAATTTTACCATTTTATCTAATGGTGGTCATTAGAATTAATTTCACATTAAAATTGGACATAAACAATTGACAAACTTTTGATTGATATTATTTCTTAAAAACATGCTATTTGTTTTGACAATAGAAATTAATTATAAAATTAGTTAATGCAACATATATTTTTGGAATTTTGTAAATTATACATCATTTTTGAATTCAGAATATCAATTATTTCTTAGGGTGAATTTTTGGTGTTGTTCTGAAAAACTTCAATTTTTGATGAATAGTGAAACCACTAAGTGGTAGTTAAGAAAACTGATTTTTCATTTAAATGAAAGTTTTCTACTTATGTTTATGGAATTTTGAAAATCCAACATACATGGTTGTCATTATGAAGTAAAATGTGGTTCAATGGGATAAAAATAATTTTTTTTGAATAGTAACATTTTCATTAATCGCGATTAGAGGTAATTAGTGTAATTTAAGGTAAAAATAATGTTATAATAATATGGAATCCCCATGAAACTTTTCCTACCCCTATTGGATGAGTAATGGCCGTCCATTTCAAACCATGGGTAGATTTGTGGGACCCCATGGAGCCACTTGGGAAAGATAATGACATTAATACATTTTATTTAAAGTAAAAGTAAAAATGAAACAAACATGAATTGATTTACTAAAACACTTTTTACAAGGGGTTACACAACTCATATTTTTGACAATAAATATTAAATATAAAGCTAAAAATATTTCATACATTATGACATTTTTTGTAGAATTTTTAAACATTAAATAAATTAATTTATTTATGACATCATGATGATGCAGCGATTACCTCATTAATTAACGATTAAAATAAAATGAAACGATAATGTAAACTCTAACAGTTACACTCGTAAAAAACCTATTTGATTAGTATATTTCGAAACCTTATCATCTTATATCCGAAATATATCAATGTGGGACCTCTAAAATCCGAAACCCATTTGAAAAAATGTAACATTTCAAGAATTTCAAAGAGTACCCCTCCTCTCCTCTTATAAAAGGCCCCCACCACTACAACCTTTCTCACACCTCTCAAGATTTTGGCTCAGCAAACCCCTACCCATTACCTCTCTCCACATCCCACTCTTACTCCTAGAAGCCTCACTTTGGGTAGAATCCTCTCCAAAGAAGCCTTTGGTCTCAAATCACAATAGTTACTCTTTTTAAGGTAATGTCTTCTCTTATGTTATTTTGTTTTATTTTTCTTGTCCAACCCATTAAAATCATTTTATTACTTTATCTTGTAAAAAAACCAGTATCATCAATATAATAGTATGTTGTTATAATAAGGATTTGATATACACTCACACACACCTACATCTAATGGTTAAAGAACATACTGTTTTCGTGGATGGCAGATTTCTGCCTCACGAAACGATGATTGTTCAAAATCATTCTAACACCTTTCATGGTGGCCATTGTGATATCAGTATATTTTTATATGATATATATTATGTTTGTGTTTTCTATATGGTTATTTATTTTTCATTTATGGTATACCTTTGTGGTTTCCATTATGGGTAAACGTGATATCTTCATTTAAGGAAGTGCGGACTACCGCCCCTCAAAGTGATTTGATTCGTTAATGCCATATGTGGGATGTGTAAAAGATGAAGTAAATGATATCATATATCATATTATACTGGAATTATAATATACCTTTATATAATTATGATTTCATTCCGTTAAATACGAAATAGAAATGAAAATAGCGTTCATGCGTACGTACGGCTTACCATCTCCATGAACGGTGCATTTCATTTCTTATCTCTAAATGTTATATAATATTATAAGTGATTCTATATACTAGATATATATGATATATTTGATATCTACATCATGAATATAATTCTGAATATAAAAGATATTTTACCACATGAAAAACATGTAATTATAAGAAGTTTATTTTTGACTCAAGTACGAAAGATCGACAAAACGACCGTTATTAACGTAAATAATTATATAATGTTTATAACATGGTAATAACTGATATAAAATGAATAATTAACTTGAAAAAGATTATTAAGCAAATATAAATTAACTCTAGTTCATTATTCAGGAGGTTAAAGAACGATCGAGTCAAGTCGGACACGAGGTAAGGGACTTCGTCTCAATCTCCATTCATTGAGGTATATTTTGTTTTATACACAACTATATTTTATACGGTGTATAAACCCCTTTGAAATTTATATTTATTTAAAAGGAATATTTTTATATGAATCTTTATACTAAACAACAAAAGGGAATGTTTTTCTGTCATACGTATGCGGCGACAATGACTTCTCTGACGCCGTGACCATTATTTGACTTTCAGCTTCCTCTATAAGCCATAACTTTTTTTAAAATGAAAAATAAATACCAAGTTTTACTTTTCATTTATTTTGGTATTGAAAATGGTTTTGGAAATGTTTTGATTATATTAATGTGTTTCATTGATATCTTGTGATTGAAATTGCAAATGTTATGCATGTTTTATGTGATACGGCTATGTTATGGTTTATGATATATTTAAATCTTTTCATACAAGGAATGAATTGGAATTATTATGTGATGGGTGGAGCCCACTATAGATCCTCGATGCATCGGTAGGTCTCATGGGACAAACTAGTGTCTTGACACAAGGCCTTGACAAAATTTTATTTGCAGTCTTGGCACGAGGCCTTCTCTACGTGGTTATGATAGTCTGGCATTATGCCTTCCAACATTATGATAGTGGTTATTGAGATTGCATGTGATTATTTGACAAGTAGAATATCCATGTCAATGAGTAAATGGAATTATTTCATTTTATATTGCCATATTATGCTGATGTTCAGGTTTAAAAGGATTTTGTTTAAGTTATACATTGCCTTAAATTTTTATATTTATTTCTGAATGTTTCTGCTATATTTTTATCCTTACTGAGCATCTGAGCTCACCTCTTTCAATGATTTAATTTTTCCAGAATGTGAAGAAGTATTTTATGAACGACCTGCAGGGACATAATGAGAGGATATGAAGTCAATATGTTGTTGTATTTTTGTTTTACTTTATGTTGTAATGTAAGACTTATGAATGTATCTAGTGTTTCCAAGGCTACTAAACTAACCAGTCTTTCGAGACATGATCTTTTGTGATCATGCCAATGTTACGTAATAATGCACCAGCACTGGGTAACTGGGGTCGGGTCATTACAGTTGGTATCAGAGGTAGTTTAGTACTAACCTTGGAAACTAGATTTAGATAAACTCTGATTAGAGCACATAGCCTAAAGATTGCATTTTAGGATTAGTATAAAAAACTTCCTAGAATTTTGGTATTGTAGAGATATTTTGAGTTTTCTTAGCAATACGTCCTTTTCTGGATACGAGCAGTTAGAGGCGGCTCTGGCACAGATGTACCTAGGGGTAAAACCCGAAAACACCGCTTTGAGCTAGACTCGAACGGGAACTTGTGCACGACAACGGGCCTTGCTGCACTCTTGCTTACGACACTCCTGGGGGATATGCTTAGGATTATCAAAATTTTTCATTACATACCATTATGAAGGGTTTATGAGTATATACTTCCTCAACGAAAACACTATTATGATTATGGATTATATCCATAAACTGTTCATTTTATGTTATGTTTTTTCATGTTAGTTATTATTTATTTTGATTCATAAACTAATCTAGTTTATGACATTGTTCAGAAATGGCGCCTAGTGGAAGAAATGGAAATTGTATCAATGCACGCACTCCATGTAGGGATTTCCCTCCTGTGCAAGATAATTATAGTGGAGCTAGTTATGCAACTAGTTGTGAACAACTAATTACCATACTAGGACAACTCACTTAGGTTATGAATAATAAACTTACTCATATGGAGCACATTGATCCACATCATGGAGGATCAATGTTAGACCGCTTCATGAGGCTACAACCATGAACATTCAATGGTATTACCAATCCCTTAGTTTCTGAGCATTGGATAAATTCATTAGAGAAAATATTCCATGCCTTGGGGAGTAGTGAAATGTAAAGTTTATCCTGGCATTTTACCGCCTCACTGGAGATGCTTATTAATGGTGGTCACTAATTCAAAACACAAAGGAAGATGAAGAAGTATCAAGTATGGAATAGAGGGAGTTCCAAGAGCATTTCTTAGAAAAATACTTTCCTCGAGACCATCAAGCAGATATGGAAAGGCAATTTTTTTGTCTGAAGTAGAAGGAGGATGAGAATGTTGCAAAGTATGAGTCTAAATTTAAAAGGATATCGAGGCATGTAGAAGATTATATACGTAACCCAAGGAGTAATATTGATCATTTCATTGATGGTTTAAATCATTTTCTTCATCGAGCATTAGTCTTACAATCTTTCTCATCGTATGAAGATATAGTCTCGTGTGCTATCATGACAGAAAAGGAATTCTCTAAATCTTATGAAAATAAAGTAAAGAAAGAGAAGATGAGAAGGGTGGAACAAGAGACATATAAAGGGAAAATGGAAAGAAGGATTTTCCATTATGTGATAATTGTCGGAAGAATCACCCTGGTACTTGCCTAAAAAGAATGGGAGTTTTTTATAAATGTGGAGAAAAAGGTCACCAGGCTCGTGATTGCAAGGGAATAAAAGAGGCTATCAATGTTGAATGCTACAATTATAGGGAAATGTGGCATTATGCAAATGAATGTCCTAAGCGTCATGGAAGCTTACCTCAGAAAAGGTCAAGGGATCAAGGCCATTCTTATGTTGTTACTACAGTTGAAGCGGAATAATTAATGTATTGGTGTTTTTGGACTCAAAGATTATATTCTGGTTATAAGAATAATTTTATTGTACTGTAGTAATTTTTGTTTTCATTATTGTTTTAATATGATGAAGGTAATCATATTTTTAGTATGTGACAATAAGAGAAACATTACTTTGATTGGGGAATCTGATGTTATAATTGATTTTGGAATTTGGAGACCATTTAGAGAATGTCTGGATAGAGGTATTTTGGATAACTATAAAGGTTAGAATAGATTAAGTTTGAACGGTTATTTTTGGATTTTTATAAAAGGACAACACACATACCATGTGACAACCCGTCGTGTCGGACAAAGCTGTGGGAATCGAACCCACAACTATAGTGTGATTAGGATTTTTCTCCTACCACTGGACTATGTGAAGTCCTTGGTTTGTATAATGTTGTTTTTTTAAAAAAGGGTCTGATATGTGAATTAAAAATTAATTATTTTTGGAACCCTATACGATTAGGATAAATAGATTATATATATATTTTTGAAATCTTTTAGAGTGAAAGATGAGTTTGTTGTAGGAATTAGTTGAAGGATGAAACTCTACTTTTCAATTATATATATACATATATATTTTTCCTCTTATTCAATGGATAAATTAATTATTAAATGGATCTTAAAATCAAAAATGTGTTATCTTCATACCTTATGTTTTGCTGAACCAATGGTGTTTTAAATCATCATAGATTGATGGATTGGAGGGCCTCAATTTTCCACTTGTTTGTGAATGATGAGCTCAATCACTCCCTATAAATATTTGCGTTTTTCCTCTTATTACGTGTCTATAATTGCCACCAATGTTCTCCTATTCGAAACCCTAATTTGGTGGTGACTTTCTCATTTCCATTTCCCTCTTATTAAAACTAAATTTTATTGAACCTATTTCCGATATGGGTTTTCCACAAAGGTATTTTCTATTTTCCACCTTTTATTTTCGAAGAAAAATTTCAAATTTCGAGGACGAAATTATTTGATGGAGGGGAGAATGTAACACCCCAAACTTCCACAGTACGCTTCTCTTTGAATAATACAGCAGCGTGTGTTATACGCAACTTCGAGTTCTAACACACACCTTAGCCAATCAAACTAGCCGTTATGAATAGTAATACTTACTTTTTGAAAATTTATAAATTTTAACTCTCAAAATGGACTTCATTTTTAGATTCGGTGTATTGAATTTAGTCTAAGGTGAATGTTTGGTACTTTTCGGATAACTTTTATATTTTTGTGAAAATTAGTAAAACAACATTTTTAATAAAAATAATTAATAGTGATATATTATGAATTTGAGTAGTTTAATAGTATAACAATAATATAATTTTACCATTTTATCCCATGGTGGTCATTATAATTAATTTCATTTTGAAATTGGACATAAACAATTGACAAACTTTTGATTGATATTGTTTCTTAAAAACACTCTATTTGTTTTAACAATGAGACTTATTTATAAAATTAATTAATGAAAATTATTTTCTGGGAAATTTTAAAATAGACATCAGTATTGAATTTGAAATATCAATTATTGCTTAGGGTGATTTTTTGGGGTTGTTCTGAAAAGATTAATTTTTTATGAGTAGTGAAACCACTAAGTGGTAGTTAAGCAAACTGATTTTTCGTTTAAATGAATGTTTTCTACTAATGTTTATTGAATTTTAAAAATCCAACATACATGGTTGTCATTAATAAGTAAAATTTGGTTCAATGGGATAAAAATAATTTTTTGGTGAATAGTAACTTTTTAATTAATCGCGATTAGAGGTAATTAGTGTAATTTAAGGTAAAAATAACATTATAATAATATGGAATCACCATGACAATTGTCCTAACCCTATTGGATGAGTCATTTCCAACCATTACAAGCCACATGTCGATTTGTGGGACCCCATGGAGCCACTTTGGTAAGATAATGACGTTAATACATTTTATTTAAAAATGACACAAACATGAATTGTTTTACTAAAACAATTTTTACAAGGGGTTATACTACTCATATGTTTGAATATAAATATTCATTAGATAGATAAAAATATTTCATACATCATGAATTTTTTTTAAAATTTTTATATATTAAATAAATTAATTTATTTTTGACATCATTATAATGCAGCGATTACCTCATTAATTAACGATTTAAATAAAATGAAAAGATAATGTAAAATCTAAGACTTACATTTGGAAAAAACATATTGGATGAGTATATTTCGAACTCTTATCATCTTATCCCAGAAATATATCAATTTGGGACCTCTGAAATCCGAAACCCATTTGAAAATAATGTAACATTTCAAATATTTCCAAGAGTACCCCTCCTCTCCTCTTATAAAAGCCCCACACCTCTACCACCATTCCCAAACTTATCAAGCCTTTGGCTCAGCCACCCCCTGACCATTTCCTCTCTTCAAATCCCTCTCATACTCCTAGAACCCTCACATTGGGCTTAATCCTTTCCAAATAAGCCTTCAGGCTCAAATCAAAAGAGTTACTCTTTTTAAGGTAATGTCTTCTCTTATGTTATTTTGTTTTATTTTGCTTATCCAACCCCTTAAACTCTTTTTATTCCTTTATTTTGTGACAAAACCAGTATCTTCAATATTCTAGGATGTTGTTAAAATAAGGATTCGAGCTACACACACACACACACCTACATCTAATGGTCAAAGAACATACTGTTTCCGTGGATGGCGAATTTCTGCCTCATGAAACGATGATTGTTAAAAATCCTTCTAACATCTTTCGTTGTGGCCATTGTGATATCACAATATTTTTATATGATATTTTTTTTTATGTTTTCCATAATGTTCTGTATTTTTCATTTATGGAATACCTTAATGGATTCCATTATGGGTAAACGCGATATCTCCATTTAAGGAAGTGCGGACTACCGCCCCCTCAAAGTGATTTGATACGTTAATGCCATATGTGGGATGTATAATGGATGATGTAAATGATATTATATATGATATTATACAGAAATTATAATATACCTTTATATCATTAATATTTCATTCCATTAAATATGTCATAGAAATGAAATTAGCGTTCATGCGTACGTACGGCTTACCGTCTCCATGAACGGTGCATTTCATTTCTTACCTCTAAATGTTATGTAAAATTATAAATGCATATATATACTGTATATATATGATATATATGATATCTAAAACATGAATATAATTCTTGATATAAAAGATATTTTACCACGTGAACAACCTGTAATTATAAGAAGTTTATTTTTGACTCAAGTACGAAAGATCGACAAAACAACTGTTATTAACGTAAATAATTACATAATGTTAATAACATGGTAATAAGTGATATAAAATGAATAATGAACTTGAAAAATATTCTTAAGAAAGTACAAATTTACTCTAGTTTATTATTCAGGAGGTTAAAGAATGATCTAGTCATGTCGGACATGAGGTAAGGGACTTCATCTCAATCTCCATTCATTTAGGCATATTTTGTTTTATACACAACATTATTTTATACGGTGTATAATACCCTTTTACTTTTACATTTATTTAAAAGTAATATTTTTATACGAAGCATTATACTAAACGACCAAAGGGAATTTTTTTCTGTCATGCATATGCGGCGACAATGACTTCCCCATAGCCGTGACCATTATTTTACTTTCGGCTTCCTCTACACGCCATAAATTTTTTTAAAATGAAAAATAAATACCAAGTTTTACTTTTATTTTATTTTGGTATTTAAAATGGTTTTGAAAATGTTTTGATTATATCATTGTGTTGCACTGATATCTTGTGATTGAAATGTGGAAATGTTATTCATGTTTTATGTTATATGACAATGTTATGGTTTATGATATGTTTAAACCTTTTCATATAAGGAATGAATTGGACTTATTATTTGATGGGTGGAGCCCTCTATAGCTCCTCGATGCATCCGTAGTTCTCATGAGAAAAAATAGTGTCTTGGCAAAAGGCCTTGACAAAATCTTATTTGTAGTCTTGGCATGAGGCCTTGGCTACGTGGTTATGATAGTCTGGCATTATGCATTCCAACATTATGAAAGTGGTTATTGAGATTGCATGTGATTATTCGAATAGTAGAATATCCATGTGAATGATTAAATGGAATTATTTCATTTTATATTGCCATATTATGCTGAAGTTCAAGTTTAAAATACTTTGGTTTAAGTTATAAATTGACTTAAATAATTGTGTTTATTTATGAATGTTTCTACAATATTTTTATCATTACTGAGCATCTGAGGTCACCCCTTTCAATGTTATAATTTTTCCAGGATGTGAAAACGTATTTTATGAATGACCTACAGGGACATAATGAGGGGATATGTAGACAAAATGTTATTGTAGTTTTGTTTTACTTTATGTTGTAATGTAAGACTTATGAATGTATCTAGAGTATCCAATGCTACTAAACTAATCGGTCTTTAGAGACTTGATCTTTTGTGATCATGCCAATGTTACGTAATAATGCACCAGCTCTGGGTAACTGGGGTCGGGGTGTTATAATAACATCTCGAGATAAGAAATCTAATGCACCTTTCATGGAGACGGTAAGTTGTACGTACGCATGAACGCTACATTAATTTCTATTTATTATTTTAATGGAATGAATACTTAATTATAGATAGGTATATTATAATTCCAGTATAATATAATATATAATTTTAGTAACTCCATCCTTTATATGTTCCACATACGGCATGAACGAGTCATATCATTTTGAGGGGGCGGTTGTTCGCACTTCCTCAAATAAAATTATCACATATAACTATTATGGAAACCATAATGGTATGATATAAATGAAAAATATATTAACATAAAGAAGAAATAAACATATTATATTTCATATAAAAATACAGTGCTATCTTAATGGCCACTATGAGAGGCAGTTGTAGATAATTGAATAATCATCTTTTTGTGATGCGTTAGTTTTACATCCATTGAAAGAGTATGTTATTTACCCATTAGATGGAGATGTGTGTAATTGTAAATCGAATCCTTCACATAAACACATCCTAGAATATTAATGACATTGGTTTTTTTATAAAAGAAAGGAATAAAAATATTTTTGGGGTTGGAGAAGTAAAATAAAATAATAGAATTTAAGAGAAATTGTTACCTTTAATGTGGGTAACTCCCTTGGGTTTGAACCCAAAGGACTTATTATAGTTCCTTCTACCAAAGGTAAGGCTTCTAGGATGAGGAGAGGTATCTTTAGAGCTTATTTTGGATAGTTTTGTATGAGCCAATGTGCTTGAGAGGAGTGAGGAATGGGTTATAAGTGAGGTCGTTCTATAAGGGAGATGATGGGCTCTTTAGGAAAGTTTGAAAATATTATATTATTTTATAATAATTTTCTTTTAATAAATTTCCAAAACAAATTAATGTCAAAGATATGATGAGTCATGGTCGAAATAAAATCATCCAATAAGAATTGGATAGGTTTTTTATGTTATTTTAATATTTATAATCTTATTTATTTAAATCATTTTTAATGAGGTAAACACTGCGTCATTATTGTGTCATGAATAATTTTATTTATTTGATGTCAAAATTTTATAATCAAAATTAAATGATGTAGAAAATCTTTTTATATTTATAAATAATATTTATAGTCGAAGATATTAATTAAATAACATCATGTAATATTAATTTACTAAAAGATGATTGTTTAAGTCATTTTTGTCATTACTTAATGATAATTTAAATAATGAGTCATTATCATTCTTAAGTGGCTACATGTGGTCCCAAAATCGACTAAAAGATTCCCATGGTCGGCCATTACTCATCCAATAATTTTAAGACAAGTCTTAAGGTAATTTTTATTATTATAATAATCTTTTTACCTTGAATTACACTATTTTCCTTTAACCTCGGTAAATAAAAGTCAAAAGATTCTATTCACCAAAAATTATTTTCATCTTATTGAACAAAATTTTGCATACTAAAAACAACCATGTATTTCAGATTTTCGATAATCAATTCACATAAGCGGTAACATTTCATTTAAATAAAGAAGTCAGTTTTTAACTACTACTTAGTGTTTTAACTATTCATTAAAAAATTATTTGTTTCATTAAAATACCAAAAATTCAGCGTAAGATATATTTGATATTACAAATTCAAAAATGATGTCTATTTTACCAAATTAAAAACATATCTGTTTCATAAATTAATTTAAAAATAATTCCCATTCTCAAACCAAAATGTGTTTTTTAACAAATAATAACTATCAAAATTTTGACACTTGTTTATGTTAAATTTCAATGTGAAATTACATCCAATGACCAACATTAAATTAAATGGTAAAAATATAATCTAAAAACACTTTAAAATCAATTAAAAATATAATCCAACCAAATTAATAAATTAGACTAAATGGCAGTTTTGAATTAAAATACAGTATTTATCACTATTCATTAAAAAATGTATATTTTTAGAGAAATACGAAAATTCCATCAAAAGTAAATTTTAATTTACCAATTCTAAAGAAGAATTTTATTTTGGAAAATTTAATTTATAAATGTTTCAAATCAAGCATTTAAAAATGGTTTTGCATTAAAATGCAGTAAAAGTGCATTTTTACAAAAAAAATCTTTTATTTGAAAAAACAGATTTTTTACTATATTATGTCTAAAAAATACATAAAATGGATTCTAATATTATATGTATTATATAAAATTAAAAATTAAGTTAATATTAATCAAAACCTTATTTTGAACAGCATGTTTTCTATGTCGTGGTGCGCTCGAACTCAATGTTCTGTATAGCGCAAGTTATTGAATTACATAGAAGAGATAATGTAACATGAAATCATGGGGTGTTACATTCTCCCATTATTCAATAAATTGAATCCTTGCATTTTGAAATTGTTCTTCAAAAATAAAAAGTGAAAGATAGAAAAATACCTTTGTGGAAAACCCACATCGGAAATTGGGTAAATAAAATTTAGTCTTAATAAGAGGGGAAGGGAAATGAAAATATCACCACCAAATTATGATCTCGATTATGAGAGTAGGTCTAAATTAGAGACACATAATTGGATTGAAAACATAAATATTTATAAGGTGGGATTGAGGTCATCAATCACAAACTATTGAAAAATTGAGGTCCTCAAAGTGATCAATATATGATGATTTAAAATATCATCGGTTAACAAAACATAAAGCATTAGAATGGCATATTTTTGGTTTTAAGATATCTTTACTAAATATTAAGAATTAATTTATTCATATAATATGGGAAAAATATATACTTGACAAGTAAAGTTTCAACAATCAACTAATTTCTACGAAAAACTCATCTTTCACTCCAAACGATGAATATTCAAGATGTCTTGGGAACACCTGAAGCACTAGAATCAACTTATAGAAAATCAAATAATCCACAAAGGATAAACTATATATTTCCCTTTTCATTAAAGAATTAAAAAAACCAAAATGGTTTGTACAATATCAGATGATACCCAAAAAGGATAATCTTTTAGAGATAGAAATACTAATCTTAATTTCTAAAATTAAACAAAAAATACACAAAGTTCAATAAATACCATTCAATAAAAAAATTTCCACAAAATCATTCAATATAATCCACACTAATACTGAAACCAAAATCTCAGAAGAATATTCCTACATAGTCTTCAAAGTTAAATTGTATCTACAAATAAAAACGACTACTCTTAAAGTAACATTCATAAATATAATTAACCTAACCACATGTACATAATGATAGGTTAATCATATCCATAAATAACCCAAATCTCTATAAATATGCAATAAAAACATAGATAATGAACCCACTTTATTCATTATTAGAAATCCCATAGTATTCTATTTTCCTTAGGCATATTGTTTTCCCAACAGAGCGAACATCTTCCAAAATAACTTTTATCACTTAATAACCAAATAATATTCTTACACTAAAGATATCTACTTGATAAAACATAAGGTTCCAAATCAACTTATTAATGATCAATAAAATCATTTTACATAAAATAATAAGTCACACTAACCAGGGATTTCACATAGTTTAGTGGTAGGTGATAAAACCAAATCGCACTTTAGTTGTGGGTTCGATTCCCACAACTTTATCCACATGACGGGTTGTCACATGGTATGTGTGTTCTCTTTTTAAAAAAAATATAATTTATAACATTCTCCAAAGGAGATAAATTCTTAAAAATAACCATATCATAATTTACCCGCAAATGATATCGCATACCTCACATTTTAATCGTAAAAATTAATATCCTATAATTTGATCAAATTCAAAGAACATATAAACCCAAATAGTTATTTATAACTATATCCACAAAAGAAAATATAATTATTCCTCGAATACTATTGTCACATAACAAATAGTAGGGTTACAAATACAAGAGATAATTCTTCTAAAGTAATCCCATCAATGAAGAGCACAAATACTTTTAAACATTTCTCCATCCATTTTTTCCCATGTAGGATATTCCATTACCAAGATGTTATCCAATAAAATAGGGCACTGACTCAGGTAATGACAAGATCTCCTATATTTATGGGAAATGACTGTAAATGGATTATTGGGATTAGTTTTATTTTCTTTCATAGTACACCTCATTTTTCCTTGAAAATTGTTTACATTATGTCATTCATTCCCACAGATAATGATTTTCTTGGTTGCATTGAAAAACTTTCATGGGTGTCTCCTCCTTGATTTCATGCATGATGGAAAATGAGCTTTCTTTTTTCCATGGTCTCCACTATAAGAGATATTTTCATTCACCGCCATTCTCTTCATTGTTGAGTCCAGAAGTTGGTTAATATATATGTTGTTTATTATATTTTGGAAAACTAATTTAGAATGAACAAGATATTATTTATTCCTGTCAACAATCCAGATTGTTTCTCATTTACAACAATGTTCACTCTGTGTAAATCATGTTCAATGTTACTATGACTTACATGGAATTCATCCATTGACTAAAAACAGAAAAATTTTATTAGTTAAAATATTAATAAATTCATTTAGAGAATATCATGACACCTTATTTTCAATCTAATACACCTTTGGATTAACCAAGGAAATTTATTCTCTTCATATATAACAATCATTCAAATAAGTTTGTAAAGAAAATTTTAATTATCCTAATCATATCCCCTTGGGAGTGTCGTAACCAAGTGTACAACATGGCCCGTTTTCATGTACCAGGATACCTTGGGTCAAGACCAAAACTCCTTTTTAGAGTTCTCACTCATAGGTACATCTGTGCCAGAGCTGACTTTACCTGCTCGTATCCAGATGTGAATGTATTTCTTGTAAAATTCACACAATATTTAATTTACCAAAAAATATATATTATTCTATACTAATCCTCAAAGACAGTCTTAGGGTATTGTTTTCTAATCATATTTTTTTTAAAATATAGCTTCCAAGGTTTGTACTAAACTTTCTCAGATATCAACTGAAACGCCCCGGCCCCAGTTACCCAGAGTCGGTACATTATTAGATAACATTGGCATGAAACAATGAATAATGTCTTCAATGACCGATCTATATAGTAGCCTTGGAAATACTAGATACATACGTACATTTTACATTACATCACGAAATAAAAAAATGACCTTCTGTCCCCCTTGAACACACTCATATTCTTGGCCTATCCTTGAAGGTTAATCATAATTTACATCTTCACATCTTGGGAAAAATAAAACATAGAAAGGGGTGATGTAAGATTTATAGTAAGGATTATAATATAGTAAAAACCATCATAAATAAGTATAAACATTTTGGCCAAACAATAAGACAAAAAACACAAGCCTTTAAAAATTAAACATCATCATAATAATGAAAAGATAAATCAAATAATTCGATTTAATTATTAACTTGTATATTCTACTAGTCGAATAATCACATTTAATATCAATAGATAATTTCATAATTATGGAATGCATAATGTCGGACATCATAACCACATTGCCAAGGCCCCGTGCAATGACTAAAAATAATAATTTTTTCAAGGCCTTGTTCCAAGACACTAGTTTCTCTCATGAGAACTATCGATGGATCAAGGAGCTATAGAAGGCTCCACCCGTCACTAACTATGTTCAATTCATTCCTTATATAAAATCGGTGAAGCATAATCTGAGCTTTCATATTAAAACTAGAAATCAAAATGTCAATACATTAACCACAAACTATGAATGGCATAAAATAGTACATCCACTGTCAAACATAACTCATTCAATACAATGTGATAGATTTTATTATAATAAATCATCCTCAATAAATAATCAAATACAATGATGGATATTGATATAGACGAAAATAGTTTGTAAAACTACTAAAGAGAAATATCCCATTTTTCATGAAAACATTTAAAAGTCTCACTATTAAATGAGAAGCTGTTAAACATAGATTTTTGAATCAATGTTTCACTTAAAAATTTTAAACATTTATAATAAATTTTAATTTTAATTCATTAATGACCATATAAATTAATACACAAAACAATTTATAAACATGGACATTAATTAGAATGATTTCGAAGAATAAATCATTAAAACATTTAAAATTATATTTTAGTAAGAGTTCCTAAACAAATGAGAGACATTTAAATTACAATAATTAAGGTAAAAAAAACATTTTAATATCATTAGAAATAATTTATTCATGACATATTGTGTCAAAGTAAAGAATATACACCATAAAAAAGTGAATTGGTGAATAACAACAACGAATTCTCAATATAATGTAAACTGATATGAAATTCATTATAAAGACGATATACTTAGGTTATGGATAAATAAATGAAATAATTATGTGTGAAAAATATAAATACTCTCAATATTATTGGATATTCAATGTAAATCAATCGTATTATATTCACACATATTATTGTAACAAAAATACCAAAGACTTCGATGTTTAACTCAATTAATGGATATTAAGTTAATATTACACTTTTCATGTTCATATTGATGAATTATGAATTTGTCAATGAAGTGATTATTTGTATCAGAAGTATATCCACACAAAGGGGAGTTGAAATTACTAGATGAATAATAAATAGTGATTCCATTCATAATCATAGAGTAAAATAATTAATGAAGTATGCATAAAGCCCATTGAGTGGAATTTGGAATTTGAAATTCCATTACTGATTTGGTAACTTACGAAAAATACAGCCTATGAAAGATGTATCATACATTGAATATGTAAATAGAAATAAATTAAAATATATTACACACTGAATAAAATCATGGGAACTACATCAACCATAAAAAGGAAATAGTGGACAATATAGCATGAATCTCACTAGAATAAAAAGTGATAGGAAAACCTCTTACCTCATTGTAATCAATCGAGTCATATGACCAAAAGTTTATTACCACAAAATAAATCATAGATTACCATGAATATAATGAAAATCAGGGTAATATATATCAAATGCCATTACACATTACACCACATGCAAACAATAAGTGGTGAACAATGGAAATGCCATGGAATTAAAATTGAGATATGAAACCCCTTACCTCTTGTCTGACTTGACCCGTTCGTTCATTAATCTCTTGAATAACAAACTAATTTTAATTTTAACTTGCTTTATAACCTTCATCAAAATTCTTATTTATTTTATATCACTTATTAGTATGATATAACAATTACAAAGTCATTTAATTTAATAATGTTTTTTTATGATATTTGGTACTTGAGTCAAATGTAAACTTTTTATAATTACATGCTGTCTGTGTGGTCAAATGTAATTTATCTACCAAATGATATTCATGATTTAGATATCGTATAGATCATGTACATCTAGTATATATATGTATTTATAAACTGTAATTCAAACTTACACAAGAATGCTACTTTAATTTCTATTTAGTATTTTAATGTAAGGAATACATAATGATACATAGGTATATATGATTCCATTATAATATATTATATATTATCAGTAACTCCATCCTTTATACATTGAACGTATTACATGAATGAGTCATATTACTTTAAGTGGGTGGTAGTCTGCACTTCCTTAAATGAAATTCTCGCATTTACCCATTATGGAAACCATAAAGGTATGATAAAAATGAAAAATACAGAAGAATAAAGAAAACATAAACATATTCTATATCATATATAAATACATTTCCATCATGATGACCATAATGAGAGGCGTTAGAAGATAATTGAACAATCAATGTTTTGTGAGGGGTTAGTTTTCCATCCACATAAACAGTATGATCCTTACCAATTAGATGGAGGTGTGTGTAAGTATAGATAAAATCCTTCTCATAAAAACATACTAGTATATTTTGTTTACTAATTTTGTTATACAATAATGGAATAAAAATATTTAAGGGGTTCTAGAAGTAAATGAAAAGAAAAGAATATAAGGAAAATAATTACCTTTTATTAGGGTGACTCTCTTTGGTTTGAACCAAAATGCCTTCCTGATGGGTGTTATGCCTAAGTTAACCCTTCTAGGAGGATGATAGAGCTCATTAGTGCTTATTTGGGAAGCAAGGGTCTTGTGAGGTGTGAGGAATGTGTTATAATTAAGGTTTTTTTATTAGGGGGATGGGCTCTTTAGGAAAGTGTGAAAACATTATATTATTATATAATTATTTTTAGAAAAGGTCAAAAACTAATTAAAGTAGGAGAAAAGATGACTCATGGTTGAAATAAAATCATCCAATAATAATTCAACTGGTTTTTGATGTAATTTTAATATTTATAATCTTATTTATTTAAATAATTTATTTATGTTGTAAACACTACATCATTATTATGTCCTAAATAATTTTATTCATTTGATTTCTAAAAATTATAAAAATGTAACATGATGTTGGAATTAGTATTATCTTTCAAAATAATATTTACAGTTGAAGAAATAATGTATATAACCCCATGTAAAAAATAATTTACTAAAAGATGTTTGTTTATGTAATATTTGCCTTTACATTACATTAATTAAAATAATGTGTCATTATTATTCTTAAGAGGCTCCATGGGGTCCATAAATCGTCCCAAATATTCCCATGGTCGTCCTTGACTCATAAAATATGGTTATGACAAGTGTTAAGGTAATAGTGTATTATTATAATTTTAATTTTACCTTGGATTACCATATTTATCATTAACCACGTTAAATAAATGTCCAAAGTTACTATTCACCAAAAAATCTTTTCAAGGTATTGTACAAAATTTTACTTACTAATAACAACCATGTATGTCATATTTTCAAAATTAAATTAACAGATGTGGTAAAATTTCATTTAAATGAAGAAGTAAGTTTTTAACTACTACTCAATGGTTTCATTATTCATAAAAAATTTATGATTTTTAGAAAAATACAAAAAAAATCAGCCTAAAAAATAGTTGATATTACAAATCCGAAAATTATGCCTATTTTAAAAAATTAAAAACATATAATATCAATTAATTAATTTAAAATTAGTGTCATGACCCGTCCTCGGGGCCCGTGTCGTGCCTACTACAAGAACGCCTTCCATTGGTCAGGGACTGGTGACTAGCACCAAAGGCATAAATCCCAAAAAAAGGGTAGGCATTGACTTTATATAAGAAAACACACACAACAGAGTACGGAAGCTGAAGTAAACACTAAGTAAATCGAGTACAAAAGTAAGTGTTGGAATGTAAATGGGATAGTATACAAACCCAACTGAAAGTACAGTACAACTGAGAAATGTGAAATACAATAGCTGAAAATGTAAAGCATCATTCACTAAGACATCCTCCAGATTCTCTACCTGAAGGGTGGGAGTAGATGGTCTCCTCAACTCCTCGAATCCCTCCATCTACTCTGTGTATGTATCTCCTGATTTTCTACCTCCGGATATCGTCCCACTCCACAAGCCTCAACCACGATCATCGATGTCCATCGTCTGCAACCAGCGCAATGTAGTGTAGGCATAGCCCTTGTAGGGATGAGTTTACGATACACAGTAGGTACCCCGAGACCCCTGATGGTCTCCCAAAATCAACAAAGGATAAACCCCAAAGGAAAGATACACACATGATGTATCAACCAACTCTACTTAGGTATATGCCGATATATATACATAAGTCATCAATTCCAGTTCAACTCCAACTCAATAGTCTAAGTACAACCCAGTCCACACAGGAATTCACAACCAAGTCCACATAGGAAAGAAAGTCACTCATATCGATGATAATGATTGAAATTCAGTACTCAACTCACAGGGGTATACATCATTTGTATAGATATAGAGATGATCAAATGTAACCACTGATTCATCTAGGCTGTCGGACCCACACAGGATACAAGACCAGCCAAGCTGGCGGACTCACTCAGGATACAAGACCAGCTACTCTGCCGAACCCACACATGATACAAGTACATAGGTCAATACTGTCGGACCCACACAGGATACAAGAACAGTAGTCATCGCCATTGAACCAACAAAGGATTCTAGTACGCTAGTCGTCATTGTCAAACCCATAGAGGATCCAAGCATAGTCGTCATCGTCGTCACAGTCGCAGTCAACTCTAGGGTTCTCGCAAACTGCACGCCCGATTCCAGGAGGTTCCACTCCACGAGTCATGGGGAGTCGATACATCAACTATCATGATGTCCAGGTTTTATGTATCCCAATGTTTTATCTCGTCAGGAGAATCTCAATGGAATAGACGGCGCGTCAATCAGACACCCAATCTGAGAGATAATGGCTTTTAAGTTCCTAGGGCCCTGTTAGAAATACGCTCATTTCTAACCCAGCCGATATAAATAATCATCCAAAACACACATAGAGTGACAAAAAAGAAACATCTCGTTGAAAGGGTCCTAGTGTCGCAGACGGAGCGTCGATCGGAAGCAAGGTCATTAAGTTATTCATGTTTAAGTGATTAATAGGCCTGGCCCATTTAGACCTGTGAGATGACGGGTCGGGTTGAACTCGTTTGACGTGTCCGACCCAGTAGGGGTGTCGGACCGGTAAAAAGAAATACACTACTTGGCCTGAAGGGGTACGACACGACTAGAAGTGGTGTGGCCCGGCCCGAAGTGGCACGACCCGGTAGAAGTGGCGCGACGCGGCCCGGGGAGGCACGAAATGTCGTTGCGCGGCCCGGCGCGGCGGGACACGGCCCGGACCGCCCAGGATCGGTGCGGCCTAGCTGGGCATGGCTCGGCGCGGCCCCGCTCGGTGGGGCACGTGGCAAGGGGTGCTCGGCCGATGCCGAGCGGGTTCCGGGGGGTGGGGGGATGGCCCCCTGGGATTTCCACACCGACAGCGCCAGGCTGCGCTGTCCTTCCCCAAACTGGATGGCTATACAGGCCGGTCATCTACACACACGGCCCGTATGGGCGGGCCACTGGTCCTCCGGTGCGGCACCCTCCCAGCACCGCGGTCCAGCACCGCTCGGCCGTCTGATGGGCTAGCCTTTCTTCTAACGCGGCGCACTCCTGGCATCTCGGCTCCTCATCACCAAGCTGTCCAACTGGCCGACTGATTCTTCCAACGAAGAAGCCCGTGTAGCGGGCCATAGTTATTCCCGCACAACCGGTGTGATGATTTCGTGCTTCTTCCACCATCAATTTCCAATTCTATAATAAAAACGAGAATGATAGAGAGTTGTCGGGCAGTGTTCGTTCAGCACGCACCTTTTACGTAAAATGATAGCAATGGGCCAAATTTATCAACTATCTCTAACAAGAACGGGGTATGTAAACATACACATTCAAGAATAAACCCCAACATCATAATGAATTTCACGGTTTCCAAGCGCCGTGGATGATGGAATCATTTCTGCCGTCGTCAGTGTGCACCCGAGGAAAAGACGGCTCCTCTTTTATCAATGATATAGGAAGATGATTGCGCGTTATTGGAGAGTTTCTGCGTCGGTGTCTCCTCTTTTTCCATGGAGGAATAACAGGATGGAGAAACTGGTGTCATCGAGTAGATCTTCATTGAAGTGTTGATGTTATTCGTTGAGGATGATCTTCTTCGAAAAATGAGGAATCCACTTTTCTTCACAAGAGTTCTCCCAAAAATTCCCACACAACAACCAACCTAATTAAAATAAGGCCACACATTATTTAAATTAAACAAACCAAGAATTTCTAAATAAAAAATTCAAATTCGAATTCAATTAATTAATTAAACTATGAGATTTCTAATTAATTAAGTGACAGGTTGGCATGTTTTAATGAGGGAGAGAGGGGAGAGGAAGAGTTACCCATTAATTTATAGAAGATGTCAAGTTTAAAGGGGGAGTTTCCATGTAATTAACATGGGTGTTCAAATGAGTTAAGGAGTTATGGAATGTGAAAATATGGGGCTCATGTGGGCCCCACCATACATTTATCCTCACATGGGTACTTGGGATGCTAGTAGGTCCCATCCTAACATCTCCATGTAGGATTAAACCTCCTTAGAAATAGAAATAAAATTGTACCACAATTTTATTCACTTTTCATTTAAACCACGTTTTTTTAACATCTCCTCCCGAGAAAATGCATCTTCAGTAAAGGTCATATTATGAAATTACCTTCATTGTTATTTAATCGGTGCCCTCAGATTTCAATACGAGCACCAGTTGAAATGATAGAAAATCCTGCTCGTTCGTTCACTGAACATACCCGAGCTAAACTATGGAAATTAATTCTGGGCACACCGGGCTTCAGAATCAAGTGCTTTCAGAAACTGCGTACTCGTAAAATCCCCATGAATTTATGAAAAAAAATTCCTTGAAATGTACAGGTCATTACATTTCTCCCACCTCAAGGATTTAAGTCTTCGTACTACTACATCAAAAACTAGGAAAACAAATTAGGGTACTGAGCAGGCATCTGAGCCTTCCGCTCCCATGTGCTCTTCTAGAGGTTCTCGTGTAGCCAACAAATGCGCACCATAGGAATCAATTATTCATGTAGGACTCACTCCTGTCTATCCTACATCTCCACTGGAACCTCCGAAAACGTCTCCCCATTATCGATGTCCAGCACCCCGTGATCAATGATATGTTTCGAGTCATTCACATATCTCCTTAGTTGAGATATGTGGAAGGCGTCATGCTCCCGGTGCAACTGAGGTGTAAGGGCTAGGCGGTAAGTCAACTCACCTACCCTGCTGAGGACTTGGAATGGTTCTATGAATCATGGAGAAAACATTTGGCCCCAACCAAATCTCTGTAATCCACTTCAAGGTGAGACCCGTAAGAATATGTGGTCGCCATTCTCGTACTCCAGTGGTCTCTGCCTTTTATCTGCACAGGACGTCTGTCTGCTCTGTGCAGTCGTCATCCGCTCTTGGATGATCTGCACCTTCTCTGTCATAGCCTGAACCATCTCTGGTCCTATGAGTGCTGACTCTCCAGGGTATGTCAAGCACAGAGGTGATCTACAAGGTCTGTCATACAATGCCTCGTATGGTGCCATCCCGATGGTGGAGTGGTAGCTATTGTTGAACGCAATCTCCACCAAAGGTAGGTGATACTCCGAGCTGCGACCAAAGTCAATGACACAAGCATGGAGCAAGTCCTTAGGTGTCATAATGGTCCTCTTGGTCTGTCCATAAGTCTAAGGATGAAAGGCAGTGCTCAGGTATACTTGCGTCCGAAACGCCTCCTCCAATCCCTTATAAAGATGGGATGTAAAGTGAGCATCTCGATCGAAGACAATATCCAATGGCACACTATGAATCTGTACACTCTCCTGAACATTGTGTCCTCCCAAGCTCTCCACTGAGCCCTGATCTATGCTATGTAGGAAGTGGGCTTACTTGGTTAGTCGTTCGAAAATCACCCAGATGGAGTTATTTTCTCTGGATGTACATGGAATCCCTGTAATTAAATCCATGGATATCATGTCCAACATACACTCTGGGACCTCTAAGGGATGTACCAATTTGGTTGGGACCTGGTGCTCCGCCTTCACCTGCTATCAGGTGAGGCATCGTGAAACGAACTCTGCCACAACCTTCTTCATACCTGGCCACCAGTGCAGTCGTCTGAGATCCTAGTACATCATTGCTACTCTTGGATGTGCCTCCAAAGGGGAAGTGTGAAACTCCCTCAGAACCTCCTCTTGTAGTGCCACCAGTACAATGGTACGTCCTCGAAAGAGGATTTCATGCTCTCCTCCAATAGAAAATCCATCAGGTGCCTGCCCTGTGGAAATCTGAGCACGTCATGTCTCACATTCAACATCTCCTTGTTATGTCTCTCTTACCCGATAAAGTAGTGGAGGGGTGTCTGTGAGTGACTGTAGAAATGTTGCTCCATCTCTATCCCCAAATTATATCAACAATGTGGCTAACTGTGTTGTCGCATCTCTAAGTAGCTGAATACCCAATCTCCTACTGAGAGCATCAGCTACTACGTTCCCCTTCCCATGATTATAGACTATCTCAAAGTCAAAGTCCTAGAGGAACTCGAGACAACGCCATTGTATCAGGTTATGGTCCTTCTACGAGAAGATGTACCTAAGAATCTGGTGGTCTGAATAGAAAGTAAAGAGCTTTCCCATCAGATAGTGCTGCTACATCTTCAGGGCGTAGACCACTACTGTTAACTCCAGTCATGGGTAGCGTAGTTCTGCTTTTTCTGCCCCAGCTGCCATGAACTGTCATCGATCACTGCTCCCTCCGTCATCAAGACTCACCCGTGTCCGGTCCCTGATGCATCTCAGTAAACAACTTACCCTACAACATCCTCTGGTAGCCTCAAGATGGGTGCACTGGTCAATCACTTTCTCAGCTCTTGGTAGCTCTGCTGACATCTATTTGACCACACGAAGGGTTTCCCCTTCTTTGTCAAAGATGAAAGTGGTGATGCAACTTAGGAGAAGTCTGGCACAAATCTCTTATTGTACCCACCTATACCATGGAAACTCTGCACCTCTGTCACACTCTTGGGTGGCTCCCAAGCATGTACTACCTCGATCATCGCATGATCCAGTACAACTCCCTCCTTAGAGATGACGTGCCCCAATAAGTGATCCTCTCGAATCCAAAATTGACACTTCGAGAGCTTACCATTAAGCTGGTTCTCTCAGAGTGTGTCCAGAACAACACACAAGTTGTTGGTGTGATCCTCCTTAGTAGTCGAGTAAATAAGTATGTCGTTGATGAAGACTATGAAAAATCGATTGAGGTAACGATGGAAGATCATGTTCATGAGACTCATGAACACTGCTGAATCGTTGTTTACACAGAAAGGTATATTCAAGATTTCATAATTGCCATACCGACACCCGATGGCCATCTTTTGCACATCCTCATCTCGAACTCTGAGCGGATGATAGCCTGACCTGATATAAGGACCCGACCATAAACCTTGCTTAATATTGAATTAAATGAAAAATTCACGTTGAGTATCTTTTCAGGTTTAGAGTTTTAGAAAATTAGGCACAAAACATACATTACATCTCAAAAAAATTACAAAGTAGACATTTCTACACAGTTTCCATATATTTGTTTTTACAAAACATGAACTCTTGAATAAAAGAGTCATGTCTACTTCCATGTTTTATATTGCAAGACTTTTGCTTGATCCCATCCTTGACCCTATTCATCTTTAAGTCCTGTGAAAACATTTCAACCATGGGATGAGCATAAAAAGCTAAGTAAGGGTTACAAAACAAAGAATGAAAACATTTTCTCATAAATACATTCAAAACATGAAATCTTTTACATACCTCATGAAATAAAAAGATTTATGAAAGTCAAATAGAAATCATAAATCATAAAGGTAACTTGTGGAATCCATATCATACTTACATTGTAGCTATCACATCAACATAGGGAGTTACTTTGGAATACCCATCATAGTATATTCCCTAAATCTCTTAGGGGAAACATTCATGTTTACCTGTGTCATGTATCCCAATTCATTTGAGAGCTATCTCGGGCTCACCCGCCCTAGGTTTATCATGAAATTACCCGTATACGTAAATAATTCACAAGAACCATAACATGATCATAACACATAACATATGCATAAAGTAAAGATAACATTTCCACATTGCAATAATAAAATATCATTTCAATATATTGAATCAATAAATCCATTCTCAAAATCATTTTAAATACCAAAATATGTAAACAGAGTATATGGTATTTATTTTTCCTTTTAAGAACATTCCGGCTTGTTAAGGAAGCCAAAGATAAAATAATACTCATGGCAGTGGAAAGGTCGTCGTCACCGCTTACCTAAAAACACATTCTTTTTTCTCGTTTTGTGAAATGCTTCATAGAAAAATATTCCCTTTGAAAATACAAGGGTGTTTATACAGCATATAAAATAATGTCGTGTATTAAAACAAAATATGCCTCAATGAAAAAATATTGAGACGAAGTCCCTTACCACGTATCCAACTTGACCCGTTCATTATTTAATATGTTGTATAATAAACTAAATTAATTTTATACTTGCTTAAGAACCTTTTTCATGTTTATTATTCCTTTAATATCAATTATTTTCATTTTATAAACATTATGTAAACATTTAAGTTAATAATGTTTGTTTTGTCGATATTTGGTACTTGAGTCAAAATGGGCTTCTTATAATTACATGTTGTCCATGTGGCCAATAGTCCATTATATCTAGAATGGTACTCATGATTTAGATATCATATAAATTGTAAATACCCAGTATATACATGTATTTATAATAGTACATAACATTTAGAGGTAAGAAATGAAATGCACCGTTCATGGAGACGGAAAGCCATATGTACACATGAACGCTACTTTCATTTCTATTTCTCACTTTAATGATATTAAAACATAATGATACATAAGAATAATATAATTCCAGTATAATAACATATATAATATAATTAACCCTATCCTTTATACATCCCACATAGGGCATTAAAGAATCACATCACTTTGAGGGGGCGGTAGTTCGCACTTCCTCTAATGAGATTATCTTATTTACCCACTATGGAAACCAAAAAGTCTTGATATAATTGGGAATTACAGAAGAATAATGAAATCATAAACATAATATATATCATATATAAATACAGTTCCATCATAATGACCACCATGAGAGGCGGTAAGATGTAATTGAACAATAATCGTTCCGTGAGGCGTTAGTTTGCTATCCACAGAAACATTATGTTCTTCATCCATTAGATGGAAGATTGTGTAAGTGTAGTTCGAATATTTCTTATAAAAAAATCCTAGTATATTGAGGATACTGTTTTTGATACAAATGAATGAAAATAAAAATATTTTAGGGGTTGGAGAAGCAAAATAAAAAATTTTAAGAGAAATCGTTAGATCTAATTTGGGTAACTCACTTTGGTTTGTACCAAAGTACTTCTTAAAGTGAATTCTGAATAAGTTAAGGCCTATAAGAGTAGGAGAGGGATGTAGAGAGATTATTTGGGTAGAGTTTGGAGGATCCAAATGTCTTGAGAGGTGTGAGGAGTTTCATAGAAGTGGTCTCTTTTTATAGGGGAGAGGAGGGGCTCTTTAGGAAAGAGAGAAAATATTATTTTATAATATAATGATATTCGGTTTCTAATGGTCCAAAAATAATTATATTCAATGATATGATGACTCATGGTCGAAATATAATCAACCAATAAGAATTTTATAGGTTTTGGATAATATTTTAATCATTATAATCTTCTTTATTTAAATGATTTATTAATGAGGTAAAGACTGCATCATTATTGTGTCATATATAATTTAATTTATTTGATGTCTGAAAATTATAAAAAAAATACCATGATGTAGGAAATATTTTTAGCATTCCGTTTAATATTTATATTCAAAAATAGGACTTTTATAACACCTTATCAAAATTAATTACTAAAAGATTTTTGTTAATGTCAATTTTCTCTTTACATTAATTAATTTATCTAAATTGTCATTTTCACACCAAATTGGATCAATGGGGTCCCAAAAGAAACCCAAAGATGCCCATTGTCATTAATGACTCAACCAATAAGGTTTGGACAAGTGTTAAGGTAATTTTGAATTATTATAATATTTTTTTAACCTTGAATTACCATGTTACCTTTTACCGCGGCAAATAAAAGTCAAAAGTTACTATTCACCAAAAATTATTTTCAACTTATTGAAACATATTTTACTAACTAATAACAAACATGTATGTCAGATTTTCGAAATTCAATTCACAGATGTAGTAAAATTTCATTTAAATGAAAAATTCAGCTTTTAACTACCACTATGTGGTTTCACTATTCATCAAAAATTGAAGTTTTTCCAAAAAATACTTAAAATTAAGCCTAAGAAATATTTGATATTCCAAATTCAAAAATGATGTCCATTTTTACAAATTCAAAGCCTAGAAGTGGAATTAATTAATTTTAAAATTAATTCCCATTATCAAAACAAATAGCATGTTTTTATGAAACAATAACTATCAAAAAGCCAACGAGCTCGTACACGAGTGGTAAGGGCTCCTACTTGGCATCCAAGAGACCCGGGTTCAAAACCGGGTAGAGGCAAATTTCCGGGGGTACTGTAGCAGTACTGTACCAGTACTGTGGCAGTATTGTGGTACTACTGTAGCAGTTACTGTAGCAGTTATTGTTCGGTACTGTAGTAGCTAGAACTATTAACCCGATTTGGGCCTTCGGGCCACCGATTTGGGGCTACAAGTCTCCAGGGCCTTCGGTTCATCAAAGACATTTGGGCCATAGGGACTTCGGGTCATGTAGACCATGAGTGGCCAAGTCCACACAGAACATGCCTTAGAAAAAGATCAGAGCAATAGGAATAACAGCCACCAGATGCAGAGCTAACAAGATTGGAAGAATGAGAGGGTATGGCAGCCACCATCAGGACCAGGCACCGTGCAGCTTTGTACGGGGAAATTCTAGCCGATAAGAAATGCAAGGTGGGGTGCTAGTTGATCAATGATGCAGGCAGCTGGGGAGGGGCAGTTCAAGTGGGTTGGGCCTACGGGTCATGTATTGGGCATGGTTTGCCTCTAGGCCTTCAGGTCATGTATGGCGGGTTTGTCAGGACTTATGCCTTGGGCCTATGGGTCATGTACAGGTTCCCATTGAACCCTTAAAAGAGGTATTATCCATAATAAAATAAAAAATAAGGCCTTCGGGCCATTCGGGCAATAACTATCAATAGATTGACACTTGTTTAAGTCCAAATTCAAAGAGAAATTAACTCCAATGACCAACATTGGATTAAATGGTAAAAATATATTTCAATTTCACTTTAAGACCAATTAAAATGATAATCTATCCATATCAATAAATTTGATTAAAAGGCACATTTGAATTAAAATACAATATTTTTCACTATTCATAAAAAATGAACTTTATCAGAAAAAAATACCCAAAAATTAACCAAAGTAAATTTTGATGTCCCCATTCTAAAAAAAGATTTTATTTGTTAGTATATAATGTATTAGAGTGACCAAAACTACATTTAAAAAGGGTTCACCATTAAAAGGTATTAAGTCGACCTTTTAATGTAAATTATTCTTAAAATTATATTCATTCACATTTTAAGCCTCTAACTTCTAAATACATGTATAATCATATTGTAGTTAGTTTTTTTCTGTCCCACCATTATAATATCTAGAAGTTAATGTCCATTTAAAATAATAATATTATATTATTAGTGTGCAACGTAAGATTCCATAGAACCCCATTGTTGCATATTGGGTACACTATCGAACATAGCAACCCCTTTAAACTAGAATTAATATTTAATTCACAAATATTAATAAATATGAAATATGACTTATCCTTCATTTACCTGGGATGTTACATCCTTCCCCCCTTTTGGAAATTGCATCCTCGCAATTTCTATTCACTTATCAAAATAAGTGGGGGTATTTATCTCTCATAGAATTTTTAGATTCCCACGTTGCCTCTTCAACCATATGGTTTTTCCACAAAACCTTTACTTGGTGAATTACCTTATTCTGAAACACCTTCTCATTACAGTCAAGAATCTGGAATGGTTGTTCATCATAAAAGAGATTCTCTTCCAACTGAACTACCTTTGGACTAAAAACATGAGAGGGATCTGGCATATACTTTCTCAACATCGAAACATGAAAAACATTGTGTACTTGGGATAAACATGGATGTAAATACACTTTCTACGCAACTGACCCAACTTTCTCTAGAATTTCATAAGGTCCAATTAACCTCAGACTCAACTTTCCCTTCTTACCAAAACACATCACACTTTTCCAAGGAGAAACATTGAGAAATACATGATCACCAACCTCAAAAGAAATATCTTTCCTCCGGTTATCTGCATATCTTTTATGTCTGCTGTGAGATGTTCTCATGTGATTTTGAATCAACTGAACTTTCTCTACCATCTCTTCTACCAATTCTGGTCCCATCAGCTTCCTTTCACCTACATCATCGCAAAAAGCTAGATTTCAACAATGATTTCCATATAATGCCTCAAATGGAGCCCTCTATATACTGGAATGAAAAATTTTATTATATGAAAATTCAACCAAAGAATGATGTTGGTCCCAACTTCCCTAGTATTCCATCAAGCAAGCACGTAACATATCCTTCCAAAGTTTGAATTTTACGTTCTGATTGACCATCTGATTGAGGATGAAATGTTGTATTAAATTTAATTCAGTACCCATAGATTTTTGAAGGCCTTTCCAAAAGATAGAATTGAACCTGTGATCACGAACAGATACAATGGAGTGGGGAACTCCATGAAACATGAATATCTCTTTAACATACAACCGAGAAAGTTGATCTAGAAGCACAGTATCCTTAATAGGAAGGAAATTAGAAGATTTAGACAATCGATCAACTATAACCCAGACTACATTATTACCTCGAGATGTCTTTGGTAATCCTACAATGAAGTCCATGGATATATTTTTCCATTTTCAATCTGGCACAGGTAAAATATGAAGCATTCCTTTCAGTTACTGTCGCTCTGCTTTAACCTGCTGAGAAGTCAAACACTTCAGAGTAAAATCAGCAACATCTCTTGTCATTCCATCCAACCAGTAATACTCACGAAGATCATTGTACATCTTATTACTTCTAGGATGAACTGATAATGGGGAACTATGAGCTTCACATAACAACTCATTCATCAACTGTGGATCACAAGGCACACATAATCTCTTTTCAAATCTCAAAACACAATCATTATCAACTTAAAAATCAGGCAACTTACCCTTCTGAACCAACTCTACCTTTTTCTGCAACTCACTGTCATTGTTTTGTGCTTGCTTTATTCAGTCTGATATAGATTATCTCACTGACACCTAAAACAAAACAGAAGAATTCCCTGCACCAAAAACTTCTATGGAATATTTCATCAAATCAAAAACCAAAGGATCTTGTTCCAAATGTAACATGTCTAATGAAGCATTACTTTTTTGACTCAGAGCATCAGCCACTTTATTTTCTTTTCTCGGATGGTAATGGATCATGCAATCATAATCCTTGATTAATGCCAACCATCTCCTCTATCTCATGTTTAATTCTTTCTGAGTGAATATATACATCAAACTTTTGTGATCAGTATATATTTCACATTTTTCTCCATACAAATGATGCCTCCAAATTTTTAAAGCAAAAACAACAGCAGCTAATTCCAAATAATGTGTAAGGTAATTTATCTCATGTGGTTTCAACTGACGTGAAGCATAAGCAATTACCTGATCATTCTGCATTAGTAAACAACCCAGTCCTTTCAACGAAGCATCACTATAGATAACAAACTCACCATTTCTGGAAGGCAGTGCCAAAACTGGAGCATTAACAAATCTTCTTTTCAATTCCTAAAATCCATCATTACATTATTTTGTCTAGATGAACTAAACACCTTTTCGAGTTAAATTAGTCATTGGACAAGATAACCGTGAAAAATTTTCAACAATCCTCCAGTAATAACCTTCCAAACCAAGAAAACTATGGATCTTGGTTATATTTCTGTGTCTTGGCCATTCTTTAACAACTTTTGTTTTATCAGGATCAATAGTTATGCCATTTTTTGAAATAATGTTACCAAGGAAAGAAATGTGTTGTAACCAAAACTCACTCTTTCTGAATTTCCCAAACAATTTATTTTCCTTTAAGGTTTGCAAGAGAACCCATAAATGAATTTCATGCTCCTCATTACTTTTAGAATAAACAAAAATATCATTAATGAACACAACCACAAACCTATCCAAGATCTCCCGGAAAATTTTATTTATAAGATCCATGAATACAACATGTGCATTGGTTAACCCAAAAGGAATAACTACAAATCCATAATGGCCATATCTAGTACGAAACGCAATATTTTGAACATCTAATTCTTTAACATTCAACTGATGGTACCCCGACCTCAGGTCAATCTCTAAAAAATACTGAGCTCCATGGAGCTGATCAAACAAATCATCGATATGAGGCAAAGGATACTTATTCTTAATAGTGATGTTATTCAATGCTCTATAATCAATGTAATGTTTCATTGAACCATCTTTATTTTTAAGAAACAAGACAGGAGCACCCCATGGTGATGTTCTAGGTCGAATGAAACCATTATCTAATAATTCCTACAATTTCTTCTTTAAATCTAAAAGTTCAATTTGAGCCATTCGATAAGGGTGTTTTGAAATTGGATTAACATCAGAAATTAAGTAAATAGTAAATTCAACATCCCAGTCTGGTATAATACCAAGCAAATCACAAGGAAAACGTCAAGGTACGTATTTACCACTAGAACATCATTAATCTGAACAGTTCCTTTGTATTCAACTATATGTGCAAGGTAACATTCATTTCTATCTTTTACAGGTTTCTTAGCTTCCTGATATGTTATCAACATCAAGGGTTCATATTTGTATACAAACTAATAATAATCCTGAAAATAAACCTATTTAGCTTTGTATTCAATCATAGCATGATAAATAGAAAGCCAATCCAAGCCCAGAATAACATCAAACTCTACTAGAGGTAAAACAATAAGATTTGCATGTAGATTCTTTCCGCACACAAGGATATGAATGTTATTATGTTTTATTTTTGTCTCAACATTTCCTCCAGGTGTTTTTACCATAATTTTAGTATTCATATCATGAGATGGAATTTACAATTTACTATAAAACATCTCAGAAATGAATGAGTGTGTAGACCCTGAATCAAATAACACATTGGCATAATCTGAAAAAACAAACATTGTACATGATAGAACTTCATTTGATGGCCCAACATCTACTGAAGTAGTTGAAAATGATTTCTCCACCCCTTTCTGCTTGAAGTCTGGCTGCTTTCCTTTGATTGAGTTCTTTTTTGGACACTCATTTGCATAATAACCCATTTCATTGCACTTAAAACATCTTACTCATTGTAAATCAGATTTTGTCTTACCATTATTCTTATCTTTTTCAGTGCAATTACGAGCCTTTGGTCCCATTTTACCACATCAGTAGCACTTAACAGAATTCAAAAGACATTCCCCAGCATTATTTTTTCCACAATTTTCACAAACTGTAAATTTAAGTTTCTTACCATCAGACTTTTTTGAAGAGTTCCTTCCTTTCGCCTCCCACCTCAGCCACTTATTTTGTTGTTTTTCAATGAATACCTGATCATCAGAAAACTCCATTTCCAACTTCTCCGCACAATGAACAAGTTTTTCATAACTTTTGAACTCATGAGAAGCTAAATCCCTTCGATAATTTGGCTTTAATCCTGAGTAAAAAGTGTTGATTTTACTATCAAGATCTCGTATGAAATTTGGAGCATACCTTCCCAGTCGAGTGAATTTGTCTTCACAAGCAGCCACTAAGTCATCCTCCTTCCTCAATTCCAAGAATTGTTTTTTCCATTCTATGACGAACCACATTAGGAAAATATTTATCAAGAAACATACCTTTGAGTTCATCCCAATCAAGAGTATCAATCTTCTCACTATCCCTAATATTTCTCACCATCAACCACAACTGATCAGCTTCACCTTCAAAATGGTAAATAGAAAGACAAACCTTTTGATGTTCTGAACAACCCATGACATCAAAAATCTTTTCCAGTGCTTCAATCCACCCTTCAGTTATCACTGGATCAGATGATCCTCTAAATTATGGGGGATGTTGCCTCATGAAATGCTCAACTACTGACTTGTTCCTCTATGGTTGATCTGGCTGATCTCTTACATGGATACCACTACCATTTATAGCCATAGTCAACTGTGTCATCACTATAATAAATTGTTTGGTTCTGATTCTGACCATTTCAGGTTTCTGATTAGGAATGTTTTCTTCCTACTGATGTTGTCCCAACATAGATACCCTGTTTCCACTACGGAAAACCATTCTGAACAAAGAAATATCTTAGGAGAAGCAACATGGTAATCTATAAATGCTATATAATATCAATATTAACATAAATTACTTTGTGGATATTAATTTAACAATACCCTAACACCTAAAGTTACCTAAACGGAACTCTTATACCAACTATAAGGACCCGACCTTAAATGTTTCTTAATATTTAATTAAATGAATAATTCACATTGAGGATCTTTTGAGGTTTAGTGTTTTAGAGAATCAGGCATAAAAAAAACATTACATCTCAAAAAAATTACAAAGATGACATTTCTACACAGTTTCCATATTTTGTTTTACAAAACATGAACTCTTGAAAAAAAGAGTTCGTCTAGTTCCATGTTTTATACAGCGTGACTTTTCCTTGATCTCATCCTTGACCTTATTCATCTTTAAGTCTTGTGAAAATATTTCAAACTTGGGATGAGCATAAAAAGCTCAGTAAGGGTTACAAAAAAAAAAGAATTAAAACATTTGTTCATAAATACATTCAAAACATGAAATATTTTACTTACCTCATGAAATCATAAGATTTATGAAAGAGACATAGAAATCATAAATCATAATGGTAACCTGTGGCTTCCATATCATACTGACATTGTAGGTATAACAGCCACATAGGGAGTTAATTTGGAATACCCATAACAATATATTACCTAAATTTCTCAGGAGAAACATTCATCTTTACCTCCATCACGTTACCCCAATGAATTGGAGAGCTATCTGGTGCTCAGCTGCCCTAGGATTATCACAGAACCAGCCATATATGTAAATAATGCCCAAGAACCATAACATGATCATAACACATAACATATGCATAAAGGAAAGATAAAATTTCACATTGCTATAATAAAATATCATTTCAAGATATTGAAACAATAAATCCATTCTCAAAATCATTTTCAATACCAAAATACGTAAAAAGAGTATATGGTTTTTATTATTCCTTTTAAGAACATTCCGGCTTGTTAAGGAAGAAAAAGATCAAATAATACTCACGGTGGCGGAAATATCATTGTCACCGATTACGTAAAAAAACATTCTTTTTTTTCATTTTGTATAACACTTCATAGAAAAATATTCCCATTGAAAAGAAATGGGTGTTTATACAACGTATAAAATAAATTCATGTATTAAAACAAAATATGCCTCAATGAAAGTAGATTGAGACGAAGTCCCTTATCTCTTGTCCAACTTGACCCGTTCGTTTTTTAATATCCTGAATAATAAACTAAAGTTAATTTATACTTTCTTAACAACCTTTATCAAGTTTATTATTCCTTTTATATAAATTATTTCCATGTAATAAACATTATGTAAACATTTAAGTTAATAAAGTTGGTTTTCTCGATATTTGGTACTTGAGTCAAAATGGACTTTTTATAATTACACGTTATACATGAGGTAAATAGCTCACCATATCCATAATGGTATTCATGATTTAGATATCATATATATCATATTTATCCAGTATATACATGTATTTATAATAGTACATAACATTTAGAGGTACGAAATGAAATGCACCGTTCATGGAGGCGTTAAGTCGTACATATGCATGAACACTACTTTCATTTGTATTTCATAAATTAATGGAATTAAAACATAATGATACATAGGTATATTGTAACTCCATTATAATATCATATAGTATATAATTAACTCTATCCTTTACACATCCCACATAGGGCATTAATGAATCACATCAATTTGAGGGGGCGGTAGTCTGCACATCCTCTAATGAGATTATCGTATTTACCCACTATAAAAACCATAATGGAATGATATAATTGGTAATTAAAGAAGAATAAGTAAATCATAAAAATAATATATATCATATATAAATACAGTTCCAACATAATAGCCACCATGAGAGGTGTTAAGATTTAATTGAACAATCATCGTTTCGTGAGGCGTTAGTATGCCATCCACAAGAACATTATGTTCTTCATCCATTAGATGATGGTGTGTGTAAGTGTAGTACAAATAATTCTTATAAAAACATCCTAGTATACTGAGGATACTGGTATTGTTACAAAAGAAAGAAAATAAAAAGAGTTTAGGGGTTGGAGAAGCAAAATAAAAGAAAACAATTTAAGAGAAATTGTTACATTTAATTTGGGTAACTCACTTTGGTTTGTACCAAAAGACTTCTTAAAGTTCCTTCTGCCTAAGGTAGGGATTATAGGAGGAGGATAATTATGTAGGGAGCGTATTTTGTTAGAGGTTGGATGAGCCAAATGGATTGAGAGGTGTGAGGTGTAGCATATAAGTGGTCTCTTTTTATAGGGGAGAGGAGGGGCACTTTAGGAAAGAGTGAAAATATTATTTTATAATATAATGATATTCGGTTTCTAATGGACTAATAATCATTATAGTCAAAGATAATACGACTCATGATCAAAATATAATCAACCAATAGAAATTGGACAGGTTTTGGATAATATTTTAGTCATTATAATAGTATTTATTTAAATGATTTCTTAATGAGGTAAATACTGCATCATTATTGTGTCATATATAATTTAATTTATTTGATGTCTAAAAATTATAAAACAATTACCATGATGTAGTAAATATTTTTATCTTTCCAATTAATATTTATAGCCAAAAATAGGACTTTTATAACACCATTTAAAAATTAATTACTATAAGATTTTTGTTAATGTCAATTTTCTCTTTACATTAAATTAATTTATCTAAATTGTCATTTTCACTCCCAAGTGGATCAATGGGGTCCCAAAATAGACCCAAAAAAGCCCATGGTCGTTAATTACTCAACCAATAATGTTTGGACATGTGTTAATGTAATTTTGAATTATTACAATATTCTTTTAACCTTGAATTACCCTATTTGTCTTTAACCGCGGCAAATAAAAGTCAAAGGTTACTATTCACCAAATATTATTTTCATCTTATTGAACCAAATTTAGTAACTAATAACAACCATGTATGTAGGATTTTTGAAATTCAATTCACATAAGTGGTAAAATTTTATTTAAATGAAAAATTCATCTTTTAACTGCTACTAAGTGGTTTCACTATTCATCAAAAAGTGAAGTTTTTCCGAAAAAATACCAAAAAATCAGCTGAATAAATATTTGATATTCCAAATTCAAAAATGATGTCCATTTTTCCAAATTCAATACATAGAAGTGGCATTAATTAATTTTAAAATTAATTCCCGTTATAAAAAAAAATAGCATGTTTTTAAGAAACAGTAACTATCAAAAGATTGACACTTGTTTAAGTCCAAATTCAAAGAGAAATTAACTCCAATGACCAAAATTGGAATAAATGGTAAAAATATATTTTAATTTCACTTTAAGAAAAATTAAAAAGATAATCTATCAATATAAATAAATTAGATTAAAAGGCACATTTGAATTAAAATAAAATATTTTTCACTATTCATAAAAAATGAACTTTATCAAAAAAAAACCAATAAATTACCCAAAGTAAATTTTGATGTCCCCATTGTAATGAATGATTTTAATTGTTCATATATAATGTATCAATGTGGCCAAAACTAGATTTAAAAAGGGTTCTCCATTAAAAGGCGGTAAATCGGCCTTTTATTGTAAATTATGCTTAAAATTAGATTCATTCACATTTTAAGCCTCTAACTTGTAAATACATGTATAATCATATTGTAGTTAGTTTTTTTCAGTCCTACCATTACAATGGAGAGGTTTTAATGACCATTTAAAATAATAATATTATATTATTAGTGTGCAACGTAAGATTCCAAAGAAACTTGTTGTTGCGTATCGGGTACGCTATCGAACATAGCAACCCCTTTATACTAAAATTAATATTTAATTCACGAATATTAATATATATGAAATATGTCTTATTCTTCATTTACCTGGGATGTTACACCTAAGGACTATCTTCGATAACCATCGTGCTCCCTTGAGCTGATCAAAGAGGTTGTCAATCCTCGAAAGTGGATACATGTTCTTCACGGTCACCTGGTTGAGGCGATGGTAGTCGACACATAGTCGCAAGCTCCTGTCCTCCTTCTTGGTGAATAGAATCAGGGAAGCCTAGGTTGAAACACTGGGTCAGATGAATCCCTTTCCCTGCAAGTCCTCCAGCTATACAAGAAGCTCACAAAGCTCAGTGGGATCCATCAGATATACTGGAGTAGATATTGAGGCTGACCCAGGGTATAGGTCAATATAAAAGTATACCTCTCTCATAGGAGGTTGTCCTAGAATGTCATCAGCAAAAACGTCCGCATAATGATCCACCACAACAGGAAAACTCGGACTTCATACATCTACTACTCCTAGGATGAGACTAGTCAGCTGATGGGTGATCGGTTGTCCTCTCCTCTGCATGAGTCCATCCTACGCTGCAAAGGCTTCCTTCTCGCAAGTGAAGGTGATCCTGCTCCCATCTGTGTGGAAACACCACACATTGCTCATATTAGATTCGATCTAATCATGGACTGTAGATAACCAATCCATGCCCAAGATGACATCGTATGGCCTCAACGCCGCAACAAGAAGATCCCAGCTGAAGCTCTCGCCTCCTAGAGTAAGCTCAAACTATCAGTTCAAGTGCAAAATCATCGAGTCTACTCACATAGAAGTCTCTAGCCATAAGATTTGAGCCGATAGCTCTGTCAGAATCTCCGACCTCCGAACAAGGGCATCGAAAATGAAAGAGTGACTCACTCATATGTCTATAAGAACTGCAGTAAGGGTGGAGTAGATACAGATAGTACATCGAATCATCTCAGGTGTGTCGTGGTCATAAGCCTCCACTATATAAAGATGAGCCTTCATATGTCCCCAAGCTCCCTGTGGTTGAGGTGGACCTCCTGGTGGTGGTGGTTGTAGATGCTCGAAGTGTCTTCCACCACCTGCTGCTCGGTCAGCTCCTCTACCTCGTCCGCCTGCTCACTGCGGACCACCATCGTCAAACCTCTTCCTCTGCCTTGGTGGTCCCTCAACTGTCAAATTCTCATCTACATGCAGAGTCAGGAAATCAAGAGCTATATTTCCCTGGTCGCCACATGCATAGAACTATCTGCTCCCCATAAGGATGGATCTATGTCGTGTGCCCCGCACAGCCGAGCCTGAATCCTGAGGTCGCCCTCCTGACGGCCTGGTCCACTTGGAACCCTGCAACATCTGTCGACTGGTAGCTATAGAAGACCCCACTCTATATCATCCTGTAGTGGGACACGATACTGGTGGCTGCTCAGCGAGAATACTCTCCACTAATTGGGATCACTCCAGCACCCCTTCCTGCGTCGGAATGCTGAGTGGAATCGTCGAAGCTCTGATCTTAGGTGTCAGTCCATGCATTAACGTCCGGGCCCTGAGGAATGGTTCCAATACAATGTTCATGCAGTAAGTCGAGAGGTCGGTAAACCTAGTCGAGTACGGGGCAACTGTCATGCTGCCCTACCGTAGCTGTAGTAACTCATGGATGTTCATCCCACAGAGGGTGGATGGAACGAACTCCGAAAGAAAGAGGATCTCGAAGTCCATCCAAAGTATAGATGCCTCATCATGCACCTGGAGCAATAGGATCCACCATCTACCTACTGTTGCGTGCAGAAGACTCACCTCAAGGGTCACTATAAGATTAGCTGGTGTCCCTACTAATCTAAAGACTTGGACGATAACCTCCAGCCAATCTTTGGCTCTTTATATGTCCATCTCTCCGTAGAACCTGTGCAGCCTCTAACACTGAAACTCGTTCTGCGCACTTAGGTGACATGCAATCTCCGCTGCTGGGGCTAGTGGAATCGGTTGCTCGGTAGGTAGAGGTACTGCCAGTGCCTCCATTTTAATCTAGCCCTACACCGGGGCCTCTTCACTCGGTGGGCTGTCATCCCACATGTAACTGGGTACCCTAGTTGGCTACCTTTGTGGGACCTTTTTGAAAAGAAAAAGGTGTGCCATGGTCAAAAAGTATACCTAGTGAGCTGACACAAATTAATCACAATGAAAACTTTTGAAACACACATGCAATCAATTTTTTCGTGCACTGAGTCCAAAATCCTACGTCAGGGTCCTGAAGTATCGATACGTCAGCCACCGCCCCAACAATGGACTACCTGGACTGATAACCACACTCAATACCCTAAACACTTTTTATTCACATAGAATAAATTATCAGAGTCCTGATTTTTTTAGTAGAACTGACTTCTCTGATAATAATTTGTCATGACCCATCCTCAGGGCTCATGCCGAGACTACCCCATGCCCGCCTTCCATAGGCTAGGGGCTAGTGAGTAGCACCAAAGGCGTAAATCCCAATAAAAGGGAAGACATTTTCTTTTATATAAGAAAACAAACACAACAAATTAAGCAAGCTGATGTAAACACTATGTAAAGTGAGTACAAAAGTAAGTGTTGGAAAGTAAATGGGCCAGTATACAAACCCACCTGAATGTATAGTACAACTGGGAAATGTAAATTACAACTACTGAAAAAGTAAAGCAGCAACCACTGAGACGTCCTCCAGATACCCCACATGAAGGTTGGGTATAGATGGTCTTATCAGCTCCTCAAATTCAACCCCCACTCCATGTATGTCCCACCTGATAGTCCACCTCTGGATACCATCCCTCTCCATAAGCCTCAACCACGATCATCGTTGTTCGTCGTCTGCTTCCTGTACAACGTAGTGTCAACATAGCTCGTGCAAGGATGAATATATAATACTACATTGGTACCCCGAGACCCACGATGTTCTCCCAAAATCCACAAAGGATAAACCAAAAAAGAAAGATACAAACATGAAGTATTAACCAGCTCTACTTAGGTATATTCTCATACATATACCTAAGCCATCAATTCATGTTCGACTCCAACTCAAGAGTCAAAGTACAACCCAGTCCACAGTGGAAAGCACAACCCAGTCCACAGAGGAAACAAGTCAATCATATAGATGATAATGATTGAAATTCAAGACTCATGTCACGCAAGTATACATCTTTTGTATAGCGATAGAGATGATCAAATGTAACCACTGATTCATCTAGGCTGTCGGACCCACACATGATACAAGACCAGCCAAGTAGTCGGACCCACATAGGATACAAGACCAGCTACTCTGTTGGACCCACACAGGATACAAGTACATATGTCAATACTTCCAGACCCACATAAGATATAGGATCAATAGTAATTGCCATCGAACCCACAGAGAATTCCATTATGGTTGTCATCATTGTCGAACCCACAAAGGATCCAAGCACAGTCGTCGTCGTCATAGTCACAACCAGGGTCCCTGCAAAAAGCATGCTCGATTTCGGGAGGGTCCACTCCATGAGGCAAGCGGGGTCGATACATCAACTATCACAAAGTCTAGGTTTGATGTATCCCAATGTTCTATCTTGTTAGTAGGAAATCAACGTGATAGAAGGCACGTCAATCGGACGCCCAGTCTAAGAGATAATGACTTTTCTATTCCAGGGGCCCAGTTAGAAATACGCTCGTTTCTAACATAGCCGATATCCATAGTCATCAAAAACACACTTATAGTAACAAAAATGAACTTTCTCATCGAAAGTGTCCTAGTGCCACAGATGGCGCATCGATCGGACGCACAGACTTTTTTTTATTTATGTTAAAGTGATTAACAGGCCCGGAACGTTTAGCATAGTGGGCCGATGGGTCGGGATGACCCTGTTTGATGGGTCCGACTCAACAGGGGTGTCAGACTAATCCAATGAAATAAAAAACTCATCCTGAAGGAGTGCGTCCCTGCAGTAAGTGGCGCGGTCTGGCCCGAAGTGGTGTGGCCCGGCCGAAGTGCCCCGGCCTGGCCCGGTGGGGCGAGCCCCGGCCCCGCCAGGGGCTGCCCAGCGCGGCCCGGACCGGCACGGCTCGGCTGGGCTCTACCCTACCCTGCGCAGCCCGACTGGGCTCATCTCGGCCTATCATGGTCTGGCTGGGCTTGTCCCGGCGCGGCCCAGCTCGGCGGGGCGCGCGACCCGGCTCGCTCGGTCGGCTGGCCGAGCAGCTCAGCCGAAGCTGAGCAGGTTCGAGGGGGGGCCCCTGGTTTTCCAAACGGGCAGCGGCCGGAGGCGCTGCCACTCCCCAAACCGGCCGATCTTCGGCACACGCAGTCCGCATGAGTTGTCCGCCGGTCCACCAACACGGGGCCCTCCTAGCGCCGCTATCCAGCACCGCTCGGCCGACCGATAGGCCGTCCGGTCTTCTAACGCAACGCCCTCCTCGTGTCGGGGCCCCGCTTCACCCAGCCGACCAACGGGCGGGCCCATTCTTCCGCCGAAGCTACCCATGTAGCTAGTCGCGGTTCTTCCCGCACAACCAACGCGACGATGTCGTTCTTCCTTAGCCATAATTTTCCAAATCTAAAATAATAAACGAGAACAACAAAGTGTTGCCAGTCCATGTTCATTTGTCCCCCACCTTCAGCGTAAATCGATAACAATCGGCCATATTTATCAACGATCTCCAACAAGAACAGTGTACATAAACATCCACTTTCTTGAATAAACCCCACCCTAAAAAAGATGTTCGATGTTGTCAAGCGCCTCAGAAGATGGAATCGTTTCCGTCGACATTGGTGTCCACCCAAGGAAAATACTTCTCCTCTTTTATCAGAGAGAGAAGAAGATTATTGAGCGTCACTGGAGAGTTCTCATGTCAGTGTCTCCTCCCTTGTCGCAGAGGAACAAGAATATGGAGAAACCGGGGTTGTCGAGTCATTCTTCATTGAAGAGTCGATGTTCATCATTGAGGATGATCTTCTTTGACAAAGGAGGAATCCTCCTTTTCTCGCAAGAGTTCTCCCAAAAATTCCCACACAACAACTATCCTAATTAAAATAAGTCCTCCCCTTATTTTAATTAAATATTCCATGCATTTCTAAATACAAAATTCAAATTAAAATTAACTTAATTAATTAAACCCTGAGTTGTATATTTAATTAAGTGATAAGATGACATGTTTAAATGAGGGAGAGAGGGGAGAGGAAGAGTTACTCATTAATTTTTGGAAGCTGTCAAGTTTAAAGGGGGAGTTTCCATGTAATTATCATTGGTTTACAAAAAAGTTAAGGAGTTACAGAATGTGAAGGGTTGGGGCTCGTGTGGGTCCCACCTTGCATTTATCCTCACATGGGTAGTTTGGATTCTAGTAGGTCTCATCCTAACTTTTCCATGTAGGATAAAACCACCATATAAATAGAAATAAAATTGTTCCACAATTATATTCATTTTCATTTAAAACACATTTTTTAACATCTCCTCACGAGCGAAGGCATCTTTGGTAAAGGTCCTCTTAAGCAATTACCGGTGCTGCAGTTTCATCAGTGCCCTCAGATTTCAATACCGATCACCGGTTCAAATGATAGAAAAACCTACTCATTCGTTCACTGAACATACCCAACCAAAACTTCAGAAATTGATTTTGGACACACTGGGCCTTCGAATCAGATGTCGTCAGAAACTGTGTACTCGTAAAATCTAAAAGAATTTAAGAAAAAAATTTCCTTTAAATTTATGGGTCTTTACAATTAATTCACCTTTTTAACACTAAAAATGTGTTTTTATGAAATAACAACTATCAAAACAATGACACTTATTTATGTTTGATTTTAAAGTGAAATAACATTCAATGACCAACATTGGTTTAAATAGAAAAAATATAATCGAATTACACTTTATATCCAATTAAAAATATAATATAATAATATAAATAAATTAAATTAAAAGGCCATTTTGAATTAAAACACATTATTTCTCACTATCCAGTAAATAAAAGAGCACTATCAGAGAAATACAAAATTTTCATCCAAAGTAAATTTTATTTTTCTCATTTGTAAATAATTTTTTTTTGTAATATTGAATATATAAAAGTTTCAAATAAAGTATTTAAAAATGGTTCTCCATTAAAATACAGTAAAATTCCATTTTTTTTAAAAATACTTCAATTATTTGAAAAAAATGGATTTGTTCTTAAATTATGTCATAGAAATTAATTATATGGATTCTAAAATTATATTTAGTATATAAACATCAATATTCAGTTAATAATATTCATACTTTATTTTTGAACAGCTAGTATGGTAAGTCATGATGCACTCAAACTAAGTGTTCTGTATAGATCAAGTTATTGAATTACATTGAATAGATAATGTAATATGAAATCTAGGGGTGTTACAACTTGAAATTATAGAATGTGGAATCTCTATTACTTGTGTCATGTAATATTAGTGCCCGTCCTAAGTAATGATGTGATAAAATATCGCATCCCTCTATATGTAATGTTATTGAGTGTCATGTGGAATCTATTTTTACTCAGACTAATGTAGATCATGTGTTATATATATATATATATATCATAAAAACTATTGATATATGTAACTATTTTTTAATAATAGTAGAAATTTCTATATGACTTTTAACTTCAAGATCATTTCAATCTCGAGTCATCATCTACACTAATATTCTATCAGTCGGTGATCCTTGATTCTATATCTATAAACCAATAAGATATAACTATTAAATAAAAAAATATATTAAATGAAAAATAAAAAAAATAAATGAAAAATAGATCATGTAAAATTTTGGACACATGATGAGTCCCAATACTATGATGTAGTACTTGGATCACATTATTCTCATTGTGACAAGTCCCTCCACATACATTTAATTATTTTAAATTTTTAACGATTAAAATGATACACATTCATGGAAATATATCGACCAAAAATATGTAGGCCCACTTTTATGGACTTAGTGGATCAATATATAGGAATTTAACACCACTAATATGGGACAACACTTCTCGGGTCTCTATCCATAATGTCTAGGGCACCCATATTTGGTACCCAGTGCTCCCTCTTCACTCTACCTTTATAATATTTCAACATTTAACAATATTTTTTCATACACACTAGATTAAACTCAATGGGTACAACTACCATATTATTATACATGAGAATAAAATATCAATAAATTAATTGTTTTTAAGCATATCTACGAAACTAAAATGATTCTCTTACTTTAACATTCATCAATAGTGGATGTAATGATCCCTAAGGGAATGAATGCCAGTCATGTGTAGTTAGTGGAAATATTTGTGTGTCATGCATGATATGACCCAACTAGAAAAAAATGATGTTGGACCCTTTCTCACAATATGGTATGTCTCATAAACTGGTATAAAAAGGGTCTTTTCAAAATTAAATCTCATAATTATTTCCTCTCCTATGAGAGGAAAATGATTCTTATACAAATAATATAGACAAAAAAAATTCATACATTATTTGAAATATGTTCAAATATGTGTTTAACTCTTAATTTTAAATATAGAAGCACATTTAATTCCATACACACATCAACACATAGAAGTATATGCCTATCTTGAATAATGTGGATATAGTTTCAGTTCCTCAAAAATTTCAATAGTCATATAAATAAATAATTGTGGAACACACATATACTATATATAAAAAATATAATTTAAATAAAAAAATTAAATTGTTTATACAATTTTAAATACTTAAAAATACATTTAGAACCAATGGTTGTGAAAAACATCATACCTTTAACTATACATGAAAATCATCCATTTATACATCAGTTGGCTCTCTAGAATGTTTAATATATTCTTCAAGTTGATCTAAATTGTGTTGACATATCTAGATAAAAAAAATAGTCTTAGGTACATATCATTTAATAAAAACACTCCTTGCATTGAAATATTCATTGAAAATTCCTATTTGGAATATATTGAAATGTGTTGAAGAAAACATTTTGTACTAATGTTGGGAAAATGAAAAGTATGTCAATAACTACTTCATATCTATTTAATATTTTGTTAAACATCACCAATGTAAACTGAAATTGATCTAAAGTAGATACACAGACTACGTCAACCCAATTAAACATTAACGATATCTATATCATCCTATGAGTATATATAACATCAATGATGTATTTCAATAGAACATTTAATTACAAAAACTTACAGATGGATTACCAATGTCTCAGTTTTGTGTTTCTATTTTTTAATAAACATATTTGATATGAATCTTAAATGCATTATAATTTAAAGATTTGTAAAGATTAGACATTATAGATGTATTTTCAGTTAGTTGTATAAATTATTCAATCAGTGTAGGTTCACCTAAATTCTATAGGTTATGCACCTATATATTTCATGGAATTAATTATATATTTCTGTAGAAATAATTTAGTACTATACTTCAATCATAATGAAAATGAATTTATATGTACAAAATACGTCAGCAAATCATGAAATGATGCATAATGGGACTCTTGAATCTGATAATCACTAGTCCAAGGCATATCTTTTATTCAATTATTAATTTTTTCTTGGAAATTGTAATTCCTTGTTTTAATGATCTAATTCTATATGAAAACAATACCCATAAATGTTGAGCAGTAAAAGTGATAAGATGCTTACTAAAACAACAATGAAACTAATAGAGTATTGAAAATGATGTATCGATGAGATTATACCACTTAGATTGTAGAGACCCAAAGCATGAAGTACATGGACATTACATTACTTTTTCAGAAATCTTAATACATCACAAAAACCAACACTCAAGTATCGTAATAGTTTAGTGTCTTTGGAAACATGGAACAAAATCTTCTAATCGTGGTGAAAGATCATCAACATCTCCCATAAGGATCTTCCGCTTTTTTTCTTACCTAAAAGCTTTAATTATATCCTGGGGAAAAGAAAACATAAAAAGGGTGAGCTCAAATGCTCAGTAAGGGTAAACATAAATATCATAAAAAATCCATAAACATTTGAATGCAAAAACTTGAACATAATATCTAGTCATCAAAATCATTGGAAAAGAAATTAATCATGGATGTATGTAAGGCATATAACATAATGAAACATCAATCATGATATAATAGAATGGGAATAAAACATTTAATTTTGAAAAAACATTAAGCAATTGATATTATTTCCATAGTAGCCAAGGCATTGCTTCCAAGACCATCTTAGTGGACAAAGTCCCTTTCTGAATCGAGTTCACTCCATGTTCCAGTCCTATAATACTGAAACGGGTTAACTTACCATTCCAGCCATGTCTATCTCATGAGATATAAATCTTTACCCAATGCATTGGAGGGAGATATAGGTCCCACCTATCTCATAATGAAATCATTATTACTTGTGCCAAAAAATAAACAAACATCATCCATAATAACCCAACGAATAAAATGGGTTTCATAATCATCATCTCATCATCTCATAGTCAATATAAAAGAAATGGATATAATTTCATAATAAGAAAAGTTAAACCATTGAAATCTTATATACATTATACTTGAAACAATACGCATATGAAATAATGTCATCTTAGATGGTAAATGGTTTTGATAAAACACTTGAAATGAAATCTTGAGGAAAGTATCCTTTCTACTTTAAATTTATTTTCTTTTCACAAAATTTCATGCAATTTTAAAAAAAGGATTTTTTTGAAAATAGTCATGAAATAATTTTGAGAAATCTTCATGAAAATAAGGCTTTATAAATCCATAAAAAACCCATTCATTCCATATATGTTAAAAAAACATTCTTCTTGTACTTTTGCCGGAAAAGTCAAAAAGTACCTCGTAAAAGAATGATTCCTTACATACCATGTAGTAAAAATCAAAATGGGTAAAAATGACTTTAAACATACATGAAAACATTTTTAGAAAATAGGGACATGGATGATAACAATAACCTCAGAAAAAACTTAAGAATAAACAATCTCTGTTAAGAACGAGATTGGAATAGTTATCCCTAACCTTAGGTCTGATATGCTTCGTACGTATCCGGACCTCCTGTATAATGATTTAAATAATTTTATTGGCTTATTACAGAATCATATTAATTTTTAGGATATCTTATATGGTTCACTTATGAATTTATATTACCCCTTTTTTTGTAAATTCCATGTTAAAGAAGCATTTGGGGTAAAATCGTTTCATTTAACGTATGCGTTTGGACTTGTTGTTCTTGATATTATTTTCACTTATATCATGATTTACTTACTTCCTGAATTTAAAAGATGATTTATATATCATATACATTCAGTATATATATATATAATAGATAGATAAATGAAATGAAACACACTGTTCATGGAGACGGTATGCCGTACATACGCATGTACGATATTTTCATTTCTTTATTAACATGAATGGAAGTAAGTAGATGACACACACATATATAAAAAAATCTAGTATATTTATCATGTAATATATTTCATTATAATTCATTATATTTACTTTATAATCATTATTTAATGGTTAACATGGAGAATGAATCTCATCGCTTCGAGGAGACGGTAGTCCGTACGTACGCACGAGAGATGATATTGTTCCCATAATTATTTAATTGAATTGGATTTGATGATATAGTATCTTAGAATCAGTATGATGTTATAATTAATATATTTAGTTATTATTTACACCATTATACCCATCCATGTTAGGTGGTGGTGGAAAAATAGATTACACCACGGCGTGGAAACGGTATTCCGTACGTACGCACGCGCGGTGATTTTGTTTTCCGTAGGATGGATAGATGGTGAAATAGGGTTGTTTCATATTTATCATAACATATCGGTATATTAGATATACTAATGTTATTACTTTATAAAGAAACAACTAAAGAAGTAGGATTTTAAGAAGAATGAAATTGGAAAGGATCGGTAATGGATATTACCTCTTCTTTGACGCGCCTCTTCTTAACCTCCTCTTAGGGCACTAAAAAAGGTCTTTGAAGAAGACCAGAACCTCTATAATGTTTCTGAGGAAGTGGAGAAGAGATTTTGGTAGGGTTTGGCGGATATTGAAGGCTCAAATATGTGTAATGTGAAGAGGGAGGAGGTTCCCTTTTATAAGGGAGGAGAGGGGCACCTTAGGAAAACATAAAATATTATTTTATAATAAAGTCATATTCGGTTTTCAATAGCTTCGAATTGATTTATTTCAAAGATAAGGTTGGTATGGATCTAAATCCTCTCAACCAATAGGTTTTAGACAATTTTATGTTACAATTTTATCCTTATCATTTAGATTTAACTCTATGTTAAATAATTTAACTTTTACCGTGTCTTTTTGTTTTCTTACACTATATGGTTATTAAACTTACTATAACAAGAAAAATGAACACAAAGTGGTCCATTATTAACATATATATCCTTATCTAAGTCATTTTTCCAAACCTTTGATTTTTAGGAATAAAATAACAATTAATAATATAATATTTGTTTTAAAAACAATTTTATATCAATTTTGACACTATTTGGTACTTGATTTTTGTGAAAATCATAACAGAATGATAAATTCGAAAAAAGTTAATTAAATAAATAATAACATGTCATATTAATCTATAAAATTAGTGTAATTCAGAAAAAGTCTCAAATTACATTTATTTAGGTATTTATATCATCAATTATTTTAATATTTCATTAATAGTGTAATTACTGCATCATCATTATGTGATAAATAAATTGAATAAATTAATGTCTAAAAATTATAAATAAAATACCATTATATAGGAAATCTTTTTATATTTCTAATAAATTGTTATAGTTGAATTTATTATTTTTATAATCATATATTAAAATTGTTTTACTTACTAAACTTTGATTTTCACTCTTTAAACTCTTCTTTGAATTTAATAACAATAACTGTCCTAATCTAATCCAAGTTGACCTAAATGATCATATTATATTCCTAAGGTTGTTTTTTGGTCGAATTAAACTTATACAATAGAATTAGGACACGTGTTAGTGTAATAATAATATCATTTTTACACTTAATTACCCTATTTACTTTTAACCGTGGTAAATAAAAGTAAAAAGTTACTATTCACCAAAATTTATTTTCATCTCATTGAACCACATTTTACTTACCGATATCAACGGTGTCTCTTGGATTTCTGAAATTCTACTCACAGAAGCGGTAAAATTATGTTTTATGTAAATTTTAAAAATCTCCTAGGAGGTGGGTAAAAGACGGTGAAAAGTTCAATAAAATTTTATATATCTAAAATTATTATAAAATGACTCAAATGAATTACATTGAACATATATAGGTATTATGAATCTATTTTGACCTAAAATAAAATTAAATTAAATAAATAATTGTTAAAATAAAAAGTTGGTTTTTAAATAGTAACCTCGTGTTTTCACTATTCATCAAAAATTGAAAGTTTTCATAAAAATACCAAATATACACCCTAGGCTAATTTTGATATTATGAATCCAAAAATGAAGTCCATCTTGAAAGATAACATTTCAAAAAATGGTTATTACTATTCATAATGGCTATATTGTATTTTATTTTAATAATATATCATTTTTTAGTGAAACCTGGTATTGCGTACTACACACGCTATCGAGGAAGGTTGCGATTGCATTTAATGAAAGCCAAGTCAGGGTTGCGTGTAGTGAAATCTCCCTTTGGTGTTGTATATAACATAATAAAACTTATTTCATTTATGCATTGAACAAAATCTATACTTAATGTTGCATAGAATAATTTCTACTAAACAAACATGAAATTGTGTGTAATAGTTTCCAAAAATATTGTTTCATATACTGCAAGTTAATACGGTGTTGCGTATAGTATAAAATAATCTTTTTGTACAATAGAAGACATCAAAGAAATTAAAAATAATATATCTCATAAAATATCGGGGTGTTACATTCTACCCCACTTAAAATGAATTTCGCCCTCGAAATTCGTCGGAGTTATAAATGGTCTACAACTTGAAAGTTTCCTTAATCGAAACCTACATCGTAAAAAGGAATACCAAAACATAACTTTAAAAACAAAAGTATGAAATGTAACGGTTACCCAAATTAACTTATCATTGGGTTTCCACATAGGTTAAAATATGGATATGGAAGAGAAATCTAACCATCAAGTTCTGAGGGAGAGTGGTATAGAACAAGGCTATGAAAATTCCAACAATCACAAAGCCATAAATTTGTGATGATCTAAGGTACCACCGGATTCATCAGATATAAGAGCACTAGGACAACATTTTTGGTTTTCAATATCCTTTCCCTATTGTTGAAAATTTTGAAATAGAAGAAATACTTACATGATTTTGTTACAGTTTAACTGTTGTTTGTGCCTTGAACTATTTCCACTTCATCTCTTAAAGGAATGAAGTTGAATTTTTCATTCTTGATGTGTTAGCAGATCATGTGATAGAATGATGGGTCATTCCATCTGTATCAAAGAAAAGTTTAGCAAAATTTATCGAATACAAAAGTACTTGTATGGTGAGGTTAATCATATATAGTTCCTAAAATGGACATATAATTCATATATCATACTTTTTAATATAATAAAAATAGTTTCTACTAACCAGGTACTTATTGTAGGCCAGGGGTAGGCGATAAAGGCCTGTCTCACTTTGGTTGTAGGTTCGATTCCCACTGCCCTGTCCGACGTGACGAGTTTTCACACATCCTATTGGTTGTCCCTTTTTCTAAAACTACACTACTATAAAATTCCAGCAATAATATCAAAAAATGTTCTACCATTAAACAATAATTTCGGATGTACATCATAATCCGTTCCAATCTTTAGGCTTATCCAAAATACATATGTCCAATCTCATAGTATAAAGAAAATTACTACTTCAAATGTCACATAACAAGCACGTGAATACCATAATTTATCCCCCATATATCATAAGATATATCATGTTGGTCAGATTCCAAACATGTGAATACCTTAATTATGTATTCTCTTGAAAAATGAATACCCATTTAACATTAATGAAAACATAAATTCTGTAAAATTTAACTATTTCCACATACCAAAATCCAAAAATTTATATATACTCAAACCACGATATCACTTTGTCCTTATATTAGTCATGAGCTCATGAATAACATCAAACATATTATTTTTCTCTTTATCCCTTCATTATGCAGATATCATCTGCTTTCCGAAAATATTTCAATCACTTTTCCTGGTTACCGATGCCTTATTCTTATAGAAAACCACAATGGACCAATATATAGGTATTCCAATATACCATTGAAGTACCTCAACAACAGTATTATTTAACACCAATACATAAACACTTCAAACCATCCTCTTCAATGTTTTTCATGGAATAAGTCCTTCCTTTATTTAGAAGTAACCTCTTAGGTAGGGCATTGAGTTGGGTAATGCCCATGTTCTCCACAGATAAGACATTGAACTCCATAATAGTCTGTCACTCTATGACCCTTCACTCTACACAGATAAAATCATCCCCTCCATATGATGTATTCATCATGGTTCTTCTTCCCTTATTTAGAAACCTCAATCTTCCTTTCATTATGACCCTCAACATGAAAACAAGCATAAAAGTCCATCTTCCTCTTTTTTGATGAATTGGGAATACCACTAATGTTCACCTTGTTAATCATATATCGCAATGTCTAATTCGGCATAATCATAATATCTTTCTCTCTAGGTATTACACAATTTCACTGCTCATAGTCACCAATTTTCCCATCAGATTCAATGTCAACAAAATTCCTTCTGGTTTCCTCCATTAACTAAAACCAAAAACCATTGTGTAAGAAATAGTTAAAATTACAAGGAATCACATAATCATAAAAAGTAACTTATATGATGTATAACTTATGAAACCTTCTTTAAAAAATGATAGCATAGGTTCACCCTAGGTTATTCATCATCGCCAAAATAATTCTAGGACTATAACCTATATTTATACTAAAGATTAGGGACATTACTAAACCTTAGGGACATCCCAAGACATACCATAGAAATATCTCTAGGGATCTCACTAATGTTTTCGCATCCTAGTTTCCAAAGGTTAAATAAACCTTTCCTCTGATACCAACTGTAGAGACCCAAAGCATAACGTACATGGACATTACATTACATTTGCGGAAGACAAAATACACTAGAAAAACCAACACTCAAGGATCATAATAGTTTAGTTTCTTTGGGAACTTGGGACAAAATCTTCTAATCGTGGTAAAAGATCTTCAACATATCCCATAAGGACCTTACACTTATTCTTCTTACCTAAAACCTTTCTTTATATCCTGGGAAAAAGAAAACATTAAAAGGGTGAGCTCAAATTCTCAGTAAGGGTAAACATAAAGATCATAAAACAATCAATAAAAATTTGAATGCAAAAACACGAACATAAAATCTAGATATCAAAATCTTGGGAAAAGAAATAAATCTTGGAAGTAAGTAAGGAATATATCATAATGGAACATCAATCATGATAAAATAGAATGGGAAGAAAACATGTAATTGTGGGAAAACTTTAATCACTTGATATGATTTCCATTGTAGCCAAGGCATTCCTGCCAAGAACATCTTAGTGGACAAAGTCCCTTTCTGAATCGAGTTCACTCCTTGTTCCAGTCCTGAAATACTGAACCGGATTAACATACCATTCTAGCCATGTCAATCTCATGAGATATAAATCATTACCCAATGCATTGGAGGAAGATATAGTTCCCACCCATCTCATAATGAAATCATTTTTACTTGTGTCACAAAATTAACAAACATCATTCATAATAACCCAACGAATAAAATGGGTTTCATAAACATCATCCCATCATCTCATAATCCATATAAAAGAAATGGATATCATTTCATAATAATAAAAGTGAATACATGTAAATAATAGAGACATTATACATGAAACAATACACATATGAAATAATGTCATCTTAGATGGTAAAAGGTTTGGATAAAACACTTGGAAAGAAATCTTGAGGAAAATATCCTTTCTTCATTAAAATCATTTTCATTTCAAAAAATGTCATGCAATTTTAAAAGAAAAGGATTTTTTGTAAAATAGTAATGAAATTATTTTGAGTAATCTTCACGAAAATAAGGCTTTATAAAACCGTAAAAATCCTTTCATGTCGTATAACTTAAAAAAACATTCTTCTTGTACTTTTGCCGGGAAAGTCAAAAAGTACTTCGTTAAAGAATGATTCCTTACATACCATGTAGTTAAAGTCAAAAATGGGTAAAAATCACTTTAAACATACATTAAATAATATTTAGAAAATAGTTACATGGATGATAACAATAAACCCAGTAAACACTTACGAATAAACAATATCGGATAAGAACGAGGTAGGAATAGTTATCCCTTACCTTAGGTCTGATATGCTTCGTACGTATCCGGACATCCTGTATAATAATTTAAATAATGTTATTGACTTATTATAGAATCCTATTAATTGTTATGATATCATATATGGTTCACTTATTACTTTATATTACCCATTATTTTGTAAATTCCATGTTAATGAAGCGTTTTGTGTAAAATCGTTTCATTTATCATATGCATTTGGATTTTTTGTTCTTGATATTATTATCACTTATATCATGATTTACTTACAGACAGAATTTAAACCATGATTTATATATCATATACATTCAGTATATATATATATATAAAATAGATAGATAAATTAAATGACACACACCGTTCATGGAGACGGTAGGCCGTACGTACGCATGAACGATGTTTTCCTTTCCTTATTAACTTGAATGGAAGTAAGTAGATGACACTCACATATATATATATATATATATAAATATATTAGATTTATCATGTCATATATTTCATTATTATTCATTATATATACTTTATAATCATTCTTTAATGGCTAACTTGGAGAATGAATGTCATCGTGTCGTGGAGACGGTAGTCCGTACGTACACACGAGAGATGATATCATTACCATAATTATTAAATTGAATTTGATTGGATGATATTGTATCTTAGAATCATTATGATGTTATAATTACCATATATATTTATTCTTTACACCAGTATACCCATCCAAGTTAGGTGGTGGTGGAAAAACATATTACACCACGGCGTGGAGAGGGTATTTCGGACGTACACACGCGCGGTGAATTCGTTTTCCGTAGGATGGATATAAGGTTAATAGGGTTGTTTCATATTTATAATAACATATAATTATATTATATATACTTATGTTATTACTTTATAATGAAACAACTAAAGAAAAAAGAGTTGAAGAAGAATGAAATTGGAAAGGATCGGTAATGGATATTAGCTCTTCTTTGATGTGCCTCTTCTTAACCTCCACTTAGGCACTAAAGAAGGTCTTTGAAGAAGACCAGGACCTCTAGGATGTCTTTGAGGAAGTGGAGAAGATATTTTTTCAGGGGTTGGCCGAGATGGGAGGCTCAAATTTGTGTAATGTGAAGAGGGAGGATGATCCCTTTTATAAAGGTGAAGAGGGGAACCTTAGGAAAACAGAAAATATTATTTTATAATAAAGTCATATTCGATTATTAATAGCTCTAAATTGATTTATTTCAAAGATAAGGTGGGTATGGGTCCAAATACTCTAAATCAATAGGTTTTAGACAAGTTTAGGTTACAATTTTATCCTTATCATTTAGATTTAACTCTATGTTAAATAATTTAACTTTTACCGTGTCTTTTTGTTTTCTTACACTATATTGTTAATAAACATACAATAACAAGACAAAAGAACCCAATGTGGTCCATTATTAATATATATATCCTTATCTATGTCATTTGGCTGAATCATATATTGTTAGGAATAAAATAAAAAAAATAATAATATAATATTTGTTTTAAAAAATATTTTATGTCAATTTTGACACTATTTGGTACTTGATTTTTGTGAAAATCATAACCGAATGATAAGTTCAAAAAAAGTTAATTAAATCAATATTAAAATGTCATATTAATCTATAAAATTAGTGGACTTCATAAAATGTCTCAAATTACATTTATTTAGGTATTTATAACATCAATTATGTTAATATTTCATTAATAGTACAATCACTACATCATCATTGTGTGATAAATAAATTAAATAATTTAATGTCTAAAAATTATAAATAAAATACCATTATGTAGGAAATATTTTTATCTTTATAATTAATATTTATAGATGAATTTATCTTATGTATAACTATATATTAAAAATGCTTTACTTACTAAACATTGATTTTCACACTTTTAACTCTTCTTTGAATTAAATAATAATAAATTTCCTAATCTAATCCAAGTGGATCTAAATGATCATATTATATTCCAAAGGTTGTTTTTTGTCTAATTACACTTATCCAATAGAATTATAACATATGTTAGGGTAATAATAATATCATTTTTACCCTTAATTACCCTATTTACTTTTAATAGTGTTAAATAAAAGTAAAATGTTACTATTCACCAAAATTTATTTTCATCTCATTGAACCACATTTTACATACTGATATCAACTGTGTCTCTCGGAATTTTTAAATTCCACTCACAGAAGCGGTAAAATTAAGTTTTATGTAAATTTGAAAAATCTCCAAGGAAGTGGGTAAAAGACGGGGAAAAGTTCAATAAAATTTTTATATATCTAAAATTATTATAAAATGACTCCAATGAATTACATTGAAATTATATAGGTATAATGTATCAATTTTGACCTAAAATAAATTTAAATAAAATAAATTATTATTAAAATAAAAAGTCGGTTTTTAAATAGTAACCCCGTGTTTTCACAACTAATCAAAAATTCATTGTTTTCAGAAAAATACAAAAACATCAACCTAGGATAATTTCGATATTCTGAATCCAAAAATGATGTCTATTTTGAAAGATAACATTTCATAAATGGTTATTACTATTCATAATGGCTAGATTATATATTATTTCAAAAATATATCATTTTTTAGTGAAACCCGGTATTGCGTACTACACATGCTATCGAGGAAGGTCATGATTGCGTTTAATGAAAGCCATGTCAGGGTTGCATGTAGTGCAAGATCCCTTTGGTGTTTCATATAACATAATAAAAACATATTTCATTTATTCATTGAACAAAATCTATACATAATGTTTCGTAGAATAATTTCTATAAAACAAACATGAAATGGTGTGTAACACTTTCCAAGAATAGTGTTGCATATACTGCAAGCTAATACGGTGTTGCGTAGTGTACAAACTAATATTTGTGTACAATAGAAGACATCAAAGAAATTAAAAATAATATATCTCATAAAATATTGGGGTTTTACATTGTTTTTATCCATATTAAATATAGTTCATTCTATATCTTTTCTACCATGAATCTAAGATTAATTATCAAATTTTATTTTAACATCCATATGATATAAATCAAAAAATTTATACACTCATCCATAAAAAAATGGTTATTGATACCTATGGATGGGCTCTATTATATATAAATTGTTTTAATGTAGTTAAATACCACTGATTATGATATTTCCACATGAATTTCACAATACCAATTGCAATTAATTCAATGGTTTTGTGTAGCATCAAATAAATAATAACATTGTAAAATGAGTTAGGAAATAGTTTCTACAAGTGAAAAGGTGTAAGAAAAATACAACCCTTTAAAATCATTAAATCAATCATTTATTACTTTTTAAAACAAATATGTCTCATAAACTACTCTTCTCAATCTATGTATAACTAGCATTAGGTTATAAAAATCCCAATTTGTGACTGGAATCAATTGTTGAAGTAGTATGTAATTGTCATGAATTTTCAAACCTTTCTAGAAGAGTATCCTGCAGGCACTATATCATCATAAAAAGGGAAATAAATGTCATTATTATTCATCATATACTATGTAATAATCATGTATTCCCTCTTACCCTCACCAAAAAATAAATTCAAATTTTTCATTATACCCATTACTTCGAAATCATGTCATTCATTAACATTGTCATTTAATTTTCCAGAGACAAAAAAATGGTTCTTGATATATATTCAAAAAAAATTCTATGTTTCTGAAATCTAGATTATTCTTTAATATGTTAATTATCTAATTAGGGAGATTAAAAAATATTTTTCTTCTTCTAACTGTCACTGTGTTTTCTACCTCCACCACAAATAGTGGTTAATGAATGAACCATCAAATCCTAAATTTCATGTACCATGGGAATGTAATATTTATAAATATCTCATATTATTTTAACTCCTTTTATGATCATTGGTGCATGGATGAATTATCTGTAAACATCAAATTAAAATTTGGTCTTTCTAAAGATGTACTAAGGGGGAAGAAAATAAAGGTGGATAACGTATGTCAATTTTTTTAAAATGATTAATCCATACAGAATTTTTACTTTTATTACATCAATGGAATGAAGACTAATCATTCATACTCCAACTAGATAGTTTATTATATGTTGTGAATCAATTTACATTCTATAATAAATTACCCAATAGTTTTAAAATTTAAAAATTTTATGATATCACACAGTCACCCCAAAATTAATTCACCTCATAAATAAATGGATGAATGTAAACATTAATATTATCCATGAGACATATAGGTATACAAATAATAAAGTAAGGTAATATAAATTATTGTATCATACAAATCAATGGAACAAGATTATACAAAACAAGCACTATGGGAATTGTGTTATGAGTTGCACCAACAAAAGACCTCAATGAATTTAAATCATCTTCTACCAACCTCAACAGTACATTTTTAATGTCTTTATCAACGTTATGGTACCTATGATTAAGCGTATTGGTTGAAAGTGAGTCTATGGGATGTGATATCATATCCCAATCATTATTTATTTCCATGTTTCATGCCTTTATTTTAGAATCATTAGATGATTTAAATTACATTTCAACCATAGATTTACTGGTATGTGATGAATTTTATTTATAGAAATCAGTTTCCCCTATTTCATTGTCTGACATTAATAAGTCTAATTTTCTCTATTATCATTCCACTTGGAGAACGAGAGACTATAGAATTATAAAAATGGGATGTTTCTTCTCTAAAAATATATACATTCGTCTTCACATGAATCTATGGTCTCATATGTGAAACCTATATTATTTTTTAACTTAAGATCATGGTAATATGAATATGGAATCTTTGCAATAGCAACAAGTACATTTTTCCACAACACCAACTGCATGTTGAAAAATGTGTCTGACCTCAAATTCAATGCCTTCATGTGCAATAAATCCATGATAGAAAAAAAATATTATAAGTATTACACTAAAAATATAATACACTTTTTTGATCATCATGTATTTCATAAAAACACTATGAGTCATGATCTACTTTAATAAATAGATTGATCTTGAAAGTCTCATCATTTTGGATTTTAATTCCTTTAGGATCCAACCAATATAACATTTCATTAATCATTTCATATTTCACAATAGTCATCCATCTACATCCATATGAATAGTTTCTATTCAATGACAATAAATATATTATTCACCAAAAAAAACTACAAATTTTATAATTTTTCAGATTCCCATTCAAGAATAGGTTCCCCCTCATAGTATCTCATGTGAATTGATGTTTGTTTTCATATTTGTTTTTCCCAGAAAACTAATATAATCAAATTCAAATTTTTTAGTGAAATAAATAAACTCTATAATTCCATTAAAATATTCATTAGATGCACTATTTTGAAGATCAATCCAACTTTTATCTATATATTGTAACGCCCCGACCCCAGTTACCTAGAGTCGGTGCATTATTTTAATACATTGGCATGATTACAAGGAATCATGTCCCGAAGGACTGATCAGTTTAGCAGTCTTGGAAAATAGATTACATACATGAACATTACATTACAATTTCAATCATAGAATACAACATAGATAGTGCTTTGAGAATGCCATTATTTCTGTGGCTTAACCCTGCATATGAATCACAATACACTTCTTTGGATCATGGGAAAAATAAAACATTGAAAGAGGTTAGCTCAGATGCTCAGTAAGGATAATAGTACAGCAGAAAATTTCATTAAAAAAATATAAACATTTAAGGCAATGTATAACTAAAACTAAAGCCTTTTAAACTTGAATTTCAGCATAATGTGGCAATGATTAAATGAAATGATGCCATTTACTTACTCACTTGGATATTCTACTAGTCGAATAATCACATGCAATATCAATAACCACTTTCATATTAAGGGAATGCGTAATGATGAAATTTAATTTCTTTGTCAAGGCCTCGTCCAAAGACCTAGGGGCTAACTGTAACTGGAACCCAACCCGGAGTGCCTCTAATAACTGGACACCAACCCGGAGTGCCTCTAATAACCGGACACCAACCCGGAGTGCCTCTAATAACCGGACACCAAACCGGAGGGCCTCTAATAACTGGAGACCAAACCGAGGTACCTCTAATAACCGGAGACCAAACTGGAGAGCTTACTTTTACCCGTCCCCAACCCGGAACATACTTGTCCAACACATTCATCTGAAGGAAAGGTTGAAATATAACATAAACATTCGGATTAAAAATAACTTATGAAATGTCAATACTTTAAACATAAACCATGAGTGACATAAGAATAACTCATCCACTGTCAAACATATCACAAAACCTTACATAAAATATGGATGTTTTCTATCATATTAAATCAACTTCAAATAAGCTTAAAATCGATCAAAAGATGTTGACCTAGATGAAATCAAAACTATTTTAGAGAAATATATCTTCTTTTTTAAATCATTTTAAAAGTCAAATAATTATAAAATAATACATTCAATTTGAAAATATTCTTATAAGCTTGTAAGGGAAGCTTCTACGAAGTTATAACGGCTGAAAATATCCGCACCCGCCGTATAAGTTAAAAAAACATTCTTACCTAAAATTTGTCGAAAAGGTCAAAAAGTACCTTGTTTGGAAAACGACTGAAAGATTTCTTTCAAAAACGTAATAGGGTATAAATTAATTTTACCCATTTTCTATTTAATAGTAAAAAAAATTAGAAATACATTTTTAAGAAACATGGATGGGGGTGATAACAAGGTCCCAGTAGATAAATACATATAAACAACCTCGGATAAGGAAGAGATTGTGAATTAGACCCTTACCAAATTGGTATCTTTCAAAACATACAACCCATGAAAGAGGTATCATAAAAGTAATATGTAAATATACATAAATTAATGTTTATTACACAAAGAATACAATTATGGGTAGTACATACACCACACAAAAGGTAATAGTTGCAATATAGCATGAATCTCATAGGAATAAGTAATGAGATGAAAATTCCTTACCTCGTGTCCAACTTGACCCGTTCCTTCTTTAATATCCTGAATAATAAACAAAAGTTAATTTATACTTGCTTAAGAACATTTTTCAAGTTTATTATTCCTTTTATATCAATTATTACCATGTTATAAACATTATGTAAACATTTAAGTTAATAACATTTATTTTGTCGATATTTGGTACTTGAGTCAAAATGGACTTTTTATAGTTACACGTTGTCCATGTGGTCAATAGTTCATCATATCCAGAATGTTATTCATGATTTAGATATCATATATATCCAGTTTATACATGTATTTATAATAGTACATAACATTTAGAGGTATGAAATTAAATGCACCGTTCATGGAGCCGGTAAGCCGTACGTACGCATGAACGCTACTTTCATTTCTATTTCTTACTTTAATGGTATTAAACCAAAATTATACATAGGTATATTATAATTCCAGTATAATATCATATATAATATAATTAACCCTATCCTTTATACATCCCATATAGGGGATTAACGAATCACATCACTTTGAGGGGTCGGTAGTCCGCACTTCCTCTAATTAGATTATCATATTTACCCCCTATGAAAACAATAAATGCTTGATATAATTGGGAAGTAAATAAGCATAAGGAAATAATAATCATAATATATATCATATATAAATACATTTTTATAATAATGACCACCATGAGAGGTGGTAAGATGTAATTGAACAATCATAGTTTCGTGAGGCGTTAGTTTTCCATCCACTGAAACATTATGTTCTTCATCCATTAGATGGAGGTTTGTGTAAGTGTAGTTATAATCCTTCTTATAAAAACATCGTTGTGTATTGAGGATACTGGTGTTGTTACAAAAGAAAGGAAATAAAAAGAGTTTATGGGTTGGAGAAGCAAAATAAAAGAAAACAACTTAAGAGAAACCATTATCTTTAATTTGGGTAACTTCCTTTGGTTTGAACCAAAGGACTTCTTGAAGTGTCTTCTCCCTAAGGTGAGGATTCTAGGGGGAGGAGAGGGATGTAGGGAGTGTAATTGGGCAGATATTGGATGAGACAAATGGCTTGAGAGGTGTGATGAATTTCATAGAAGTGGTCTCTTTTTATAGGGAAGAGGAGGAGCTCTTTTGGAAAGAGTGAAAATATGATTTTATAATATAATTATATTCAGTTTCTAATGGTCCCAATATCATTATAGTCTAAGATAAGATTCCTCATGGTCGAAATATAATCAACAAATAGGAATTGGACCGGTTTTAGATAATATTTTAATCATTATAATCTTATTAGTTTAAATGATTTATTAATGAGGTAAACATTGCATCATTATTGTGTCATTAATAATCTAAATTATTTGATGTCTAAAAATTATAAAAAAAATACTTTAATGCAGGAAATATTTTTCTATTTCTAATGAATATTTATAATCGAAAATCCAACATATATAACCTTATGTAAAAATTGTCTTTCTAAAAGATATAAGCTTATGTCATTTTTGTATTCACTTTAACTTAATTAATATAAAATGTCACTATCACATATAAGTGGATCCATGGGGTCCCAAAATCGAACCAAGGATTCCCATGGTCGGATATGTGTCCCCAAATAAGGTTAGGGCACGTTTTACGGTAATTTAGTATTATTATAATATTATTTTGTTACCCTTATTTAACGGATTTACCCATTAACCATAGTAAATAAAATATTTACCGAAGTAATTATTCAAAATGTGTAAAAATAAAAGTTACCTATTTACACAATATGGAAATCCTGATTCCAAATATGGAATACATTTTTCCAAATTCAAAACACAGAAGTGGCAGAAATTAATTTAAAATTAATTCCCGCTGTCAAAACAAAAAGCGTGTTTTTATGATATAATAACTATCAAAAGATTGACACTTGTTTATGTCCAATTTAATTGTGAAATTATGTCCAATGACCAACATTGTATTAAATGGTAAAAATATATTCTAAATATACTTCAAAATCACTCAAATTCATAATTTATCACTATTAATTATTTTGATTAAAAAAGTTGTTTTTAATTAAAATTTAGTAATTTTCACTATTCATCAAAATATAAAATTTATTCGAAAAATACCAAAATTTCACCTTAGGATAAATTCTATACTATGAATCCAAAAATGAAGACCATTTTGAATGATAAAATTTATAAAATTTCAAAAAGTAGGTATTACTATTCATAACGGCTAGTTTAATTAGTTGTGGTGTGTTAGAACTCAAGATTGCGTACAACACACGCTATTGCATTATTCTAAGGGAAAAGTACCAAGGAAGCTTGGGGTGATAAATTCTAAATTTTTTCTATCCTATTATAAAGAATTAATTTATTTATTCAAATTGAATATATAAAAGTTTAAAATATTGGATTTAAAAAGGGTTCACCATTAAAAGTCGGTAAAAGTGCATTTTTGAAAAATTCTTCTCTTATCTGAAATAAAATGAATTTGATCTTACATTATGTCTAAGAAACTAATAATATGAATTCTAAAATTATAAGGATTATATAAAGTTCAAAATTCAGTTAATACTATTCAAAACTTCTTTTGAACGGCTTGTTTGGTAAGTCATGGTGCGTTTGAACTCGGTGTTGCTTGTAGTGAAAGTTATTGATTTATTTTGAAGAAGTAAGACACTATGAAATCTTGGGTTGTTAAATTTTTTCCTCCTTCAATAAATTGCATCCTCGCAATTTGATATTGTTCTTTTAAAATAAAGGTTGAATTTTAGAAAATATCATTGTGGGAAAACCCACATCTGAAATTTTGTTAATAAAATTTAGTCTTAATAAGAAGAAAAGAGAAATGAAAGGGTCACCACCAAATCATGATCTCTATTAGGAGAATATTGGTGGCAATTAGAGACGTATAATTGGAGAAAAAACGTAAATATTTATAGGTAGTGATTGAGGTCATCAATCACAAACAAGTGTAAAATTGAGGGAATTAAATTCATCAATCTATGATGATTTAAAATACCATAAGTTCAACAAAACATATGGTATTAGGAAAACACATTTTTTTTAAGATCCCTTCACTAAGGTATAAGAATTAATTTCATCATTGAATAAGAGAAGAAGAAAAATACATAGTTGACAAGTAGAGTCTGGTCCTTTAACTATGTTCTACCACAAACACATATTTTACTCTAAAAGATAATAGAACATAAAAATAATATTTTATTTATCCTATTTGTATAGGGTTCAAGAAAAATGAATTTATAATTCATCTAGAAGAAATATAAAAATACTACATTATTCAATCAAGGACATAATGTGGGTCAGTGGTAGGTGATACACCCTTGTCGCCCTTCGGTTGTGGGTTCAAGTTTCGCGGCCTTGCTGGACGTGATGGGTTGCCACCCGACATTTGGGTTGTCCTTTTTATGGAAATCCAAAAAAATCTCAAACAATAATTACACATAAAACTTCTGTCCAATCTCACAGTCCAAAATTTGTATGGAAGGTAAACACAATGAAGATACTTTTTCATACGTAATAACATGTGAACACCTTCATCATGTATTTTTTTTAAAATACTACTCATCCTGCATTACCACAAAACCTTATTAATTACATTCATTCTCCTTTAATCCTTATAGAATTTTGGATATACATCTTCTATCCAAAAATGTTGTGAACTTTTACAATGATGGGAATAGAAATCATTAATCAATTTGAAGGTAGTCAAGAATTTCCAATATAATTTTTTTTAAATCAACCATCTCTTATTCCAGAATCACTACCTCATTATCAAAACCATATTATGTTTTATCTTTCTCTCAACCATATATTTTCCAAAAATTTAACCTCCTATTTAGCCACTTTCTTGGTTCCACACGATCTCAAAATAGTACTGCAGTACAATCCCTATATAATCCATAATTATATTAACTAGTACATTGTTGATACAACACTCAAATGACATAATCCTTTAATAACACTATAATAACTCTAATCATTCCTCTTCATCTGTGGTAGTATCATAACTTTTTTATTATCCAACAGCTTCATTTGGGGCATACTCGGATGATTTGGACATTAGTATGCATAGTGTCCCAACTCCTTGTAGATGAATCATTATACATTTGAAACCTTTTTCTTACCGCGAATTTCAAGGAAATTTTTTTCTTAATTTTCTTTGGAATTTTTCAAGAGCGCAGCTTCAGACGGCACCTGATTCCGAGGCCCGGTGTGCCCGGAATCAATTTCCGAAGTTTGGCTCGGGTACGTTCAGTGAACGGATGAGCGGATTTTTCTATCTTTTGAACCGGTGCCCGGAATCGAATTCTGAGGGCACCGATGAAATCGCAGCGCCGGTATTTGCTTAGAAACGCCTCTTCCGGAGTTGCGTTTGCTCATACGTGGTTTTTAAATTTTGCGGCTTTAAGTCAGAAATAAAATAAAGTTTGTGCGACAACTTTATTTTATTTCACTTAAGCTGCTTGGAAGCCACTTGAAGTCACTTAAAGATGGCTTGAACTGAGTTGATCTGGATGGGATGCTATCCGGAAATATCCTACCCCCTTGGTAGGATATTTGTGAGGTGGGGCCCGCACGAGCCCCGCCGTTTCTTTCGCTAAGTAACGCACCCGCGAAAACCCGTCAAAGTAACTGAAAAGTCAACCGACGCGTTTTCTTTAATTCTTAACAGACCATTTAATTGGGCGGTTTATTTCGTGAATTAAATGGGCTGTTTCTTTCGTGAATTAATTGGGCTGTTTCGCTCGTTGAATTAATTCAACGAACTGATGGGTCGTTACTTACGCTTTTGCGTTTGTTGGCATGTTTATAAAATAAGACCAACCTAAAAATCCTTTGAAAGGATTTGAGAGAATCTTGTTTCTTCGGCTCCCCACGAAGAACGCGAAGAATGCGAAGAACGCGAAGAACGCGAAGAACGCCGGCGACCGGAATTCGACGACGCACACCGAGATCTGCGACGTCGACGAGCTTTACCCGCGACGTTCTTCGGCGACGCCTCTTCTTCCGCGGCCGATCCTCGTTCGGCAACTAAGGTGAGAATCGGATCGTTAATTCTCCCTTTTTAAATTTCATAACAACGGATTTAATTAATTAAACCGTTTGATCTTGATCCGGAGATTGGCGACGCGACGCCGGATACCGCGACGACGCGACGATCCCCCTTCTTCCGCGACGAGCAATCCCGCGACGATCCCTCGTTCGGCAACGACGACGACAAGGTAAGGGATGTTGGATTATTTTATCTTTTTTCCCCGTGTTTATTATTTTAAAATGAAGAACATGATCTCCGACAATTTTAATTTATTTAAAATTGTTGTTGATTATTCCTCCCGTGGTTTATGACTAACGCGGAGGGTGCGGGCCTAACGAACAAGACCCGACAACCCTCCGCCGATCTTCCTTTTTTTGTGCGGATTTGGCGGGCGACGGCGAAAGCACGACGCAAGGGCCATTTGTTGTTTTCGCAGTGAAGGACGCGTCCCGGGAGGAACAACGGCGCAGACGGGAAAGGAATCGGGCCACCAGAGCATCTCCGGCGGCCCGCGGAAGGCGGCGGCGCCCGGCGCGCCGCCGTGGAGGAAGTCCGCCGCGGCGGCGGCGGCCGGTTCCGCGGCCGCGCGGAACCGGGAACGGACGCGGCGGCCCGGCCGCGTCCGCGTGGCAGGCGCCCCCCCCCCCCCCCTCGCGGGGCCGCGTTTCGCTTGAGCCGCGGGTCAAGCCCGCGGCGCCCTCCTTCGGCCGCTCGGCCGAAGCCGAGCCGGCCGGTCCGGTCGGCCGGGCCGCGCCCAGGCCGGACCGGACCCGGCCTAGCCGGGTCGGGCCGACCCGGTTCGTCCGACCCAGGGGGGGGGGGGGGTTCGGGCCGGGTCGCCCCGGGCCCAGAACCCCCGTTTCGGGCCCTCTTCGGTCTTTTGCCCATATCTTGGGCCTGGGACCTCCGATTGACGAACCGTCAGCGGCTACGCGATCCTTGGATCGAGACGGTCGTTTCGGTATATTACACTCAAGGTTTCGGAAGACTTTGGGTTCGGCCGGGTTGGTTCGTACACGAAACCAACCGGGCCCTCGGAGCGGAAACGCTCATAACTTGAGCTACGGACGTCCGATCGACGTACCGTCAGCTGTGGTAGTTTCCTCTAAGTGAGACGGAACTTTGGGCTTACTCCGCCCAAGGATCGGATACAGGCGGAGTACGGTCGGGTCGGTTTTGCCCTAAAAACCAACCGGGCCCCTGGGACGAAAATGCCAATAACTCTCAGACCGGGCGTCCGATTGACGCGCCGTCTGTTGCGTTGAGATCCTGTTGTCGATACGGAACTTTTGGATACATCAACTTCGGACTACGTGTCAGTTGATGTATCAGCCTCTCGGCTCGTGGAGCGGACCCTCCTAAACGAGCTCGCTGTGTGCGGGAACCCTAGCGCTGGCTGTGACTTCGACGACAGAGTAGAGATCCTCCGTGGACTGCGACGACGGCAGAGCAGAGATCCTCCGTGGACTGCGACGACGGCAGAGCAGAGATCCTCCGTGGACTGCGACGACGGCAGAGCAGAGATCCTTCGTGGACTGCGGCGACGACTGTGCAGAGATCCTCAGTGGACTGCGTCGACTACTGCACTCAGCGATCCTACGCGGATCAGTGCCCGATCCTGTGTGGGTCCTACTACCGGTTCTGTGTGAGCCACTGCCTACCGGTTCTATGTGAGCCATTGCCTACAGGTTCTGTGTGAGCCCGATCCTGTGTGGGTCTTTTGCGGGGGTTAGTACCTATCGATCCTTCGTGGGTCCGACGACTTAGATGGATCAGTGATCATCTTTGACGTCATCTGAAAAAGTATACCTGGTTGAGCTGAATCTTATGTTACTCTCCTTTGTGGATTGTGTTGAACTATCCTATGTGGATTTACTGTTTACTCTCCTTGTGGATTTGAGTCTTGCTTTCCTTTGTGGATTGAGTTGTTCTTGAGCTCGTGAGCAGAGCTAGAATTGGGGACTTAGGTATATGTATGGGCATATACCTAAGTCGAGTCAGATGTTACTTCGTGATTGCATCTTTCTTTTTGTGCTATATCCTTTGTGGATTTCGGGAGACCTTCGGGGGTCTCGGGGTCCTTACTGAGTAGCTTGTACTCACCCATGCACGGGCTATGCCCGCACCTTGTTGTGTTGGTTGCAGACGACGGACAGCGCTGATCACGGTTGGGGCGTGGAGCAGGACGGTACCTGGAGGTGGACCACTGGGCGGGACGTGCTCGGAGCGGACGTGGGACCCGAGGAGCCTGGAGGCTATCTGTACCCACCCTTCAGGTGGGATTGCCAGTGGACGACACGAGGCCGCCGTCTTTTCTTCAGTTGCTGTACTTTACTTTTTCAGTTGTACTTTATAGTTGGGCTTGTATTCCGGCCCCCTTTACTTTTCTGCACTTTACTTTCCGCTTGCTGACTCTGTGTGGTTGTTACTTATAAAGGCAATGCCTTCCCTGTTTACTGGGATTTTACGCCTTGGTGCTAGTCGCCAGCCCCTGGCCTATGGAAGGCGGGCTTGGGGTAGTCACGGCACGGGCCCCGAGGACGGGTCGTGACAAATTGGCTATCCACGGTTCATGCCCAGATCGACTGTTTTAGGCGCAAGGTGCGATGTGTTCGCACCGACGGGAGCAGGTTTACCTTCACCGGCGAGAAGGGAACCATTGCAGCACAGGATGGACTTCCGCAGAGGAGAGTGCAGCCCATCTCTCATCAGTTGGCTAGCCTCATCCTAGGAGCAGTGGACGTGCGGAGTCCGGATTTTCCTGCAGTGGTGGACCAGTACATGGACGTCTTTCCCGACGACGTTCCAGGGCTACCTCCTCGTAGAGAGGTAGACTTTTACATCGACTTGTACCCCGGGACAGCCCCGATATCTTCTCCAGCATATCGGATGGCCCCCGCCGAGCTTCGGGAGCTGCGGGTACAGTTGGAGGACTTGCAGAGCAAGGGGTTTATCCGACCCAGTGTTTCACCCTGGGCTTCCCCGATTTTGTTCTCCAAGAAGGCGGACGGGAGCTTGCGACTATGTGTCGACTATCGTCGCCTGAACCAGGTGACAGTGAGGAACAAGTATCCGCTGCCACGGATTGATGACCTCTTCGATCAGCTCAAGGGAGCACGGTGGTTCTCGAAGATAGACCTCCGGTCAGGCTATCATCAGCTCAGAGTTCGAGTCGAGGACGTGCAGAAGACGGCCTTCAGGTGTCGGTATGGCCATTATGAGTTCTTGGTTATGCCGTTCAGCGTAACCAATGCTCCAGCAGTGTTCATGAGCCTCATGAACAGGATCTTCCAGCCATACCTCGACCGATTTGTCGTGGTCTTCATTGACGACATTTTGGTATACTCGACGACTGAGGAGGAGCATGCCTACCACCTGCGAGTTGTGCTAGACACACTCCGAGAGCACCAGCTTTATGGCAAGCTCTCAAAATGCCAGTTCTGGTTACGTGAGGTCCATTTCTTGGGGCACGTCATTTCTGAGGCGGGAGTTGCAGTGGATCCCGCGAAGATCGAGGCAGTGCTAGCTTGGGAGCCACCCAGGAGCGTGACAGAGGTGCGGAGCTTCTTGGGCCTAGCGGGATACTATCGGAGATTCGTGCCAGACTTCTCCAGAGTTGCGGCACCACTCTCAGCGTTGACGAAGAAGGGGAAACCCTTCGTGTGGTCAGACAGATGTCAGCAGAGCTTCCAGGAGCTGAGACAGAGATTGACCAGCGCACCTATCTTGAGGTTGCCTGAGGAGGGATTTGGGTACGTAGTTTACTGCGATGCATCAGGGACTGGACTCGGGTGCATCCTGATGCAGGAGCGGGCCGTGATCGCCTACGGATCACGACAGTTGAGGCCGCACGAGCAGAACTACGCCACTCATGACCTGGAGTTAGCAGCAGTGGTCTTCGCTCTGAAGACTTGGCGGCACTATCTGATGGGCGAGAGCTTCACAGTCTTTTCTGACCACCAGAGTCTCAGGTATATCTTCTCTCAGAAGGACCTGAACCTGAGACAGCGGAGATGGCTTGAGTTCCTCCAGGACTATGACTTTGAGATAGTCTATACTCCTGGGAAGGGGAACGTGGTAGCCGATGCCCTCAGCAGGAGGACGGGCATTCAGCTACTTGAGGAGGCGACAGAGCAGCTAGCCTCCTTACAGATATCCTTCGTGGATAGAGACAGAGCAGCCTTTCTTCAGTCTCTCACAGTCTCTCCCCCACTTCTACAGCGGGTTAGAGAGGCTCAGCGTGGGGACGCTGACTGTGAGACCCGGCATGCACTGATATCCTCAGGTCAGGAGCCTGATGGTTTCTCCCTTGGAGCAGAGCACGACATCCTTTTCAGAGGACGTACCTTCGTACCAGTCGCTTTACGAGAGGAGGTGCTGAGAGAGTTTCACACTTCTCCCTTGGCGGTACATCCCGGAGTGGCGAAGATGTACCAGGATCTCAGACGACAGCACTGGTGGCCGGGCATGAAGAAAGCTGTGGCAGAGTTCGTTTCACGATGTCTCACCTGCCAGCAGGTGAAGGCAGAGCATCAGGTACCAGCAGGCTTGGTACAGCCCTTGGAGGTCTCGGAGTGGAAGTGGGATGCCATATCTATGGACTTCGTGACTGGACTTCCACGCACTTCCAGAGGTCACGACTCCATTTGGGTGATTGTCGACCGACTCACCAAGTCGGCACACTTCTTACCCATTAGAGAGCAGGGCTCAGTGGAAAGCTTGGGACGTCTTTACGTCCAGGAGATCGTACGGCTTCACGGTGTGCCATCTTCTATCGTCTCCGATCGAGATGCTCGTTTCACTTCCCGGCTTTGGAAGGGGTTGCAGGAGGCGTTCGGGACGCGGCTCCATCTGAGCACAGCCTTCCACCCTCAGACGGATGGTCAGACGGAGAGGACCATACAGACACTCGAGGACATGATCCGTGCATGTGTTCTCGACTTTGGTCGCAGCTGGGAGGACCACCTACCCTTGGTGGAGTTCGCGTACAACAACAGCGACCACTCCACCATCGGGATGGCACCATACGAGGCGTTGTACGGCAGACCCTGCAGATCACCGTTGTGCTGGACAGACCCTGGGGAGTCAGCACTCGTGGGACCAGAGATGGTCCGAGCCACGACAGAGAAGGTCCAGATCATCCAGGAGAGGATGAGGACAACTCAGAGCCGGCAGAAGTCATATGCTGACAGGAGGCGGAGGCCACTAGAGTTCGAGGATGGCGACCACGTCTTTTTGCGTGTCTCACCTCGACGTGGTTTACGGAGATTTGGCCGAGGCGGCAAGTTGTCTCCACGCTTCATCGGGCCTTTCCAGGTCCTCTGCAGGATAGGAGAGGTGGCTTATCGCCTGGCTCTACCACCTCAGTGGCACCGGGTGCACGACGTCTTTCACGTGTCTCAGCTGAGGAGATACGTGCATGACCCGACGCACATCATCGACTTTGGGGAGCTGGACGTGGACGATGGGGCGACTTTTGCGGAGGTCCCAGTGGAGATCGAGGATCGACAGGAGCGGGTCCTACGTGGGCGGTCGATTCCTCTTATGCGCGTCAGATGGCAGCACGGGAACCTCCAGGAGAGCACTTGGGAGCGGGAGGCTCAGATGCGTGCTCAGTACCCCCATTTGTTCCCCTAGTTTTTGATTTATCTTTACGGGGACGTAAAGCCCTGAGGTGGGAGTAATGTAAAGACCCGCGAATTTCAAGGAAATTTTTTTCTTAATTTTCTTTGGAATTTTTCAAGAGCGCAGCTTCAGACGGCACCTGATTCCGAGGCCCGGTGTGCCCGGAATCAATTTCCGAAGTTTGGCTCGGGTACGTTCAGTGAACGGATGAGCGGATTTTTCTATCTTTTGAACCGGTGCCCGGAATCGAATTCTGAGGGCACCGATGAAATCGCAGCGCCGGTATTTGCTTAGAAACGCCTCTTCCGGAGTTGCATTTGCTCATACGTGGTTTTTAAATTTTGCGGCTTTAAGTCAGAAATAAAATAAAGTTTGTGCGACAACTTTATTTTATTTCACTTAAGCTGCTTGGAAGCCACTTGAAGTCACTTAAAGATGGCTTGAACTGAGTTGATCTGGATGGGATGCTATCCGGAAATATCCTACCCCCTTGGTAGGATATTTGTGAGGTGGGGCCCGCACGAGCCCCGCCGTTTCTTTCGCTAAGTAACGCACCCGCGAAAACCCGTCAAAGTAACTGAAAAGTCAACCGACGCGTTTTCTTTAATTCTTAACAGACCATTTAATTGGGCGGTTTATTTCGTGAATTAAATGGGTTGTTTCTTTCGTGAATTAATTGGGCTGTTTCGCTCGTTGAATTAATTCAACGAACTGATGGGTCGTTACTTACGCTTTTGCGTTTGTTGGCATGTTTATAAAATAAGACCAACCTAAAAATCCTTTGAAAGGATTTGAGAGAATCTTGTTTCTTCGGCTCCCCACGAAGAACGCGAAGAATGCGAAGAACGCGAAGAACGCGAAGAACGCCGGCGACCGGAATTCGACGACGCACACCGAGATCTGCGACGTCGACGAGCTTTACCCGCGACGTTCTTCGGCGACGCCTCTTCTTCCGCGGCCGATCCTCGTTCGGCAACTAAGGTGAGAATCGGATCGTTAATTCTCCCTTTTTAAATTTCATAACAACGGATTTAATTAATTAAACCGTTTGATCTTGATCCGGAGATTGGCGACGCGACGCCGGATACCGCGACGACGCGACGATCCCCCTTCTTCCACGACGAGCAATCCCGCGACGATCCCTCGTTCGGCAACGACGACGACAAGGTAAGGGATGTTGGATTATTTTATCTTTTTTCCCCGTGTTTATTATTTTAAAATGAAGAACATGATCTCCAACAATTTTAATTTATTTAAAATTGTTGTTGATTATTCCTCCCGTGGTTTATGACTAACGCGGAGGGTGCGGGCCTAACGAACAAGACCCGACAACCCTCCGCCGATCTTCCTTTTTTTGTGCGGATTTGGCGGGCGACGGCAAAAGCACGACGCAAGGGCCATTTGTTGTTTTCGCAGTGAAGGACGCGTCCCGGGAGGAACAACGGCGCAGACGGGAAAGGAATCGGGCCACCGGAGCATCTCCGGCGGCCCGCGGAAGGCGGCGGCGCCCGGCGCGCCGCCGTGGAGGAAGTCCGCCGCGGCTGAAGCCGCGGCGGCGGCGGCCGGTTCCGCGGCCGCGCGGAACTGGGAACGGACACGGCGGCCCGGCCGCGTCCGCGTGGCAGGCGCCCCCCCCCCCCCCCCCCCCCCGCGGGGCCGCGTTTCGCTTGAGCCGCGGGTCAAGCCCGCGGCGCCCTCCTTCGGCCGCTCGGCCGAAGCCGAGCCGGCCGGTCCGGTCGGCCGGGCCGCGCCCAGGCCGGACCGGACCCGGCCGAGCCGGGTCGGGCCGACCCGGTTCGTCCGACCCAGGGGGGGTTCGGGCCGGGTCGCCCCGGGCCCAGAACCCCCGTTTCGGGCCCTCTTCGGTCTTTTGCCCATATCTTGGGCCTGGGACCTCCGATTGACAAACCGTCAGTGGCTACGCGATCCTTGGATCGAGACGGTCGTTTCGGTATATTACACTCAAGGTTTAGGAAGACTTTGGGTTCGGCCGGGTTGGTTCGTACACGAAACCAACCGGGCCCTCGGAGCGGAAACGCTCATAACTTGAGCTACGGACGTCCGATCGACGTACCGTCAGCTGTGGTAGTTTCCTCTAAGTGAGACGGAACTTTGGGCTTACTCCGCCCGAGGATCGGATACAGGCGGAGTACGGTCGGGTCGGTTTTGCCCTAAAAACCAACCGGGCCCCTGGGACGAAAATGCCAATAACTCTCAGACCGGGCGTCCGATTGACGCGCCGTCTGTTGCGTTGAGATCCTGTTGTCGATACGGAACTTTTGGATACATCAACTTCGGACTACGTGTCAGTTGATGTATCAGCCTCTCGGCTCGTGGAGCGGACCCTCCTAAACGAGCTCGCTGTGTGCGGGAACCCTAGCGCTGGCTGTGACTTCGACGACAGAGTAGAGATCCTCCGTGGACTGCGACGACGGCAGAGCAGAGATCCTCCGTGGACTGCGACGACGGCAGAGCAGAGATCCTCCGTGGACTGCGACGACGGCAGAGCAGAGATCCTTCGTGGACTGCGGCGACGACTGTGCAGAGATCCTCAGTGGACTGCGTCGACTACTGCACTCAGCGATCCTACGCGGATCAGTGCCCGATCCTGTGTGGGTCCTACTACCGGTTCTGTGTGAGCCACTGCCTACCGGTTCTGTGTGAGCCATTGCCTACAGGTTCTGTGTGAGCCCGATCCTGTGTGGGTCTTTTGCGGGGGTTAGTACCTATCGATCCTTCGTGGGTCCGACGACTTAGATGGATCAGTGATCATCTTTGACGTCATCTGAAAAAGTATACCTGGTTGAGCTGAATCTTATGTTACTCTCCTTTGTGGATTGTGTTGAACTATCCTATCTGGATTTACTGTTTACTCTCCTTGTGGATTTGAGTCTTTCTTTCCTTTGTGGATTGAGTTGTTCTTGAGCTCGTGAGCAGAGCTAGAATTGGGGACTTAGGTATATGTATGGGCATATACCTAAGTCGAGTCAGATGTTACTTCGTGATTGCATCTTTCTTTTTGTGCTATATCCTTTGTGGATTTCGGGAGACCTTCGGGGGTCTCGGGGTCCTTACTGAGTAGCTTGTACTCACCCCTGCACGGGCTATGCCCGCACCTTGTTGTGTTGGTTGCAGACGACGGACAGCGCTGATCACGGTTGGGGCGTGGAGCAGGACGGTACCTGGAGGTGGACCACTAGGCGGGACGTGCTCGGAGCGGACATGGGACCCGAGGAGCCTGGAGGCTATCTGTACCCACCCTTCAGGTGGGATTGCCAGTGGACGACAAGAGGCCGCCGTCTTTTCTTCAGTTGTTGTACTTTACTTTTTCAGTTGTACTTTATAGTTGGGCTTGTATTCCGGCCCCCTTTACTTTTCTGCACTTTACTTTCCACTTGCTGACTCTGTGTGGTTGTTACTTATAAAGGCAATGCCTTCCCTGTTTACTGGGATTTTACGCCTTGGTGCTAGTCGCCAGCCCCTGGCCTATGGAAGGCGGGCTTGGGGTAGTCACGGCACGGGCCCCGAGGACGGGTCGTGACATTTTTCTCCACACTTATAACAAACTCCCATTCCCTTCAGCCATTTACCAAGGTGATTCTTTCCACAATTATCACATATGGTAAAATCCTTCTTTCCCTTCTTCCCTTTATCCATCTTTCCCTCTTTTGTCCTTTTCATCTCTTTATTCCCTTCAAATCCATAGGGCTCAGACAATTCTTTACATATCTTCTTAACACATGACATTATTTCTTCATATGATGAGAGTATGTGGGAGACTATTTCCCTTATTAATTCTGGCTTAAGACAATGAAAGATATGATCCTTCTTACTCATTGGATCATAGGTATTGTTGGAGTTCTCATTCCTTCAACTGGGTGTCATTTCTATACAATGGCATACAGTAGCTCAATTTATGAATTACAATTCATAATTACAAACATGTAAAATACCTAATGTAAATTGAACAATTTATGGATATAATCCATAAGAATAAAAAATATTTTCTTTGAGTAAGTATATACTCATGATCCCTTCATAATGGTTTGTAAATAAAATGAGAATTATCCTAAGAAAATCCCCCGGAAGTGTCGTAACTAAGAGTGCAGCAAGGCCCGTTGTCGTGCACCAGTTCTCGTTCGAGTCTAGCTCAATGCGGTGTTTTTGGGTTTTACCCGTAGGTACATCTGTGCCAATGCCGCCTCTACCTGCTCGTATCCAGACAGGGATGAACTGCTCGGAAAACTCACAAAATCTCTACAATACCAAAATTCTGGGAAGTTCTCCTATACTAATCCTCAAATTCTATCATAGGGCTATGTGTTCTAATTAGAGTTTATCTAAATCTAGTTTCCAAGGTTATTTCTAAACTTCCTCTGATACCAACTGTAACTCCCCAACCCCGGTTACCCAGAGTCGGTGCATTATTTTAATACATTGGCATGATTACAAGGAATCATGTCTTGAAGGACCGATCAGTTTAGCGGTCTTGGAAAATAGATTACATACATGAACATTACATTACAATTTCAATCATAGAATAAAACATAGATAGTGCTTTGAGAACGCCATTATTCCATTGGCTTAACCCTGCATATGAATCACAATACACTTCTTGGGATCCTGGGAAAAATAAAACATTGAAAGTGGTGTGCTCAGATGCTCAGTATGGATAATAGTACAGTGGAAACTTTCATAAAAAAAATATAAACATTTATGGAAATGTATAACTAAAACAAAAGCATTTTAAACTTGGATTTCAACATAATGTGGTAATGATTAAATGAAATGATGCCATTTACTTACTCACGTGGATATTCTACTAGTCGAATAATCACATGCAATATCAATAAGCACATTCATATTAAGGGAATGCCTAATGATGAACATTAATTTCTTTGTCAAGGCCTCGTCCCAAAACCTAGGGGCTAACTGTAAACCCAACCTGGAGTGCCTCTAATAACCAGACACCAACCCGGAGTGCCTCTAATAACCAGACACAAAACCGAAGTGCCTCTAATAACCAGAGACCTACCCGGAGGGCCTCTAATAACCTGAGACCAAACCGGGGTACCTCTAATAACTGGAGACCAAACCGGAGGGATTACTTTTACCGGTCCCCAACCCGGAATATACTTGTCCAACACATTCATCTGAAGGAAAGGTTGAAATATAACATAATCATTTGGATTAAAAATAACTTATGAAATTTTAATACTTTAAACATAAACCATGAGTGACATAAGAATAACTCATCCACATTCAAACATATCACAAAACCTTCAATAAAATATGGATGTTTTGTATAATAATAATTCAACTTCAAATAAGCTTAAAATCCATCAAAAGATGTTGACATAGATGAAATCAAAAATATTTTAGAGAAATATTTCATTTTTTAAAATCATTTTAAATGTCACATAATTATAAAATAATACATTCAATTTGAAAATATTCTTATATGCTTGTAAGGGAAGCTTCGACAAAGTTATAATGGAAGAAAATAGCCGCACCCTCCGTATCAGTTAAAAAACATTCTTACCTTAAATTTGTCGAAAAGGTCAAAAAGTACCTTGTTTGGAAAACGACGGAACGATTCCTTTCAAAAATGTAATAGGGTATAAATGACTTTTACCCATTTTCTATTTAATAGTAAAACTGTTTTGAATGATTTTTTTTAGAAACATGGATGTGGGTGATAACGAGGTCCCAGCAGATAAATACATATAAACAACCTCGAATAAGGAAGAGATTGTGAAGTAAACCCTTACCAATTTGGTAACTTTTGAAACATACAACCCATGAAAGAGGTTTAATAAAAGGAATATGTAAATATACATAAATTAATGTGTATTACACCAAGAATACAATTATGTGTTGTACATACACCACACAAAATGTAATAGTGGAAATATGGTATGAATCTCACAGGAATAAGTAATGAGATGAAAATTCCTTACCTCGTGTCCAAATTGACCCGTTCCTTCTTTAATATCCTGAATAATAAACTAAAGTTAATTTATAATTTCATAAGAACCTTTTTCAAGTTTATTATTCCTTTTATATCAATTATTACCATGTTATAAACATTATGTAAACATTTAAGTTAATAACATTTATTTTGTCGATATTTGGTACTTGAGTCAAAATGGACTTTTTATAATTACATGTTGTCCATGTGGTCAATAGTTCATCATATCCAGAATGGTATTCATGATTTAGATATCATATATATCATATATATCCAGTATATACATGTATTTATAATAGTATATAACATTTAGAGGTACGAAATGAAATGCACCGTTCATGTAGCCGGTAAGCCGTACGTACGCATGAACGCTACTTTCATTTATATTTCTTAATTTAATGGAATTAAAACAAAATGATACATAGGTATATTATAATTATAGTATAATATCATATATAATATAATTAACTCTATCCTTTATACAACCGACATAGGGGATTAACAAATCACATCACTTTGAGGGGGCGGTAGTCCGCACTTCCTCTAATGAGATTATCGTATTTACCCACTATGGAAAACATAAATGATTGATATAATTGGGAAGTACAGAAGAATAAGGAAATCATAAACATAATATATATCATATATAAATACATTTCCATAATAATTGCCACCATGAGAGGTGGTAAGATGTAATTGAACAATCATCGTTTCGTGAGGCGTTAGTTTTCCATCCACAGAAACATTATGTTCTTCATCCATTTGATGGAGGTTTGTGTAAGTGTAATTATAATCCTTCTTATAACAACATCCTTTTATATTGAGGATACTGGTGTTGTTACAAAAGAAGGGAAATAAAAAGAGTTTATGGTTTGGAGAAGCAAAATAAAAGAAAACAACTTAAGAGAAACCATTATCTTTAATTTGGGTAACTTCCTTTGGTTTGAACCAAAGGACTTCTTGGAGTGTCTTATGCCTAAGGTGAAGATTAAAAGGGTAGGAGAGGGATTTAGGGAGTGTAATTGGGAAGATCTTGGACGAGACAAATGTCTTTAGAGGTGTGATGAATTTCATAGAAGTGGTCTCTTTTTATAGGGGAGAGGAGGGGCTCTTTTGGAAAGAGTGAAAATATTATTTTATAATATAATTATATTCAGTTTCTAATGGTCCCAATATCATTATAGTAGAAGATAAGATTCCTCGTGGTCGAAATATAATCAACCAATAGGAATTGGACCGGTTTTAGATAATTTTTTAATCATTATAATCTTAATAGTTTAAATGATTTATTAATGAGGTAAACATTGCATCATTATTGTGTCATTAATAATTTAAATTATTTGATGTCTAAAAATTAGAAAAAAAAATACTTTAATGTAGGAAATCTTTTTCTATTTCTAATGAATATTTATAATCGAAAATCCAACATATATAACCTTATGTAAAAATTGTCTTTCTAAAAGATATAAGCTTATGTCATTTTTGTATTCACTTTAACTTAATTAATATAAAATGTCACTATCACATATAAGTGGATCCATGGGGTCCCAAAATCGACCCAAGGATTCCCATGGTCGTATATGTGTCCACCAATAAGGTTAGGGCACGTTTTATGGTAATTTAGTATTATTATAATATTATTTTGTTACCCTTATTTAACGGATTTACCCATTAACCATGGTAAATAAAATATTTACCGAAGTAATTATTCAAAATGTGTAAAAATAAAAGTTACCTATTTACACAATTTGGAAATCCTGATTCCAAATATGGTATCCATTTTTCCAAATTCGAAACACAGAAGTGGCAGAAATTAATTTAAAATTAATTCCCGCTGTCAAAACAAAAAGCGTGTTTTTATGATATAATAACTATCAAAAGATTGACACTTGTTTATGTCCAATTTAATTTTGAAATTATTTCCAATGACCAACAATGTATTAAATGGTAAAAATAAATTCTAAATATTCTTCAAAATCACTCAAATTCATAATTTATCACTATTAATTATTTTGATTAAAAAGCTGTTTTTAATTAAAATTTAGTAATTTTCACTATTCATCAAAATATAAAATTTATCTGAATAATACCAAAATTTCACCTTAGGCTAAATTCGATACTATGAATCCAAAAATGAAGTCCATTTTGAAAGATAAAATTTCAAAAAGTAGGTATTACTATTCATAACGGCTAGTTTAATTAGTTGTGGTGTGTTAGAACTCAAGATTGCGTACAACACACGCTATTGCATTATTCTAAGGGAAAAGTACCATGGAAGCTTGGGGTGTCAAATTCTAAATTTTTTCTTTACCTATTCTAAAGAATTAATTTATTTAGTCAAATTTAATATATAAAAGTTTAAAATATTGGATTTAAAAAGGGTTCACCATTAAAAGTCGGTAAAAGTGCATTTTTGAAAAATTCTTCTGTTATCTGAAAAAAATGAATTTGATCTTACATTATGTCTAAGAAACTAATAATATGGATTCTAAAATTATAAGGATTATATAAAGTTCAAAATTCAGTTAATACTATTCATAACTTCTTTTGAACGGCTTGTTTGGTAAGTCATGGTGCGCTTGAACTCTGTGTTGCTTGTAGTGAAAGTTATTGATTTATTTTGAAGAAGTAAGACACTATGAAATCTTGGGTTGTTACATTTTTCACTCCTTCAATAAATTGCATCCTCGCAATTTGATATTGTTCTTTTAAAATAAAGGTTGAATTTTAGAAAATATCATTGTGGGAAAACCCACATCTGAAATTGTGTTAATAAAATTTAGTCTTAATAAGAAGAAAAGAGAAATGAAAGGGTCACCGCCAAATCATGATCTCGATTAGGAGAACATTGGTGGCAATTAGAGACGTATAATTGGAGGAAAAATGTAAATATTTATAGGTAGTGATTGAGGTCATCAATCACAAACAAGTGTAAAATTGAGGGAATTAAATTCATCAATCTATGATGATTTAAAATACCATCAGTTCAACAAAACATATGGTATTAGGATAACACATTTTTTGTTTTAAGATCCCTTCACTAAGGTAAAAGAATAAATTTCATCATTGAATATGAGAAGAAGAAAAATACATAGTTGACAAGTAGAGTCTGGTCCTTTAACTATGTTCTACCACAAACACATCTTTTACTCTAAAAGATAATAGAACATAAAAATAATATTTTATTTATCCTATTCGTATAGTGTTCAAGAAAAATGAATTTATAATTCATCTAGAAGAAATATAAAAATACTACATTATTCAATCGAGGACATAATGTGGGTCAGTGGTAGGTGATACACCCTTGTCACCCTTCAGTTGTGGGTTCAAGTCTCGCGGCCTTGCTGGACGCGATGGGTTGCCACCTGACCTTCGGGTTGTCCTTTTTAGGGAAATCCAAAAAAATCTCAAACAAGAATTATACATAAAACTTCTGTCCAAACTCACAGTCCAAAATTTGTATGGAAGGTAAACACAATGAAGATACTTTTTCATACGTAATAACATGTGAACACCTTCATCATGTATTTTTTTAAAATACTGCTCATCCTGCATTACCACAAAACCTTATTAATTACATTCATGCTCCTTTAATCTTTATAGAATACTGGATATACATCTTCTATCAAAAAATGTTGTGAAATTTTACAATGGTGGGAATAGAAATCATTAATCAATTTCAAGGTAGTCAAGAATTTCCAATATAATTTTTTTTAAATCAACCATCTCTTATTCCAGAATCACTACCTCATTATCAAAACCATATTATGTTTTATCTTTCTCTCAACCATATATTTTCTAAAAATTTAACCTCCTATTGAGCCACTTTTCTTGGTTCCACACGATCTCAAAATAGTACTGCAGTATAATCCCTATATAATCCATAATTATATTAACTAGTACATTGTTGATACAACACTCAAATGACATAATCCTTTAATAACACCGTAAGAACCCTAATCATTCCTCTTCATCTGTGGTATTATCATAACTTTTTTATTATCCAATAGCTTCATTTGGGGGCATACTCGGATGATTTGGACTTTAGTATGCGTAGTGTCCCAACACCTTGTAGATGAATCATTATACATTTGAAACCTTTTTCTTGCCCTTGTAGTCACATACTTTGTGTCCTTTTTCTCCACACTTATAACAAACTCCCATTCCCTTCAGGCATTTACCAAGGTGATTCTTTCCACAATTATCACATATGGTGAAATCCTTCTTTCCCTTCTTCCCTTTATCCATCTTTCCCTCTTCCGTCCTTTTCATCTCTTTATTCCCTTCAAATCCATAGGACTCAGACAATTCTTTACATATCTTCTTAACACATGACATTATTTCTTCATATGATGAGAGTATGTGGGAGACTATTTCCCTTCTTAATTCTGTCTTAAGACAACGAAAGATATGATCCTTCTTACTCATTGGATCATAGGTATTGCTGGAGTTCTCATTCCTTCAACTGGGTGCCATTTCTATACAATGGCATACAGTAGATCAATTTATGAATTACAATTAATAATTCCAAACATGTAAAATACCTAATGTAAATTGAACAGTTTATGGATATAATCCATAGGCATAAAAAATATTTTCTTTGAGTATTTATATACTCATGAGCCCTTCATAATGGTTTGTAAATAAAATGAGAATTATCCTAAGAAAATCCCCCGGAAGTGTTGTAACTAAGAGTACAGCAAGGCCCGTTGTCGTGCACCAGTTATCGTTCGAGTCTAGCTCAAAGCGGTGTTTTTGGGTTTTACCCGTAGGTACATCTGTGCCAGTTCCGCCTCTACCTGCTCGTATCAAGACAGGGATGAACTGCTTGGAAAACTCACAAAATCTCTACAATACCAAAATTCTGGGAAGTTCTCCTATACTAATCCTCAAATTCTATCGTAGGGCTATGTGTTCTAATTAGAGTTTATCTAAATGTAGTTTCCAAGGTGATTTCTAATCTTCCTCTAATACTAACTGTAACGCCCCAACCCCGGTTACCCAGAGTCGGTGCATTATTTTAATACATTGGCATGATTACAAGGAATCATGTCCTGAAGGACCGATCATTTTAGCAGTCTTGGAAAATAGATTACATACGTGAACATTACATTACAATTTAAATCATAGAATACAACATAGATAGTGCTTTGAGAATGCCATTATTCCCTTGGATTAACCCTGCATATGAATCACAATACACTTCTTGGGATCCTGGGAAAAACAAAACATTGAAAGGGGTGTGCTCAGATGCTCAGTATGGATAATAGTACAGTGGAAACATTCATAAAAAAAAAATAAACATTTATGGAAATGTATAACTAAAACAAAAGCCTTTTAAACTTGAATTTCAACATAATGTGGCAATGATTAAATTAAATGATTCCATTTACTTACTCACGTGGATATTCTACTAGTCGAATAATCACATGCAATATCAATAACCACATTCATATTAAGGGAATGCATAATGATGAACATTAATTTCATTGTCAAGGCCTCGTCCCAAAACCTACGGGCTAACTGTAAACCCAACCTGGAGTGCCTCTAATAACCAGACACCAACCCGGAGTGCCTCTAATAACCAGACACAAACCCAGAGTGCCTCTAATAACCAGACACCAACCCGGAGGGCATCTAATAACCGGAGACCAAAATGGGGTACCTCTAATAACTGGAGACCAAACCGGAGGTCTTACTTTTACTGGTCCCCAACCCGGAATATACTTGTCCAACACATTCATCTGAAGGAAAGGTTGAAATATAACATAATCATTTGGATTAAAAATAACTTATGAAATGTCAATACTTTAAACATAAACCATGAGTGACATAAGAATAACTCATCCACATTCAAACATTTCTCAAAACCTTCAATAAAATATGGATGTTTTGTATAATAATAATTCAACTTAAAATAAGCTTAAAATCCATCAAAAGATGTTGACATAGATGAAATCAAAAATATTTTAGAGAAATATTTCATTTATTAAAATCATTTTAAATGTCACATAATTATAAAATAATACATTCAATTTGAAAATATTCTTATATTCTTATAAGGGAAGCTTTGACGAAGTTATAATGGATGAAAATAGCCACACCCGCAGTATAAGTTAAAAAAACAATCTTACCTTAAATTTGTCGAAAAGGTCAAAAAGTACCTTGTTTGGAAAACGACGGAATGATTCCTTTCAAAAATGTAATAGGGTATAAATGACTTTTAACCATTTTCTATTTAATAGTAAAACTGTTTTGAATGACTTTTTTTAGAAACATGGATGTGGGTGATAACGAGGTCCCAGCAGAAAAATACATATAAACAACCTCGAATAAGGAAGAGATTGTGAAGTAAACCCTTACCAATTTGGTAACTTTTGAAACATACAACCCATGAAAGAGGTTTCATAAAAGGAATATGTAAATATACATAAATTAAAGTGTATTACACCAAGAATACAATTATGTGTAGTACATACACCACACAAAAGGTAATAGTGGCAATATGGTATGAATCTCACAGGAATAAGTAATGAGATGAAAATTCCTTACCTCGTGTCCAACTTGACCCGTTCCTTCTTTAATATCCTGAATAATAAACTAAAGTTAATTTATAATTGCTTAAGAACCTTTTTCAAGTTTATTATTCCTTTTATATCAATTATTACCATGTTATAAACATTATGTAAACATTTAAGTTAACAACATTTATTTTGTCGATATTTGGTAATTGAGTCAAAATGGACTTTTTATAATTACATGTTGTCCATGTGGTCAATAGTTCATCATATCCAGAATGGTATTCATGATTTAGATATCATATATATCATATATATCCAGTATATACATGTATTTATAATAGTACATAACATTTAGAGGTACGAAATTAAATGCACCGTTCATGTAGCCGGTAAGCCGTACGTACGCATGAATGCTACTTTAATTTATATTTCATACTTTAATGGAATTAAAACAAAATGATACATAGTTATATTATAATTGTAGTATAATATCATATATAATATAATTAACTCTATCCTTTATACATCCGACATAGGGGATTAACGAATCACATCACTTTGAGGGGGCGGTAGTCCGCACTTCCTCTAATGAGATTATCGTATTTACCCACTATGGAAACCATAAATGATTGATATAATTGGGAAGTAAATAAGAATAAGAAAGTAATAAACATAATATACATCATATATAAATAAATTTCCATCATAATGGCCACCATGAGAGGCGGTAAGATGTAATTGAACTATCATCGTTTCGTGAGGCATTAGTTTTCCATCCACATAAACATTATGTTCTTTATCCATTAGATGGAGGTGTGTGTAAGTGTAGTTATAATCCTTCTTATAAAAACATCCTTGTATATTGAGGATACTGGTGTTGTTACAAAATAAAGGAGATAAAAAGCGTTTAGGGGTTGGAGAAGCAAAATAAAAGTAAACAACTTAAGAGAAACAATTACCTTTAATTTGGGTAACTTCCTTTGGTTTGAACCAAAGGACTTCTTGAAGTGTCTTATGCCTAAGGTGAGGATTCTAGGGGGAGTAGAGGGATTTAGGGAGTGTAATTGGGCAGAGATTGGACGATCCAAATGGCTTGAGAGGGGTGAGGAATTTCATAGAAGTGGCCTCGTTTTAAAGGGGAGAGGAGGGGCTCTTTAGGAATGAGTGAAAATATTATTTTATAATATAGTTATATTCGGTTTCTAATGGTCCAAAAATCATTATAGTCGAAGATACGACGAATCAAGGTCGAAATATAATCAACCAATAGTAATTGGATCGGTTTTAGATAATATTTTAATCATTATAATCTTATTTATTTAAATGATTTATTAATGAGGTAAACATTTCATCATTATTGTGTCATTAATAATTTAAATTGTATGATGTCCAAAAATTATAAAAAAAATACTATAATGTAGGAAATCTTTTGATCATTCTAATAAATATTTATAATCAAAAATCCAACATATATAACCCTATGTAAAAATTGTTTTTCTAAAATATATAAGCTTAAGTCATTTTTGTATTCACTTTAACTTAATTAATATAAAATGTCACTATCACATATAAGTGGATCCATGGTGTCCCAAAATCGACCCAAGGATGCCCATGGTCGGATATATGTCCACCAATAATGTTAGGGAACGTTTTATGGTAAATTAGTATTGTTATAATATTATTATGTTACCCTTATTTACCGGATTTACCCATTAACCATGGTAAATAAAATATTTACCGAAGTAATTATTCAAAATGTGTAAAAATAAAAGATACCTATTTACACAATTTGGACATCATGATTCCAAATATTGAATCCATTTTTTCAAATTCAAAACATAGAAGTGGAAGAAATTAATTTAAAATTAATTCCCGCTGTCAAAACAAAAAGCGTGTTTTTTTGATATAATAACTATCAAAAGATTGACACTTGTTTATTTCCAATTTAACTGTGAAATTATGTCCAGTGACCAACATTGTATAAAATGGTAAAAATATATTCTAAATATACTTCAAAATTAGTCAAATTCATAATTTATCACTAGTAATTATTTTGATTAAAAAAGTTGTTTTTAATTAAAATTTAGTAATTTGCACTATTCATCAAAATATAAAATTTATCCGAAAAATACCAAAATTCCACCTTAGGCTAAATTCGATATGACGAATCCAAAAATGAAGTCCATTTTGAAAGATAAGATTTATAAAATTTCAAAAAGTAGGTATTACTATTCATAACGGCTAGTTTAATTAGTTGTGGTGTGTTAGAACTCAAGATTGCGTACAACACACGCTATTGCATTATTTTAAGGGAAACGTACCGTGGAATCTTGAGGTGTTACATTCTAAATTTTTTCTTTCACTATTCTAATTAACTAATTTATTTAGTCAAATTTAATATATAAATGTTTAAAATATTATATTTAAAAAGGGTTCACCATTAAAAGTCAGTAAAAGTACATTTTTGAAAAATACTTATTTTATCTGAAAAAAAATGAATTTTTTCATAAATTATGTCTAAGAAACTCATAATATGGATTCTAAAATTATAAGGATTATATAAAGTTCAAAATTCATTTAATATTATTCATAACTTCTTTTGAACGGCTTGTTTGGTAAGTCATGGTGTGCTTAACTCGGTGTTGCATGTAGTGAAAGTTATTGATTTCTTTTGAAGAAGTAAGACACTATGAAATCTTGGGGTGTGACATTCTTCCCTCCTTCAATAAATTGCATCCTTGCAATTTGATATTGTTCTTTGAAAATAAAGGTTGAATTTTAGAAAATATATTTGTGGGAAAACCCACATCGAAAATTGTGTTAGTAAAATTTAGTCTTAATATGAAGAAAAGAGAAATGAAAGGGTCACCACCAAATCATGATCTCGATTAGGAGAACATTTGTGGCAATTAGAGACATATAATTGGAGGGAAAAGGTAAATATTTATAGGTAGTGATTGAGGGCATCAATCACAAACAAGTGTAAAATTGAGGGACTTAAATTCATCAATCTATGATGATATAAAATACCATTGGTTCAAAAAAACATATGGTATTAGGATAACACATTTTTTGTTTTTAGATCACTTCACTAAGGTATAAGAATTAATTTCATCATTGAATAAGAGAAGAAGAAAAATACATTGTTGACAAGTAGAGTCTGGTCCTTTAACTATGTTATACCACAAACACATCTTTTACTCAAAAAGATAATAGAACTTAAAAATAATATTATATTTATCCTATTCATATAAGGTTCATGAAAAATGAATTTATAATTCATCTAGAAGAAAGATAAAAATACTACATTATGCAATCGAGGACATAACGCGGGTCAGTGGTAAGTGATACACCCTTGTCGCCCTTCGGTTGTGGGTTCAAGTCTCGCAGCCTTGCTGGACGCGACGGGTTGCCGCCCGACCTTCGTGTTGTCCTTTTTATAGAAATCCAAAATAATCTCAAACTAGAATTATCCATAATACTTCTGTCCAAACTCACAGTCCAAAATTTGTAAGGATGGTAAACACAATGAAGATCCTTTTTCCTATGTAATAACATGTGAACACCTTCATCATGTATTTTTTTTAAATACTGCTCATCCTACATTACCACAAAACCTTATTAATTACATTCATTATCCTTTAATCCTTATGGAATATTGGATATACATCTTCTATCCAAAAATGTTGTGAACTTTTACAATGATGGGAATAGAAATCATTAATTAGTTTCAAGGTAGTCAAGAATATACAATATAATTGTTTTTAAATCAACCATATCTTATTCCAGAATCACTACCTCATTATCAGAACCATATTATGTATTATCTTTCTCTCAAGCATATATTTTCCAAATATTTAACCAGCTATTGAGCCACTTTTCTTAGTTCCACACGATCTCAAAATAGTACTGTAGTACAATCCTTATATAATCCATAATTATATTAACCAGTACATTGTTGATACAACACTCAAATGATATAATCCTTTAATAAAACCTTAAGAACTCTAATCATTCCTCTTCATCTGTGTAGTATCATAACTTTTTTATTATCTAATAGCTTCACTTGTGGCATACTAGGATGATTTGGACATTGGTTCGCGTAATGTCCCAACTCCTTTTAGATGAATCATTATACATTTGAAGCCTTTTTCTTGCCCTTGCAGTCACGTACTTTGTGTCCTTTTTCTCCACACTTATAACAAACTCCCATTACCTTCAGGCATTTACCAAGGTGATTCTTTCCACAATTATCACATATGGTAAAATCCTTCTTTCCCTTCATCCCTTTATCCATCTTTCCCTCTTCTGTCATTTTCATCTCTTTCATCCCTTCAAATCCATAGGACTCAGAGAATTCTTTACTTATCTTCTTAACACATGACTTTATTTCTTAATATGATGAGAGTATGTGGGAGACTATTTCCCTTCTTAATTCTGGCTTAAGACAATGAATGATATGATCCTTCTTACTCATTGGATCATAGGTATTGCTGGAGTTCTCATTCCTTCTACTGGGTTCCATTTCAATACAATGGAATACACTAGGTCAATTTATGAATTACAATTCATAATTCCAAACATGTAAAATACCTAATGTAATTTGAACAGTTTATGGATATAATCCATAAGCATAAAAATTATTTTCATTGAGTAAGTATATACTCATGAGCCCTTCATAATGGTTTGTAAATAAAATGAGAATTATACTAAACAAATCCCCCGAATGTGTCGTAACTAAGAGTGCAGCAAGGCCTGTTGTCGTGCACCAGTTCTTGTTCGAGTCTAGCTCAATGTGATGTTTTCGGGTTTTACCCGTAGGTACATCTATGCCAGAGCCGCCTCTACCTGCTCGTATCCAGACAGGGATGAATTGCTCAGAAAACTCACAAAATCTCTACCATACCAAAATTCTAGGAAGTTTTCCTATAATAATTCTCAAATTCTATCTTAGGGCTATGTGCTCTAATCAGAGTTTAACTAAATCTATTTTCCAAGGTTATTTATAAACTTCCTCTGATACCAACTGTAACGCCCCGACCCCGGTTACCCAGAGTCGGTGCATTATTTTAATACATTTCCATGATTACAAGGAATCATGTCCTGAAGGACCGATCAGTTTAGCAGTCTTGGAAAATAGATTACATACATGAACATTACATTACAATTTCAATCATAGAATACAACATAGATAGTGCTTTGAGAATGCCATTATTCCCTTGGCTTAACCCTGCATATGAATCACAATACACTTCTTGGGATCCTGGGAAAAATAAAACATTGAATGGGGTGAGCTCAGATGCTTAGTATGGATAATAGTACAGCGGAAACTTTCATAAAAAAATATAAACATTTATGAAAATGTATAACTAAAACAAAATCCTTTTAAACATTAATTTCAACATAATGTGGCAATGATTAAATGAAATGATTCCATTTACTTACTCACATGGATATTCTACTAGTTGAATAATCACATGCAATATCATTAACCACTTTCATATTAAGGGAATGCATAATGATTAACTTTAATTTCTTTGTCAAGGCCTCGTCCCAAAACCTAGGGGCTAACTGTAATCGGAACCCAACTCGGAGTGCCTCTAATAACCGGACACAAACCCGGAGTGACTCTAATAACCAGACACCATCCCGGAGGGCCTCTAATAACCGGAGACCAGACCGGGGTACCTCTAATAACCGGAGACCAAACCGGAGGGATTACTTTTACCGGTCCCCATCCCGGAACATACTTGTCCAACACATTCATCAGAAGTAAATTTTGAAATATAACATAAAAATTCGGATTAAAAATAACTTATGAAATGTCAACACATTAAACATAAACCATGAGTGACATAAGAATAACTCATCCACAGTCAAACATATCACAAAACCTTCAATAAAATATGGATGTTTTGTATCATAATAAATCAACTTCAAATTAGGTTAAAATCCATCAAAGGATTATGACATAGATGAAATAAAAACTATTTTAGAGAAATATTTCTTTTTTTAAAATCATTTTAAATGTCACATAATTATAAAATAATACATTCAATTTGAAAATATTTTTATATGCTTGTAAGGGATGCTTCGACGAAGTTATAATGGAAGAAAATAGCCGCACCCGCCGTATAAGTTAAAAAAAATATTCTTACCGTAAATTTGTCGAAAAGATCAAAATGTACCTTGTTTGGAAAACGACGGAAAGATTCCTTTCAAAAATGTAATAGGGTATAAATGACTTTAACCATTTTCTATTTAATAGTAAAAATGTTTTGAATGACTTTTTTAGAAACATGGATGTGGGTGATAATGAGGTCCCAGCAGATAAATACGTATAAACAACCTCGGATAAGGAAGAGATTGTGAAGTAAACCCTTACCAATTTGGTAAATTTCGAAACATGCAACCCATGAAAGAGGTTTCATAAAAGGAATATGTAAATATACATAAATTAAAGTTTATTACACCAAGAATACAATTATGTGTAGTATATACACCACAAAAAAGGTAATAGTGGCAATATGGCAAGAATCTCACAGGAATAAGTAATGAGATGAAAATTCCTTACCTCGTGTCCAACTTGACCCGTTCCTTCTTTAATATCCAGAATAATATACTAAAGTTAATTTATACTTTCTTAAGAAACTTTTTCAATTTTATTATTCCTTTTATATCAATTATTACCATGTTATAAACATTATGTAAACATTTAAGTTAATAACATTTATATTGTCGATATTTGGTACTTAAGTCAAAATGGACTTTTTATAATTACACGTTGTCCATGTGGTCAATAGTTCATCATATCCAGAATGGTATTCATGATTTAGATATCATATATATCATATATATCCAGTATATACATGTATTTATAATAGTACATAACATTTAGAGGTACGAAATGAAATGCACCGTTCATGGAGCCGGTAAGCCGTACATACGCATGAACGCTACTTTCATTTATATTTCTTACTTTAATGGAATTAAAACAAAATGATACATAGGTATATTATAATTACAGTATAATATCATATATAATATAATTAACTCTATCCTTTATACATCCCACAAAGGGGATTAACGAATCACATCACTTTGAGGGGGCGGTATTCCGCACTTCCTCTAATGAGATTATCGTATTTACCCACTATGGAAACCATAAATGCTTGATATAATTGGGAAGTAAAGAAGCATAAGAAAATAATAAACATAATATATATCATATATAAATACATTTCCATCATAATGGCCACCATGAGAGGCGGTAAGATGTAATTGAACTATCATCGTTTTGTGAGGCTTTAGTTTTCCATCCACAGAAACATTATGTTCTTCATCCATTAGATGGAGGTGTGTGTAAGTGTAGTTCTAATACATCTTATAACAACATCCTTGTATATTTAGGATACTGGTTTTGTTACAAAAGAAAGGAAATAAAAAGTGTTTAGGGGTTGGAGAAGCAAAATAAAAGTAAACAACTTAAGAGAAACAATTACCTTTAATTTGTGTAACTTCCTTTGGTTTGAACCAAAGCACTTCTTGAAGTGTCTTCTTCCTAAGGTGAGGATTATAGGGGGAGTATATGGATGTAGGGAGTGTAATTGGGCAGATCTTGGATGAGCCAAATTGCTTGATAGGTGTGAGGAATTTCATAGAAGTGATCTCTTTTTTATAGGAGAGAGGAGGGGCTCTTTAGGAATGAGTGAAAATATTATTTTATAATATAGTGATATTCGGTTTCTAATGGTCCCAAAATTATTATAGAAGAAGATAAGATGACTAATGGTCGAAATATAATCAACCAATAGGAATTGGACAGGTTTTAGATAATATTTTAATCATTATAATCTTATTTATTTAAATGATTTATTAATGAGGTAAACATTGCATCATTATTGTGTCATTAATAATTTAAATTATTTGATGTCTAAAAATTATAAAAAAATACTATAATGTAGTAAATATTTTGATCATTCTAATTAATATTTATAATCGAAACTAAAACATATATAACCATATGTAAAAATTGTTTTTCTAAAAGATATAAGCTTATGTCATTTTTGTATTCACTTTAACTTAATGAATATAAAATGTCACTATCACATATAAGTGGATCCATGGGGTCCCAAAATTGACCCAAGGATGCCCATGGTCGGATATGTGTCCACCAATATGGTTAGGGAACGTTTTAGGATAATTTATTATTGTTATAATATTATTCTGTTACCCTTATTTACCGGATTTACACATTAACCATGGTAAATAAAATATTTACCGATGTAATTATTCAAAATGTGTAAAAATAAAAGTTACCTATTTACAAAATTTGGACATCCTGATTCCAAATATGGAATCCATTTTTCCAAATTCATAACACAGAGGTGGAAGAAATTAATTTAAAATTAATTCCTGCTGTCAAAACAAAAAGCGTGTTTTTATGATATAATAACTATCAAAAGATTGACACCTGTTTATTTCCAATTTAATTGTGAAATTATGTCCAGTGACCAACATTGTATTAAATGGTAAAAATATATTCTAAATATACTTCAAAATTAGTAAAATTCATAATTTATCACAATTAATTATTTTGATTAAAAAAGTTGTTTTTAATTAAAATTTAGTAATTTTCACTATTCATCAAAATATGAAATTTATCCGAAAAATACCAAAATTCCACCTTACGATAAATTCGATACGACGGATCCAAAAATGAAGTCCATTTTGAATGATAATATTTATAAAATTTCAAAAAGTAGGTATTACTAATCATAACGGCTAGTTTAATTAGTTGTGGTGTGTTAGAACTCAAGATTGCGTACAACACATGCTATTGCATTATTCTAAGGGAAACGTACCCTGGAAGCTTGAGGTGTTACATTCTAAATTTTTTCTGTCACTATTCTAAATAATTTATTTATTTAGTCAAATTTAATATATAATAGTTTAAAATATTGGATTTAAGAAGGGTTCACTATTAAAAGTCGGTAAAAGTGCATTTTTGAAAAATACTTATTTTATCTGAAAAAAATGAAGTTTTTCTTTCATTATGTCTAAGAAACTCATAATATGGATTCTAAAGTTATAAGGATTATATAAAGTTCAAAATTCAGTTAATACTATTCATAACTTCTTTTGAACGGCTTGATTGGTAAGTCAAGGTGCACTTGAACTCGGTGTTGCGTGTAGTGAAAGTTATTGATTTATTTTGAAGAATGAAGACAATATGAAATCTTGGGGTGTGACATTCTTCCCTCCTTCAAAAAATTTCGTCCTCACAATTTGATATTGTTCATTGAAAATAAAGGTTGAATTTTAGAAAATATCTTTGTGGGAAAACCCACATCGGAAACTGTGTTAATAAAATTTAGTCTTAATAAGATGAAAAGAGAAATGAAAGGGTCACCACCAAATCATGATCTCGATTAGGAGAAAATTTGTGGAAATTAGAGACGTATAATTGAAGGAAAAAGGTAAATATTTATAGGTAGTGATTGAGGTCATCAATCACAAACAAGTGTGAAATTAAGGGACTTAAATTCATCAATCTATGATGATTTAAAATACCATTGGTTCAACAAAACATATGGTATTAGGATAACACATTTTTTGTTTTAATATCCCTTCACTAAGGTATAATAATTAATTTCATCATTGAATAAGAGAAGAAGAAAAATACACTATTGACAAGTAGAGTCTGGTCTATTAACTAAGTTCTACCACAAACACATCTTTTACTATAAAAGATAATAGAACATAAAAATAATATTATATTTATCCTATTCGTACAGGGTTCAAGAAAATTGAATTTATAATTCATCTACAAGAAAGATAAAAATACTACATTATTCAATCGAGGACATAATGTGGGTCAGTGGTAGGTGATACACCCTTTTCGCCCTTCGGTTATGGGTTCAAGTCTTGCGACCTTGCCGGACGCAACGGGTTGCCGCCCGAACTTCGGGTTGTCCTTTTTATGGAAATCCAAAATAATCTCAAACTAGAATTATCCATAATACTTCTGTCCAAACTCACAGTCCAAATTTTGTATGGAAGGTAAACACAATGAAGTTCCTTTTTCCTACGTAATAACATGTGAACACCTTCATCATGTATTTTTTTTAAATACTACTCATCCTGCATTACCAAAAAACCTTATTAATTACATTCAAGCTCCTTTAATCCTTATAGAATACTGGATATACATCTTCTATCCAAAAAAGTTGTGAACTTTTACAATGACGTGAATAGAAATCATTAATCAGTTTCAAGGTAGTCAAGAATATACAATTTAATTTTTTTTAAAATCAACCATCTCTTATTCCAGAATCACTACCTCATTTTCAGAACCATATTATGTTTTATCTTTCTCTAAACAATATACTTTCCATAAATTTAACATGTTATTAAGACACTTTTCTTGGTTCCACACGATCTCAAAATTGTACTGCAGTACAATCCTTATATAATCCATAATTATATTAACCAGTACATTGTTGATACAACACTCAAATGACATAATCCTTTAATAACACCACAGAACTCTAATCATTCCTCTTCATCTGTGGTAGTATCATAACATTATTATTATCCAATAGCATCATTTGTGGCATACTCGGATGATTCGGACATTGGTTCGCCTAGTGTCCCAACTCCTTGCAGATGAAGCTTTTTACATTTGAATTCTTTTTCTTTCCCTTGCAGTAACGTACTTTGTGTCCATTTTCTCCACACTTATAACAAACTCTCATTCCCTTTAGGCATTTACCAAGGTGATTCTTTCCACAATTATCACATATGGGAAAATCCGTTTTTCCCTTCTTCCCTTTATCCATCTTTCCCTCTTCCATCCTTTTCATCTCTTTCATCCCTTCAAATCCATAGGACTCAAAGAATTCATTACTTATCTTCTTAAAACATGACATTATTTCTTCATATGTTGAGAGTACGTGGGAGACTATTTCCATTATTAATTCTGGCTTAAGACAATGAAAGATATGATCCTTCTTACTCGTTGGATCATAGGTATTGCTGGAGTTCTCATTCCTTCTACTGGGCGCCATTTCTATACAGTGGCATACACTAGGTCTATTTATGAATTACAATTCATAATTTCAAACATGTAAAATACCTAATGTAAATTGAGCAGTTTATGGATATAATCCATAAGCATAAAAAATATTTTCTTTGAGTAAGTATATACTCATGAGCCCTTCAAAATGGATTGTAAATAAAATGAGAATTATCCTAAGAAAATCCCCCGGGAGGGTCGTATCCAAGAGTGCAGCAAGGCTCATTGTCAGGAACCATTTCTCGTTCGATTCTAGCTCAAAGTGGTGTTTTCAGGTTTTACCCCTAGGTATATCTGTGCCAGAGCCGCCTCTACCTGCTCGTATCCAGATAAGGATGTATTGCTCGGAAAACTCACAAAATCTCTACAATACCAAAATTCTAGGAAGTTCTCCTATACTAATCCTCAAATTCTATCTTAGGGCCATGTGCTCTAATTAGAGTTTATCTAAATCTATTTTCCAAGGTTATTTCTAATCTTCCTCTGATACCAACTGTAACGCCCCGACCCCAGTTACTCAAAGTCGGTGCATTATTTTAATACATTGGCATGATTACAAGGAATAATGTCCGGAAGGACCGATCAGTTTTGCAGTCTTGGAAAATAGATTACATACATGAACATTACATTACAATTTCAATCATAGAATACAAAATTGTTAGTGCTTTGAGAATACCATTATTTCCTTGTCTTAACCCTGCATATGAATCACAATACACTTCTTGGGATCCTGGGAAAAATAAAACATTGAAAGGGGTGAGCTCAGATGCTTAGTAAGGATAATAGTACAGCAGAAAATTTCCTAAAAAAATATAAATATTTAAGGAAATGTATAACTAAAACAAAAGCCTTTTAAACTTGAATTTCAACATAATGTGGAAAATATTAAATGAAATTATGCCATTTACTTACTCACATGGATATTCTACTAGTCGAATAATCACATGAAATATCAATAACCACTTTCATATTAAGGGAATGCATAATGATGAAATTTAATTTCTTTGTCAAGGCCTCGTCCCAAGACCTAGGGGATAACTGTAACCGGAACCCAACCCATAGTGCCTCTAATAACCGGACACCAACCCGGAGTGCCTCTAATAACAGGACACCAACCCGAAGTGCCTCTAATAACCGGGCACCAACCCAGAGGGCCTCTAATAACCGGAGACTAAACCGGGGTACCTCTAATAACCAAAGAACAGACTGGAGGGCTTAATTTTACCTGTCCCCAATCCGGAACATACATGTCCAACACATTCATCTGTATGAAACGTTGAAATATAACATAAACATTCGGATTAAAAATAACTTATGAAATGTTAATACTTTAAACATAAACCATGAGTGACATAAGAATAACTCATCCACAATCAAACATATCACAAAACCTTAAATAAAATATGGATGTTTTGTATCATAATAAATAAACTTCAAATAAGTTTAAAATCCATCAAAGGATGTTGACATAGATGAAAGCAAAACTATTTTAGAGAAATATATCTTTTTTTAAAATCATTTTAAAAGTCACATAATTATAAAATAATACATTCAATTTGAAAATATTCTTATATGCTTGTAAGGGAAGCTTCGACGAATTTATAACAGAAGAAAATAGCCGCACCCGCCATATAAGTTAAAAAATCATTCTTACCTTAAATTTTTCGAAAAGGTCAAAAAGTACCTTGTTTGGAAAACGACAGAAATATTCCTTTCAAAAATGTAATAGGGTATAAATGACTATTACCCATTTTGTATTTATTAGTAAAAAAACTTGAATTACTTTTTTTGGAAACATGGATGTGGGTGATAATGAGGTCCCAGCAGATAAATACGTATAAACAACCGCGGATAAGGAAGAGATTGTGAAGTAAACCCTTACCAATTTGGTATCATTCGAAACATACAACTCATGAAAGAGGTTTCATAAAAGGAATATGTAAATATACATAAATTAAAGTGTATTACACCAATAATACAATTATGTGTAGTACATATGCCACACAAAAGGTAATAGTGGCAATATGGCATGAATCTCACAGGAATAAGTAATGAGATGAAAATTCTTTACCTTGTGTCCAACTTGACCCATTCCTTCTTTAATATCCTGAATAATAAACTAAAGTTAATTTATACTTTCTTAAGAACCTTTTTCAAGTTTATTATTCCTTTTATATCAATTATTACGATGTTATAAACATTTTGTAAACATTTAAGTTAATAACATTTATTTTGTCGATATTTGGTACTTGATTCAAAATGGACTTTTTATAATTACACGTTGTCCGTGTGGTCAATTGTTCATCATATCCAGAATGGTATTCATGATTTAGATATCATATATATCATATATATCCATTATATACATGTATTTATAATAGTACATAACATTTAGAGGTACGAAATGAAACGCATCGTTCATTGATCCGGTAAGCCGTACGTACGCATGAACGCTACTTTCATTTATATATCATACTTTAATGGAATTAAAACAAAATGATACATAAGTATATTATAATTCTAGTATAATATCATATATAATATAATTAACTCTATCCTTTATACATCCCACATAGGGGATTAACGAATCACATCACTTTGACGGGGCGGTAGTCCGCACTTCCTCTAATGAGATTATCATATTTACCCACTATGGAAATCATAAATTCTTGATATAATTGGGAATTACAGAAGAATAAGGAAATAATAAACATAATATATATCATATATAAATACATTTCCATCATAATGGCAACAATGAGAGGCGGTAAGATGTAATTGAACAATCATCGTTTCGTGAGGCGTTAGTTTGTCATCCACAGAAAAATTATGTTCTTCATCCATTAGATGGAGGTGTGTGTAAGTGTAGTTGTAATATTTCTTATAAAAACATTCTTGTATATTGAGGATACTTGTTTTGTCACAAAAGAAAGGAAATAAAAAGATTTTAGGGGTTGGGGAAGCAAAATAAAAGAAAACAACTTAAGAGAAACCATTAAATTTAATTTGGGTAACTTCCTTTGTATTGAACCCAAGGACTACTTGACATGTCTTCTTCCTAAGGTGTGGATTCTAGGGGGAGGAGAGGGATGTAGGGAGTGTAATTGGAAAGATATTGGACGAGCCAAATGGCATGAGAGGTGTGAGGAATTGCATAGAAGTGGTCTCTTTTTATATGGGAGAGGAGGGGCTCTTTAGGAAAGAGTGAAGATATTATTTTATAATATAATGATAGTCAGTTTCTAATGGTCCCAAAATCATTATAGTCGAAGATAAGATGACTCAGGGTAGAAATATAATCAACCAATTGGAATTGGACAGGTTTTAGATAGTATTTTAATCATTATAATGTTATTTATTTAAATGATTTATTAATGAGGTAAACATTGCATCATTGTTGTGTCATTAATAATTTAAATTATTTGATGTCTAAAAATTATAAAAAAATACTATAATGTAATAAATCGTTTGATATTTCTAATGAATATTTAAAATCGAAAATCCAACATATATAAACCTATGTAACAATTGTTTTTCTAAAAGATATAAGCTTATGTCATTTTTGTATTCACTTTAACTTAATTAATATAAAATGTCACTATCACATATAAGCGGATCCATGGGGTCCCAAAATCGACCCAAGGATGACCATGGTCGGATATGTATTCACCAATAAGTTTAGGGCATGTTTTAGGGTAATTTGGTATTATTATTATATTATTTTGTTACCCTTATTTACCGGATTTACCCATTAACCATGGTAAATAAAATATTTACCGAAGTAATTATTCAAAATAAGTAAAAATAAAAGTTACCTATTTACACAATTTGGACTTCCTGATTCAAAATATGGAATCCATTTTTCCAAATTCAAAACACAGAAGTGGCAAAAATTATTTTAAAATTAATTCCCGCTGTCAAAACAAAAAGGGTGTTTTTAAGATATAATAACTATCAAAAGATTGACACTTGCTTATGTCCAATTTAATTGTGAAATTGTGTCCAACGACCAATATTGTATTAAATGGTAAAATATATTATAAATATACTTAAAAATCACTCAAATTAATAATTTATCACTATTAATTATTTTTATTAAAAAAGTTGTTTTAAATTAAAATTTAATAATTTTCACTATTCATCAAAATATAAAATTTATCCGAAAATACCAAAATTTCACCTTAGGATAAATTCGATACTACGAATCCAAAAATGAAGTCCATTTTAAATATAAGATTTATAAAATTTCAAAAAGTAGGTATTACTATTCTTAACGTCTAGTTTAATTTGTTGTGGTGTGTTAGAACTCAAGATTGTGTACAACACACGCTATTGCATTATTTTAAGGGAAACGTACTATGGAATCTTGGGGTGTTACATTCTAAATTTTTGCTGTACCTATTCTAAAGAATTAATTTATTTAGTCAAATTGAATATATAAAAGTTTATAATATTGGATTTAAAAAGGGTTCACCATTAAAAGTCGGTAAAAGTTCATTTTTGAAAAATACTTCTTTTATCTGAAAAAATGAATTTGTTCTTACATTATGTCTAAGAAACTCATAATATGGATTCTAAAATTATAAGGATTATATAAGGTTTAAAATTCAGTTAATACTATTTATAACTTCGTTAGAACGGCTTGTTTGGTAAGTCATGGTGCGCTTGAACTCGGTGTTGCGTGTAGTGAATGTTATTGATTTATTTTTGAAGAAGTAACACACTATGATATGTTGGGGTGTTACATTCTTCCCTCGTTCAATAAATTGCTTCCTCACAGTTTTATATTGTTTATTGAAAATAAAGGTTGAATTTTAGAAAATATCTTTGTGGGATAACCCACATCGGAAATTGTGTTAATAAAATTTAGTCTTAATAAGAAGAAAAGAGAAATAAAAGGGTCACTACCAAATTATGATCTCGATTAGGAGAACATTGGTGGCAATTAGAGACGTATAATTGGAGTAAAAACGTAAATATTTATAGGTAGTGATTGAGTTCATCAATCACAAACAAGTGTAAAATTGACTGACTTAAATTCATCAATCTATGATGATTTAAAATACCATCGGTCCAACAAAACATATTGTATTAGGATAACACATTTTTTGTTTTAAGATCCCTTCACTAAGGTATAAGAATTAATTTCATCATTGAATATGAGAAGTAGAAAAATACATAGTTGACAAGTAGAGTCCGGTCCTTTAACTTATTTCTACCAAAAACACATCTTTTACTCTATAAGATAATAAAACTTTAAAATAATATTCTATTAATCCTATTCGTATAGGGTTCAAGAAAAATGAATTTATAATTCATCTAGAAGAAAGGTAAAAATACTACATTATTCAATCGAGGACATAACGTGGGTCAGTGGTAGGTGATACACCCTTGTCGCCATTCGGTTGTGGGTACAAGTCACGCGGCCTTGCCGGACGCGACGGGTTTCCGCCTGACCTTCGGGTTGTCCTTTTTATGAAAATCCAAAATAATCTCAAACTAGAATTATCCACAATACTTCTGTCCAAACTCACAGTCCAAAATTTGTAAGGAAGGTAAACACAATGAAGACCCTTTTTCCTACGTAATAACATGTGAACACCTTCATCATGTATTTTTTTTAAAATACTGCTCATCCTGCATTACCACAAAACCTTATTAATTACATTCGTGCTCCTTTACTCCTTATAGAATACTGGATATACATCTTCTATCCAAAAATGTTGTGAACTTTTACAATGATGGGAATAGAAATCATTAATTAGTTTCAAGGTAGTCAAGAATATCCAATATAATTTTTTTTAAATCAACCATCTCTTATTTCAGAATCGTTACCTCATTATTAGAACTATATTATGTTTTATCTTTCTCTCAACCATATATTTTCAAAAACATTAACCTGCTATTCAGCCACTTTTCTTGGTTCCACATGATCACAAAATAGTACTGCAGTAAAATCCTTATATAATCCATAATTATATTAACCAGTACATTGTTGTTAAAACACTCAAATGACATAATCCTTTAATAACACCATAAAAACTCTAATCATTCCTCTTCATCTGTGGTAGAATCATAACTTTATTATTATCCAATAGCATCATTTCGGGAATACTCGGATGATTTGTACATTGGTTCACGTGGTGTTCCAACTCCTTGCAGATGAAGCTTTTTACATTTGAAACCTTTTTCTTGCCCTTGCAGTCACGTACTTTGTGTCCTTTTTCTCCACACTTATAACAAACTCTCATTCCCTTTACGCATTTACCAAGGTGATTCTTTCCAGAATGATCACATATGGGAAAATCCTTCTTTCCCTTCTTCTGTTTATCCATCTTTCCCACTTCCATCCTTTTCATCTCTTTCTTCCCATCAAATCCATAGGACTCAGAGAATTCTTTACTTATCTTCTTAACACATGAAATTATTTCTTTATATGATGAGGGTACAGGGGAGACTATTTCCCTTTCTTAATTATTTCTTAATACCACGAAAGATATGATCCATATTACATGTTGGATCATAGGTATTACTAGAGTTCTCATTCCTTCTACTGAGCGCCATCTCTATACAATGTCATACACTAGGTCAATTTATGAATTACAATTCATAATTACAAACATGTAAAATACCAAATGTAAATTGAACAGTTTATGGATATAATCCATAAGCATAAAAAATATTTTCTTTGAGTAAGTATATACTCATGAGCCCTTCATAATGGTTTGTAAATAAAATGATAATTATCCTAAGCAAATCCCCCGGGAGTGTCGTAATCAAGAGTGTAGCAAGGCTCGTTGTCGTGCACCAGTTCCCATTCGAGTCTAGCTCAAAGCGATGTTTTTGTGTTTTACCCCTTGGTACATCTGTGCCAGAGCCGCCTCTACCTACTCGTATCCAGACAGGGATGTATTTCTTGGAAAACTCACAAAATCTCTATAATACAAAAATTCTGGGAAGTTCTCCTATACTAATCCTCAAAATCAATCTTAGGGCTATGTGCTCTGATCAATGTTTATCTAAATCTAGTTTCCAAGGTTGTTGCTAAACTTCCTCTGATACCAACTGTAACGCCCCAACCCCAGTTACCCAAAGTCGGTGCATTATTTTAATACATTGGCATGATTACAAGGAATCAAGTCCCGAAGGACCGATCAGTTTAGCAGTCTTGGAAAATAGATTACATACATGAACATTACATTAGAATTTCAATCATAGAATACAACATAGATAGTGCTATAAGAACGCCATTATTCCCTTGGCATAACCCTGCAAATGAATCACAATACACTTCTTGGGATGCTGGGAAAAATTAAACATTGAAAGGGGTGAGCTCAGATGCTCAGTAAGGATAATAGTACAACGAAAACTTTCATAAATAAATATAAACATTTAAGGAAATGTATAACTAAAACAAAATCCTTTTAAACATGAATTTCAACATAATGTGGCAATGATTAAATGAAATGATTCCATTTACTTACTCACATGGATATTCTACTAGTCGAATAATCACATGGAATATCAATAACCACATTCATATTAAGGGAATGCATAATTCTGAACTTTAATTTCTTTGTCAAGGCCTCTCCCTAAGACCTAGAGGCTAACTGTAACTGGAACCCAACCCGGAGTACCTATAATAACTGACACCAACCCGGAGTTCCTCTATGAGCCGGACCCCAACCCGGAGTGCCTCTAATAACCAGACACCAACCCAGAGTGGCTCTAATAACTGGAGACCAAACCGGGGTACCTCTAATAACTAGAGACCAAACCGGAGGGCGTACTTTTACCGGTCACCAACCCGAAACATACTTGTCCAACACATTCAGTTGAAGGAAAGGATGAAATATAACATAAACATTCGGATTAAAAATAACTTATGAAATGTCAATACTTTAAACATAAACCATGAGTGACATAAGAATAACTCATCCACATTCAAACATATCACAAAACTTTCAATAAAATATGGATGTTTTGTATCATAATAAATCAACTTCAAATAAGCTTAAAATCCATCAAAGGATGTTGACATAGATGAAATCAAAACTATTTTAGAGAAATACCTCTTTTTTTTAAATCATTTTAAAAGTCACATAATTATAAAATAATACATTAAATTTGAAAATATTCTTATAAGCTTGTAAGGGAAGCATCGACGAAGTTATAACGGCGGAAAATAGCCGCACCCGCCGTATAAGTTAAAAAAACATTCTTACCATAATTTGTCGAAAAGGTCAAAAAGTACCTTGTTTGGAAAACGACGGAAAGATTCCTTTAAAAAACGTAAAAGGGTATAAATGACATTAACCCATTTTCTATTTAATAGTAAAAAAAATTTGAAAGACATTTTTACGAAACATGGATGTGGATGATAATGAGGTCCCAACAGATAAATACTTATAAACAACCTCAGATAAAGAAGAGATTGTGAAGTAAACCCTTACCAATTTGGTAACTTTCGAAACATACAACCCATGAAAGAGGTATCATAAAAGGAATATGTTAATATTCATAAATTAAATTGTATTACATAAAGAATACAATTATGTCCCGTACATACACCACACAAAAGGTAATAGTGGCAATATGGTATGAATCTCCCAAGAAGAAGTAATGAGATGAAAATTCCTTACCTCATGTCCAACTTGACCCGTTCCTTCTTTAATATCCTGAATAATAAACTAAATTTAATTTCTACATTCTTAAGAACCGTTTTCTAGTTTATTATTCCTTTTATATAAATTATTACCATGTTATAAACATTATTTAAACATTTAAGTTAATAACGTTTATTTTGTCGATATTTGGTACTTGAGTCAAAATGGACTTTTTATAATTACACGTTTTCCATGTGGTCAATAGTTCATCATATCCAAAATGGTATTCATGATTTAGATATCATATATATCATATATATCCAGTATATACATGTATTTATAATAGTACATAACATTTAGAGGTACGAATGGAAATGCACCGTTCATGGAGACGGTAAGTCATACGTACGCATGAACGTTACTTTCATTTCTATTTATTACTTTAATGGAATTAAATCAAAATTATACATAGGTATATTATAATTACAGTATAATATCATATATAATATAATTAACTCTATCCTTTATACATTCCACATAGGGGATTAATGAATCACATCACTTTGAGGGGGCGGTAGTCCGCACTTCCTCTAATGAGATTATCGTATTTACCAAATATGGAAACCATAAAGTCTTGATATAATTGGGAATTACAGAATCATAAGGAAATCATAAACATAATATATATCATATATAAATACATTTCCATTATAATGGCCACCATGAGAGGTGGTAAGATGTAATTAAACAATCTTCGTTTCGTGAGGCGTTAGTTTGTCATCCACAGAAACATTATGTTCTTCATCCATTAGATGGATGTGTGTGTAAGTGTAGTTCTAATACATCTTATAAAAACATCCATGTATATTGAGGATACTGGTGTTATTACAAAAGAAAGGAAATAAAAATAGTTTAGGGGTTGGAGAAGAAAAATAAAAGAAAAAGGCTTAAGAGAAACCATTACCTTTAATTTGGGAAACTTCCTTTGGTTTGAACCAAAGGACTTCTTGAAGTGTCTTATACCTAAGGTGCGAATTCTAGGTGGAGGAGAGGGATGTAGAGAGTGTAATTGGGAAGAGCTTGGATGATCAAAATGGCTTGAAAGAATAGAGTAATTGCATAGAAGTGGTCTCTTTTTATAGGGGAGAGGAGGGGTACTTTAGGAATGAGTGAAAATATTATTTTATAATATAATGATATTAGGTTTCTAATGGTCCCAAAATCATTATAGTCGAAGATATGGTGACTCATGGTCGAAATATAATCAACCAATAGGAATTGGACAGGTTAAAATAATATTTTAATCATTATAATCTTATTTATTTAAATGTTTTATTAATGAGGTAAACATTGCATCATTATTGTGTCATTAATAATTTAAATTATTTGATCTCTAAAAATTATAAAAAAATACTATAATGTAGGAAATCTTTTTATCTTTATAATTAATATTTTTAATCGAATTTCCAACATAAATAACCCTATGTAAAAATTGTTTTTCTAAAAGATATAAGCTTATGTCATTTTTGTATTCACATTAACTTAATTAGTATAAAATGTCACTATCACATATAAGTGGATCCATGGGGTCCCAAAATTGACGCATGGATGCCCATGGTCGGATATGTGTCCACCAATAAGGTTAGGGCACGTTTTAGGGTAATTTAGTATTATTATAATATTATTTTGTTACCCTTATTTACCGGATTCACCCATTAACCATGGTAAATAAAATATTTACCGAAGTAATTATTCAAAAATGTGTAAAAATAAAAGTTACCAATTTACAAAATTTGGAAATCTTGATTCCAAATATGGAATCCATTTTTATAAATTCAAAACACATATGTGGAAGAAATTAATTTAAAATTAATTCCCGCTGTCAAAACAAAAAGCGTGTTTTTAAGATATAATAACTATCAAAAGATTGACACTTGTTTATGTCCAATTTAATTGTGAAATTATGTCCAATGACCAAAATTGAATTAAATGGTAAAAATATATTCTAAATATACTTCAAAATCACTCAAATTAATAATTTATAACTATTAATTATTTTGACCAAAAAAGTTGTTTTTAATTAAAATTTAGTAATTTTCACTATTCATCAAAATATCAAATTTATCCGAAAAATACCAAAATTTCACCTTAGGCTAAATTCGATACTAAAAATCCAAAAATGAGATCAATTTTGAAATAAAAGATTTATAAAATTTCAAATAGTATGTATTACTATTCATAACGGCTAGTTTAATTAGTTGTGGTGTGTTGGAACTCAAGATTGCGTACAACACACACTATTGCATTATTCTAAGGGAAACGTACCATGGTAGAATGGGGTGTTAAACTCTAAATTTTTGTTGTCCCTATTCTAATGAATTAATTTATTTAGTCAAATTGAATATATAAAAGTTTAAAATATTGGATTTAAAAAGGGTTCACCATTAAAAGTCGATAAAAGTGCATTTTTGAAAAATACATCTTTTTTCTAAAAAAATGAATTTGTTCTTACATTATGTATAAGAAACTCATAATATGGATTCTAAAATTATAAGGATTATATATATTTCAAAATTCAGTTAATACTATTCATAACTTCTTTTGAACGGCTTGTTTGGTAAGTCATGGTGTGCTTGAACTCGGTGTTGCGTGTAGTGAAAGTTATTGATTTATTTTGATGAAGTAACACACTATGAAATCTTGGGGTGTTACATATATGTATTTCATTTCTCTCTCCCCCTTGATGATTACACCTTTTAGGCTAGTAATAGGATGTGGAGGATAGTGACCACCTAATTTATGTTGGGAATATGCCCTTGGTTGGAAACTAGCACTAAGGGTATATCATACATATAAATGTGAGGCATTACCCTATTATAGGAACATACAAAATAGAGATATAATAAAGATACACAAATCAACTCATGCTCATAATGATAAAAGTAACCAAATAGTATACAAGTAATTTCAGGCAAATGTAAAAAAAATATGGAAGGAAACTGAAAGAACAAAAAAGGTAAACTCAACAGTGTCCATGAAATCCAAACAGATCCAGAACAATGACAAGCCAAAAATATTTACCTTGATCGCAAACATACTCCTACTGACCTGAAAAAAGATTATATATATGTGGAATCATCATAATGTTACACTCAGTAGGATCTTCTCTAGAGCCTCTCGTGAAAAGAAAAAGAAATCTTACCAAATCATATTGAACAATAGGTGAAACTAACTCCTTGCATAAATAGTTATATTAAGTACCTAGCCTCATGAAGGCTACCTCTTACCATATCAAAGATACATGTGGGATTATATAATATAGTAAAAAATCATCAAGGTCACCCCACATGTACTTCACTAATTGTTTGATGCTATGACCAAACAATACTTGTCCTGATACATCTCTCTCAAAAATAAGCTAGCATGATGACACATGGGCTAGGTATCATAAAATTCATGTCATTAATCACACCTTTTCAATATATCTTTCCACATATCCTAAGTAACCATGTTGTATTAATGATCCCCCACAATTGGTATGAATTGTATCATACATGAAGTATTATACCCCTAGCCATCAAAACCCATACACCGTGTATGGTACCACAATGAATCACCACCCTTACAAATCATTCCTATAATAATACTTTAGATAATATAACCATAGATACATGTGTCTAAAATATCCACAATCCCTTAATCCCTATAAAAACATTTATGGGGAAACTAGACACCATGAATACGAGACGATAATACAATTAGGAGAAGATAATGATACTAGATGGTGTAGTCATCCATCTCACCCTTTCTAATTTAGTTGTCGGGGAAAATACACTACTAGAGTCCCTTGGTTGTCATTCACTCTACCAACATGGATGGATTGTTTAATAAATCACAAAATTTTGATAATATATTATTTCCCAAGACCACAATATAGTCATAACCAAGTCATAGGCTAAACAATAGCGATCATCTCTCAGACACCTAAATTCTACTTATCACGTTGAGAGATCCTGTAACCACAGAAGCAATAAAAGGAGATATTTAAAATTAGTTATATTCTTTTTACACTACAAAAAAATTTATTTTGTTAATTAACTGTTTATTAACATTATTTTGATTATATTTCATTAACCATCAAATTGAATTCCATTCACTCCAAGAATACTCCTACTATTTCCATAATTTATTAGTATTAATGGAAACATTTTCATTACCTAAAGAACTAAAATCATGGGATAAAAATTTATTAATATTTATAACCATATAATACTTCTAGTTACTCATTGAAAACAACCTAAACTACCATTACAAGATGTAAACAAAACACATCCATCTACCTCAAATAGTTGGGAATGGAATGTAATTAAAACTAGAAACACAATAATTTCACCATTAAACATATTCATTAACAATGAATGAATATCATATATCATCACAATAATGAGTAAGAATAACTTCAACGTATTCCTTCATATCTTTTTTCATTACTGACACTAGCATGCATATCACAATGTATCTCACCATCACAGATGTCAAATATTACCAAAAACTATGGACTCCCTTCCCATATTTCATTAGTAATACCAGTCTCAAATCACATCCCATAAAAAGGATCATATCCATATAAAAAAAGGTAGCATGATATTAACATAATCAAGAACATAACATTCTCCTAAAAACAAGGAATTCATCCTTCAATTGAAAACTGGCTCCCACAACACCATCAAAAGGCATTAATCCTTAAAATTAAAGTAGTTAGACATGGGCCAAAACAATTTTATTTATTAAAAAATTGGTTTCTATACCATATTTAATTAACCAATTCAATTATCAAAGGTAATAAATTTTAATGACATAACAAATCATCTATAAAAATTCTTATGGTGTAATGGCGTTATACAACTACTCCAAAAATAATTACAAGGACCAAAAAATAAATAGTATGTTTTAATATAACATATATAATATAAAAATAAATATTATTACAATGAAAACACACACAAACAATGTGATGATGTGGGAATATCCAATCAACAATGGTAGAATATGAAATGCTAATCGTAAACAAAAACATCCATAGGATTAATGTGCTCTGGTCACTTTGGGACCGACTACATAGAAATGACACCACCCACACACACACATTTATTAGATTATGAAAAAATATTGTAGTGTAGGGAGTCAATGAAGATAGGCAACTGAAATGAATTGAAGTGCTAGAATTGAAACTACACACTAGAAGCACCCACAAAAAAAGAAATCGGTTTTAAGAAAACCTTACAACCATAGAAACATTTCTAGGCATCCAGATCAATTTAATATCCAAGAAAATCAATCCATATACATCATTGGATCACATAATAGGATGATCACTATAGTTCTCCAGATTCCATAAATGGTAACACATCTTCAACTGGGAAGAATGAAAATTGGCTCCACTATGACCAGCACCCTAATGGCGTGTAGGGGAGTCAGAAAGGCACCAGATGCGTTTTCTGATGAGAACAATGGCATAAACACTAGTGATATTGAAGATAATGAATATGATTCTCAATAAATAATGAGATCAAAGGTATACTTAACCACCATAGGGAATTAAAAAACCTCTACTTGCGAGAGGTCATCAATTTTGGAAATCTTGATCTCTATTTATTTGATGACCTTAACATCCTTAGAAGATGATTTCATAACTATTTTGTTCACTTAATGCAGGTTCCATAGAGGTGATTAAAGCCCATACCGTAACCTTAAATTTATAACTACATAGGCATGTGGAGGATTCTTTTAATCCAACACCAATGATCCTACCCAACTGCCCATGGATCAACACAAATCAATGGATGGTCAGGATAGATTAGGTGGCAACATAAATTGATGGAAAAAAATGAAAATAATATGTATACAATGGATATCCAAGGTGGAATCCCAAATCAAGAATTCCAAAAAAAGGAGAGGGCCATGTAAATAAACTCATGTGTTAAAATAAAAATATAATCCATCAAATATTAAAATGAGAAAATATTTAATAATAATTTTCATGTCTTGAAATAAATTTAAATGGATGAAAATTTTGAATATAAAATTTTCCATATGAAAATAAAGAATAACCAAATTAAAAAATCTCGACCATTTTAAATTGAAATTTTTTTATTTTATTTCACCGAAATATAATTCATGTGAAGCCTTATTCAAGATATCTATGAAATACATAAATGAGGAAAATGTTGCAGCCTTAGTCAAACAATCAGCTAGGTTTTCTTTTTTGTGTATTTTAGTAACACACACAGATCCAATTTAAATAACTTTTCTAATAAAATGACATAAAATATCTATGTTCTCAGACCAAACAATAAATTAAAAAATTTATAAAAATAAAGTGCAGATGGAGAATCACAGTGTACACTAATAACCGAATCACTTATACTATGATTAGAAATTAATTCCTTAAGACATATGGAATCTTTGAATACTACTATCAATGTTATATACTTGAATGCATTCGTTGAAATGGTCACCACTGATTTCAAATTGGATGTCCATTATATAGGTCCTTCACATGTAGTATAGACATAACCAGTTAGTTATTTCATAGTATCAATATTTCCAGTATAGTATGAAGCCACATAACCAATAATTAATTCAAAAGAATTAATATCCATAACATATATACATTAAATGAGATGAAGTAGAATAAATGTACATCGATATCCATTTAAGAGCATTCCAATGTGGCATTCCTAGATTTTCCATAAACATGATCAATGTATTGATAGAGAAGGAAACATCTGGTCAACTACGAATCATGGAATACATAATACATTCCACTATATTAGAGTACATGATTATACTCATTAATTCAATATCAGAAGATTTGGAATGTGACATAGATAAAGATAATTTAAAATGTTGACCTAATGGAAAACTAATAGGATTCAAACCATCAAATAACAAAATCTGAAGAACATTAATCATATAAGAATGTTGAGATACATAATGAATCTTATACTTCCTATCACAAAAAATTTCCTTGCCCTAAATTTTCATTGCATAGCCTAGATATTTCATTTCCAAAGATGAATTCAATTTCATGTTAACATGGGAGATTAATTTCGTTTCACAACATATGACAGAAATGTCATCTACAATGAGATGTAAATTAATCATCAATTTTTAACAGATTTAAAATATACACATGCATCAAATATACTCTTGTTAAAACCATTTTCTAATATGAATGAATCAAACTTCTTATAAAATTGTCTTGATGCTTTTTCATCCATGAAACTATTTATCAAGAATAAAATCTTGGTTCACTTTAAATTCTTGTTCAAAAGCAATAAGAGTCGACATGTAGAATTTTTCAATAAAATGGCAATAAATGTAATCTATTTTGACATATAACATTTCAATATGAAAATATTAATGGTTAGAAATAGAAAATGAAATTATTTAATACTTTTTCACTACAAGAGAAATAAGTTTAGAGTAATCAGTTACTTCTCTTTGAAGGAAGCCTTCGGCTACAATTCTACCTTTAAATATAATTTTATTTCATATAGTATTTTCTTATTTTTATTTATATATCAATTAACAATAAATAACATTAGATGTTGTTGGTTTCCTGATAATGGACCCCATATGTTTCTTTCATAGTGATTTCATATCTTATTCCATAGCTAATTTCAATTCATAGTGTTTCTATCATTGATAGGTAGATTGTAGCTTTGGGGGAACCACTCTATCAAGATATGTTGCCTCATTTAATGTTGAGGCAACCATATCAACGTGTATGTACCTAGGAAGAGGTCTAATGACCCTCCTCTTCATATCTCTAGTATGATGATAATCCCTAATGTCACTAGGAACTCAATTATCTTGAGTGTCATAAGAATCCAACTAAAATTATACCTCAGGATGAGAAAGGGTCACCTGTTAGGTAAAAGGGGTCTATATAGAAGAATCATTAACACTGGTAGGATATACCTCAAGATCCCACATATGAGAAGGATCAATAATATCATGGGAGGTAGGTTGGATACTAGAAATAATAGACTCTTGAAACATCACAACCAATGTAATAATACACTTTTGAAAGAGAGGTTTATCTACCCAATGCATATACCCCATCACTCCCTCAGTATACCCTATGATGATTCACGTGAATGCTCTAGGATCAATTTTATCATCACTAACAGGATCATTGGAATTGCATCAAAACTCCCTATGATTTTCACTGGATGGGTTGTTATTGCTCCACAATTTAATAGGATTCTTAAATCAATTGATAGATGTGTGAAACCTACATATTATGTAAACTATCATAGTGATATCTTCTTCCCAATATGATTTGGAGAAATTCCAAGCATGAAATCAGGCTACGAACCTACTCAAGAATCATACCATTTATTATTTCATATAGAAAATTCTACTATGTATTACGACTCTAGGTTTGTTGTTTTAAAATTACCTAAATTTTACAAATCATGACAAACTCAGCAGACTGGTATTCAAGGCCACTATCAGTCCCCAAATTCATTAAATTCATCACATACAAATTTTATACTGAGGCATGCCATGTTTTAAGCAACTCAATGATATAAAAATTATTTATCAATTATAAAAAATGAATTTCCTTGAAAATCCTTCTATAAATGTGTCAATGTAAGATCCTCCACCATGTGAGGCAGTCCTACAAAGTCCCCAAATTTCAACGTGAACATACTTTATATGGTGACATCCTTTAAATCTGTATCAATGAAAACTAAAACATTTAGACTTACCCTTGATACTAAGTTCAGAAAATGATATGTTGTATAGTGTAACATGAGTGAGAATCCCTTTCTTGCTGAATTTATCAAGGCCTTCATCACTCACATATCCTAGTGACCTATTCAAAAGCATAGAGTTTACATTGATAGGGACCTTGTGATTCCCAGCATCATTAAATGTTTTGTTCTATCCAAAACATATAACAAATTTATCAAGGATCCTTTAAGTAGCGTACGATCTCCCTCAGATATTCTAAGATAATCAAAATCTGATTTAAATGTAAAACCTCTCAGATCTAGGACACCTAGTGAGAACAAATTCTTGGGTAAATCATGAACCCATATCACATTAATATGGTGACAAGATAATGGATTGGGATACCTATCATAATAGAACATCAACCCATGATGCAACAACACATGTTGTTTCCTATAACAACCTATCTTACATCTCCCCCAATCATACAAGAAAATGAACTCCTATTCAGGACCATTGGGAAAAAAAATCATAAGACTAAGGCCCATTGTGATTCAATATTATATCAAGACAGAAAAAACACATTTGACTTTCATATCCTTGGTTAGTAAAGATTAATTATCACAAGACCGAAAAGAAGGTTTTCCAGATTTCAAATCTGGTCATTTGTGTCTAATATAACCAGGTTTCCCATAATGGTGGATGGTAACCTCCTTCATATTTGGTTTAGAATAATGTTTATGTGATTGGATAGGACTTTTCCTTCCCTTAGAATGTTTACCTTTCTTTTTCACTTGAAACTCCGAACACCCCTTCACATTTACACCCTCATATTCATTTTAAACCATAGCCTTGCAACGAAACTCATGTGAATGATAGGTGGATGTATCATCTAAAAAGTCAAGGAATCTCTTTAATACATCATATAATTATTAAAATGTTCAAATGAACTATCTAATTAAATTAAAATTATGATGGAGGGGTCATAATCTTTGACATTATATTTTATATTATGGATCATGAAAAAGATTTTATTAAACTTATCAATGTGTGTCTAGATTGTGGATACAAGATGCATCATGATGGGATACAATTTATTCTTCTTATGTAGACAACTATGTGATGATTTTCTTTATAAAAAATTTAATATTAGACCAAATATCTGATGTGGAGGTATCATAAGAATCCTTGGATTGGACTTTAAACCCTAAATACTAGGATAAAGGGCTTTATGCTTTGAACAAAATGTTGGGAGGGACGAATGAATAGGTTCTGATTCATTTACCATTAATGCGAAGACATACATGATGGTTCCTAGGTCATCAAAGGGATTATTTCATCCCATGTTGATCTAACATGGCTCAAATTTATAATCATCTCAAATTTAAATCAATCCATCCATAAAATTTGTCAATTTCATATTTGAAAGACTGTATTGCTTATTTGGGTGGCTCTTATACAACATTGGTATGGGGTAATTTCTGAATAAAACCCCCAAAAAATAATTCCAAGGACTACTAAATAAAAATATGGTTTAATTAAATATAAAAAATTGTAAAAGTAATTTAATTAAAATATAAAAACCACCAAACAGAGTGTTGATGGTGGAATAGTGAAACGAAACTACAAAATATTAAATGTGAATAAAAAAGGGAACACCATAATTTATGTAATATGGTCCCATTGGGACATAATAGAAGGCACAAAAAACACCCACAAACACACTTTTATTATATTCTCAAAACAAAAACATATTATGGTGCACGTAGGCAATGTAGATAGCCAACTAAAATACAAAGGAGCGCTAAAATAGAAATTATGCACTAGAAGTAGCAACCTAGATGGAATGGGGTTAATTAAATACTTAATACTCTAGAAAAATATCTAGGAATCCATATAACATCAATATCCATGAACATTGATCCCATTGATTCATTGGATGTAATAGTATGATGATCATGTTAGGTCTTCAGATACATTCTATGGTCACACATCTTCAACTAGGAAGAACCCCGCAGGATCCATTATGAGCCATGCACATGTGTTGTGATGGGGGTTGTCAATCCACAATATGTGATCACCAATGAGGATGATAGCACCACCACTAGATGAGAGAAAAAGGTGACCAAACCAACATGGTGAAGAAAAAAATCACCATCAATGAGAGTGAATCAATTTCGGTAATATGGATCTATTACTACCATATGAAAATTTCTTTTGAAAAACATCCATATTTGTTTCAAATATAGAATGTAGGTTCTATATGGGTTATGAAATATCCAACCAAACCCCTAACAAAATACTAGAATCGCCAAGGGGAGGCTGCCCTAAAGACAACACCGAACCTCCCACCTAGCAGCACATGGAACGGATCAAATCAATGGATGTACATGATAGATTATGATGAAGAATCCATTTATGTATATAAATGATGATAATAGTAATAAATTTTATTTGCATGTCAGCAGCCCAAATTGATTTGGCCAAAAAATGAGTGGGCAACATTAATTAGCTCATGTGGTAAAATGGAATAAAAATCCGTCATATATTTAAATGTGAAAATCATTAATAATAAATTTATGTATTCAAAAAATTTAAATTTATGAACAATTTAAATGGGTTAATTTCAATTTTAAATATGAAAACAAAAAATATCATAATTAACAACAAGCTATTAAATTATTTAAACATTCTCTACGATATAAGCTTCCAGTTTCAAAAACATAAGGAAGAAAAAATTCATTATTCATTCCTTTAATTATTTTAAAACATCATCCCAACATCATGTAATTAATAAAATTACACTAAAACATGGAAAAAATATACATTTAAACATGCATAATTGCGTCAATTTTATTTCCATGAAATTATGATTAACACCAGATTTTTTAAACATGTCTCCTCTTTGATTCTTTATCTCACTAACAAAAAATTATTGGATTTATTTTATTTATCCAAAATAATTAATTTCAACATGATAAACCATGAATAAAAATGTTCTATAAAAATAACATTATAAATAAAACAATATCTAGCAATACAAGAAGAAAACCATTATCACGGTGGAAAGCTACAACATGTGATCGCTAAACAAAAACTAATTCCATTTTCTAATCCATTTTATTTTTCATTTGGTAAATTCCATTATTATAAAAGGAAATAAAACAATTTGAATATATGATTTCATGTATATAAATAGGTGAATAAAAGTATCCCCAACCTCAATTCTTCGGCATTCTTCATATAAGAAGGAATAAATGTCACAGATCTATGATAAGCTCTTCCATAAACAAACAACGATCTCCCAATGATTATGTTACAGTAAAGCATTGATAAATGATAAATAAATCCAAATTATAATAATGGATATTATCCACCATAATATGGAATGAAAAAGGGGAGGAAATGAGATCAAAATGATTGAAATCCCAATCAAAGAGGATGGCCCAACATAAGATTACAACCAATTTAACTCGAAAAGTCAGGATTGGTACCTATTGATAGGTGGAATCAAAAACTTTGAAAAGGACCCTTGGGTTCCTAGGATTCTAGAGAAATGTGGGAAAGAAAACATGGTCTCGGTATCTTAGATGTGATTATAGGAAGGTATATTATTAGGGGGCCATAGCGCATCCCCTAAAACCAAGTAGTAGACCAGATAGACTACTACACAGTTGGAGGATACCATATCACATCCCCTGGTAAAAACTGCGTCCGGGATCCAATTTAAGAACCACAGTGTGAATACTATTTAGCATGGAGTATGGAATCTAAAATAGCCTATAGAATACATATTATCCACTCTAATTTGGATGTATCATATAAAACCACTACGTCACAGCCACCTATCTCCACGTTGCGTCACTCAACAACAGGGATGCCCCTAGGCCTCAGCCAACCATCATGGTGCAACCAAGCCTAAAAATATAGTATCCATGATATTCCTCCTTCGATCCTCCCTATTCTGAATTTGGGATACCACTATGTAGAAGCCTAACCTATGATAAAACCCATGGATCCCCATCAAAACCTGGCCTAAAATTTTAATGGCACTAAACTTGTTTCCAAATTTACCCTCAAAACTCATTGAAACCACCTCCAAGTTCTTCAAAACCCAAAATAGATACTGAGAAAGGACACTGAGGTTTTATCACTTACACTATATATGTACAAAAAATGGTAACAATTACACAAATATTAAGCGAATTATTTGAATTTTGATCTCATTATATATTTAAATAGTTTCATAATATACATTTAAAAAATATTATTTTATACAGATCACTCTACAAAAATAATTCATGATATGTAACATCAATAATTAATAACATAGAAACTAATATGTATGAAAAATTAAGAATATGTTATAAAATACTCTAATAACTCATCATATCACCTTATAAGGATCCTAATTTCAATGACCATGTTCACCAAATTTTCAATTGATTCATAAAAATTTTATATAAAAAATAAAATATTTTATCAATATATAATGAAGTCACCAATAACATTTGAACTCAGTTTCAAATAAATTTAATTTATTCTCATAATTTTTATACTGTTTTTATCTACTTATCACTGCAAGATCATTATCATATAAATATAATAGTATAAAACGTATTCCAACAATATATCCTAATAATATTTATTTCAATAAGATTCATAATTAAACAATTATACAGGGAATCAAAGGTTGTTGATGTTGAATATACAATTTATAATACAAATAATACTAAATAAGGCATTCAATTTTGTGTTTAATATAATGATAAAAAATTCGGTTGTATAATGTTGAATATTTTTCATATATGATAGTATAATAACAAACCAATCTCAAAATAGAGATAGAAATCATCGTAGTTAATGTATTTCAATCACCTCTGTTAAGTCATTGTTTTAATAAGTAGATATTGTAAAAATATTTAATATAAATATAAGATTATAGGGATACACAGAATCAATACATGAAATCATGTATTCATGATGTTGTGATCTTATACATTGTTTTGATTCTAAAATAATGGTATCTTCCATTTAAATATAATTAAATAAATTAATAAATTCTCTAAATGAGGTATCCCTAAAAACACTTCCATTGAAAAAGATTTATAAATATCCACACTTTATCATCACTAGTAAAAAAGCGCTGAAAAATTGGATACCTTTATTAATGCTTTTATACTAGTGCTGATATTGGGCATATTTCAAATAATACATTTCTTTTAAAAAATTTAATATATTTATATATTTATATATATATATATATATTGATATAAATATAGTATATATTTTTTATATATGTTTTAATAAGGATAAATACAAATTTATACCTAAAACATAAGATATTTAGTAAAAAAGCTTATGATTTGATTTAAAATATATCATCAATTAAACGCATTGCAAGTTTTATGTAGTAATAGTCATTTAATAAAAATTTAAATGTTAAAAAATTAATAAAAAATTAATAAAAGATCTAAAATATGTTGAAAATGCATCTTGAACTTCAAATGGCCATAACTATTGATTCGGGAGTCTGTTTGGCCTCTACCCCAAAACAAATAAAATCATGTGATTAGATATACAAGCCAATGGCCTATTATAATCTATACATCTCATTTTTTGTGACTAAAAAATGTTCATAATGCCTCCAAAATTGTGTTTTTTGTTGGGGTACCCTAATGTTTTATCATTTTACTATTTTTCGGCCTCCCTAAATGGGGAATTTTTCCATTTATCATTATGGATAAATTTATTCCAAGTTATTACATTAATATTGATGTTATGGTTTTGAAATTTATCTGTTTTCACAATGTAATATTATTTATACTCAAATATTTATCAATATATACATAATTTTTATTTATTCAGTCATAAAAGTGTATTTTTATAAAAAAAATAATTAATCATATTTATAAATAAAATATATTTCTATCTATATAAACCATATATAAATAAAAAATAATATCCATTTTATTAAAAATACCAATTTATTAATATTTATGTACATATATATATATATACGATTAATATATTTATGACATTAATATATATATATGTATTTGTGTGTGAGTTGAAAAACTAATATTGGTTCATCTACATATTCAAATATATATATATATATATATAATATGAAAATAAATATAAATGTGTATAAGTATATTTATAGCTTCACACATGTGTATAAATATATATATATTAATTTATTTATAAATACACACACAAATACACAAACCCACAAAAAAATTTTATATATGAATTCAAATATATATATGGATAAAACATTTAATGAAAAATATTTAAATATATGGTTAAAAATGTAACAATATATATATATCATAAAATGAGAAAAAAACATTATAGGTGAGCGGAAGTGATGCAGGAAGATGAGGAGGAGGTCTGATTTTCGAAACCCAGTAAGGGAATGGGCGCACATGCAGGTGAGCTGGAGCCTTGTACTATTAAAAGGTGGTAGTTAGTGATATTAATGGAAGGTTGGGAGGCGAGCGTTTCTATAAGGGTGTGAAGCACTAATAATATTGGTGTGTTCCACCCTCTGGTTTTTAGAAAAATTATTCTTTTAAAATTTTATTATTTGACCAATATCATTGCTTTATCAAGTGCTCATTAAAGGCCCCTTTTTTCATTTCATTTATTTAGCATTGATAAAACCCAGTTTTGTAGTGGTGTAAATAAATCCAGTTTTTTTATTCAGAGGAAAAAATTGGTTAAGGAACATAAGCTAAAAGAGATTCAAATAATAAATTTTCCTATAACAACAGGAAACCATTTGGAACCCTAAAATAAATATATTTTTCAATGAATCAATAATACATATTGAATATAGTGTTTACTTAATGAATATAGAGACTAATGGGTGGATCATGATTAGAGGATATGGGGGATGTGATGCTAGTGGGGTAGGCCTAAATTAAAGTTAGTGGAAAGCGGGATATATTATGCTGGGAAAATTGTATTGGTTATGGGCTTCGGCGTTGCGATGGTTGAAACAATGGTGGGTTGTGGGTGAGTGTGTTAGGAGAGGGTGTGAAGTCGGATTAGGGAGGGAACGAGTAGGGTGGGGAGATAGTAAAGGTAATATTTTCAGTGTAATGACTTCCAATTATTGTCACCTATGTCAAGGGATGTAATAGATCATCACTATAGTAGTGAATTAATTTGGATAATCTCCACATAAGGGAGAGAATTATAACTCCTCAAAATTATACATCATTATAGAAATATTTATAACAATATAAAAAATTCCTAATAAAATAAAATTATCAAGAAAGAATTATTTTAAAATTTTTATAATTTATAAATTTCCTTTGGATCAATGGTGGAGGGGAGGTGACCAGATGTGATATTAAAGAAATGAGTGGGTAGATTTTATTTCATTAGATTTTTTAGGTTGTTCATTTATATTCAGTAGAAGATTTTTTATGTATTTATTTATTTTAATAGATACAAAAATTTAACACTAAATAAGGTTGAATTTATTTAATTTGAATGTTTTAGAATTTGTGGCATAATTTTAAATATGTTCCATATATAATAATTCATAATACAAAGATAAAATTTTGAAAATTGTGCTTGACCAAACAATTTTTCCTCGACTAGAGTAAGTGAAAAAGTGAATGATATAAGTGGGTTATATAACAACCCTACATTTTATTACACACTTAAACCTGTTTTATTAAATGAACTATTTACATGATAAAGCATGTAACATTGAAAGGAAAAGTATATCTTGGGTTTAGGATCAATACATAACAACATAAAACATGAAATACAACATGTTTATTCCAAACATCCTTTACATGATCACGACATTCTCTTTTACATAGCATTGCATGGGATAACCTGAGGAAATGTATAAGAAAAGGGTGATCTATAAAGACCAGTAAGGGAATAAACATAAAATTACATTAGAAATAATATAAATGATATAAAATAACCATATCAATAGAGCACAAGAGAAACATGAACAAAATGTCATGATAAATCATGATAATCAAAACATGGAAATGTGGCAACAACATTTAACATGGTATTAGCATGAGCCAAGGCTCATTGCACAAGGAGCATGAGTAAACCCTCATTGAAAATGAAGAACCAGTAAAACCTAGTTTCACTTGAATTAGCATGAGTCAACACCCATTTCACATGATTAATCATAATAATATACATTACCAAATGCATTAGAGTACTATCAGGGCGCATCCTTCTTAAACATTTCATTTCATGTATAAGTGTGCCACATGGATCATATAAAAAGGAATCAATCAAAATCATTATCTATTAAAATATTTATTACTTTGGAATAAATACATGAAATTAACAATCAATATGTATATGTTAATAATGGTGAATACACTTGATAGATACTTGGGTATGGTATTTAGAACACAATTATCTTGGCTTGAAAAAACGCAGTACAATTTCAGCTACATAACGGCGTGACATACGGATTTATGAAAACGATTCATGATATAGAAAATAGTTTCACATAATATATACATTAACTAGATATTATGGTGTCATATATATACACTTCCCAACAAATTTAATGGAATTTATTTGCATACTTCAAAATAATTAGTTGGATGTAAAAGAGGGGAGAGAAATCCCCCCCAATGAATTTTGTCATTGTAACAGGTGTACATGGGATGAATTAATGAGAGATAAACGGGTATAATATCATCCAAACATAAATAGAATAGTATGGGGGTGTTTTTAAATCATACCCCAATATGTTTAATTGAAAACAATGGAATAACAACATAAAGAAAATTAGACTAAAATGAGAAAGGGAGAAATCTATTACATGGATGCTTGATCCCAAAGGTTTGGGAGAGACTTGAGAGAGAATTATTGGGAACTTGTGGCACCTTGGGAGGATTTTAGACATATTAGGGTAGGGTTGGTCGAAATCTAAAGGATTTGAGTGAATAGGAAGTGGAATATTGGTTGTGTTTATATAGGAAAGGGGAAAGAATTCTTTATTATTTAGGTTTGGGACACCTCACATTAAACTAATCAAAACCACAAACCATCCCATGGTTTTTGTCCATGTTTTTAGAAAAAGGAGAGTGAAAAACAATATTTAATAAGTAGAATGTCCAAAAATCTTAAAATAATAGGGTTGCTTATGTGTAGGTGAGTCACACTCTCAAGGAAAAGAATTTAAAAAGACAAAGTGTTTTACAATCCTTGAATGGTCCACTAAATCTTTGTAAAATTAATCAAACAAATATAAGAAAAAATTATTATAATGTTAATACATATATTGGCCAAAAATAATGTTTATATTATTTTATTACATTACTATTGGGAAATTATGATGTCATAAAACCCATAATTTATTTAAACGGTATTTAATATTTACCAAAAAAATCGAATGTCTCAGAAAATTATCAATAATTCACCATTGAATATTTACTACATCCAGATTCCGAAAAAAATATTCATTTTATCTAAATAATTTTTTAAATATGTGAATTTATACTTTTAAAATAAAAACTCGCATTTGTCGAAAATTAATGGGTTTTGACAAAAACAACTTTCAAACATAAATTAAAATTAAAATTTCATTCATAAAAGTGTATGATAATTAATAATTTAAAAAATATTTAATTATAACATTATTTTATTAATATATTTTTTAATTCGAAAATACATTAATACATCAAAATATATTTCTTAGTGGAATATTAACTGGAAATTCTATTTTTTCATTAAAGACAATTTACAATGTAACAATAAAAAATTGAATGAACAATATTTATACAAAAAAATGTACATAGTCATAGTGCAAGAGTGTTGTTAAATAACCCCTTATAACACCTGCATAAGACCAAAGGGTAAGGTATGAAATGGTGATAGACTATTTGGGTGGCTCGGATAACATCGCTTGGGTGGTAATCTATATTAACATCCACTTCTCTCATAGTCGGTTCCGCTCAGGCTTAATGTGTCAAGATTGGCTTGGGATGGTGAAGAGCGAAGCCCAATGACACCACCTCATTTCTAAACTCCACCATCTAGGCTTCGTATGGAGAAATTCTACTGGATGAGTTAATCACATCATTTGTATGAGTAAATTGGATTTATTAAATCCATATATTTATACTAAACATGTGATCACTGTAAAATGGATATATTAGCAACGGTCACAATTCATAATGGTATTTTAAAATCTACAAACAAAAAACCAATAAAGTTCACATTTTATATAACCATAATAAGACATTTAATCAGATCAAGAGAAATTATCATTAATGAATATTGGGTCGTTATAATATTCCCCACTTAATAATTTTCACCTTAGAAATTTTTGTCTCCCACACTAAAATAGATGTGGGTTACATTGCTTCATCACATCCTATGATTCCCATGTATCGTTTCAATCATGTTGTTTCGCCACAACACCATGATGAGGGGAGTTGTATTATTTAGTATAATTGTTTCTCTACGATCTAAAATCTTCACTGGTTGCTCCTCGTAAGAAAGAACATCCTCTATTTGTACTACTTCTTAATAGAGTATATGTGAAGGGTCTGGTATGTACGTCCTTAAGAGGTATACATGAAATTCATCATGTATTATGGCAATGGTTCATGGAAGTTCTAGTTGATAGGCCACAGCCCCAACACAATCAAGAATCTCAAAGGTTCCCCAAGTTCCCAATCTCCACCATTGACAGTTATCTGCATAACTATTCTGTCGACTCTGGGATACCTTGATATGATGCTAAATTGTTTTCCCCTTCTCTACCATTTCATTGAAATTTTTTGGTCCAATTAGCTTACGCTCACCGACATCATCCCAACATGTCGGTGTTCTGCACCTCTTCCCATATAGGGCTTCATAAATATTCATTCAGATTCTCGTGTGGAAACTGTTGTTATAAGAGAACTCAATTAGAGTAAGATAATGATCACATCCTACTGTGAAGTCCATCCATCATGATCCCAACATATCCTCAAGTGATCGGATTGTCCGATCAGATTGGCCATCAGTTTGAGGATTATAAGAAGTACTAATGTTCAGCTCAGTATCTAGAACATATTGAAGAATTTTCCAAAACATAGAGGTGAATCTTGGATCTCAATAAGATACAATAGATAGTGGTACTCCATGAAGCCTTACCTCTTCCATGATATATATTTGTTCCAGTTGATCCTAATTAAAATCCTCCCAAATTGAAATAAAGTGTACAGACTTTGTAAGATGATACACAACAACTCATATTGCATTTTGGCCTTTAGATGACTTCGAATGTCGGGTGACAATGTCCATGGTGATGTTCTCCCATTTCAATGCCGGTATAGGCAATGATTGCATCATCCCCTTATAATTCTTCCTCCCTGCCATTACTTGTTGACACACAAGGCACATTTTTGTATACATAGTGATATATTTCTTCATATTATCCCACAATAATTCCCTTGGAGATCTCAATACATCTTTGTGTTTTCTGGTTCAATGGAGAGATTTGAACTATGTGCATCATCCAAAAGATCCTTCATCATCTATGGTAATGATGGAACACATAGTCTTTTCCCAAATCTCACAATTCATTCTTAATTTACATTAAACTCTAAGGATTTCCATTTTCATATAGTTTTCACTTTCTTCTAAATTCTCACATAATCCGTTTTAGCATCCTTTTACATTTCAAAAAGAGCCTGTTGAGAAATCATTTGTGAAAGTATTGATGATGTTCCATTCTTTATGATTCTCATGTCTATATTCAAAGAATCTAAGAAGATTGGATACTTCTCAATTCTCATTAGTGATTGAATCATTGGGTACTTTCTACTTATATAATCTTCTACCTTGTTATATTTCCCAAGGTGGTAATGGATTCAGCCGTCGTAGTCTTTGATCTGCTCTAACCATCTTCGTTGTCTCATGTTCAATTCGTTCTGTGTTAATATATACTTGATGCTTTTATGGACCATATCTAATTTCACACATCTATCCAAAAAGATAATTTTGCCAAATTTTTTAAGAGAAGATCACCGTAACCAACTCCAAATCATGTTTTGTAAAATTCTACTCATGAACATTCAATTTCCTTGAAGGATAGGAAATGACTTTGTCATTTTGCATAAACACACAGATCATGCCCTTCTTCAAAGAATCACGGAATACCATAAAATGTTCCCCTCATGTAGTAAAGTGAGCACGGTTATAGTGATAAGCCTTATTTTTAACTCCTTGAATATTTATTCACATTCATCACTCCATGAATATATAACACCCTTCTGAGTTAGCTTGGTAAGAGGGTTGGAAAATCATGGGAAATTTCTCACAAACCGTCAATAATATCCAGCTAACCCCAAGAATCTACGTATATCTATTACCAATGATGGCCTCAACCATCACTCAATTGCATCTGTTTTGGAGGTATCCACATATATCCCATTTCATGTGATGATATGGCCCAAGAATGAGACCTCATTTAACCAGAACTCCCACTTGTGGAACATTGAATAGTGATTCTCCTTCCGCAAGGTCTCTAGTATAGTTCATAGATTCTCCTCATGATCCTCATTGGATATGGAGTACATTAGAATATCATAAATAAAGAAAACCACAAATTGGTCGAGGTAATCCCTAAACACTCTATTAATCTAGTCCATGAATATTTCTGGAGAATTAGTGAGTCCAAAAGGCATTACTATAATTTCATAGTGCCCTTATTTTATATGAAATGAAGTATTGGGGATATCTTCCTTCTTCACCAATATTTGATAATATCCCAACTGAAAATCCACCTTGGATATGTATTGTGTCCACGTAGCTGATCGAAAAAGTACTCAATTCATGGGAGAGGTTAATTGTTATTTATCATGATTTTGTTAAGAACGAGATAATCGATGAAAAGGCACATTAACCATTCTTTCTTCATAACGAATAGGACTGGTGCACCCCATGGTGAATCACTTTGGTGTATAATCCCTTTATTCAGACTCTTCTATAGTTGTTTATTCAGCACCTCAACCTCCAAAATAGTCATTCTATAAGGATTATTAGATATTGGAAACTCTCTAGGTATAAGATCAATTGAGAATTCAACATCTCTTCTTGGAGGAAGACCATGCAATTCCTTAGGAAACACTTCGGAGAATTCCCTCACAAAAGGAATGTCTTCATGGATGGTATCCCCCTTAGACTCAATCATATGAGCTAGATATGTGTGCTCATGCAGCATTAATATCCACACATGAGACAATAGAGCTAACAAGATTCATCTTCTTCCTTGAACTTGTAAAGAATCAGTAGTCGATTCTCCACATGGAGAGTGATTTCCCTCTCACAGCAGTTCATGTTGGCCTATATAAAGAAATCCAATCCATGCCAATATTTTAATCAAATTCCACCAGATGTAGTATGATGTGGTTCTCCAGAAATTTCAATCCACAAATTATGATAGGGGGGGAGTTATTTTCTGAGGATGAAGTGATTGCCCCATTTTCTGTACTCACCGACATCTTTACTTCATTGATTTATGGTGGTGTAGGGATTATTCTACAAAAATTTTGGGATATTAAATAATCAGTAGAACCTAAATCAGAATATTTGTTCCCTATTCATGAATGAATAACCTGCGTACCTATCACCACTTCATTGTTGAGTATCGCTTCGGTATTAGTGATGGAGAAAGCTCTCCCTTTCATTTTTAGAGGTTATTGGTTGCCTTCGAAAACCATTGGATTAGGGCACTGATTTTCATGATGCCTCAGTACTTTGCTATTGTAGAAATGAACAACACATTGAGGTTTGAACGGAGATTTTCTCTCATCTGTTTCATTCCTGGGTTTTTCATGAGGATAGTTAACAATTAGGTTCCCTTGTCTTCCACACCTAAATAATTTCTTTATCCCCTTCGGGAAATTTCTGTGGTGCATCTTTCCTCTCCATTGGCATGTGGGGTGTTTGATATTCTTAGCATTGTTGGATTTATCCAATGGACTGCCAACATTGAAGTCCACATTATACATCTTATCCTCATGATACCCCAAAGATTCTCTGATCTCCAATTCAACCTTCAGGGAACATCGGAATGTTCCCTTATATCTGTTAATGTCATGGATCGCCAACTCTTTCCGTAGGATAGGTTTTAGCCCACCAAATAAGAAGTCAACCTTGAATTTGGGGTTAACGACAAAGCCAGGGGCATATCATTCAATCCTTGTAATGTTTTCCTTGTACACTCTGATAGATTCATCATCTTTTTTCATGTGGTCAAATAAGTCCCTTTCCATCTTATGTCGGAGAATGCGTAGAAAATATTTATCAAAAAAATCTTCCTAAAATCGTTCAATTCCAATGCCTCGATCTCCTCTGCTTGCATCGCTTTTTATCAACATCCCCATTGATAACCAACACCCTCCATATGATAAGAATCCAAGATAAACTTCTCTTTTTCAAATCATTGAATGATGGAGAAGATCTTTTTAATTGAGTTGATCTATTGTTCAGTGATTGAGGGATCAAATGATCCTTTAAAAGTAGGATCACATTGTCTCATGAAGAGCTCAATAGAGAATTTTTCTTTCTCATGGGGTGTTTAACGTTCCTCTTGACCATTTTTCTATTAAAATATTTATTTAACTAAGAGATAAGTGTGAAAATGTTCTAGACTTCCACTCCCATCAGATTAGGCAGCTGCTTAGCACAGTCATTACATTGATCTTCACATCGATTCTTATCCTGAGTCCTCATATTACTAGTCATTGGCAGGAATAAAAGGAAACTTTAGGGTAAAATATAAAGGGAAATACAAGGATAAAATTGGTGACTTATAAATAAATGGTATTTCCTTAACTTATGAATCCTTAGGATTCAATCTTTGCTATTCATGATCTATAATCTAACATATTTTCTTAGGGGCATTTTTTCACTCCCTTAATAAGGGTTCATAATAAGCTTGTGAATTTACCAAAGCATATCCCATGGTAGTGTCATTTCTGAGAGTGAAACAAGGCCCATTGTCATTCACCCATTCTCGTTCGATTCTAGCTTAAAGTGGTGTTTTCGGGTTTTACCCCTGGGATACATCTGTGCCAGAGCTACCTCTACCTGGTCGTATCCAGACAGGGATTTATTTTCATGATAAAACACTTAATCAATAATCCTCAGTACATAAGGATGTTTTTATATTACATATTCTAGTCTCTATGTCTTCGCTAGGGTTTTCTAATCCTAGTCCCTAAAATAACTAAACCTATTCTCTGATACCAACTATAATTACCCACATTATTATTACATATTTAAACCTAATTTATTATATTAACTCTTCACTTGATACAAAAGAGAAGATAGATAGGTGTAGTGTCAATGGGTATTAGGATCATTACATAAAAAATAAAACATGAAATACAACATATTTATTGAAAACATCATTTACATGACCACTACAATCCCTCGTACTTTGCATTGCATGGGATATCCTGAGGACATGCATAAGAAAGGATGAGCTATAAAACCCATTAAATAAAAAAACATGGAATAACCTGAGGAATGAAATAGGTGATAGAAAATAGTAATATCAATGTATCACAAGATAAACATGAACATAAATCATGATAATGCATGATATTCATAACATGGAAATGTGGCAACAACAATTAACATGGAATTAGAATAAACCAAGGCTCATTTCACATGAAACATGAGTAAACCCTCATTGCACATGATTCACAACATAAAACGATGTTTCACATGAATTAGAATGTTTCAACTCCAATTGCACATGACATATCATAATACTATATGTTACCTAATTCATTGGAGCACTATCAGGGCGCACCATTCTTAAACAATTCATTTCATGCATAAGTGTGCCACATGGATCATATAACATGGAATCAATCAACAAAATAAGTTATTTCACGATTAATTAATGATAAATAAATACATGAAAATAACATTCATTCTATATATGTTCATAAATGTGAATACCCTTGATAGATACATGGGTATGGTATTCACTACACAATGATCATGGCTTGGGAAAACACAGTGCAATTTCGATACCATGACGGTGTGACATAAGGTTTCATCAAAATGCTTGATGAGAGATAAAATTGTATCTCATCATATATATAAGAAATTGACAGTAAGGGGTCATATATATTCATTTCCCAATAAACGTAATGGAATGTATATGCATAATACAAAATAATTACTTGGATGTAAAGAGGATAGAGAAATCCCCCCAAGGAATTTCGGCATGGTAACAGGTGTACATGGGAGGCATTAATGAGAGAGAAAGGGGTATCCCATCATCAAAACCTAATTAGGATAGAATGGGAGAGGTTTGAAATAACACCCCTACATTTTTAATTGAGAACAACAGGGCATACAACTTAATGAAAATTAAACAAAAATGGGAAAGGAAGACATCCCTTACAAGGAAGTGTGATTCCAAAGGCTTGTGAGAGGCCTGAGAGAGGATTAATGGGAGCATGGAGAACCTTAGGATGACTTAGAGAGGGGATTTTATTTGTTGGTCAAACTCCAATGGCTTTTAGGGATGTGGAAGTGGATGCATGGGTGGGATTATATTGGAAAGGAGAGGGAATTCATTATTATTAATATTTGGGATGCCTCAAATTAAACTAATCAGAACCACAACACATGCCATGTTTTTCCCATTGTTTTTGAAAAAATCGAGTGAGAAACAATATTTTATAAGGGAAATGGACAACATTCATAAAATAATATGGTTTATTATGTGTATGTGAGTCACACTCTAAAGGAAAACAATTTAATAAATACAAAATGTTTTATAATCCTTGAAGGGTCAACTAATGATTTGTAAAAAAATCCAAAAAATATAAAATCACATTATCTTAATGGGAAAATATATATTGTCCAAAAATAATGTCCATATTAATTTATAACATCACTATTTGGTCATTATGATGTCATAAAACACGTTATATATTTAAATGATATTTAATTTTTACCCAAAAATTCGACTGTCTTGGAAAATTAGGACAAATTCTCCATCGGATAATTTTGACATCCTGATTACAAAAATAATATTAAATTTTTTCTAAATAATTTTCTATATATTTGAATTTATAAATTTTAAATAAAAACTGACATTTATCGAAAATTCCTAGGTTTTAACAAAAATAGCTTTCAAACATAAATAAAAATTACAATTGCATTCATAAAATTATATGGTCATTTATATTTAATAAAAAGAAATTTTATTATAATAATATTTTATTAAAATATTATTCAATTCCGAATTCTATTTATTCATCAATATTTAATTCTTAGTTGAATATTAACTAAAAATACTATTTTTCTTTAAAAACTATTTACAATGTAACAATAATAATATGAATGCACATTATTTATAAAAAAATAATTTACATTGTCATAGTTCGCCGTTATTGTAACATAACCCCTTATAGAACCAGCATAAGAACTACGGGTATGGTGTGTGATGGTGAAAGACAGATGGGGTGGCTCAGATAACAATGCTCGGGTGGTAATCTCTATTAACTTACACTTCTCATGTAGTTGGTTCCTCTCAAGCATAAACTATTCAAGCTCGGCTTGCGATGGGTCAAGAGAAAAGCCAAATAAAGCCTCCTCCATTATGAGCTCTGACAAATGGGATTTGTATGGGGTAATTATACTGGTTGAGGACATCAATTCGTTTGTTTGAGTAAATTGGATTTGTTAATGACCAATGTTTATACAAATCATTTGATCAATGTTCAATGGATATATTAGCAACTGTTACAATTCATAATAGTATTTTAAAATCCTGAAACATAAAACCAATGAAGATAAAATTTTATATAACCATAATAATACATTAAATTAGATCAAGAGGAATTTTCATAAATGAAATTTTAAGTGGTCATAGGTTATGAATTGATAAAAAATAAAGTGGTATTCCAAGAGAGGAAACATCTGAATTAAAACAAAACATGTGTTTTTGTTTACCAGAAATGGAATTCAACAATGATTATGGCCTGAAGGATTTGTTCATATATCAATGATATTAAAATTTGATCATGTTCACACATTCCCACCAATTTTTTCAATGCAACTCATCGTGTAAAACATCTATAGAGATTCAATTTTCATAAATATTCCCATCAAGAGAAAGAGATTCATTAAATCATAATGATCCACAAATCATAGTATTCTGCCCTTCCAAAAATAATCCAGAGTTTAGATAACCATCTCTTTCCTGGATGGACCAGTTGAATTTAGTAGAGGAGACCCCAGCTAGAAGGTCCTGAAGAAATGTTTTAATAACTAAAAATTCGACATTAGAACTAGTATATTCATCGAGCTCTGTGATGAATATCTCCTTCATATGGGTCGAATCGAATGAAAAATCCATCATCACCTATCAAATATAAACACTCTTTACACCACCCCACATTTCAGTTTAGAACAACACATAATCCCTAAATCCATCAACTCTACACTGCAACAAGAATAGAATTATTATTTTAGAAAATTAGAAATCTAAGTTCAAACTCAGTCTAATGATCATCAAAGAATAATATAAAGGGGATCATTTCATCCATAAAAAGGGAAACATACTAAAAATTTTAACAAAATCATATACCATAAATTTTAAATAAACCATATTATATTTTCTCATTCACTATACCACTTTATATAGAAATATCAAAAATATTATACGTTTTTTCATGTGAGATTCCTAAATTCCTTATTTCTCTTTAGGTGACAGAATTTAGAAGTTGATTTTCCCCACCCCCCCCATTTTTAATATAATTTTTCGAGATCCAATCCAAGAATTCCCCCATCCCTAAACACATCTCCATATCACATCCCAATCCATTGACATGGGTCGGTGCATGGCCCTATAATGTAGTTGGATCAATCAGATCCTCAGTTCACCCTTATCTAGAACTAAAAGCGTTTGTGGTGTCGGCACGGCTGATTAGGGATGTAGGTACAAGAGGCATGTGGCATGTTAGGATGAGATTGTTATTGATATTTAAAACTATTATGGTATAATTTTCATGTTATTATTATACAATGTTTTTATGTTGGGTGACACAATGTTTTTATTCTTGAATAATTTTTTTCATTATAAATACAAATATACATTTAATTTTTAGGAATATTATTAATGATGTTGAATAAGTTCATTGAAAGAGATTATTTTATAGTGATAAATTGATGTGGGAGCTAGGGTTTCCTCTATCAGTTCCCTTAGAGAGTATAGAAATTGTAATATTTTTCTTCTTCATTAATTATAATTTCTTATCGTTAGTATTTATTTAATATTACTAGTGACGTTCGACTAAAAGGGAGTTGAATTCTTCTCAGTCTACTTATTTGGATCTAAGTGGGGGTGCTCCAAAAGCTAGTTGGAGCACCCATCTTAACCATTCACACATAGACCTTCCAACGGATGCCTTGTCTATTAAAACATCCCATCCTCTAGTTGAGCCTCTAGGGTTGTTCCCACCCATGCCCCATCATCTTCTTAATTACTCTCTTATTCTCAGACCATGTCACATCACCCTGAAAAATGTTCCCACCTTTATCATATCCATATCCTATGATGTATGCTCATCATTTCTATCCTTATCCCACCATGTTTATACCACCTCTATTTCCAACTATCCATCTAGTATTTTATGATTTCCTTCCTTAAACTTCAACTCTATTGCATGAAGATGACCCAATGCATGAATTGGGACAAACATATACCTCAGTGGTTATTGATCCTGGATATCCCATAGATCCTTCCAATCCTAATGAGAATTCTGCATCATGTTTTTTATAAGGGTGTCAAATATGACACATTATTTTTTTTGTACTGTAAATTAATTTATTTTTCCATTTTGTTTTTTTAGTTATATATTATAAATGGATACATGCGTGCACCCGTATGAATGATGATTGTAATAATCAAAAAAATAATGGTGGATTACAATGAAGAAAACCCAATGATAAGTACAAATTTCAATCAGTGTTGAAATTTTCTGGAATCTTTAGCCAATTACCACAATATCATTCCTGTAAAACCAGTCTCATAGAGGCATATTGGAAATAAAATTGAAGAGAAATCATGGGTAGAGATATGGGAAATAATATTTATTAAATTGACATATATATATATATATATTATTGTTGAATTATATATGTATTAACATGTGTATTTTTTCATCATTTTAACATTTGTTATAGTGAAGCCACTAAATTCGTATGGTTAATAGATATTGGAAAGTTATGAAGATTAAATAATCACAAGTTATATGTTTGTTGTGTAGGTGTTGGTTTCCTAGAACCAAATTTTCTGTACTTTAGTATTATATTTATTTGTTATTATTAATATTAATAAAAATATTATAACAACATGATTGTTAATCTGCATGAAATAGTATGTGATAATTCCTAAGTGTAGGTGATTCACTAAAAGGTCATAACAGTTTTCCATTTTGATGAGAACTAAGAAGTGTCACAATACTATTCATAAATAATATGTTCTATAGCTGGATTATATCATTTTAAATCCAGTAATGATACATGATGGAAAGGGTGGAGACTCATTGGACATTGTGTTAATTTCTCATATTGTACTCTCTCGGTAATATCCTGTGTAGGATATTATGAGAACAAGACCCGCCAAGAGAAAATCTACATTATTATGGGCCGTTAGATGTTCCAATTTATTGTTGTCTGTATTGAACCTTCGAATTTAATATTATTATTAAAGAAAATCATAAGTCACATATTTTGTTACGTTGATGGAAATCATTATGACATATATTTGTAGTGAGCTTGGATATGTTGGGTGCATCACGAGTAATATTTCATTAATTGATAACGCAAGAATGGATTTCTCATTTTTATTATTTGACAGAAGTTGATTTTTATGTTCATTTCATGAAAATTATATATCCTAAATAAATCTGTGTTCATGGTGTTTAATATGCATGTTTACTTTTTTGAAAATCAATAATTGAGATATCATGAACATTGGTTGATGATGCCAGCATGCAACCTTATAGATTAGTGATATAAGGATAAATGGGTTATAATATATAGTGGAACCCGTGTGAGGTATTATTTTCTATTGAAATTAACTTCTTTCTCTATAGGTGTCATCATGTGATTCCAAATATTAGATATGGACATTAGGATTCATCACTTATTGCCACTAGGAATGAATCATATAGGATCACACAATAAATGTATCATGAATCTCTGTTAAATAATATATTACTATTTATTATTTTAAAAGTTGAATAAATATTATTCTCACATATTGTTAAATAATTATATCTATTTGGTTGATCATATATATTCCATAACTAACTATTCAAAAGAATATTATGTGGGCAGAATATTTAATAATTATTTATTTTCTATTTAGTGAATATAAAATTTATTTATTTACTAGTGAATAATGTAGTGATAGTTATTTATTAAATAAATAGTCATTTTTTAAGGACCAATAAATATTTTGGATTATTGGAAGATTGAGCTTATTGGTCTTATTGGAAATAAAATATATTAAATATTATTTTATTAAATGATATATACTTTTAATTTGTGGGTTTAGTGAATGTCATGAATTATTATTAGTATTATTATTATCATTATTTTTAATATTTTTATTTTTATGGACATGAGGTTCTGGAGGGATTAAATAAACAATAAGAATATTTGTGTGATTATATATTTATAACTATAGTGGTATATAAACACTATTATATTGTTTTTCAATAGAGTCTATTTCCTTTGTGTTTTTCACAATTACTGGTGGAGAGAAGCATCTCAAGACCAAGAGAGCTCCATGTTCAAAAATTCACCCATGAATGGAGTGTGATCTTCCACCACCATCTAATCTCAAATTTATAGTGACCATGGACAATCCATTGGAACCGATTCATGAGGTGATCAAAAGAGAATTATGAAAGTGTGAGGATCTTCCACACTAGATCTTGGATATTCCTATGATAATGTTAATGAATTTTTGTAACATGTGATGATCATAAATGTTAACCTTCTCAGCCCAAAATCCTCTAAACCAGTGCTTTGAGCAAGGTTTCCCCGCGACCTCAATTGTACCTCCCCATATGTTAGAGGATGCTGACTAGAAACGATGGTCTAATAGGTCACATGATGAGAATATATCCTCTTTCCTAGAGTTTTCTGTAATAGATTACAATATAAATAAGAATAAATTAGATAATTAAATAGAACCTGTATTACCAACAACTTCTCAAACATGGAACAACCACAACCAAATGACAAATAATCCATGTCATGCTAACCATTCCAAAAGTGAAGGAAACCCAAAATAAAGTCTACCAGAGACATCCCCCTAAATAGTTCTTGACTCTAATTCCGAATCATAATCCATTCAAATCTCAAGACTGACTCAACTCTCTAGATTAAGGATTTTTCCATTGTCAAGTTATTCGTAATGAAATATTCTCGGGTACCACAATGTAGCCAATATAGGGTGTGAGTAAAACATAGTATCTGATAGAGAAAGTATTTTTGTAATAATTAATATATTTTTAAATGAATAAATCCATTCAAATTAATTAATATGAGCTTATTTACATTATTTTCTAATTTTTGGTATGTTTTGAGTTTAAAAATCAAAATTGGTCATATCTGGAAATGTACTATTTTATGAACCTTATGTGTTTTGGTGATAAAATTTAATATTTTGAACCAAATTGAGTGATTTACTTTTTTAGGTTATATATGTCTATTTTCTACATAAGTTTCTTTTTGGAAAAGATCCAATTCGAATTTCTACATGCCCATCAATTTCAATCAATGTGAAAAGTTTTTATTGACGGTAGAATGGGATATGAATTATTCAATAGAGTATATCTTATACCACCAGCCTCCAAATGCAGTGGTTTTATCTATTTTCAGTAGCATTCTAGAAGGGTTAGAGTATCACAAAATTTCAGGAAAAAATTTATTCATTAATGCCGCCAATGTAATGGTCAAAAAAGGGTTGGTGGAATAGTGTTTGACGGCCATGAAAAGTCTCTTCCAATTAGGCGGAAGTAACATCTTTGACATGGCTCCAATGGAACTGATATGTTTAGGGTAAATGTACAACTCCATTGAAAACATTCTAAAAGAAGGTACCTCGTCCTCATTCAGCCAGGGGAAGATATAACCGAAGAGATCATTTGGCAGATAGATTCCAAAGTATTTATTTTTGATTTATTCATTTCTCTCTTTTGTTCTGAAAGATCCATAATGCCTTTTTCTTCCCATTTCATCTCAATTACCCTTACCATGGTGGGGTAAACATATACGATGATTTGGGGAGGGATGGTTTTATATTTTAAATGCTTTGAGTTCTTACATTTTATTGAATAAAAAATATATCTCTTCAACGAAGTTGTTTTCAAATTCTAAATTCAAAATTTGTTATCTTATATGATCGTATTTGATTGTATATTTTGTTGTTATTATTGATTTGATAATTGAAAATTTTTCACCCTAGATCAGTTTCAGGTCTATATTCGATATAATAAGATTTGGGAATAGTGGTGATGTACTTGGCGATCGCCAGTGCGTGTGGGAGGGGTTGTGAGTATTCATGATTATTTGGGATAGGCAATACCCGATATGGAATTGCCTAAGATAATTGGGTTTATTCACTACAACTCTATCGAATACCAAATGGATATTAGAACAAAATATAGTTTTGTTAAATTCAATTCTTATATTAAACATTTATCCAAAAAAGTGAGTTGAAACAAATTGTTAAATCTCACTTAAATGGACTTAGTATAAGAGGATTGAATAAAATTGAACAAGTATAGAATTGAAATTATAAAACTAACCCCAACGTGATCTCCCATCTCATAAAATTGTTTTTAAATCGCTTTCATTCCATATTTGTCTTGAATCTTTTTCTCAATTTCTTCTTTTTTTTATTTCTCACATTGATTTTAAAACCAAACAATTTCAAAAACACCCAAAATTTTCTCTAAATAAAAAGTGAAAAACAATTTTGTGTGCACTCCTCGTCAGGAGACAACCAAAGTTAACCACTATAGTATATTTTATCTTATTAAATACATGCTTTTTCTATAGCCCACGATAGTTGTGCACCAAACTTGGCACTATTTCTGGGGAGTAAGTTCCTCAAAACACAAAAAACTAAAAAAAAATATTCAATGAACCGTAGTTCAAATAACCATTTAATTGAACTAGATCATGAAATTGATCGTAAAATAACCCAATTGAGAAAAAAAATCAAAGAGAGCTTGAATAAATACACCTCATGAATTATTCTGATAATTTCAGCGATCTCACTGAACCGTTAATAATGGCTGATAATCCCAATCAAACTCTGCTTGATCTCTGTGCACCTCAATTTTCATATCAAAATAACCAAATCACATTCCCTTAAATAGAAAATGTTTTTGAACTATGAATTAATTTGATTCATGTACTACCAAAAATTCTTGGTCTTGCTAGTGAAGACCCAAATCAAAACATCCAACAGTTCACCTATGTCTATTCTAGCTTCAAACGCCGAGGATTCATTGAAGAGAAAGTATAGTGGGGGAATTCACTTTCTCACATGAGGGAGCAGAAAAAAATGGATGTATAATCTCCAACCTGGGGAGATAAATGATTGGTAATATCTCAAAAAACGCTTCTTACAGAGATTCATCCAAACATTCAGGAGCACATCAATAAAAAATATGATTTATCTCTTGCATCAATCAACTAGAGAGACTCTCTACGAATACTGGGAATGTTTCGAGAACCTCTGTGCAAGCTTCCCACACCAAGAAATAGAAGAGAACCGTTTTCTTTTGTTCTTTTACCATGGATATAATGATCAAAATTTGCAAGATGCCTCATCTATAGGAGCCTTGATCGACAAGTCACCAGCTGATGTCAGAGGCCTGATTGAGAAGATTGTGCAAAACTCATAGCAATTCGAAACTGGAAGAACAAGAACTAGAGGTATCCATGAGTTAAGAACTTCTTATATATCCTCATCCTTACCTGAAGCAACACTTAATGAAATGACTAGTGTGATGAGACAACATTCTGTGAACAAAGAGAAGGAACAACAAGGCCCAAATAAGTTGTGTGGTTTATGATCTTCTAGTAATCATTACACTGATCAATGTCCAGAAGTACAGGGAACTAAAAATTGTGATTCTACATATCAAGAAAGACAATCCTAATAAAATCAACCATGTCAACCCCAATAAGGATATGAATTTAGATATAATTAGGATAGACCAATTTTTCATAATCAGTACCAAAATCAACCTTCATTCTAGCAGTTGCAATACCAAAACCTTCCATCATTTCAATAACCCAATAAACAGCCATACAAGTAGAAACCATATGAACAACCTTTACCAAGTTTTCATAACAACCACCTTGAAATAGAGATTAATGATCTAAAGAAGAAAGTGAAAAATATATATAATAAATTTGACATAATTATGGATATTCTGTACAAAAATCAAGGCAAACTCCCATCACAAATAGTTTTAAATCCCATGGAAAGTGTGCGCGCCATTACAACACAAAGTGGAAAAGAGCTCATGTCACCTGAACAAAGTGAAGATAATGATTCTAGGAAACCTAATTATGTACAACACATCCATCCAAAAAAAGTGGACCAAAACAAAAAAGATGAAACAATTAGGTTTGGGAAGTAAAGGCCAGAAACACCTTTTCAAAAACAACAGATGGAGAAAAAGGATATCCAAGCACCATTCCCATATAAATTAGTTGTGTCAAAGATGGTTGAAGAATATTGAATTCAACAAGAAATTCAAGAAACAATTCAGAAAGTTGACATAAATATCACACTACTAGATTCCATAAAAAAATACCTAAGAATGAAATATTTTTGAAGGAGCTATGCACAAAAAGAAATCGACTAGATGAAAATGAGAGAATTAGTATAAGAAGAAGTGTCTCAGCACTGATCACACCAATGATAAAAAAATTTCATGATCTTGGGACATTCTCTATTCCTTGCACTATTGGTTATTTAAATTTTATTGACGCACTATGTGATCTAGGAGCTTCAATAAATGTTATTCCTCAGTCATTATTTTCATCCTTGTAGATCTGAATACTAAAACCATCTTGAGTGGCGGTCCAATTAGCAAACATATCCACCATTTTTTCATCTGGAGATATAGATGATGCACTCATTGGAGTAAGTTGATTGTTCTTTCCAGTAGACTTTTATGTCCTTTCCAGGGAAGAAGACAGAGCACCATGCCACTCTCCCATCATCCTAGGGATTCCATTCCTAAAAACAGTAAGTAATATCCTCAATGACCATGATGGAACACTCATAATGGAACATGGAGATAGTACAATACACTTCAACATTCTTGATGCAATGAATCATCCTTCCAGTAATAAATAACTTTAGAATATCTCTCATGAAGAAGGTATGAACCAATTGAAGATTCAGGTATGCTTCTTGACTTTTTATCATTAGGAGGACATTCTTCATTTGAAAATACTAATATCCAAGAACCTGAAAATCCTAATATCATGTTAGAGGATGAGGTATAATCTGAATTTTTTGATGATTTATTAAAAGAATATGGGATGATACCAGAGATTCCAGCCTTAGTAACAGGAATCCTTAATTAAATGTCATCCCTTGAACAACCCCCATATCTTGATCTTAAGATATTACCATGTGATTTGAAGTACTCTTACCTAATGGAAAGAGAGAAATTGCCAGTAATAATATCCAATAACATATCACATTAACAACATGAAATTCTAATTGACCTACTCAAAAGAAATGTCCAAGCTATTGGATGGATTTTAGGTGATATACCTATAATCAATCCCAAGGTCTGTTCTCATAGAATATTTTTAGAAAGTGATTCCCAACCAGTTAGAAAACCATAGAGATGACTCAATCCCACAATCATAGAGGTTGTAAATAAATAGATAAAGAAATTTCTAGCAGCTGACATCATTTACTCATTCTATGAATCTTAGTGGGTTAGCCCCATTGATGTAGTCCCAAAGAAAACATTCCTAACAACACTCAAAAATTAAATATATCAATTGATCCCCATGAGAGTAAAAAATAGATGGAGAGTGTGTATAGATTACAGGAAGTTAAATAAAGTTACCAGAAAAGACCACTTCCCCATTCCATTCATTGATCAAATTCTAGAATGGTTATCTATAAAAACCCATTACTATTTTTTAGATGGATTCTCAGGATACATTCAGGTACTGATCGCACTAGTAGACCAGGAGAAGAAATCCTTCACCTATCCATATGGTACATTCGCCTACAAAAGAATGCCTTTCAGGCTATGTAATGCCTCAGGTTTATTTCAATGGTGTATGGTGAGTAATTTATCAGATCATATTAAGGACTTCCAGGAGGTATTTCTTGAGGATTTCATAGTTTTTAGTAATTCATTTGATCAATGCTTAAAATTTTTGAACAATGTTTTAAAAACAAGCATTGAAAAGATTATTTTCTTCAATTTTGAAAATTTTCATTTCATGGTTGAAAAGGGAATAGTTTTGGGAACATAATTTTCCAAAAGGGGATTGAGGTTGATAAATCAAAATTTGATGTAATAAATTCCATTCCATATCGAACTTGTCTTAAACATGTGAGATCATTTTTAGGACATGCAGGATTTTACAGAAGATTCATCAAAGATTTTAGTTAGATATCTCTCCCTCTATCAAGATTACTACTTAAGTAATATGACATTAATATTAATTATGCTTGCAAGAAGTCATTTTATGGACTGATGAAATGGTTGATCACACCTCCAATAATGCAACCACCCAACTGGGATTACCCTTGTGAGTTGCTTTTTGTTGCATCCAACCAAATAGTGGGAGAAGATCTATCACAATGAATTGAAAAAAATCCTCAAGTAATATCTTATTCATCATGGACATTGGATACCATACAAATCAATTACTCAACCACTGAGAAGGAGTTACTTGTAATTGTCTTTGCACTAGATAAATTTTGATCATATCTTCTTGGTAGTAAAGTTGTTGTTTTTTCTGATCATGTAGCTCTCAGGTATTTAATGAAGAAGGCGAAAGAAAATCCAAGGCTAGTAAGATGGATACTACTCTGACAAGAGTTCAATTTGGAAATTAAAGGTTAAAAGGGAACTCAATATCATATTTTCGATCATCTATGTCGACTACCCCACACTGATGAATGCGAAATTCTAAATCAAAACCCACTTAATTATTAGCGTCTTCGAGAACAACTCTACACCATCAACAATGAAGTTCCAAGGTATGCCAATATGTTCAATTATTTATTGACATCTAAAATCCCATTTCATTTAAATTCCCACCAAATTCAAAAGATGAAATCTGAATCAAGATATTATATTTGGGATGATCCATTTCATTAGAATATTTTCAATGACCTTGTAATATTTAAATGTTTTCATGAATGCGAACATAATTATATCTTTGAGTTTTGTCACACATTAGCTTTTAGAGGCCACTTTGGATCTCAATGGACAGCAATGAAGGATTTAGAATCTGGACATTATTGGCCCACCCTTTTTAAAGTTGCTCATTAATTTTGTAAGAGGTGTGAAAAATGTCATCTTTCTGGAAATATTTCAAAGTGAAAAGAAATCCCACAAAAACCACTTAATTTTTGTGAAAATTTTGATGAATGGGAAGACGCGTTTATGGGCCCTTTCCCAATGTCATTTAGAAATTATTATAACTTGCTTGCAGTTGATTATGATTCAAAATGGGTGGAAGAAAAAGCCACAAAGACTGACGATTCTAAAGTTGTTTGTGATTTTTTAGTTCTAACATATTGTGTAGTTTGGGATTTCCTGGAGCAATCATTAGTGATCAAGGGTCTAATTTTTGTTATAGTATAATGGAGTCTTTCCTGATGAAATATTGGGTGCATCATAAAACATAAACTCCCTATCATCCACAGACGAATATACAAGCTGAAAAGTCCAATAGGGAAATCAATGGAATTTTGGAAAAGACAATTAATCCAAATAGGAAGGATTGAGACAAATGTTGGAAGATACATTATGGACTTACAGGATAGCCTAAAAACCCCCAATTGGAATGAGTCCATATAAATTGATTTATGGGAAAAATTGTCACCTACCTGTGGAATTGGAACAAAAGGCATACTGGGCTCTGAGGAAGATAAATTTGGATCTTGAAAATGCTGGGAAGGAGAGAAGATTATAGTTTCAGGAGCTAGAATAGATTCTAAGGGAAGATTTTGAAAACTCCATGATTTACAAAGAGAGAAAAAGAATTGCTCATTACAAGCTGATCCAACCAAAAAACATCCATCCTGGAGACATAGTGCTATTATTCTACTCAAGACTCAAGCTAAGGCCAGGAAAACCATGTTCTAGATGGGAGGGTCCATTTATAGTTACTCATGTAAATCCATTTGGTTATATGCAGATTATGAAGGATCAAGAAATGAATACATTCACTATTAATGGGCATGGGTTGAAGAAATTCCTTGGGACCATGCCATCAGATCCAATGGAGGAGATAACACTCCTACAACCTATTTATCAATAAATCCATCAGGTCGTACCTCTCCTTAACACTTTCTTTCTTATTCTGAGTCAATTTAAAATCATCATACATGTTTAATTCAATTGAATGCATTTAGGACATTGCATCATTTAAGTGTTGGGTATGGAACCTTTGTAGTTAGGATTTTCATTTGTTGTATGTTTTCTTATTTAACAAAAAAACATTTTTAGTCAATATGTGTGTTTCATTTTCATATTTTTTTTTGTTTCTAAAACTATAGAGGTAAAATGATTCTCATTTCTATTTCCAAAACACATTTCTATGAGTGAAACAATTTATTCCATGAAACTGAGCATAAATGAATGCTGAAAATGACTTTGTTTCACGTTCAATTCATTATGAATGTCATGAAAAGTACTCACAATTTAAGATCTCATGCCACATCTCACTGTCCATATATTTGAAATCAATTTCTTGTGGGGCTTCTAAACTTAATTTTCATATTCTTTTCATTCACCTCACTTCTTGAGAGATCAATTCCTGGCTTGATGTAAGAAGAATTTGACTTAATCCTCTTAAAACTTGAGGGTTTGAGGTTCATATGTTTTAAATGGATGAGGAATTTATTTTATTTTAAATCCCCCTTTTCCAGATAATCCTTTTCAAAATGTCCCACCTTATAAATTTAATCCTGGTAGCCCATAGAAGCGTGGAACATCCTGTTAGGTTAACCACATTAGAATCCAATATTCCCTATTAAACCAGCTGTTAAAGTGAAATTGATTGATCTAGTTGAAATTATGTGTTGGAGGAGGTTGACTTATGTTTTTCTACCTCATTTTGAGATTCATTGGGATGAAAATAAAAAATTAAAGAGATGTGATTGTTGTAGAAAAAATATATCATTTTGTATGAGAAGTTGTGCCCTATCGGAAGCTTCCAATGAAAAAAATAGTTGTGCCTATCATGAACATTCAAGAAAAATCATGGTTGAGATGATTGAAACTTTTTCTTCTAAAATTTTTAATGTTGTAAAATTTCACTGATTTTCCAAGTAGATGGATCTGATTTACTACTACGGGGAGGGAGGAGGAGACTACACTTGAGAAAAAATTAGAGTAATGCAATTTTGCTTCAAAAAAAGCCTATCCCACCTTATTCTACCTTAGTCATTATTCACATCAAAATCCTACCATCCTAAATCCATCAAATAATCCTATTATGTCCTCATGATAAAAATATGTCCATGACTCACATCGGGTGGATATGTCAGAATTTACCAAACCGTTGGTGACCCTTGAATGAGTATTGGATGAGAAAGACATTGCAAAAAAATTGAAAATTTTGTGATGTGAGAAAATGAAAGTGTGGTAAGTGTTTTGTGTGCATGAGAGAAGATATTAAGAGGAAATATATTTAATGATCTAAAATGAATAACTTTAAATAATAGTGTTTTAGGAGGCATGATATCTGTTGTTTCTTGGTGTTAAATTAGTGGATCTCATGGATATGTGTTTTTAATTTACTATGATTTGATTTTGGGTTTTTCTTGTCCAGGAGTCCAAGTGATAAGTGTGGGGGAATTGAAATAGATAGTATTTCTATTATAATTAACAGTTTTTTAAATTATTTGATCCCTTATAATTAATTAATTTGAGCTTATTTACATAATTTTCTAATTTTTCCTATGTTTTGAGCTTGAATATCAAAATTGGTCAACTCTGGAAATATTCAGTTTTATGAACCTTATGTGTTTTGGGAATAACATTTAATCTTGTGAAACAAATTGAGTTATTGATTTTTTTATGTTTTATATGTCAGTTTTCTACATTGGTTTCTCCTGTGACAAGATCCAATTCGAATTTCTACAATCCAAACAATTTCTATCAATGTGAAACGTTTTTCTGAACGGTAGAATAAACTATGACTAATACAATGTAGTATATCATAGACCAACAGCCTCCAATTGCAATGGTTATAGATGTGTAATAAGTTTTACTATAAGGGTCAGAGTATCACAAAATATCATGAATTAATTCATTCATTAATGCCACCAATTCAATGCTCAAATAAGGGTTGGTGGAATAGTGTTTGGCGGACATGAAAGGTCACAACCATTTAGGCGGTCATAACATCATTTCAACAATTCCAATGTATTTTATATTTTTTGGGTAGATGGCCAAATCCATTCCCAATATTCTATAAGTAGGTACCTCAGACACATTCATCTAGTAGGGGACAGAACCGAACAAAATTATGGCAGAAAGATTCTGGAGGATTTATTTTTGAGTTCTTCATTTTTCTCTTTTGTTCTTCAAGTTCTATACTGACTTTTTCATCCACATTAATCTCAATTACACTTACCAAGGTGGGATAAACATATGAGATTATTGGGTTTGGGAAGGTTTTATATTTTTAATTCATTGAGTTCATACTTTTTATTGAATAAAAACTCTATCCCTTCTATGAATTTGTTTTCAAATTCTAAAAACCGAATTTATTATTTTATGCGATCAATATTCGATTTTATATTCTGTTGTTATTATTTCTTTGGTAAATGAACATTTTTCTCCCTCTATTAGGATCTGGTCTATGTTTGATCGAATAGAATCAGGGCGTAGTGCGGATATTCTTGGAGATCTCTAGTATGTGTGGGAGGGGTGGTGAGTATTCATTATTATTTGGGATAAAAAATACTCGATTGGGAATTGCCTATAATAATTGTGGTTATCCATAAAACTCTATCGCATAACAAAAAGAGATTAGACCAGGCTATAATTTTGTTAAATTCTATTATTATATTAACCATTTAACCAAAGAAGTGAGTTAAAACAAATTGTTGAATCTCACATAAATCAATATGGTGGAAGATGATTGAATAAAATGGAACAAGGATAGCACTGAAATTATAAAACTGACCCAAACCTGATCACCCATATTATAAAATAGATTTTAAATCACATTCATTCCATGTTTTTCTTGAATATTTTTCTCAATTTCTTATTTTTATTTTGTTTCACCCCTTGATTTTAAAACCAAAAAATTTAAAAACACCCAACGTTTTCCCTAAATAAAAAGTGACAAACAATTTTGTGTGCTCTCCTCATCCAGAGACAACCTATGATAACCACTATATTATATTTTAACTTATAAATACTTGGTTTTTTCACACCCCATACAGGCGTGGATCAGTATCACACCACCATTGGTGACTACAAAATATCCATTATCATCTCATAGTGCCTAAATGTACAAAATAAATGTAAATATAATCAATAAAAAAATTGGCTTTTTTAGTTAAAAATGTTCACATTAAAATTATTGATCATTTATTCGTTTCAATAACTTCATCCATTTTCAGAAATTAATCCATCTGTTAAGAATTTACATCATTTACACTCTATCCTAAGAAAATCAATTATCAGATAAATGGGAATAAGTTCAGTTCCCTATATCAATAGGGATAAAAATTTCATAATATATACATCACACTCACCATGAATCCTCAGTCTTGAATTTGTCATCAACGGAAACTATTATGGTCTTAGATCCTCAGCCCGACTCCCTAATCCATGCAATATAGGGGTGGGTTTTAGAGTGTCATTATAACCCAACCCATGAAAGGATCCTCAATCCCATACCTCACATACCTCAAATACATGTACACATTATTATTCATCCAATTAACACATAAACCAAATCATAGACCATGAATAATCAATAAAAATAACATTCAAAATTCTCATTCCATTTAAGAGTTAAATGATATTTTCCCTTAAGCAATTAACACATATACCAAAACCGTACGTAACCCATTTATACAAATTACCTTTCATATCTCAAACAATTTGACATATTCAATATTTTCCATACCTTAACCAATTTCACATAATTATACATTTAACATGTGTTATCACATTCATTCATTTCAATTTCAATCTCACAAGTTGTTATACATAGCCACATGATCCAATTTAACCCCCTATACATTCTTTTAAACAAACCCTTGTGCCACCATCAAAGTCTATTCACAATAATAAATAATTCCTTTTCCAACTCAACTTACATATCAACATTTTCATTTTATCTATACATTATCACAATTAAATTTCATACATAACTTTATTGTTTTCGATGATCAGGATTTTTAGAACACCCCATGGGTGGCCCAAAATTAGTCTAGTCATCCTCACTGAATCCCACAATGATAATGAGGGGTTCAATTCATCATAAATCCAAAATATTTACCAAATCCATTCAATGGAATCAAATGAAAAAAATGATATAACAATTAACACAAACACACAAGCACAAAAAAACTTTAAAACCATGGTATTCAACTTGTATAACACCTACCTTGAAACCAACGATGATCTCACACATAACAACAGTATTATATCTCGATTCCAGCACCCTTTAAAGCACCAACCTAAGACATATTATAATGGGAGGGTTTATGGAATCAAAATAAGAAGAGTGAAACCTCAAGATCGAATCTGTAAAGGAGAAGCAATATGAGAGTAAGATTTACAAGTATCTTTGATCCACCTCAAATGACACTTCAAATGGCCTAGAAGAGAATTATATTGATCATTGGGATGATTTGGGTGTCTAGGTTCATCACCAGTGCTGGTGGAAGTAGAATGAGGAAGAAATTTGGGTGTTTAAATTAAAATACAATGGGAAAATTTGTAAAATTACACTTTTAATGGGGCCCATTGTTTCGCTGCACTATTTTACAAACCATGTGATAACCCTTAACTTGCCGCTATTGAACAATGGTTGATTCTCATGGTTACCTATGAAGACAATAAAATTTGGAAAAACAATTCACCAACTATTCTTAATACCTATTTCCAAGCCTACACAGTTTGGCTACCCCTCTAGCATGATTTTCTAAACCATAAACTCCTTTTATATGGCTTTCACGGTTTGGGCACACAGTTACTACTAATTATGTGACAACAATGAAACTGTATATTGTGGCCAGAATATCCCTTAATTCACGTATCGATCCCCCAATACACCCATGAGCCTCTTCATACATCCATAAAAAATTACATTTACCATAACAAGGAGACTTAAACAAAATCATAAACATTAAAGTACCTTAATAATAACTAGGGTCATACAACATTCCCTCTGATAATGGATATTCCTCATCCATCATTCCCGAGAATCCCTAAACATATAAAGAAAAGTGATCAGTACAATGGACCAACATATCTTTATCCCTCTCCCATGATTCTTCCTAAACATTACCATGATGGTAAATAACTCGAACCAAAGGCATAGTCTCACCTCACAAGGCTTTCTCACTATGATCCACAATACGAACTGGATGATCCTAAATGGATTCATATTCCTCAAACTAAACATCCTCAACATCAAACACTTGAGTTTTTCTAGGGTGATATTGTAGATATTTTGACACATGAAAAAAATCATGCATGCTACTATACCACTATGTAAGATCCAATCGGTATGCCATCGACCCGATCCTCTCCACAATCTCAAATGGACCCACATGTCTGTGACTAACATTCCATGTTTCTATTTCAAATTGTAACCCAACCATGGTGAAAACTAAATAAAAAATATAACTCCCACCATAAACTCAAGAGTTTATAAGAAATCATTCCTCATATAAATTCATCATAATCTAAGCCAATTCCACATGATTATGAATCAACTAATCCTATTTTCATGTCTCTTGTACTAGAATCATCCCTAACAATTTTGAATATCCTAACTCTACCCAACATAATGAGGATATACATAGTCTACCCTAGAGTTCCTCATATAGTTTCATCTGAATCATCATCTGGTAAATGTTGTTTAATTTGAATCCAACAAGAGAAAAGTTCTTATCCCATGATCCACCAAAATGAAACACACAATCCCTCAACAAATCCCCTTGTACATAAATTGTATACTTCAATTAATAATCCATTTTTTGGAAGAATCCATACTCAAAAACACATGGGTACCATGTTATTTATATAATCCATTGTATAAACATGATGTAAAACAAGGATCATGATCTAGAACTATTTTCTTCAATACTCCAACCCTGAAACTGCATTATCTCCCAAACATGAAATTCACCAAAATTATCAAAGGTTGGAAGGAAATTTTCCACTATGGTCAATTTAAACATAAATACCCATTATGAAACATTATTATAAGGATTAATCAAAATACCAACCAAACAATTAATCAATATTTCAACCCATTTTCATTTTTGAATGGGAAATGGTTGTAAGAAACTACCTTACAATTGTTGCTTGGCCATCACCTAATGACAGGTAAGGCATCACACCACAAAACATGCAGCCTATTTCTTCATTCCTGGACACAAATACATTCTATGAATACTAGTCAACAATGTGGGGATACTATTATTCACTTCCAACCTCGATGCACAGAACTCGGACATCAACTCTTCCCACAAACAAGCTCTCAGAACAACACAACCATGAACAAAAATGATCCCATCTATAATAATTGTCCAACCAAAAGGTAAATACCAACCATTATAACTCCCACATAAAGCCAATAATTATGAATCCTCATGTTTCCTTTACTTGATCCTTCTGAGAAGAGACAACATAATAGCCAAGGAATCACATGTCATCTTCAGATGCTCATTTTTCACCTTGAGATGCATCATAAAAAACATCAGCATAATCCTCCATTCAGAACTAGATTTCTAAACCACCTAACATTGATTATTCTGTATCAAATTAACTGATATAATATTCTCCTTTCCTAGAATTTAAACTAGCTCAAAGTCAAAATAATATAGGTTCTCAACCCATTATCACTGTTGAAGATTCTAATCACAATTAGAGAATATATCATTAAGGATTTTATTATCAGTATAAAAGAGGCTTTAACTACCATGACCCCTACTCCATAACAAATCATTATACATAATCACAACCCCAATTACAAAACTATAATTATAAAAATCATTGTATACATCGTACTTGGGTCGGGTAATATCAGAATTTGTTTTGATGCTAACTAATTCATTAACTCTTTGAAAAAATCCTCACATTCCACAAATCATTAAATCATGATTCCATTCTTAGTCAAACCCAAAATCATTGTTTCCAAATGTGAGAAGTCCTCAATGATCCTTCAGTAATATCCAGAAAGGCCCAAAAAATAGAAAATATCAGATAAATTCTATGGTAGTTCCTAAGATACAACTCCTCGCAAAACCACGGGGTACACTAACATACCTTCCTCAGAGGTGATGTGACCCATTAAATAAACTCTATCGATATAGAAATTATAATTCAATTTTTTTCATATATACTATGCTCTATTAGTGTACTGAGGATTATTTTAAGATGTTTTTTGTGATCTTTATGAGTTATATAGTACACCAATATGTCCTCAAAAAAACTAAAAAAGGATTCATGTACATGTGAAAGATTCAGAACATTATGTCCATAGATACTATTGGTGAAATGTTCAATACAAATGGAATTAGCAAAAACTCATAGAAACCATATCTTCTCCTAATGGAAATCTATGGAATATCATAAGGTATCACTATTAGCTGATGATACGATAATCTCAAACAAATCATATATAACAATGAATAAAACATTAGTTAGTAAAAAAGATCATTGATTTGAGGTAGAGGGTATAAGTTCTTAACCGTCATCTCATAAAGATTCCTATAATTGACACAATACCATAATGACCTATCAGCCTTTTTGGAAACAACATAGGATATCCCAAATATGACATACTTGAGATAAAAAACCTCTTGTTTTCCAATTCCACAAATTTATTTTTAAACTCCTGGAGTTCAACCAGTTTAATTCTATACGACTAATGAGAAACTCATTCTGTCACCAATAGTTACTCTATCGTGAAATCGAACTCTCTTTTAGGAGAAAACACTTGGAAGTCCATTGGAAACACATCATTAAAATAATCCACCACAAGTGGAAATACAAGCTTCACTACTCCCCGTCATCATGTTTATGACATGCCACTTGAGTTATGATCTCACCCAACAACTAAAAACTATCCCTACATGGCCTTCCTAAATGTCACACTAACCATGATGGACATAATACTATCTTTCTAGGGATATAAGTGTTAACCTCTTTAGGAAATAGATGATATTGTCTTAATAAAATACTATCCAATTCATTCCGAAAATCAGATCAATACTTGGAATCTCAAGAAAAAAACATCCCATAATAAATGACACTCACCACCCTCAATAGCACACCACATACAATGCCTAATATTCTCTTTCTTCATCCCTAATGGTGTATCAATTGACATGCACCCACAAATATGTTCCACCACTATAGCCATCATAAACACGGGCTCAGAGAAAATATATGAATGTGATGAACTTTTAACTTACAAAGAAATAACATACATGGAAGCGACAAGGATCATACCTTGAACAATCAATGGTCCAACATCCCCACTACCTAGTGTAGAATGATCTATATGATGCTGACCTACCAATATACCGTGTTCTTCAATATGAATTCGTAGTGTTGCAGAACCCTGATGGTATGGAATATCATTCCCTAGAGTACCACGTCCACCACTTCATCATGTATGACCAGTAGAGCTCCAACTGCCTACCAGATATATGGAAACCAAGCCCCTTTCTGCACTCAATATTACCCTCATCCATCCATCATTTCCCATCATTAAAGGGGTTCTAAAAACTTCTTCACATTCCCCATTATGCATCATGCTCAGTACACAACATGTGATAGGAAATACTGACCATGTATGTGCCCCATCATACCACACAGATAATAGAAAACCTGATCATAACCCCAAGGGGATGGTTTTGTATTCTAAATAATCTATCCACCACCTCCCTATTGAATGTTATTTAAATGGTGTTACTTTCCATTCAAAATCACACCACTGGACCACCCAACTTGAACTGCATTCCTTCCACTAGTGGTATAATGGAGGTTTCCATCCAGAATAAGAGTTTAATGCACCACATCAGTAACTCTTTTTAAAATGTATATGCTTACATGGGGCATAATCTCAAAATTTATTCCATCTTAATAATTCCATTTCATAGAGACCTTATCCTCTACTAATGTTTGAATAAACTGTAATATGTTAGTTAAACAACTCGAATATTCAATCACCACCTTCGACCCCTGTGTCAACCTCATAAACTACACATCCTTTTTCAATATCAAGGTCTTTGTATGGAAATATTCATCAAACATTTCCTGGAAATATTTTCATGACATACCATCATCTTGGTAGGTCTAAACCTTAATGGGACACCAATTCTTTTCCATCCTTCACAATTTGTAATCAACCAACATTACTTTCTTCTCAAGAGTATTCAATATGTGACCAAAAATCATCTAGATGGACTTTATCATGAACTCAGATTCATTAAGTCCACCCTCACCAAAAAAATCATATTGTGTTATAGCTGAAACAAGCAAGTGAGCTCAAACATACATGTGATGACCCACAATGTGTCATCACATTGTCCTCGATGATGATGTCTCATATGTTACCCTAAACCACTAGGTTTTCTTTCTCCCTTCTAGAGGAGAGTTCTCGATGATGTCCTCTTGTTTCCCAACCATCACGTGGCTTTATAGTGGTGTATTCCTACCATGCCAACACACATCTTAGATCACATAACATAAAACATCCACAATATTCATAAAATAAGGCTCTCCCCTAGCCATAAACATCCCCTTTTTCATTCACTATTCCCATTAGACATCATCTCACTTTTGACACAACCATCAACCATCCCTACCATGGGTCATGTTCAACAAGGTGTAAACCACCTTACACAGCCATGATTCTATTATTAGACAACCATCTTAAACCATTTCCTCTTTCACAATGAAATTTTTTCTATTTTAAGTACCCTTCACATTTCATCATTTATTATAACAATAATTTAAAATCATTTTCCTCGTTTCATTATGAACAATTCATTAACCATTCATTCAAAATATTTCCATTTACCAATTCATATCATCTTTATTAGAAATTATATTCTTTTTATTTTAAGTAATTTAAAATGCATAATTCCCTTCCTATCTCACACATCCATCTCTGGTGTTCCCATAATGATAAATTATACCTATATCTTTAGGTTCATATAATGATGTATGCATGCACAAAAAATTTCCATTCCAACCATTTCAAAAATATCATAAAAAAATCCCATCAAAAAACAAGTGTGTCACCCAACTGTGAAATATCATTCAACGGAAACAACACATATCAAGAATCACACTTCCCACCATGGGTACATGGGTTTTCCCCCATGGATGGGTTATATACTCTCTATCATGAGATCATAATGAAAACCCAACACATCTTAATCTCCTATATACCATCCTATAATAGTAAAACCATAGAAAATAACAATTCTCATTCTACTTTGTAATGTCCTCAGCTCGGATGCCACAAAACCCGTACTCCTTGCAGGGTCACCACATGACCTTAAACATGACTCCCCGTACAATAGAGGCAATCTTCTAATAGCGAGGGTCTAATAGATCATGTGAGAAGACTATACCTTCTTTCACATATTATTATGTAGTAGGTAACATAATAAATAAGAAACAAAATATAGAATAAACTAGAACATTCATTAACACCCATTAAACAAAATAAGTTTTACCACAAAAAAGTGATAAATAGGCCATGTCATACTAACAATTCCAAATGTGATGGAATCCCAAAATAAATACTTATGGAAACATCCCCCAAAATGGGTCCTGACTCTAGGTATTGATCCTCAGTTGTTCTTTTCCCAAGCCCAACTAAACTCCCTAGCACATGTACTTTTCCCTTGACCAATCCTACAATAATGAAATCTGCTCGGGTACCCAATAGCGGTTCGAGCAGTGTGTAAGTAAAAATTAGTAGGCCACCACCAATGATGTCTAATAAATATCAAGTCAAAATAGATTGTGTATACATGTACTAAACAATGGAGTGTTTAAAATTAAAATTAATGTTCCATAAATTAACAATATTCAATTTATAAAACTTCATCATTTATTCCATACAATAATTTTAACCAATCCTGACCCTTACTCTGTGGTTTGGAATTTACAGCATTTAAACATCTTTCTAAACTGATCAATTATTAGACATAGGGGTATAAGTCATGTTACCTATATCACTAGGGATAAACCTTTTGTAAAAAATACATCACACTCTCCTTCGAGTCTATGGCCAGGTAATCTAATCAAATGAAACTATTATGAGCTTAGAGTGTCTATATGACTCCCTAACTTATGCATTCTTGGAGTAAGGCTTAGAACCTCAGGCCAACATAAACAATAGTGGGAGCCTCAGTCAAATATCCCATGTACTATAGAGCCATGTGCAAATACTTATACATCTAATCACAACATATACCAAATCATATTCCATGCATAATCAATACACATAACATTCTCAATTCACATTCCATTTAATACTTAAATCAACTTTTTCCCTTAACCCATTAACACATTTCCCACACACATTACATAGATCATTTACCCCAATTCACTTTTATATATCAACCCATTTTATTTATTTTGTAATTTCTATACATTAACGAATTTCACATAATTCTTCATTTCACATTTATTATCCCATCAATGCATTTAAATTCCAATCTCACATGTCATTTTACACATTACCCTTATTTAATTTAACCCTCTTAACGTTGTTCCAAACTAACCCTTTTTCCATTATCAAATCCTTGTCACAACTGTCAATAAACCTTTCTCCAACTCAACTAACATATCATCATGTTCATCTTGGGCTCTACATATCACAAGTTAACACCATAGATAACATCACAATTTTCCTTGTTTGGGAATATTTTCACACACCAAGGGTGGGCCTAAATTGGTCTAGTAAATCTCAATGCCCTCCCCAAGATTCATGAGGGTTTCATTTCGTCATTTATCCAACCATTTTAATAAATACATTCAAATTCATCAAATGGAAAACGAGGAAGAACCATTAGCACAACCAAACAAGCACAAAATAAACATCAAGACCATGGAATATTACCTGTAGATTACCTACCCAAAATCGAAGATTAATTCACACATATCCTTATCCATAGATATATATTAAATCACCATTTCAATACCCAACCTAAGATCAAATTGGAAAAGTATGTTTTTAGGGATTTGGTAGAAGAATTATGAAACCAAAATCCCTAATAAAGAAAATAGAAGTAAGAGGAGAATATGACATACTTGGTGTTTCGATCAACAGTTAATGTAACACCTAACTGACTTGAAATAATGGAGACAAATCCTTGGGATGATTTGTGTGTTTAAAAGAATAACTAGGGCTGGACGAGGAAGAATGTGGAAGAAATTTTGGTGAAGAACTTATAATGTTATGGGGTAAAATGGTAAATTCCCACTTTAAGTGGGGTGCATAGTTTGGTTGCATGATTTTACAAACCATTTGTTGACTATGAATGTGTCTCTATCCACGAGGTGCTATGTAAAATGGATACCTAGGGAGCTACACACAGTTTGAAAAACTATGCACCAACCATATTGAATGCCTCTGTCTAGGCCTACATTGTATGGCCTCCCTTCTTGTATGGTTTACTAAAATATCCATTGTTCCCTCTTTGATAACATGGTTTGGGTACATGGTTACTACAAACCATTCTCCTTCCATGAAAAAAATAGAAGTCCAAAATATCCCATCTTTCATGTTCTAAGCTTCCAATAAACCATATATCTTCAACATATATCTAAAAACATTTCATTTACCATTATAAAGAGATATGAACAAAAACATAAATAAGAACGTACCTTGAGAAAATCGGGGATCATAAACCACTATAGGGAATATTCCCTTGATTCTTATAATGTAAGGACAGTAGAACATAAATCTACTGTCAAATCCATTAAAAACAAATTTCTCACAAGGAAATTTTTTAATTAATTAAATTAATTATAAATATAGTTTGATGATCTTGTCCTCTAGTTCCAATGTTTTATCCACTGTTCTTTTTTTCATTTCCATTGATCACAATGGTTATCTTCATGAAAATCATTGCATAATCAATAATTACAACAAAATGAAAATTTTATCATGACCAATTGCACACTTATGATTCCCCCATAACCTGAAAATTTGTATCAGATTCGCCACATAATTTTTTAAAAATTTTTAAATATCAGACTTTGATTTAATCATTTTTAATTTAGTTTTCGATTTCAATTTAATCATTCATAAATACAAATTCATAGATATTCTTCTGCATCTTTCATTTCTCGTAAATATATTAAAAACTATTTTTGTGAATTAACTAAATATGATGATCACATATTGAGGTAATGAGGAATCTGGATAGATTTCACAAGAGTACAGACCATGTAAACCTAAGGTACACACTATGTACTATTGTTAAATGCACCAATAATTAGTTCAGAATTAAATCAAAGTGTGTACATTTATTAAATGCCGCACATTTAATTTTACACCATTTTTTGACTGGGCCAGTCTGGCACATAGTCAGTTGCAGTACATGTCGTGTAACTATTTTACATGGTGTGTAATCTTTTAGTCATATACTGGTCATGTATCTTCTTACACAACCAAAATGAATCATGAAAATGTCAGTTAGAGACCACATGACATGTATCCCATATACACATTGTGCACTCTAAATTTTTCCATGGGATGGTTTAAATTCCAAATCCCTATGCGTACATATCTAATAGAATGTGAAAATAGTACATGAGGTGTAGCTAGATTGTACACACTATGTACTTTTACCAAATTACACAAAATTAAAAATTATTTTATTATACAATGAAATATTATTAAAATGTTCTTGTGTGTGGTCATTGAGTTGATAGTACACACCATGACATGAGTTTTAATATATATAAATTTTTAATTAATTTCTTTATAATGATCAAATATGTATATCATGTATGAGTCATATTATAGTTATTTCTCTAAATACAATGAACCATAACACATGATATAAAATTATGTAATCAGTGTAATCATTAAGTTGGTTGAACACATCATGAAAGTATGTGATATGTCAAGTATGAAACATACCAAAATAGTAAATAGTGTATGAGTATAAACCAGTTTCCATCACTTGGGTGTGAATAAAATCATATATAATGGATGGATCTCCCATGTTAGTTGAGGAAGTTGAATTTTGGATCCAATAAGATAAAAATCCAAAAAATATACAAAATTGGATATATGGAAAACTACAACATGAACCATAAATGTTTCAACGTATTTTTTCCCTCTATGAATAGTTAGTTTAACAACTTACAGATAAACAAATCATTCGTAAACACTTGAAGAAGATGATCTTTTTTTAATGAACCCCAACATAAAAATTCATATGATATTTTTAAAATTGATTTTAAAACTATAATTGAATGTTCTTCCTATGATAAAATAACCAAGAATTTATCCTTGATATTATTCATTAAGAATATTTTCAACCAATTATTCAATTTAAGAATTTAGAAAATTCCAGAAGTCTGTTGTTTCTTAAGAATTATACAAGTGGTAATATCATTGGTGATTTAGATCAGGTTATTAGAAATATAATTTCATTGAGAAATGAAATTCGACATAAATCAATTTCAAATCAAATCAAAATAAATAATCCTAATGAGGTTTAGGTGATGAGGATTGGATTAATTAAATGAAAGATGAAATCAAGGTTTTTTGAAGGAAAAAATATTGGACTTTTGTTTAATGTCCTAATCATACATCTATAATTGAAGTAAAGTGGGTTTTTCAGAACAAAATGTGATGGAATTGGTGTAATAATTTTCAATAAATAAATACTTGTTACTAAATGTCATAATAAACAATAGGGAATAAACTAATGAAAAACTTATTTACAGATATCAAGACTAGAAATTATTCATATATTTATTGATTATGCAGCATTCTTAAATTTTAATATATTTCAAATGGATGTGATGTATTCTTTCCTTAATGGATATGTTCAAGAGAATGTATATGAATAACAACCCACTTGTTTTGAAAATAGAAAAACATTCAGATCATGTTTAAAAACATATCAAAGCTCTTTATGGACATAAAAAATCCCCGAGATCTAGGTGTGATATTTAAAGTGGATTTTGATATAAAATAACCTTTTAAGGGAGGTATGGATGAAACTATTTTTATAAAATAAGTTAATAAAAACATTAAGATTGAATAAACATATGTTGACGAAATTATATTTGGTTAAAATAAAAATTATTAAATAGATTCCTTTATGGATATTATGAAATCTTAGTTTTAAATGAGTATTATGGGTGAGTTAAAATACATTCCAGGTTTTCAGATTTCAAAGATACTAGAATTACATTTTATATATCAAAAAAATTATATAAAAGTACTTATTAAGAACTTTTTTATGAAAAAACTAAATGTATTAAAACTACCATTAAATCCTTCAATAAATATATTTCTTGATAAATCCCGGAAACCAGATGATCAAAAGACTTTTGGAGGTTTGATTGGTAACTTACTTTACGTACCATCTATTCATCTATATTTGATGTTTTCAAGATACTTATATGCTAGATATCAATCCAATCCGATAGAATCTCATCTTGATGATGTAAAAATAATTTAATGTTATCATAAGAGAACTATAGATTTTGGATAATTCAATTATTCTATAAATAATTTTCATCTATAAAAAAGTAGTTGAAAACATTTGGGGGATGTTAAATGGATTGGATGAGTACTTCTAGAATATATCATTTTGTATGAGAAGCTTTTGTTTCTTAGTTATATAATAAATAAAACTCAATAGAACATTCAAAAACAAAATCTAAATAAGAGGTAGTAGGATTTTATTATTATCAAGTGATGGAGATAAAACACACACTCACTTTCTATGTCATTTGTTTTAGTAAAACTATTTTTTTCATAACACAAGGGAAATTTCACTGTGTTAAAACCATCATATCACTTGTGTGCAATGAAAATAGATATAATAATCTATTTACATAGATATCACACATGTAAAGGAGATATTACTAAAAATTGTTTAGAAAAAAAGAACAATATTGTGATATTTTTTTGAAAAACCAAATTTCTGATAGATTTGATCACATTAAACAGAAGTTAGGAAGGATCAATATGAGGTGATTAATCATTGGTAATTCCTCTTATCAATCACCTTACATAAGTGAAATATATTTAAAATTGTGTGTACATGTGATTATAAGTTTATAAAACCTTTTTTCCTTAAAAAATCCTTTTATCTATAATATTTTAGTTTTTAGGTTTACTTTTACAGACTCAAAAACATTCTAAAACATTTTCAGTCTCATATTTTTTTCTACAAATATTTAAATCTAAAATGTTTTTCCAATGATTCTTTGGATTATATTTTTTCCAAAAAAAAATATATGTTATAAAATGTTTTATATATCAATATTTTTTTAATTTTAGTAATACAAATTCATTATAAAATGGTTGAATAATATTTTTTGTTGAAAGAATTATCATATTAAATTTTCATTTAAAATACTAAGTAGATCAGTTAACTCATAATAATGAAACATTTATACTCCAAATGGTATTCTACTTTTAGTTTTTACACTGATTAATTATATTTGTTAGAAATGTTCTTGATTACTTACTCTTTTAGTTTTAATAGTTTTTTGCAGACATTCATGTTTTAAAATCATATTGATACTCATTACAATGAAAGGTTTTTATAAAAACATTAATATTTCAAAATTAACTTTAAATTATTTCTTCAATTATTCCTTGATCATCATATCAGATAATGACTTTTAATCTGAGCCCTTCAAATTCATGTATTTATAACCATCCATGTAATGCCTATATGAGGGTGGGAAAAATTTTGTCCCACATTGGTTCTTAGATACTTTTCTTTTAAATCATAATCCTCCATTATGTTCTTATTCCAAAATAAATTATTTGTCTGATTTTCAGTTCAAGTCTCAGTACAATAGAAATTTTAGAATATATTCATAGAGGGAAGTCACTAGAGAAAAGATAATCGAGATAAAATGGTATGAAAATTAAAATTAAATTATTAAAAGGATCATTAGTATTAATATTTGAGATAAAGTTTATGTAGAACATTCAAATATGTATTTTGATTTAAATTTTCATGAAAATATAATATAATTGTATTCTATTATTTTATCGGGAATTAGAAAATGAGGAAGAGGAATAGGAAGTAGAGAAAGAAGTGGGTGACGAAGAAGAAAGTGAAGAGGGGGAGTAGGAAGAGGAAGATGATGATTATGATGATGATGATGATGATAATTAATAATTATATACCAATGAAGAGTCAAAATAAAATAAAACCTCAGAATCTTCATCATCTTCAACTCTTCTACCTTCCCAATCAGTTATGTATGCAGATATGGAAGAATTAAGGGATGAAAAATCTGCATCCAAAGAGGAAGAAGAGACATCAACAAATTATGAGGAATAATAGAAAAAATCCCAAATACAGTTTTAGATAAAGTTAAATTTGATAAGGATGTGAACATTATTAATGTATTAGATGACGTAAATTTTTCATTGCAATGGAATTACAATGTTGATAATGTGGAAAACACAAATGTGGAATCCTTGTGACAAAATGATCTTAAATTCTTATCAGGTTCCTCAAACATTGAAGGGATAGTTTCTTAGAACTATTTGGGCTATATTTTACAAACCATGAAATGGTTATGTGATTCTATTGCCAATAATATAAAAATATAACTAACTTTTAAATTGATTTAAAATATTCTCAATGGAAAATTAGAATCACCAAAAATTTTGACTAGCTAAATTATCCGCATTAAGAAAGATTTGAAGAATTTCAATTAAAAGGAAAAGGCGTAAAAGAGATCGTACAATCAGATGTTCAAGTTCCAAAACAATGTGGAAATTGATCTTCACTATCATGAGGATCAGATCATAAAATTATGTAAACTACCGCTTGAAATAGAAAATCCATTAATAATTTATGATTCCATGTTTCTGATAGAGTGAAGCTTGTGGAATAGTTAAAAGATACAATTGATGATCGTAATAAGGATGTAAATTTATTGAAACAGGTGGTTCATAGATTATAGTTAGAAAATAATATTCTCATAACATGGGAAGATGTGATTTTCTTAGTGATGGAGGAAAATAAAAATTTCACTGAGGAAGATAAAAGATTATAAATTATGAAGAAAAAAATGATCGAGGACTAGATCATGAATCATAAATCATCCATGAAAGATACATAGAAAAATCATGAAGCATTTAAGAAAAATATTTCAATTTTGAAATATTTGGTGAATAAAGAATGAAATTTTTTATTTGAACTCTTAATGAATATTTTCAAGCATTTTTAAAATAAATGTTAAATCTAAATGAATTTTTCATCCAAAAATGTACATATGAATGAACTGAAATTATTTTTATTTGTATTGTCATTATTTTATTTCTTTGATTACTAGTTATTTCAAATAAAATTGTTACCAATGTTTTCCCCTTCTAAAATTTCAGGACATATCCCATCCTTTTTCTTTTTTTAAATGAAAAAGGTGATGAAATTAATAAAGAGGGAAAAATTATAAAATTGGAGATGTTTATAAAGTGACAAGCCTTTCAGATATTATCAAAAGGGAGAGATATTATCCTAATGGAGATAAAATTAATTATGAATTTCCATATATTTATAATGATGTTAAAAATTCATGGATTGTTATGATATGTGATATATCATTGAAGATCTTAAATATTTTTGGGCTATAAATTTTTTTCAAAGTTTTTCTTTTTTTCATTTTATGTGTTGTGTTTTTTGATTTCAAAAAAATGGAGAATTGTTGAGTCATAAGTTTTACTTCTTATATTTTCTTTCCTCAGTTTATGAAATCACAAACACTCCCTTAAAAGACTGGTTTACTAACATTAAATTTCCCCAGTGTATAAGAATGTTTTTATAGACAAAATTAAATTATACATAATGTAGAAATAATTCCAATAAAACAAATCAAATATTATTATTTTTAATTTTAGAAAATTAGACTAAATGTGTGTATGATACATTTGAATAGATAATTCTTTTTTTAGTAGTTACCGACACACCCTATAGAAATAAGTCAAGACCACCAGACTAACCCTGGTACAAATTCCTCATTAATACCCTTATTAAGATTATTGGATTGAGAACAAATAAGGAAGTCCATAAAACTAATCAAGTATTATAATTTTATTAATTAGAATTATATCTATATCAAGGAATCCATAATAGCATTTTAATGGTGCTCATCTGAATTTCTTCAGACTATGAAAGTTCTAATCATCCTTAGCTGGGAAGTTGAAGATCCATATCATTATGAGATGTCAGGTGAATGTTTTTGTGGCTACTTTAACTAACTATGAAATATGACCATTATATAATAAAATATAAATTAGAGGTCATTTGAATAGTTGGGAGCTGATGAAATTCGATACTAAAGTCATATAATGATTTCTCTGCATGAACACCTCATTCCTAGTCATTGTAACACTTTAGTTATTTGATGTTATAAGGAATCCTTATATGGATTGTAATTCCATAAGAACTATTTTCATTAGTAATTACATGTCCAATCATGGAACTCATCGAGGGATTTTGGGATTGGATGATGACAAATCTTATCAATTGAATAAAGGTATATTGGGGATAGTAAGAGAGATTTCAATCATTATATAATGGGATTTTATGGTCACGAAAGATAGAACTAAATCTGATCATTGAATTGAGTGATTCATAGGGATTAGAAAACGACACTAATTCAGATCCATTAGATTGATGCATTTTTATAGTAACGAAAGACATACCATATTATATGTACTGGAAAATGTGGATATCTATAGTCATTTTTTTCTGACTACCATAACTCTTAAGTGTAAATTGAATATTCTTTTATAATATTTTAATTCATTCTTAATATTGCAAGATTTTCTAAATCATGTTTATACAAGATCTATTTTCAGTGGTGCATGTGTATAAAAAAGTTTTTTTATATGCTTACCTTCCAAAAAAATTATTTTATCTTTCAGCCTTTGATACCGATATACTCAGATTTAATGGGATCGATTCATGAACAGATTGCATTACTCTAATCATCAGATGATCTATATGTCTAATAATTTTCACATAAGAGGGTTTTCATCTTGTTTTAATATAATTTTTAACATACAACTCTCCCCCACCCCCTCTTATAGCCATCAAATTCTCTTTCTATCTAATAATTTTATGTTTTTTTGAGGATCTTGAAAGCAGATTATTGGCTATATACCAATGAAACAATCAGATGTTTAATTGGTGATTGATATTGAACTTGTTCATTGAATTTGATAATTTAGAAAAAAAATTAAATAATGATATATATCCTTAGAATTCATCCTTAGGAACAGTTACATTTTTCAAATTAATTTTGTGTGCATCAATATTTTGATTATATTCTTTTTTTATTCATTAAAAAACAATACACAATGTTTGAGGTATTGTAATAACATAGAAAACAAGAAAAATGTTAGAAATTGATTAGAATATTGAGGAACTAACCCACACAAACTCCTTGAAAAATGTTCTTGTTCAATGGTATACTTCACACATAGCTTTTAACATAAACAATGTTTGACTATGGTCCACAAAAACTGCACGATGACCCTTTTTATGGGATTTGTAACTTTCCTGAAAATGTGAGGGATAAGAAAACTGTTGAATTTATTGTGAAATTTGGGTATCTAATCCATCGGTAAATGATTCAAATAGATTTTAAATGACGAAAATATAATTTTCTAGAATTTTAATTTTAAGTTAGAGTTTGTTTGGTCATCTTTAACCCTTACAAACATGATTTTTCTATTATTATAAAAATGATAATAATGTCTAATCAAACCATAAGCCATTCTGATAAATCATGCTTCGTATTATTTTTTGGATGATTCCAAAATATCTAAAATGAATCAAGAAATGTTATAATATAATTTCACATCAATAAAAAGTCACATAACTCTAAATTTAAGGGGGATTCCACTTTCAATCATACTACGCAATTAGGGTATCCAATTGAAGTTCCAATGAATAATATAGATTTTAAATGACATAATGATCCTTTTCCTATGATTTCATGTTTATCAAAGCATGTTTTGTTGGTTTTGACCCCTAACAATATGGCTTTCCCATTATTACAAAAAATCTCAAAATTACAAATGATACCTTACGTTATACTAATAAATCATAGAATAAAATTGATGGTTAGTTTATTCCCAAAGATTAAAAATTATTAAGTTAATATTTTCCTTGACTTTTCCATCAATACAAAGTCATTTTATTGTTTACCCCCTCCCCATGAGAGATATTTCATTTCAATAAAACATTGAAATGTTACTCATTGTTTCCCATAATATCTAGAGGCAACATAATACGATGGATTCAAAATTGATTCCTACAATTAAAGAATGTATATGTGGTCATTCTACCATAATGTAATGTAAATTCATGTGGGTTTACTTGTTATTAAACACTTTTATGTGATTTGTCGCATTCCACTAAATCCGAGAGACAAACATGTCTTTCAATCATACTGTGCAATTCTGGTGTCTGATCGATATTCTATGGATTCCAATATTTTATAAATGAATTCATGATGGATATACAAATATTTCATGTCAACAAAATATTATTTAGTTTGTTTTAACACCTTGAAACTTACCTTAAGACATATTGATGAATCTAGGAATTATATTTACACGCTATTGATTCGAACATATCACAAACAATTTGAGGAATGTTCTCCTAGATTTTCACATCAATGTGATGTCTTTTTCTCATTTCTCACCCCCTGATTGTAGATATTTCAGTTTTTTAAAACTATTTAGTGTTACCATATTGTTTCTTCCTTTTTTAGTGACACAAGCATTCGATGGTTTTGGCGTTGACTCCTACAAATCAAAAAAGTCCCAATTATATTTATCACTCTATTTAATGTCAATGAAATGGTGTTTTCTTGTTATTAAAACCATTACTGTAATTTTTTTAGATCAAATATTAGTGGAAAATTACACTTTTTATCATACTAAACAATTTAGATATTTGACTGATGTGTTTATGACTACTATGGATTTTAAATGACTTAAATATCATTGTACCTGGATTTCATGTTAATCGAAGATCGTAATTATCTTATGATTCCACACATATCTTAGTGTATTTCCTCATTTTTGATTCCTTAGTGGTAATTTGTCATTTTAAAATATAATAAATTTTAAAATTTTCCTTAAAATGTAGAAATTATTTTGAACATACACATAACATGTGTTTGAAATTTAAAGATAAATAAATCACAAAATGTTTTTTCATTATGTTTTCCCATTAATATAAAATTATATTGTTTGTTTTGAATCACCACAAGGAAAATTTTCATCATAATAAAAATGGAAATTTTATTTGTGAATTAAATAAAAATAAAATAAAAAATGAGACATTCAATATGAATAGGAAGCCAAAAAGATAAAATGAAACCAACCTTCTATATCTGATATGTCTTTTCTGAAAATGACTTCTACAAAGTATTTTTATAGTATGTACCTACAAAAAATAAAAAAAATTGTAATAACAATTGTAATAATAATAAATAAATAAATAATCTTGTATAATCCTGCATCATAGAATCCCCTACACCGTAAATGTGGATGATATATTCCCATAGTACTCTGTCCTCAGATAGAAGAAGTGTATTTACCTTCTCAGGAGCATGCATCTAGCCAAAAACATTTCTCACCCCTTATGTCATCCTAGACATAATAGGAGCCACGACCTTAGTACATGACACTATTGAACATGTAATCTCTATTCCCAGTGTCATGTCATATCCACGTCCATCCCGATCAATGATCTAATGCATTATCTAAATTTTTTTCAACATCAATATGATATTCAGCACAGATAGTAGTACTATCATCCATCAAATAAACGTCAGATATTAATACATTTGGTTGAGTTGTTTTATCATTTTAATGTATCCTAATACCAATAAATAGGATAATAGAAACTGAATTTTATAATACCGGTAGCAATTACATCAATGGATAAGTGTAACATCAAAAGAAGAAAAACATATAAAAAGGAAGGTGGAAATAGTTCCATCAAATGAAAACCCATAAGTAAAATCCTATCCTATAAAATTTTTAAATCACTAATTCATTGAAATTTAAACAAATATATCTAAAATATTACATATCTCAATCATTGGTTTAACACTAGTGGTTCATAAACAAATAAAATTGTTATTAGAATCAACTGTTGATGTACTATGTGATTGTCATGAATTTTTGGCCGTTTCTAGAAGAGTAACCATCATTCACCAAGGAAATATTCAGAATGAAATGAAATGGAATTTTTACTCATCATATACTATATATAAATCTTTTATTACCTGTTACACAAACCCAATTGTAAGTGTTTTTGTTTCCATAAACCCATTTCTTATCAATCACATCATCCTTTGAAACTATCCTCTTATTATCCAAAGACACCAAAAATGGTCCTCGGTATATTATCTAAAAAATCAATGTTTAATGAATCCATATTATTCTTTAATATGTTAATTTTCTAGTTTGTTATATTAACACATATTTTTCTCCATCCAATTGAGACTGTATTTTCTACCCACACAATGAATAGAGGGTAATGAAACAGCCAAAAAATCATCAAATTTATAAAAAATAGGATTGTTTTCCATCGCAATATCTAAAATTATTTCAACACATGTCATGATCTTTGATGTTGTGGTGAATTCAGTTGAACTATAAAATTCTTATTTTTTCATTCTGAATATGTGCTGACGGGGAAAAAAACATATGTGGCTCATCTATCTTGATTTTTTACAATGTTTCATCCGTATAGAATATTTACTTTTATGGTATCAAGGGAATGAAATGTCCCCTTTCATAATCCAACATGATAAATTATTATAAGTCAAGAATTCATTTATTGTCTATAATAAAATAGCCTAGAGTTTAAACATTAAATTCTTTTAAAAATAGTATGAAATCACCCAATCTCCCCAAATGTCATTCAACTAAAAAATAAATGTCTGAATTAAACATCAATATTATCCTTTGGACTTCTATGCCCTACTATAAATGTTGTAATTAATAGAAATTTATGTTTCATAAAATGTCACAGAGGGAGATTATACAGACACAACACCATGCTCCATGTTTTATGAGTGGCACCAACCAAATACCAAAATGAATTTAAATAATCAGGTACCAACCCCAATCATATATTGCGAATATCATTATCAAAGTCAGGGTGCCACTGATTAAGCTATTTCTATGCATTAAAGTCTATCTGTTGGGTTATAATATCATTATCCTTATTTTATTCCATGTGTAATCTCATTAATTTAGAAATAATAGATGACATAAATAATATTTCAACACCAGATTTAGTGGAATGTGATGTTTTTTTCTTCACAGAAATGTGTTTCCCTAGTTTCATAGTCTATCATTGATAAGTCTGATATCCCCCATTATATTTCTACTTGGAGGATCCACTGAATATTCAATTATCCCAAAGGAAAGTTTCCTTTCTAAACAATATACTATTGTTTTCACATGAATCTATGGTCTTATATGTGAAACCTAAGTTCTTTGTCAACTTACACATATGTTAATAATACTCCAAGATTGTATAATAAGTAAGATGCAATTTTTTTAATAACAGCAATAGCATGTTGAACTACATTTCTAACTGTTGATTGGAATACTTCAGGTGAAATAAGTCCATAATAGATGATAATATACTATAATAGGTAAACTAAAAATATAATTCAGTCTTTCCATTGACATGTTTTTTATAAAAACTCAATGACTCATGATTTACACCCATTCTAAGATAGACCTCACTAGTATCAACATTTAGGATTTAAATTCCTTCAGGATCCAACCCACATAACGTCATTTTTTGCATCAAATAAGTTATCCTTACATCATCATATATCTTAATAGTTTTTATTCAATGATAATGAATACATTATTCCCCAAATCATGTCCATTTATCATAATTTTTCAAAACCCGATTCATTCATATATGATCCCTTTTCGAATCTTAAGTAAATTAACCTCTATTTTCACATTTACAATATGGGTAACTAATATAGTAACTTTGAAATCCGCTAGTAAAATCAATACCCATAATAATTCCATCAAAATATTAATTATAAATTTAATTTGTAAGATTAATCCAACTCTTAATCATATATGTATGTCATTACCCTCTCCTCCCAAAGAGTACCCCTCCTGGGATGGTAATTAGAAAAGGATGATAATAAAAACACACGTCCTGCAGGTAGTAGTCACCAGGTTAGAAACTAGAACTAATGTTATATCATAAATATAAATTTGAGTCATTACCATCTAAGAGAAGCATGAAAATTGTAGAGATAGGAAGGATACACCAATAAAATCATTCTCATAAGGATAAAATAAACCCCAGTTTGTACATATAATGTCATACAAAACAATAAAAAATATGGAAGGAATCGAAAAGTAATGAAAACGTAAACTCAGTAGCGACCATGAATCCCAAATAGCTCCTAAAAAATTGTTGTCTTGTAATATGTATCTTTATCTTCAACATTATTTCACTGACCTGAAATTATTATATATAAGTTGTTTTATAATAATTATACACTCAGTAGGATAATCCATTATTCCTATAATGAAAATGATAATGAAATCATACTAAATCCCAATTAACACTATGTGAAACTTAATCATCACCTAAATTTGTATTCTAAGTATCTAGCCTCATCGTTTCTATAACAACCCAATATTGATATAAATAAAAACAAAATTACTTTTTTGGAATGGTTAAAATATTATAAAAATAGATACCTAATGTCTATACTAGTCTACTCCCATTTGAATCATGGAAATATAAAATGTGGTACATAAATGAGATACATCATCTCCCACTAGGTTCTTTCTAACTAGAAAACTTCTATGACACATCATGCATAATACACATCTTCACAGCCTAAGGGAAATGTATAATAAAATGGGAGAGCTCATTATCTCAGCAAGGTAAAATAAGGGAGATAAGTAGGAATAATAATAAAAATATAGGTTTGAGAACAAGACCATGATAGAAAAAGATTATATCATTCACATCAAAGATCATATTGATGAATCAGGAAAAAATGATTGAAAATTTATAAGACATGAATTGTAAGGAAAAAAGAACATAATCCATGAAAGCATCACATTGAAATAAAACTTAGAATTTTCGAAAAAAAACTAAACATATAATATGATTTCCATATTAGCCAATGTACTAATGGAAATACTATCTTGGTAGTATGTTTTCACTCCCCATACCATCATGGTTCTCATGGTTCACTCCCATGGCCATCTTAGTATAATTAGTTCATTAAAAAATATTCTTAATATATAAATCCATTTGAAAATAATTTTCATTGTCTTTTTCACAAAAAAATTTATGAAAGAATTGAAATCATTTGGAAAACCTTCTTCCTCGAATAATATGCATCAAAACATTTTAAAAATAATTTTATTTGAAAACATATTGAATAAATAAATGAAATATTGAATTTTTTTGAAAATCATTTCATTGAAAATACCTTGAAATCTTGTAAAGATATATTGAAAACTTTTTGAAAACATTTTCGTTGAAAATAATTTGAAATGATATAAATAAATAATGATAACATTTTGAATTCCATTTCATTGAAAATACTATTAATCTTATAAAGAAATCATGAACATGTTTTGAAAACCATTTCTTTTAAAATAATTTTATAAATTATAAAGATACCTTGAAAACTATTAGAAAACCAATTTCCCTGATATTTCATTTAAAATAATATTTTCTAAAAAATTAACCTTTTAAAAATTCAAATTATGCTTCAAAGAAATAATGGCAGGGAAATATGTACAAGTAGTACATGTTAAAAAGAACATTTCATTTTTCATGGTAAAAAGTTTAGAAATTTTTTTTTTGGAAAGAGATAGTAATATTACATTGAAGATACTGGAAAAGGAGAAAAAGGGTCAAACATACATTTAATTATTATAAGAGATTGGTACAATATTCTTTAATCCGTTTTTAGGAAACATGGATTTCTGAATGAAGAGAGGGTAATGCTTGGATTTATTAAAAAACATTCATAACAATATTATCAACCAATGAGTAAAAATATGGTACTAATACTTGAATATATATAGAGTAACTATAGGGTAATAAAAGTAATGATTTTTTTTGGAATTTTGATCACATTATTTCATAAATGAAACATAATCACAAATAGTCTCTAAAACTAATGAGATTGTTTCACTAAACTATTAGCACATAGATACATTGGATCAAACACTACATGTAAGAAAAAAAATAAATTAATCATAGAATTTCATGAATGAATGTAAATTCATTATATAACATGTAAAATGTATTTATGTAGTCCTAAAATTATAATTTAGGTGCATAACAAAACATGTGTTTCAAGGAAGGATAATTTAGAGAAAACAATTTTCAAGATTGGCTAGCTTTTGAAACAAAAACCCCATAAAAGAAAGATCATAAAATGTATATGTGAAAAAATATTAATTTAAGTTTAAAATAAATTGAAATAAATCAGTTTTATTACATACACCACACAAAATGAATGAGTGATGAACCTGATATGTATCTCACTGAAATAAAATATGAGATGAAATCTTTGTACATTGTATCTTAACACTCATCGTACTCGTTCAAAACACCTATATAATAAAATAAATTTTTTATAAATATTTTATAGAATCATATTCTTATATCTTATACAATATATGATTTTATTATGACCTTATATTACCTACTTGCTAACCATCCAATGTTGAGGTTTCACTTCGGATAATATTCTCTTTTCTCTTCGCATGTGTCTTAATTTTTTATATCATTGGAACTTATAATTATAACATGATTCCAAATATTAATACATTGTAGCGACCCCCAAAACTGGGGTGCTTAATGAGACATGATATACCTAACATTACATCATTACAAATGAAATATCATGTCTCATCACAACAGAATATCACAAGGCTCAGGATTCTGGGAAACCAGCTGCTTCTGATTAGCTTCATTAATATCAACCGTGCCTGAAAAATTTTAAACAAAACGTAGGGTGAGCAAAAATGCCCAGTAAGGGGTTTTAAAACATTTTTTTTAAGAAAAAAAACTTTCTTAAATAAGTCCTTTTGAAAAGAATAAAAATACTTTGCTAAAACATTATCATTTCTTAAAAACATGAAATCCATCTTTCTTTGAAAACCACATGCACAAAGAAGCACGTACTTGAAATGAGCTCTAATGTAAACATGATCAGAGTGCGCAATATAAGCAATGCATAAAGTTAGAACAAGGTTACTTTAATTCTAAAAGAATTCTATGGCTAAGCAGGGAAAGACATGCATATCATGGTTCATGAGTAGAAAGCGGATCATCTAACAGTTTACCATATGAAAAACAGTTCTTGTCACATAAAGTGCATTTTCATAAACTTGGGAGCTTTCAACTAGGGGTTGTCCTGTTAGTTGAACAAACCCCTGGTTAACCTTTATCATTACATGCAGAGGGAATGTATAATCCTGGACTTTGTCATGACTTTTCATCATGACCGTATAACATACTTAACAGGTCAAGGCTCACTGCCCACCCTGTTTCCTTTAGCACAAGTCAAGGATAACTGCCAAGACCTTCGCACATGTTCGTCTCATGAGACTCTTGCTTTACCCAATGCATTGGAGCGCTATATAATTCCGGGTGCACCCGTCACATTTAAACATTCATATTGCGCTATATAATTCCGGGTGCACCCGTCACATCATTCATGTTGCGCTATATAATTCTGGGTGCACCCGTCACATGTAAGTCCTATACATCCCTCACATATCATGACATGGCCATTCATTCATAGGGTTTCATGCATTCTTAATTAAACCCCATTTTCACATACTTATTCATTACATGAGGACAGTTTAAACATTAAAAACATGATGACATGCATGCTAAAACTCCGTGCACATAACAAGTTACCTTGCATTTAAAAACATGGGTTTCAAGAGAATGAACATATTACTTAACATTACATAACATTATAGTACCCAATTAAAACATTGTCGTTTACACATATAATGATAAATGGATATTTAGGGTTTTTACCCAAAACTGTCCTATAAAAACTCTTTTATTAGCACTTTAAATAATCATAAGTACACACCTATGAATACATGTATGCATTTGTAAAAAAAATTCAAGGAGTCCATGCTAACCATTTTCACAAAAATCCTCATTTATCCCGAGCAGTGATAAATGAAAGTTTTCAATTGCAAGAATAATTTTGAAATCAAACCATCCCACAAATTTCATCATGCTATACTGTAATAAATTACAAAATAAAAGAACCAAGTTCACATTGGTGTACATACACATCGATATAATCGCATGTATATATGTATATATCAATATACTTCGTATACTTGCATGATTTTGCATGTTCGTACAATTACCCAAAACCTCCATGTCTATAGGCGAAATAAAAATCATGGTTATAAACACAAAAAGAAGAATTTTATATTTTCATATATCCTATTATACTTATGTGTATATAAATGTATATATATATATATATATACATTTATATACACAATGTGTATAACATTAAAACTGAGTTAAAATGAACTCTAAGAGAAAACCGCCTTTAACCTGATCGAATTCTGGATGAAGAAAACAGTGGTAACCGGTTCTTAATGCCTTGATGTAAATTTTTATACACATATATATTTATGTAAGGTGTATACAAAATATAGTGTACTAAAACTAGAGAAAACGAAACCGAAAGAGGGATCTTCCCCTTTACCCACTATTCGATTCTTCAAGACGAGAAAGAGGTCTCAAATTCTAGGTTCACACCAGGTTCACACATACCAGAAACGTATATATATATATATATATATATATATATATATCATGTATACATATTTATATAAAACCGAATCTTGTCAAAACCCAACCGAAATTAAAACATGATTCTTTCTTTGCTTGGAGAGGGGATGCAGTCGAGGCAAAAGAAACTGAAGGCATATAATGTAGATGGTATACACATATATATATACAACGTATATATACATTTAAGTGAAAACCGAAGCTTGCATAAATTAAAAAAAAGAACCGACCCTTGCCTTAGCTTGGATAGGAGGAGAGAAAAAAAAACGAGGCATGAGAGACCCGAGGTATAATCATAGAAGTTTTACACACACATATATATATATACATAACCCAAATATACTTATATCTATATGAAGATCGAATTTTAAAACCAGAACATTAGAAACTGAGTTTGTCCCTTACCTTTTCGATGAGGAGGAGGAGAAGGAAGACCGGAGCAGCGACGACTTCTGGAGGTCGGAGAGATCAAAGGAGATCGGACGCAGCCCTTCGGCCTTCGGTGCAACAGGGGGTTTAAAAAACAATGAAGAAGAAGAAGACTTCAGGGGAGTCTTCGGCCCGAGGCAAGGTCGGTGTCAACCTGTGGAAAAGAGGGAACAGTCGGGCCTACTCCACTGACCTAGAGAAGAAAACGGGGCCCTATGCTACTGGTTCGACGTCGCGAGGTAGGAGAAGAAGCCGCAACGCGAGGAAGAAGAAACTGTGGAGAAGAAAACGCGAAAAGCAATGAACGGCCGTGATTAAATGCCGGTCGATCGGAGGGCTCAGAGCTGTCGCGGCATTAAAAGAAACTGACGGCCGAGATCAAATGAGGGAGGGATCGGACGGCTGGGGGGTTTCACCGCGGTTTTAAAAACGCGGTTCCCACAGTTCAAAAAAAAAGTTGTTTTAATATTTTATTTTTATAGTATTAAACTTTTATTCCAGCTTTTATTATTATTATATATATATATATTTTTTTAAAAAAAGTCATTGGCCAAATATATACATTGATTCAATAAAAGCATATTATTATATATATATAGATATATTATTTTTAAGACACCAATAATTCATATTATGCTATCTTTATTATTATTAAACCACTTTTATTATTTTAGTAAAAAAATTGGTCAAATAAAATTACAAATTGATTTAATCAAAACATCTTATTATATGTACATACAAATATATTTCATTTCTTTTTTTTAAAACATCCACAATTTTAATTATATTATCATTATTATTAAACCCTATTTATTAACTACTTAGTATTTCATTATGAGAATTGAAGATCAAGAACATTGAGTAATAAAAAAATAACACAAGTATATATATTTTAATTTCCTTTGCTAGTTAACTACCCTAATTTTCTTAATTAATTAATATCATTTAATGCAACTATATTTTATCACACATAAAAGTGTGTTGATGAAAATAATAACACCACAAAACACGAAAGTGAAAGAAACCATAATTTGACATAGTTTCCCAAATAGTTAATAAAGGTTAAATTATACGAGAAATAATGTATCTAATTTGATGCAATATAAATATATAACTCATAAAAGAAATCCATCAGGTTTGATATAACTAGAAAAATAGAAGTTTATTTGTTCAAATCAAAATGTATAGTGGAAGAAGACAATAATATTAATTTTTCTCCATTTCAAACATAAAATAAAATTCTCATTTGGAAAACAAGAGATAATTAACATTGATGTCATTTTAAAATATTAAATCAAAACTACACATTTATCATTCGGATCATTTTATTTCCAACGGTCAAAATTATCATTGGATTCTTTGGGAAACCAACGGTCGGATTTGTGGCCGTTTGAGGTCCAACGGTCATATTGGTGCTTATAAAAGGGTTTGGTCTCGGGTGTCCCTTACTCCAAGTAACCGGAGAAGATAAAGGAAGATGGTTCGTGTGATCCCCTTAGTGCTGAGCACGGTCGCGGTGGCTTAAGCAATCCTTATGTTCCTTATGATGGATGCTCGAAATCCCTATCGCATTCTCGGGCTCCTAGTAGTTCTAAGCAGTCTTCCCATCATTGTAATCAGATTCTTGGTTGGAATCTTTGCTTAGTGATGTTTTGATCGTGGGAAGTTGTAATCGTCAAGGTGTTTCTTAATAAAGGGGTATTTCATTCATGCTTGTTGCTACGAGTTTTCGTTTATTTTCATTTTCTTTTTAAAGAAAGATGGTCCAGTTAAAGGGAAACATATCATTACGTGAAACATGAATTCTCGGGTCATTACATCATCTCCCCCTTCAAAGAATTGCGTCCTCGCAATTCTATTCATAAAAAGACAAGAAAAAGACCTCGGTCACACAACATCACCAAAACTGAAGGCCTGGCTCGGTTAACGGAACCCCTAAACTGGTACAAAACTCCGCTATTTCCCTGACCCAGATACACTTTGAGCAATAAGACTTGTACTCCTGCTCATGGGCACTACACACAGACTTCCACAGGGAGGCCCGTGCAATAAAGAGCTCTGAGATGTCCGAGCGGACTAATCCCCTAGTAACCCTTCGAAGTTCATCACACTCGAGGTAATCGAGGGGAACGACGCGATTGAGAAGGCTGATGTTCAGGATCTGGAACATGTAGGCGGCATTGAGGTGGCCATCCTGAGCTGCTATAAGAAAGCAAGCTCTGGCGGAGAAGTTCCGTGCCATAGAGAAACACTGAAAAATACCTTCATGGTATCTCCCCCTTCGCCTATAGTAGGGGAGCTGGTTGGTGGAAAGGAGGTGAATCATATGTTCATTCTCCTGACATGCGCGGAGAATTTTCGGACTATTCGCTATGTCCAGAAGACGTTGACAGGACCCCCGTAGGTGGAGAAAAGAGGGAAAGTCCACCATACAAGTTCTGATCAAGATAGCCTCTACTAACTCGTCAGGTAGAGACGAGAGGTTCATCTGACTTTCCATATGGAAGAAAAGGTAAACAAGAGAGGTCACTTAACAACACTAAGAAGAAGAGATCATAAACTTTTTAATTAAGAATGTTTACACATTAAAGTCTGAGTTTTCCAGACGGACACCACAAAGAGAGGCGAAACTCTCTAACTCCACAAACCACACACAAGATGAACATACAGAACTAAACTCATGGGGACATTTATAACGCCTCCTGAGTTTAGCGTGAGGGGTGTGGAGTTGATAAATGTCGGTGTACACTTCTTGCCTAAGAGACACACGGGTGGTCTCATTTTCCAATGCTCTGAAGTCCATTAACTGGCCCCAGAAGCCGTAGTGCAGGACCTAACACAGATAAGCCGCTCGGAGGTCTCTGGCAGCAGCAGCTTCTTGGAAAGGGTTATCTAGCATTGTGCCAAATTCCTCTCCAGTTGTAAACACTCGGAAGAGTCCTTCGTGATACCTTCCTCGACGTGCATACGAGGGAAACTGGGTCATCATCATTAAGAGATAATCCATCCCCATTCCCCGGTGGAGACTGAGCACCCTAGATGAGTTCGACACATCGTACAAGTGCTTACACGTCATGTGAATGTGAGCATAGTTCAGGAAGTTTTCACGGCTGACTAGAGATATAATGTTCTCTAGAGCCTCGATGGGGAGTGACAAAAGGTCAGTAGGTACATCAGCCATCTGAAAATCTTAACGTTTTTACTTAGTTAGTCTTAGAAATATATTTATATCACCTGGTTTTCCAGAGTTTCTTGAACCCATCCTCTGATACCAACTGTAGCGACCCCCAAAACCGGGGTGCTTAATGAGACATGATATACCTAACATTACATAATTACAAATGAAATATCATGTCTCATCACAACAGAAGATCGCGAGGCTCAGGATTCTGGGAAACCAGCTGCTTCTGATTAGCTTCAGTAATATCAACCGTGCCTAAAATTTTTTAAACAAAACGTAGGGTGAGAAAAAATGCCCAGTAAGGGGTTTTAAAACATTTTTTTAAGAAAAAAAAAACATTCTTAAATAAGTCCTTTTGAAAAGAATAAAAATACTTTGCTAAAACATTATCATTTCTTAAAAACATGAAATCCATCTTTCTTTGAAAACCACTTTCACAAAGAAGCACGTACTTGAAATGAGCTCTAATGTAAACATGATCAGAGTGCGCAATATAAGCAATGCATAAAGTTAGAACAAGGTTACTTTAATTCTAAAAGAATTATATGGCTAAGCAGGGAAAGACATGCATATCATGGTTCATGAGTAGAAAGCGGATCATCTAACAGTTTACCATATGAAAAACAGTTCTTGTCACATAAAGTGCATTTTCATAATCTTGGGAGCTTTCAACTAGGGGTTGTCCTATTAGTTGAACAAACCCCTGGTTAAACTTTATCATTACATGCAGAGGGAATGTATAATCCTGGACTTTGTCATGACTTTTCATCATGACCGTATAACATACTTAACAGGTCAAGGCTCACTGCCCAGCCTGTTTCCTTTAGCACAAGTCAAGGCTAACTGCCAAGACCGTCGCACACGTTCGTCTCATGAGACTCTTGCTTTACCCAATGCATTGGAGCGCTATATAATTCCGGGCGCATCCGTCACATTTAAACATTCATATTGCACTATATAATTTTGGGCGCACCCGTCACATCATTCTTGTTGCGCTATATAATTCAGGGCGCACCCGTCACATGTAAGTCCTATACATCCCTCACAAATCTTGACATGGCCATTCGTTCATAGGGTTTCATGCATTCTTAATTAAACCCCATTTTTACATACTTATTAATTACATGAGGACAGTTTAAACATTAAAAACATGATGACATGCATGCTAAAACTCCGTGCACATAACAAGTTACCTTGCAATTAAAAACATGGGTTTCAAGAGAATGAACATATTACTTAACATTACATAACATTATAGTACCCAATTAAAACATGGTCGTTTACACATATAATGATAAATGGATATTTAGGGTTTTTACCCAAAAGTGTCCTATAAAAACTCTTTTATTAGCACTTTAAATAAACATAAGTACACACCGATGAATACATGTATGCATTTGTAAAAAAAATTCAAGGAGTCCATGCTAACCATTTTCACAAAAATCCTCATTTATCCCGAGCAGTGATAAATGAATGTTTTCAATTGGAAGAATAATTTTGAAATCAAACCATCCCATAAATTTCATCATGCTATACTGTAATAAATTACAAAATAAAAGAACCAAGTTCACATTGGTTTACATACACATCGATATAATCGCATGTATATATGTATATATCAATATACTTCGTATACTTGAATGATTCTGCATGTTCGTACAATTACCCAAAACCTCCATGTCTATAGGCGAAATAAAAATCAAGGTTATAAACACAAAAAGAAGAATTTTATATTTACATATATCCTATTATACTTATGTGTATATAAATATATATATATATATATACATTTATATAAACATTGTGTATAACATTAAAACTGAGTTAAAATGAACTCTAAGAGAAAACCGCCTTTAACCTGATCGAATTCTGGATGAAGAAAATAGTGGTAACCTGTTCTTAATGCCTTGATGTAAATTTTTATACACATATATATTCATGTAAGGTGTATACAAAATATAGTGTACTAAAACCAGAGAAAACGAAACCGAAAGAGGGATCTTCCCCTTTACCCACTATACGATTCTTCAAGCCGAGAAAGAGGTCTCAAATTCTAGGTTCACACCAGGTTCACACATACCAGAAACGTATATATATATATATATCATGTATACATATTTATATAAAACCGAATCTTGTCAAAACCCAACCGAAATTAAAACAGGATTCTTTCTTTGCTTGGAGAGGGGATGCAGTCGAGGCAAAAGAAACTGAAGGCATATAATGTAGATGGTATACACATATATATATATATACAACGTATATATACATTTAAGTGAAAACCGAAGCATGAATAAACTAAAAAAAAGAACCGACCCTTACCTTAGCTTGGATAGGAGGAGAGAAAAAAAACGAGGCATGAGAGACCCGAGGTATAATCATAGAATTTTTACACACACATATATATATATACATAACCCAAATATACTTATATCTATATGAAGATCGAATTTTAAAACCAGAACTTTAGAAACTGAGTTTGTCCCTTACCTTTTCGATGAGGAGGAGGAGAAGGAAGACCGGAGCAGCGACGACGTCTGGAGGTCGGAGAGATCAAAGGAGATCGGACGCAGCCTTTCGGCCTTCGGTGCAACAGGGGGTTTAAAAAAAACAATGAAGAAGAAGAAGACTTCAGGGGAGTCTTCGGCCCGAGGCAAGGTCGGTGTCAACCTGTGGAAAAGAGGGAACAACCGGACCTACTCCACCGACCTAGAGAAGAAAACGGGGCCCTATGCTACTGGTTCGACGTCGCGAGGTAGGAGAAGAAGCCGCAGTGCGAGGAAGAAGAAACCGCGGAGAAGAAAACACGAAAAGCAATGAACAGCTGTGATTAAATGCCAATCGATCGGAGGGCTCGGAGCTATCGCGGCATTAAAAGAAACTGACGGCCGAGATCAAATGAGGGAGGGATCGGACAGCTGGGGGGTTTCACCGCGGTTTTAAAAACGCGGTTCCCGCAGTTCAAAAAAAAAGTTGTTTTAATATTTTATTTTTATAGTATTAAACATTTATTCCAGCTTTTGTTATTATATATATATATATATATATATTTTTTTTTTTTAAAAAAAGTCATTGGCCAAATATATAAATTGATTCAATAAAAGCATATTATTATATATATATAGATATATTATTTTTAAGACACCAATAATTCAGATTATGCTATCTTTATTATTATTAAACCACTTTTATTATTTTAGTAAAAAAATTGGTCAAATAAAATTACAAATTGATTTAATCAAAACATCTTATTATATGTACATGCATATATATTTCATTTCTTTTTTTTAAACATCCACAATTTTAATTATATTATCATTGTTATTAAACCCTATTTATTAACTACTTAGTATTTCATTATGAGAATTGAAGGTCAAGAACATTGAGTAATAAAAAAATAACACAAGTATATATATTTTAATTTCCTTTTCTATTTAACTACCCTAATTTTCTTAATTAATTAATATCATTTAATGCAACTATATTTTATCACACATAAAAGTGTGTTGATGAAAATATTAACACCACAAAACACACAAGTGAAAGAAACCATAATTTGACAAAGTTTCCCAAATAGTTAATAAAGGTTAAATTATACGAGAAATAATGTATGTAATTTGATGCAATATAAATATATAACTCATAAAAGAAATCCATCAGGTTTGATATAACTAGAAAAATAGAAGTTTAGTTGTTCAAATCAAAATGTACAGTGGAAGAAGACAATAATATTAATTTTTCTCCATTTCAAACATAAAATAAAATTCTCATTTGGAAAACAAGAGATAATTAACATTGATGTCATTTTAAAATATTAAATCAAAACTAAAAATTTATCATTCGGATCATTTTATTTCCAACGGTCAAAATAATCATTGGATTCTTTGGTAAACCAACGATCGGATTTGTGGCCGTTTGAGGTCCAACGGTCATATTGGTGCTTATAAAAGGGTTTGGTCTCGGGTGTCCCTTACTCCAAGTAACCGGAGAAGATAAAGGAAGATGGTTCGTGTGATCCCCTTGGTGCTGAGCACGGTCGCAGTGGCTTCAGAAATCCTTATGTTCTTTAGGATGGATGCTTGAAATCCCTATCGCATTCTCGGGCTCCTAGTAGTTCTAAGCAGTCTTCCCATCGTTGTAATCGGATTCTTGGTTGGAATCTTTGGTTAGTGATGTTTTGATCATGGGAAGTTGTAATCGTCAAGGTGTTTCTTAATAAAGGAGTATTTCATTCATGCTTGTTGCTACGGGTTTTCGTTTATTTTCAGTTTGTTTTTAAAGAAAGATGGTCCAGTTAAAGGGAAACATATCATTACGTGAAACATGAATTCTCGGGTCGTTACATACATGATATAAATATAATTTATATATGTTATATTATTGTTATTATTATTCGTATAATATCAAAGTATTAAATGTAATACATCATTCATGGACATGGCATGTCAAATGAGTGAACTCTATTTCTCTAAAATTGTCGTGTTGAAAAAATAAAGTCAAAGATATATATATATATATATATACATATGAAATTAGATTTATTATATCATATATATCATATCTATACACTATATATATCCTTAATACATTTCATGTAGTTTATGAATTAATAACATTGCTTTGACGGGGCGGTAGTCTACACTTACTCAAACGAAATTATCGTATTTACAAAAAATTTAAATTATAATGATTTTTTATTGTAAAATAATTTTAAAATTTAAATATATAATAAATATTATATATAAAATAAATAAATTTTTTCCATACTAATTCCCACTAAGATAAGTGGTAAAGGAAAATTGACAATCATTGTTCTGAAATAAAGTAGTCCACCTACACATAAACAGTTTGTTCATTACAAAATGGATGTATGTGCATGTATATTAAAGTATAAATCATAAAATAACAACATTATAATATATTTATTAAACTATTTTTGTTATATTATCATGTAATAGTAATATTTAAGAGAGTTTAGAAATAATATAATGAATGAAGTTTGAGGGAGGGTCTTACCTCTTACTCAGGTAACTCCTTTTTGGTTTAACCAAATGGTTTTTTTGGATGGATTTCTACCCAATTTAGGTTTAGAAGATAATGATAGGGATTATGGGGAGCTAAATGGAAAAAACATTCAACCTAATGTGTCTTGAGAGGTGTGAACAAGTTGGAGTAGAGCCAGCCTTTTATAATGGAGGAGGGGTGGCACTCTTGTATTATTTTAACGGAAAGGAACCCCACATAGGTTTTATTATTGATAGTGGTTAAATAATGATTAAAATTAAATAAATGTGGGTATCCGGTCGAAATATTTCCTTCCAATTGATTTATGAAATATTTATAGGTCATTTTGGGCCTTAATGTTATGGTTTAGTCCCTCATTATGATTAATTTAACCGTAATAATTTTAATTAATTTTATTTGTATCAATAAAATTTTTGGTAAAAACAATGTTGACCTTATTATATATTATAAATTTTTCTCATTCCAAATATTAAATCCATTTTTCAAAATTCTAATCACAAAAGGAGTAGAAATTAATTTAAAAATAATCTCGTAGTCGGGTCGCCAATGCTCTTTTTTAAATTAAAAATTATCAAATATTTTCTATGTTTTTATATCAAATTTCAATGTGAAAGTAGTTCCAATTAAATAATTTCGATAAACTGATAAAAATATAACCTAATTAATCTTTTTTACCAAATTAAACTAAAATTTATCCTTATCAATAAATTAGATGAAAAATTAGTTTTTTATTCAAATCCAATATTTTTTTTCTGTTCACCAAAATCTTAATTTTCTCAGAAAAATACAAAAAAATGTTTTATAAGATAATTTAAAATTATAAATTAAAATATAAAACTCATATAATAAAAATAAATATCTAAATGTGTATAGATTTATTTTTATTATTTTTCACAAAAGGAAATTAAAAGTGGTGTATTCAAGAAAATGGTATTTTTAAACATAAAAGAACATTATCCAAAATTATATCATTCATTATAAATTGGTTTTATTTATATAAAACCACTAAAAATATTTTAAAATTAGTTATTTAAATTATATACCTAATTTAAACAACAAAGATATAATGAATTCATTTAATCATTTCTAACATTAAAATGATGTTTCTTAGAAACATAGGTGTTTTGTGTGACTTACTCCAAGTCCATTCCTTGTGAAAGGAATCTTTGAAAATGTTCATTGAAAGATATAAATGAAAATTTAAATTATTTTAAAAAATATCCATAAACATTTTGGGTGCTTCAATGGCTATCTCTCTCCATGTAAATAATGCAAGAGTTGTCATATAATATAATAATAAATAAACAGGGTAACCCTACTTCTGCTTTCCCAATGGTTTTCTACTATGACCTAATGTTGCATTTCTTGATCCATATCTCTCCAAATGAAGCTTTCATTAAGGCACATGGTATAATTTTTAGGACATGCATCCCCTTCATTACATCTTCTCATCATCTCATGTTACATTTCTATATAGTAACCATGTAGTTTTCAGTATCCTCCACAACACATATGGTGTGTATCATACATCAGGTATTATAGCCCCAGACATAAAATCCCATACATCGTGTAAGGTACCTCATGTTATAACTCCCATACACATCATACCTGTAATAATTCATTGGATGCTATATCCTGAGATACATGTGTGTGAAATAACAAAAATCCATTACTATCATCTACACAAATATATAGTGTAACAAGAAACCATTCATACTCACACATAATACAATTAAGAGATAGAATGATAACATAGGGGGTAGTCAGTGATCTGTTCATTGCAAAACTTGATTCTAGTGAAAAAACTCTCCCAGAGTCCACTGGGTGTCATTCACCCAAGCAAGATGGTTGAAGTAGTTTGAGAAATCACAAAACATGAATGATATAGTATATACCATGAACACAGTATATGCATTAACCTACTCCAAGGTTCAATTACATCTATCATCTCTCAAATACTAGGGTACTAATTATAGGGACTAGATATCCTAGAAGATCCAATGTAATTAAAGAAGCTATATTAAATTAATTCTTTTCTTTCTAAATTTCACTTCACATTAATTAATTCATTAACTATTAATTAATATTATTTCCATTATATTTCCCAAACCATCCACGTTATTTCCATGCACTGCAAGAATAATTATAATAAGTCCATGGTTTCTTGTGATTAACATTAACATTTTCATTCTATCATGAACAAAAACCAAATGTTAAACATTTAATAAACATTATAACCATTTCTTTAATTTCATATACACTAGGAAAACATCCTATGAAACCATTGAATGATGTAACCAAACACATACATCTTTCTCAAGTAGTAGGGAATATAGTGTAGGTAAAACAAGCCACCCCATAATTGGTTCATTAAATAGATACCTTAACAAGAATGAAAATCAGATTTCAACTCAAAATCAAGTAAGCTTATCACCAACTAGTTTAATCAACTATTGTGTCATCGCCGACGTCCTCATGCATATCACCATCCATCTCATTGTCATGGGTGACATCTACATCCACAAACTCTAGCATCCCTACCCATATCACTTCATCCATCCAAGTCTCATATCACAACACAAAAAAATCTCATATCTAGATCACATAGAAGGTAAGAAGAAACAATCATAATCAAGAAGCAAATAGGGTCCTAAAAACAAGGTATCCATCCTCCACATACAAAGAGGCTCTCAAAACCCCAACACTATAGATTAATCCATCAAATAAAAATTTTAAACCATGAATCGAAACATTTTTCTTTATTAAAAAAGTTGTTTTAATTCCATCATGAATTAACCAATTATATTATCATAGGTTACATCTATGGGCACCCTAAATAATCAGCTATCATATGTTTTATGGAGTAATAGATGAATAACCCCCCCCCCCCCACACACACAAATAATTCCTTGGACCACTGAATAAACAATATATGTTATTTATATTTATATATATAATATAAAAATTAATTTGATTTCAATGAAAACAAGCCCAAAAAGAGTGTTGATGTGGGAATAGATAAAAACAATAATTGAAAAATATTAAATGATAATAGAAAGGAATGTTAAAACCATGATTTATGGGATTTTTTGGGACCTACTGAATGGAAATAAAACAACCAACACATGAACTTTTATTATATGTTAAAAAATATAAATTATAGTGTACATAGGAAAATTATATCGGAAACTAAAATGAATATAACTGTTAAAGGAGAAACTGATATCTAGAAGCAGCAACATTGAAAGAATCATGATTAAGAAAAACATACAACCCCAGAAAATTTTTGGACATCCAGATCACTTCAAGATTCAAGAATATTAATCCCACTAGTTCTTTAAATCTCGTTGGAGGTTGATAATGCTAGGTCTCAATATATTATTAATGGTCCTGCAACCTCAACTAAGAAGAACCCTCCTCGGTTCCACCATGAATCGCGCACCAGCGACACGTAGGGGGTCAGCAGGCCAACAAATGAGACCACTAATGATGAAAATAGCACCACCACTAGTGATATTGACACTGAGGAATGCGAGTGTCAATATTCAGCCAGAGAAAAAGTAGGTCAAACCACCAACGAGGAGAAAATGAGCTACCAACGGTGAGAGGGAATCAATTTCAAGAATCAATATCTCTACATATAAAATTAACTAAACCACCTAAAAAGATTATTTTCAAATAAGTTTTTTCTATAAAATGTAGGTGTTTTAGGGGTGATCAAACCACATTCCAAAACCTTAAATGACTAATTGCATAGCCATGGGGGGGATACCATGAATCCATCACCTGAATACCCGCTCAGCTGAACATGGAACGACTCAAATAAATGGTTTTCTAGGATATATTAGGTAGCAACATCCATTTATGGAATTAAATGAAGATAAGTTATATTGTGTATATCTAAGGTGGAAACCCAAATCATATAGGGAAAACAACTTAGTTGGCCACATTAATTAGATTACATAGTAAAACCAAAACAAAAACCAGTAGATATTAAAATGTGGAATTATATAAAAATAAATTTCATGTATTTAAAACAATTTAAATACTTAATAAATTTAAATGGGATAATTACAATTTTCAATATGAAAACAAGAAATACCGAAATTAACAAATCTCCTCCATTTTAAATTGAATATTGGTGATGTTATTGACCCTAAATGTTATTAATGTGGATATAGGGTCAAGATATCTAATCAATTGTTGATAATGGATAATGTTTCTTCCTTAGTCAAACTATCGATCGGGTTTTCATCTGTTTGTATATTAGTGATTCTACAAATCAAAGAATACAAAATACTTTCCACTAAATTAGAATACGTGATTCTTCTCATATATTCAATATAAAATGTAATAGTTTGTGATTGAGATAAGGAAAATTTAAAATGTAGACCTAAAAGATAATTAACATGCATCAAATCATCAAACAAACTCCTCTTAATCTCTTTATGGATATAAGAATGATGAGATACAAAAAAAATATTATTCTTTTTATCCCTAATAATCTCTATCCCTGTAATTTTCTTATCATAGCCAAGATCATTCATTTAAAGCGCTAAATTCCACTTCATTTTAACATGGGTGATTAATTACATATCACTACATATGAGTAACTGGTCGTCCCCAAAGATCATTAAATTAAGAATGGATTTTTCAATAGATTTAAAATATACTCATTCATAAAACATAATTCAATATAAACCACTTTGTAACACGAATGAATCAAACTTCATATACCATTGTCTTGAAAATTGTTTTAATCCATATAATTATTTAATAATTATGAAAACATGGTTACCATTAAATTCATCATAAAAACTATTAAGATGAATGATGTATAATCTTTCAATTTATTTACCATGCCATAAATTAGTTTTGACATCTAGATTTTCTATATGAAATTCTAAATCGGTATCGAAATAAAGAAGAATTGTTATTGATTTATTTCTCCATACAAGATAAAATGATTAAGAGTAATCATTTCATTTCTTTGAAGGAATTATTTTTCTACATGACTATCTTTAAAATTAAATTAATTTCCTACAGTATTGTCTTATTTTGTTTTATATGTCAATTTAAAAACTATCAACATGGATGTAGGAGCATTAATACCTAGGGGAAATTTATAGTTCTTTCTTAGGTATTTCACCGCATCGTCCATAGATGATATCCATTGATTATATTTTTTTCATTGATAGATTAATTATAGCTTTGGGATCCTCTCTATCAAGATCTGCTGCAACATTTAAGGAAAAGGAAACCATATGAGCAAGGTAGTACCATGGAAGAAGGTCTAATAACCATCCTCTTCCAATACCTAGTGAGATGACAAACCCTACGGTCAAATGAAACTCTATCATCAAGAGTATCATCAGAATCATTCCAATATTATGTTGTAGGATTAGTGTGCGGAACCTTAGAGGTAGAATGAGTCTCAATAGGAGATTCCCTAACATTGGGAGGATCAACCTCAAGATCCCTCTTCTAAGAAGGATCAACATTTTCATCAGTGGGAGGATAGACTCTAGAAATAAAATCCTCATGAAACACCACATACTAGGTAAGAATACACGTATGAAATCTAGTTTTTTATAACAAATGATTATACTCATTCACCCCCTCAAGATCCCCTATGAATATGCACATGATAGCCCTTGTCTTAATTTTAACTTCCCTAACATGAACCTAGGAAATGCATAAAAATACCATATGTTGTTCATATTATGGGGTATGATTACTCATAAATTCAGTAAGAGTCTTAAATCTATTATAAGATGAGGTACACCTATTTATTAATTAAACATACATAGTGAAAGAATCTTCCCAAAAGTATTTTGGAATGTCTAAAAATGAAATCATTCTATGAACCCACTCAAGAATGGTACGATTTATATTCTCAAAAGAACATTCTACTGAGTATTATAACTCAATATTTTTTGATTTAAAATTCCATCACTTTCACAGAATAGGATAAACACAGTAGATAGGTATTCAAGGCAATTATTAGTCCTAAAAACCTTTAACTTCTTTATAGATTTATTTTATATAGTGGATATACATGTTTTAAACAACTCAAAGACATAAAATATATTTCTAAAAATATAAAAAACCACATTCCTTGAAAAATCATCAACAAATGAGAAAAAGTAAGTGTATCCACCATGGAAGGTAGTCCTAGAAGGTCCGCACAAATTAGAGTGACCATAATAATGTGGGTGACCTACTATAATGCTCGGTCTCTAAAAACTGGTTCTTTTAGAATTACATAAGATATGGTCTTTATAATAGGCTAAGATGCTTGGTTTAAATTGAGTTAGCATCCCTTGCTTGCTCAATTTCTCTAGACCTTTAGCAATCACATGTGTCAACCCCCTATACCAATGAATAGTGATGTCAATATTAGTGAGATGAGTGTTTCCCAACTTCTTGAGATGTTTACATCCATACATAACTTATAACCCATTTTGAATAGAGAATTTAATAACCGTACGATCTCCCTTAAAGATTCTAAGACATCCAGAATCAGATTTAAAGATAAAACCTCTCTGATCTAAGACACCTAATGAGATTAGATTATGGTGAAAATCTAGAACCCATATCACATCCAATAATATAATAATGAATGGTATGGGAGCTCTAGAATAACTAAACCTTTACCCATGATGCAACATCTCATGTTGTTGCCAATAAAAAAATCCCCTTCATCTCCCTCAGTCAAACAAGAATCATAACTCCAATCAAATCAAATATTGAATGAATAAATTGAGTCTAAAACCCACTTATTATCATGAGTATCCTGGTACACACATAACACCTTATCATTTCATAGCCTTGATTGGCAAAGAGAGAGTGATCACTAGACTACTTATATGGTTTTTAATATTTCAAATTGGTCTTGGGTTTAGACTGATGTTCATCTGACTGGATACATATTTTACTTCCCTTCCTGTTTTTACCTTTATTTTAACGTCAAAACTCCAAACGATCACTCACATTGAGACCCTCATCTTCATGTTTAACCACAGCCTTTCTACACTACTCACTTGAAATAAATTCAAACATGACATCAACTAATTTCAAGTAATCTCTTCCACAAATCATAGAATTGATTAGTTATTTAGATGAATTATCTAAAAAATTAACAGTATGATGGCTTGGCCCTCATATTCATCATTAAAATTTATATTGGGATCTCCAATATGATTTTATAGAACTCATCATGGTGTGTCTGGAAGTTGGTTCTATGACTCATCAAGAACATATATAATTTGTGCTTCTTAAGTGGACAACGAATTAAAAATGTTTTCATATATGGATTTCATGTTTTTACTATATACCACTTGTAGAGGCCTCCTAAGAAACTTCAATTTATCACCTGAATACAATGTTAATATGTTATGCTCTTTCATAAAAAACATTGGGTGGTACATTTGAATATGCTGTGACAGTTTGACCATCAGTGGAAAAACATACATGTGGTATACTAGGTCTAAAATTGAAATAATGAATCCCTAGTTAGACTCATAGGTAACTCATTATTAATTACCACAAATTAAAATAATTACACCCGTCAATGTTTTAATTTAATATTTCACCGATGCCATTGTTTATTTGGGTGGCTCTGAAACCACCTTTTTGTGGGGTAATTGAAAAACTCCCCCCCCCCTCAAACAAATTCTGAGTACCAAAGAATAAACAATATGGTTTAATTCAATTTAAAAATCATAAAAATCAACTTTATTACAATGAAATCACTCCCAAACAGCGTGATGAAGATGGAATTATTAATCAACAAAAACTGAAGTTGAAGAAATGATACCAGAAAGCAAAGGAAACAGAAGGATTTACATGTTTTAGTCCATTTAGGACTCTATTAATATAATGTTTACCACACACATAATAACATTTATTACATTATTAAAATAAAAATGGATTATAGAGTACATAGGCAAGAAAGATAGCTAACTGAAATGCAAAGATGTTCTAAAACTGAAACTGTGCACTAGCAGTAGAAACACATATTGAATTGGGTTTAAAAAAACATACAACCCCGAAAAAATGTCTGGCTATCTAAATCAATTCAATATAAAATAATCTTGATAGAATTTATTTTTTGGATCTCACTATAGGATGATCGTTGCAGGTCTCCAGATTCAAGGAAAGGTCGCATGTCTTCGACGGGGAAGAACCCCGACATGCTCTACTATAAGCCGCACACCCGAAGTGTGTAGGGGGTCTGAAGCCCAACTAATGAGTATTTATATGAAGATGATATCACCCTCACCATTGATATTGAATCCAAGGAATACAATTCTCAACACCATGTGAGAGAAAGGAAAACTAATCCACCTGCTAGAAAAAAACAAACTGCAAACAATGAGGGAAACAGTTTTGGGAATCTGGATCTCTGCTTACCAGATGAACTCGACCTCCCAAGAATATTATTTTCATATCTATTTCATATATTTAATGTTGTAACTTCAGGTGTGATGAAACACCCTTCGTGAACCCTAACCAACTAACTGGACAACCAAAGGGAGGCTACCATGAAGCCTAAACCGAACTGCCAACCTAGCGACTCAAGGAAGGGCTCAAATCAATGGATGACCAGAATATATTTGGTTGAAACGTCCATCAACATCAATAAATTAATAGAATATTTATATTGTGGATAGACAAATTGGAAACCCGAATCTAACGGGCCAAAAAATTGAAGGGGTACATAAATCATCTCATGGAGTAAAATGAAACCAAAATCCATAATATAATAAAAAAAGAAACTATTAAATTATAAATTTAGAATATTTAAAAAAAATTAATAGATGAAAAATTTCAATGTGTTTATTTCAATTTTCAATAAGAAAAACAAAAACTCAAATTAACAACACACTATTAAATTATTTATTCATGCTTTGTGACATAACATTTTAGTTTCAACAATCTTAAAGAAGAAAAAACTCATTAATCGTGAATTTTATTATCATCAACAAGAATTAAAACTTTAGGATCTATGTAAAATTCCATTAAAACATGGTTTAACACATTTAGTTAAACATGAAAACATGCGTCAATTTGATTACCATCAAATTATGAGAAACATCATTTGTGTTAAACATTAATCCACATTAATTTTATATCAAACCAAAAAAAACATTATAGGATTTATGTTCCTTATTCAAATTCATTAATTTCAACATGAACAAACCAAGAATAACACCATGCTATACAAAGCATAGTACAGATAGTACACTATATAGAAAATCATGAATAAAGCCATTATCATTTAACAGAGAAACAATATGCGATCGATAAACATAAACTAAATCCATTATTTAATCTAGTTTAATATTTATTGTGTTAATTCCACCAAAATAAAAAGGTATAAACCATGATTAATTTATTATTTCACATAAATATATTGGTGATGAAATGAATTCCCTACCTCAAATCTTCGACATTTTTCACCCAATAATTTATTAGTTTTTCTATGCTCTAGTCACATCTATCGTGAGGAAACTATGATCTCTCAAGGAATTAATTACATGAATGTATTGATAAATGAAAAATAAAACTCCATTATTATTATTGATATAATGTGCTATAACATTGAGAGAAGTAATGGGATGAAACAATAACTGTTGGATAGAAACCGCTAGAAAAGAGGAAGCTCCTGCCTCATATCAGAATGGATTGAACTCTGAATTTGGGATTCATCCCTATCAATAGGTGGAATGAATGATTTCAAAGAGAACCCTTCGGTGCCTATAGTTGAAGAGGATGTAGTGGGAGACAACTAGGTCCAGGTGCCTTGGGTTATTTACAAGAAAATATATTTTTAAAGGGCCACAATGTAAACCCAAAGATCACATTGTAGACCACCTAGACCACGACATAGTTGGAAGGGACAATAAAATATTCAATCAAAAAATCATGTCTCAGACCCACATCTAGATCCATGGTTCATATAATAATTATCTTTGGTAGGGACTACAACCTAGCCTACAATCCATGTTCCGACCACCACTTATTTGGTTGTAGCCTCAAAAACTACTATGGCACAACCACCTCACTCTACACCAAGAGCTCGACACCAAGGAAGGGGATACACTATAGCCAACCACCACAGCATATCTAGGCCTAAACAAGAAGTATCCATGCTTTTCTTAAATCTATAGTCATGATAACACACTATATATGCGTATCATACGACATAATCCATGGATCCATGCCGCAACCTAGCCTCAAATGGTCGTGGCACCCACCTTTTTTCTTCATTTATCATAAAAAATCCTTAAAACCACCTCCAAGTGATTCCAACACACAAAACACACATATGGAAATTCCACAATGGTTCAAACCCATATACTATGTATGTACAAAAAACTATAACAAGTAAACAAGATTTCATATTAAATTTTTTTTATAATTTCATATCGTATAATACATATAAATAGTTTTATAGAATACATTTTAAAAAAATGTTATTTTCTAAAAATAACTCTTCTAGAATAATTTAGGATATTTGGACTCAATAATTGTTAAAATAGACACAACTATATATGAAATCATATTAATATACTATAAAATCCTTTAATGTCTCCCCATTTCACTTTATAGTGATCATAATTTCAATGACCATGTTACACAAATTTTAAACTAATTAATCAAAAAATATAGAAACATGAATCTATTGTCCCTTTATATAATGATGTCCCCATTTATATTAAATATCTATTTCTAAATATTTTAATTCTTTCTTATATTTATCATAATTGTTTTAAAATTATCATAGTGGTCACTTTATCAACGAGAAATGCTGGTAAAAATATTCGCCCAACTATCTATTCTAATAGTATTCATTTGAATAAGATTAATAATAACACCATTATAAAGTGAAACAAAGGTTATTAATATAAAATATAAAACATAAAATCCAAATAATAATAATTATTGAATTTAATATATTGACTATTACATGAATAATAATTTGTTAAAAGTTATATATTTTTGGATATTTTTCTTATATGATATTATAATAATCATCACAAAAAAATAGAGATAACAATTTTTGAAGATATTGTATTTTTAAACTCCTTCTGAAAGACAGTGTGTTGATATATAGATTTTTATAAACTCATATTCCATGTTCAATGCTCTGCATTTCAAGCAAGAAGAATTTTCTATAACAGTATTACTTGAATATTTTGATCTGCCCGAAGAAGAAGAAGTAGAAGAAGAATAATAAGAAGAAGAAGAATAAGAGATAGATCATATTTAGATGGTTATTGTATTAGTTTGGATAATAAGACACAGAAATTTGTATTGATATATTTGGATTAAAGAAAATGAAGCTCATATTTGTTTCAGTGGTGTTATGATAGAGTTATATTTTTCATATTCAACAATATGAGTTCAGAAATAGAGTAGAAAGATCATATTATGTATCATTAAACATTCCATGAAGTTCTTTCCAGCTTTGTGGTAAGAAAGTGATTTTTTTTAAATATCTAAATTTTGAATTTTGATATAAAAGAACCATAACATGTTTGTTACCAAAATTATATTACATCATTTCATGACACATGAGGCACATCAACTATTATAATAAACATTATCCTACATTAGTGTAAGGGAATATCCTCCTCATTGTATTCAAGAAAAAGGATTTTTTCTAGTGGATATTGAGGTATTAGATTATGTCCAAAACATACCATGGACTAGATATAGTTTTTGAGTAGTGAACCTTGTAAATTCTTATGTTCATGTGGTGATGTATATTATTTGTTTTCAGCTAAGAATGAAATATTTAACCAGAGGTGAAGGTAGATTCATACCAAATAAAACATAAAAGAAAAATATATAATAGATTCACCCCCTACCCCTCATGGTGATACCTAAATATTGGTTGGGTGATCTAAATAGGTTCCAACTACTACACCCTAACGAATGACTGATAATAAGCTATTGAATTATTTAATCCTACTATCTAGCATAAGCATATAGTTTCAACAAACATAAGGATGAACCATACTCATTAATTGAGCCATTTTTCATCATCAACAAGCATTATATATTCATATTTTTTCAATTCCAATACCACATTGAATAACACATTCAATTATTCATCCATACTTAAATCAATTTGAATACCATCAAATTTTGAGAAAAACATTATTTGTGGAATGTGCCTCCTCACATATTTTTTAGCCAACCAACAAAACATTATCCAATTTAGGTTCATTTTAAAAAATGATCAATTTAAACATGATAAACCAAGAATAAAAACATGATATACAATTAATATTATAAATAACACACTATATAGATAAAAAGTTAGAAAACAGTTATCATGGTAGAAAGCAACAACATGCAATCACTAAACATAAACCAATTACATTATTTAATCCAGTTTAATATTTATTGGGCTAATTCCACTACCATGAAAAGTGATAAACCATGGTCAATTTATGATTATTTGTAAATAAATTGTAATTTAAATGAATTCCCTACTTCAGAGCTTCAACATTATTTTCAAGATAACGAATCAATGTCATAGATCTTTGATCAACTCTACATTGAGGAAACTACGATCTCCCAATGATGTTGTTTCATTGACGCATTGATAAATGAAAAAATAAAACACTAGTAGAATTATGGAGATTGTCCATAATAATATGGAATTAAGGAATGAGACAAAAGTTTATTAAATAGTGAGAATCCTTTATAAAAAAATAAGACCCCACCTAAGATCATCAAAAAATGAACTCAGGATGTACGTATTGATCCCCATCGAAACGGTCATCAAAACCTTCGAATAGAACCCTTGTGTACATATGGCTCAAGAGGAAGGAGTGGTAAAAAAATAGATTCAGGAGCCTTGTGAGATTTTTTAAATACATAGATTTTTAAAGGACCACATCGCAGCCCCTAAGACCAAGTAGTAGACCACCTAGACCACTGCACTCTCATTGGGGACCATATCATAGACCCTAGTAAATCCCACATCATGGATCCAATATTGGATCCATATTGAGGATCATATATAGCCAGGTAGAGGGACTATGAACCAAACTACAGTCCACATCAAAGCCACCCTCGATTTGGTATAAGCCTCAAAAACACTATGTTGTAGCCACCTCGCATCATGAAAGAGCCCTCGACACTAGGGATGCACATATATCATAGCCAAACATTATGGAATAGCTAGGCCTAAAAAGATAGTTTCCCAAATTTTCCTCCTTCGATCCTCTCTATTCTATAGTCAAGAGACCACATCAATGACTCCTGGATTTTGGTACAACACACGGCTCCACATCGCAACTTAGCAACAAATGGGTGTGGCACCCACATTTTTTCTCCATTTACCATCCAAACACCATAAAACCTCCCCTAGGTGCCTCCGACACCCAAAACACACAAAGGGAAGGGTCATTGAGGTTTGATCCCTTACACTAAATATGTGCATCAAATAGTAACAATTAAAAAAATATAATGAGGCGTTTTAGTAATTTAGAACACATTATATATATATATATATGTAGTTTCATAGTACACATTAAAAAAATTATTTTTTGATATAGATCACTAATTAAAAATAATTCATGATATCTTGATTTAATAATTGATAAGATAGACTCAATTATGTATGAAAAACTATTTATATACTATATAATCCTCTAATGACTCACCATATCACCTTATAGTGATCCCAGTTTTAATGACCATGTAAAAAAAATTCAATTGATTCATATAAAAATTAGAGAATCATGAAACTATTGCCTCTATATATAATGATGTCCCCATTAACAATTGAACTTTGTTTCTAAATATTTTAAATTTTCATATATTTCTCATAATATGTTTACACAATTATCATAGTGATATATTTTTAAAATAGATACAATGGAATAAAATTTATTTCAACTATCCATCCTAATAATAATTATTTTAATAAGATTCATAATAATATCATTATATAGTGAAACAACAGTTATTGTAGTAGAAAATACAAATTAGAATCCAGATAATAATAAATAAGGATTTCAATTAAGTTTCTAATACTAGAACAAAAATGATTTTATGTTTTATAATGTTGTATATTATTCTTATATGATTGTATAATAAAAAATAAAGGTCAAAAAAGAGAGAAACATCATTGTAGTGGATGTTTTTTAAACAACTATTGTATGTCAATGTGTTGAAATGTTGATTTTATTGAATTATCTAATAGAAATATATGATTTGTTGGATACACTCAAGAAATATGTCAAATCAGGTACTCCGGATGTAGTTGACATATACATTGTTTGGATTACAAAATAAATGTATTCCATTAGAAATATTAAATTTAGTATAATTATGTAACCACATTAATTCACTCAATTAATGATCTCTAATAGAACTACCACAAAAACTGTATTACAAAGTGCTGCCATTTATCAACACTAGTAAAAATGCGCTGATAAAGGATATACCTTTATCATCACTAACAAAAATCAATGATAAAAGATACTTTTAATAGTGTTATAAAAAATAACTGTAAAAGTACCGCTTTATCGACCCTTTTTAGCACCGATAAAGGTACTCCTTTATCAGTGTTTTTTATCAATGTTATAGAGGCCCATTTATCAGTACTTTTTAAAAAGTGATCATAAATCCCTCCCCCTTATTAGTGTTTTTTTAGTATCACTGATTAAGGGTATATTTTAAAAAACTAGATTAGAAAAAATAATATATAAATGTATAAAAATAATATATATTTTGTGAATATGATTTAGATAAGGATAAAATTAAATTTCAACAAAATATATAAGATATTGAGTAAAAAGGATTATAAAATAATTTAAAATATGTTTTTAATTAATAATTTCATAATTTTTATTGATTAATAGTGATGTAATAAATATTTGAATATAAAAAAACTAAAAAATTAATAAAAGATAAAAAGTATGTTAAAATGAATCTCAAACTTCAAAAGACCATAACTTTTGAGATGAATGATCATTTAGGATCTACAATATATCAAATTTAAGCATGTGATGAGATTTGCACCACAATGTCTTTGGTCAAACCCATCATCACATGTTGTTTGGACAAAATTGTATCAGAAAACACATAAAATGAGTTTTTAGTGGGGATACCCCAATTTTTTAACATTTTATGGACTTTCTACCTCCATTAATGGGGTATTTTTTCATTTTTGAATTTGGAATGAATTTATTACTAGGTATTACATTCATATTGATATTATGGTTTTGGTAATTTTCTCATTTTTCACAATGTATTATATTTTTTAATCAAATATATATCAATTTATTTATATTTTTTATATGTTCCCTGACAAAAAATAAATTTTATAAATAAATAATTAAACATATTTACATATAAAATAAATTTCATAGTATATAAACCTTATCTAATTCAAATACAAAATATCCATTTTATTTAAAATACAAATGTATGAATATTTATATACATATACATATACAATTAATGTATATAAGATATATATATATATATATATGTTTGTATTGAAAAACATATATATGTTTATGTACATTTTCTAATATTTGTATATAAATATTAATATATTATATAAGTAAATATATATAAATACGTATAATTATATTTATAGATTAACATACATATATAAACAAACATATGTATGTGTTTATAAAGACACACACAGACTAAATAAATTTTATATATGAATTTAAATATATATATATATATATATGGATAAATTTTTTAATGATATATATATAAATATATGGATTAAAATCTAACAAAAAATACATAAATATATAGATATATAATAAAAGGAAAAACAAAACAAAATTTGTGAGTTGAAGAGTCGTGGGCGCACGAGTATGACGTCTCAATTATGAATTCCAACAATGTAATGGTCATCTCGACAGGTTATAAAGTTCTTAACAATATTAAAGTGAGGTTAGTGCTATTAAAGGTGATGGGGGGGATAGCACTACTATAATGGGGGAGAGGGACGTTTGTAGTGCCATTTCACCAACATTGTTCACATGATTAGGGTGTGAAATTTACATCTAGGAAATGGTTGTATTTAAGAGATATTTTTCTCCATTTTAGAGAGTGAAATAAATAACATGGTCATATGAAATGGTTAAATTTGTTGAAACCTAATATTATTATCTACAACATGAAGGACATTAAAATCATGACTAAGTGCTATCAATAATGGAAACTCACCATAAATTATATCTAAAAATTATTTTAGATCTCATATAACATTTGAAAGATAATAATGGGTGAATATTTGTTTGTTAATAGAATACCAAGAATTTCATACAAATATGATGGTAGATAAAAGTTAATATGGTCATCCTGAGTGAGAGCCCATGAGCTTCTGCAACAACCGATATGGGGGAAACTGGAAACCCTCATCCTCTCTCTCATTTTCTCTGAAATCCTTAATGTAGCATTTAGTTCCAACCATCAGGCCTCTATATGTCTCTTGATGGAATTGTTGCATTGTTGTTGTCATTGAATAATATACTTTTGCTCAACTATGTCAGTTGATTTGGTTGAATCATTTTTCTGTCATCATTCCGGTGTTTACAAGACAATTTGGGTCTTTAGATTGATTTTTTATTGTCCATTGATTCCCAACAAACAGTCCTCCCTTATTCAAAAATTCTAAATTGAACTCCAACAATTTTATGTTATGCTCTAGAATCTTATGGTTGTGAAAATTCCTTATGAAATGACAAGATGGGTCAGCCTCATCATCTCCCTACTTCCTCTCCCTTCTAAATCCCTATATCATTCCCCTGTCAACACCACTCTTCACTAGGACATCTCGCCTCATATAATTGTGACCCATCCTCATCTTCTTCCACTTTTGCAATGTATTTTACTACCACAGACAACTATGCACAAGACTAAATCATCTGATAATTTTGTAACATCATATTCTTCAGGTGGAGGATGGTCTTCAGTAAACACATTTTGGTGATTTTTTATAGAATATCCTAGAATAATGTTAATTGATTTTACCTCATTCTTATAAAATTAGTCATTTTATATTCCAATTATTTAATTTATTAAAATTATCCACTGTAATCAAAAAATTAAATTAGGTCGTGTATTATATCATTTTAATGATATTGTGTGACCCTTTGATTTGATTAATTTCCTCTTCTATATTTAATTTAATTTATAATCGATCATATTTTTCTGTGTTTAACACTATTATAGTCTTACAAAATTAATTTTTTGTCTGAATTTTATGCATCTTACATTTCAACTCACCAGAACTTTTTATTGTGCATGTTAGAGGTTCCTTGGTTGAGATTTCTTCTTATTATAATACATGAATAAATTTTAGCTTTACATAATTAAAGGGGCCTGTTTGAATTGCAACTCATCTAAATAATCCACCATTATATAAATCTATATAACAATTTAAGAAATTGTAAATAAAATAAAATTATCAAGAATGAATCATTAAAAAAATTATAGTTTATAAATTTCATTATAATTAATGAATGGCATATATGTTATTATATGTGATAGTAAATCTATGATTGGATAGATTTTATTTCATCTTATTTTTTAGTTTATTGATTTAAATTCAATATAACAATATTTTTACCTCTTTCATTATTTTGATAGATATATTAATTTCAAACTAATTTTTCTAATATTTAAATAATTTTAATGTTTAAAAATATGTACCAGAATTTGGAATATGTACATTATATAACAATTCATATTAAAAAATTAATATTTTAAAAATTTCCCTTGAGAAACAATATTTATGGGTCCACTATAAGTGAACAAGGGAATGATTGAAATGATTGAAGCTTTGACAAAAAAAATAAAGGGGATTTTCAAGAGATGTAACATGAAAATTTAAATATAATATGAGTCTATGTGTATTAGAGATGAATTCAGCCATGATTAGGGCATGAAATAATTCGTCTTCTTTCTTATTTGTTCAAATATGATCATGTTCACACAATCGTAGCTATTTAATCTGATCAAATCATTGGATAAAACATCTATAATGTCACATTTTTACAAAAATATAAACTACATGAGAGCTGACTTCCCCAATAAGAGCTGACAATCATACCTAATCAAATCACAATATCATCTGAAAATCATTCCATAGACTCAAATAAAGTATCAACTATGTATTTACAGCTTCCCCATGGCAGATCACCTCCACCTAGGTTCCCCTACTCATCTTATCCTGCTATAAACAGAGATACAATAATATATGACACCTTCTTCCTTCCTATTAAAGACAAAAACCCCCTGGATTTCATTGGTGCATAAGCAGATTCAATCGCATTAAAACACCCACCCATCATTGAGTGTAATATATGATCCTATGATGGGGTGTTAAAAGTGATGTGCATCCACTTTTAATCAAACTCTAGAAAACCTAAATTGCAGTGTATAATGTATTGCTAAAAACACACACAAATGATTCTCCACTACTCAATTCTTTGTAAATTGATTTGGAAACATGAAATAGTTCCATCAAATCATTATGATCCACGCATCATTGTATTATATCCTTCAAAAAAGAATATAGGATTTTGATAACAAAATCTATCATGTACGAACTAGTTGAAAGCGTAGGAGGAGACGCTCACATGAAGGACCTGAGGCTATGGTTGAATAACTAAAAATTCTCTATGAGAACTAGTCTCTTCATTGAGCTCTATAATGAATTTCTTCTTTATCAGGGTAGAATGGATTGATGAATCCTGCCTAGTTGTTGTTTTCTCTTTCTACAACCCTTTTTTATATAGAAATCACAAAAACATATATGTTATTTCAAGTAACCTTCATAAATTGTCAATTACTCATTTGGTGTTAGATCTTTAGAAGATACTTCCCCTACCCCGATTTTGTACTGTTGTTATAGAGAAAATAAAACCATACCAATAACCCTACATGATCCACTCGATCACTGATATATCTCCCGACATGGGTGGGTTCTTGAAATTGTGATGTGGTCAGTCTAATCTGATCCCTTGTTTACCCTTATCCAGACATGTAATTATTTATTGACTAGGCACAACTAATATGGAAAGTATGTCCTATAGGAACATGGCACATTGGTATTGGATTATTGATTATATTTATATCAATTATGGTAGAATTTACATGATATTATTATACCATGTATTTTTGTTTTCATATTGGGTGACACATTATCTTTATTCATGAGTAAATTGTTTTCATCATAAAAACTTGTGTACATTTATTTCTAATCTATATTATGAAAGATATTGAAGAATTTTGAAGGAAGAGATAATTTGATAATGATCTATGGATGTGAGAGCTACGGTTTCATCCTATGGTTTCCTTAGTGAGTATAATGATTGTAATATTTTTCTTTTGTATTACATTTAATTTCATATAATTATTCTTTATCAATTTATTTAGAAATGCTCCATTGAACTAGTGTTCATATCTTGTCATCCTACAAGTGTAGGTACGATCAGGTGTACTCTTAGAGCTACATGGATCACCTGATTCATGCATTTGAATAGACACATCCTTCATATATGATGTTACAAAGTAATGCACCCTATTGATTGAGAAATTATATTTGGATAGCTTGGTGAATGGCCTATTCTATTTTAGTTTATTCATGACAGTGCCACGATGCTTGGAATAATCATCATCAGTTTTAGAGTACACAATGATTTCATAAACAAAATGATATAAAAATTAATCCAGTTGTAGGAGAATGATTTAGTTCATTAGGGACCTGAACAATACTAGGGAATTGGACAATCCAAATAGAATTACCAAAAACTCATATAAACCATATCTACTCCTAAAGGATATCTATGGTATATCAAAAGGTCTCATCTTTATCTGATGATAGCCTGATCTCATATCAATCATAGAGAACACTGAAGAAACCCTAAGCAAGTCAAAATTATCGACGATTCATGGAAGTGGATATTAGTTCATTACCATCTTCTGATATGGAATACTATAATCAACACAAAACAACAAAAATCTATCATTCCAATTTGGAAACAACACAGGAGTTCCCCAATGTGACATGCTCAGTAAAAAATCCACTAGTTTTCTAATTCTGCCAACTGAGTTTTAAACTCCTAGAGATCTGATGGGTACATTCTATATGACAGAATAAAAACTATCTCTTCTCCCGACAAAAAATCTATCGTGAACATGACCTTACTTTTGGGTAAAAACCCTAATAATTCCACATGATATACATCCTGAAACGGATCTATAATATGAGGAAATACATGTTTCTATACTCCCCTATAATCATGAATAAGAAAATCCACATGAGTTTTGATCTGACCCAACCGCTGTCAAACTGGCCATGCACAACCTTCCAAAATGTCCCAATCACCACAATGGACATAAGTTCCACCTTCAAAAGATGTAAATGTTAAACTTTTGTAGCAACAATTGATGTCTGCCTAGTAAAAGACTATCCCATCCATTCCCAAAATCAGATCAAAACCTGACATCTCAAGCGCAAACATGTCCCAAAGGTAAAGGTACACAACAACATCAAGAGCAAACCACTACACTACCTAATATTCTCTACTCGAATTCATAACAGTGTATCAACCAACATGACCCTGCAAGAGAGATCATATAATATAATATTAAATCAGTAATTGAACAATACTTCGTCTTCCCCACTAGGTTTCTTCTATGAGATAACGTCTCATGTCCTGAGCTATCTATCACCAAAGGAACCTAGAATGAAGACACATAGACTATATACCATGACATGCATATCATTCATCACATATATTCATCATCTCATGCCACATATCTATATAGTAACAATGTTTTTTTTGGGATACACCATAACCCATATGACGTGTATCATACATCAGGTATTATACCCTAAGCCATAACATCCCATACAATTATTTTAGTACTTCAAGCCATCACAACCCTTACACATCATAGTTATAATAATCATTTGGATACTATATCCAAATATACATATGTGTGAAATAAACACAAGGAATCACATACCTCTATACACATTTATGGGGAAACTATCAACTGTGTGTACCACACATAATATTGTAAGGAGAATCAAAAGAGACACAGGGGAGTATTTATTCATCTTCCCCACTCCAACCTAGATAATGGGGAAAACACCCTACCAAAGTCCACTGTATGTCATTCTCCCAACCCAAATGGGTAGAGTAGCATATGAAATCATAAAATAAGAATGATATATTATAGCCCTTGACCACACTATATGCATTAACCTAGTCCAATGTTCAACTATAGCTGTAGTCTCTAGGACACCCATCTGTTGATTTTAAGTACTATATATCCTATAAGAACACTAGAGGTTAAAGGTGATTTATTAAAATCAATATTTTTTAACATTTCACTTCATGTTAATTAATTCATTAACAATTAATTATCATTATTTTGATTATATTTCATTAAACAACCAAGTGAAGTCCATGCACTCTATGAATAATCAAACTGAGTCTATGGATTCTTAGTATTACGATTATCATTTTCACTCCAGCAAGAACTATAACCACGTGTTATAAATTTATTAAAAATTAAAACCATTCCATAATTATAGGTACTCTTGGAACATACTATGATTGAATTAAGAGATTTAACTAAACACATCAATCTACATGAAGCAGTGGGGATAGGAATGAAGGTAAAACTAGAAAACCAATAATATGACCGTTAAAAAGATTGATTAATAAGTATGAATATCAGCTTTCAGCACAAAAATGAGTAATCCTAACATCAACTAATTCTATCAGCTCATGTTTCATCCACAACACCTTCATTCATATCACCATGCTACTCACTGTCATGGACATCAACTACAACCACAAATTTGGGCCTCCCAACCCATATCTCAGCAGCCATCCCCATCTCATATCTCTTCATAAAAAAGTCTCATATCTAGATCATACATAAGGAACCAATAATAAATCCTATTCAATAAGGAATCATGTGCCTAAAATCAATACATCCATCCTTCACATGAAAACGAGCTCTCACAGCCCCAAAACAAGACATTAAGAATTCACATGAAAATGGGTAACCTTGGCCCCAAACATTTATCTTTGTTAAAAATTATGTTTTTATTAAATATTGAATTTACCAATTTAGTTATCATAGGATCCAACTATGGGGAAACTAATAAATCAATTATAGTAATTGTTATGGGGTAATGGCACGATAAAACCCCCAATAATAATTCCACGGACCACCGAATAAACAAAATGATTTAATTCAATATATAAAATAGAAAAATGAATTGTATTACAATGAAAACACACCCAAATAGAGTGTTAATGTGGTAATAGTGAAAAAACAATTGTAGATGAACGAATGAGAATATAAAATAATGGCAAACCCATGATTTTTGTGATTCGGCCACTTTGATACATAACACATGGAAATAACACCACCAAAATAATAAATTTTATTATACTCTCAAAACAAAAACATTGTTAAATGTATAGATGAAAACAAGAGAGGAAAATAAAATGCATAGAAGTTCTAAAACAAAATGTAGGCACTAGAAAAAGCAACACAGAAGGAATCATGTTTAATAAAAACATAAAACCTTGAAAAATGTATTGGTTCCCAGGTCACTTCATGATTAAGAATTTTTATCACGTTTCATTATTGGATATCTCCATAGGATGATCATTCTAGCTCCTTAGATTCGAACAATGGTAAAATGCCCTCAACCTAGAAGAACCCTGAGAGGATCCACCATGATCTGCACAGCATTGGTGTGTAAGGGTGATGGCAGACCGCCATATGAGTCCACTGATGAGGATGATAGCACCACCACTAGTATGATTGAACATGGGGAATACCATTCTTAACACAGGGATTCAGAAAAAGTAGACAGAACCACCAACAAGAAGAAAACAAACCACCAATTGGGAGTGGGCATTAATTTTTGGATATGGATCTCTTCTTACCAGATGATCTTGGATATATATAATTTTATTTTTTTGATGTATTTTTTATATTTTATATAGGGGTCCAAGATGTGATGAAACCCCCATCTAGAACCTTAACAACCTAATTACATAGCCATGGGGATGCCGCCATGAATCCAACACCAAACTACCCACCCAGCAGCACATTAAACGGCTCAAATTAATGGATATCTTGGATAAATAAGGTAGAAACATCCATTGTTGGAAAAAAATTAAGAGAATAGGTATAAAGTGGAAATCCAAGGTGGCATCCCTAATCCATATGGCCAAACAATTTATAAGGAAACATAAATCACTCATGTGGTAAAATAAAACAGAAATATAGCAGATATTTAAATGAAAATATTATTATAATGGAATTTTATTTATTTTAAAAAATTTAAATGAATGAATCAAATAAATTGGGTTGATGTAAATGTTCAATATGAAAACAATTAATACACAAATTTAAAAAATCTACAGCTTTTTCAGTTGAAAATTGGTTATTTTATTGCTCCTAAATATTAATTTTGTGTAGAAATATTCATGATATCTAAGGAATGCTTGAACTTTGATAATGTTGTATCCTTAGTCAAACTATCAGTCGAGTATTCATCTGTTTGTATCATAGTGACACACACTTCTCCACTTTTAATAACATCTCTAATAAAATGTAAAATAATACCTATATTCTTATACATGCCATGGAATACTGGATTTTTAGAAAAATAACGTAATGATTGAGAATCATAGTGTACAGTATTTATATAATTACATATATTAAATTCATAAATAAAACCCTTAATCCATATGGAATATTTGACTAATTATGTAAGTGATATGTACTTGGTTGCAGTGGTAGAGAGGGTCACCACTGATTTCTTATTTCATGTTAATGATAAAGGTCCTCCATAGGAAGTAAATACATAACCTTTTAGTGATTTCCTAGTATCATCATTTATTGCATAGTAAGAATCCACATAACCAGTCACTAACTCAGAATAATTTATACTCTTACAATAGAAAATTGAAAGAGATTAAGTATAAAAATTTACCTCAATGACCATTTAAGAGCATTCTGATGATTCTTTCTTGGATTTTCAGTAAACCTACTCAAAGTACATGTAGAAAATGAAACATGTAGTCCAATACAAATCATGGCATGCATAATACTACCCACTACCTTAGCATATGGGATTCTACTAATATATTCAATAACCTATAATTTGGTATGTGACTTAGATAAAGACACATTAAAATATTTCCCCAGAGGAACACAAATAGTATTCAATGAATCAAACAAATACCTCTTAATCACTTTATGCATATAAGATCATTTTGATACATAAATATTCATATTCTTCTTATCCATAATAATGTCCATGCCAATAATTTCTTTATAATGGTCTAGATCATTCATTTCAAAATCATTATTTAATTTCATTTAGAATGGGTGATTAATTTCGTATAACTACATATGAGTAATATGTCATCTACATAGAGAACTAAGTAAATCATGGATTTTTAATAGATTTATAATATACACATATATCAATTTAACTCCTATAGAATCCATTTTATGAAATGAATAAATAAAAATTATTATACAATTATATTGAACCTTATTATAATCCATATAATGATTTATTAAGAAAATAAACATTGTTAGATTTAAAAAAAATTCAAACCCAATAGGAGGATTCTTGTATAATTTTTATTTAAATCACCATGCAAAAAATCAGTTTTGACATCCATCTATTCATTATGAAAATAAAAATGGGTTGAAAAATAAATAAGAAATATTATTGAATAATTTTTCACTATAGGAGAAAAATATTCAGAGTAATCAATTAATTCTCTTTGAAAGAATCCTTGGCATAAAATTCCAAATTTAAAGTTAATTTTTTTTCCTATAGTAATGTATTATTTTATTTTATATATCAATTTACAACCAATAACCTTGGAAATTGGTTTTTTATTGACTATGGACCATGTGTGTATATTTGTTAATGATTTTATCTCATCTTTCATAGCTGAAATTCAATACATAGAGTTAATGTTTTTGACAGCTTGATTAATCGTTTGGGGATCCTCTCCACCATGATCTGCTACCACATTTAAGGTAAAGAAACCCATATTCGCATGATTGTACCTTAGAGGAGGTCTAATTACCCTCCCCTGCCTATCCCAAGTGATATGATTACCCCTATAGTAACTAAGAACTCTATCATTAGAATTTCCTTCAAAAACAGACCACGATTATGATTTAAGGTGTTAAAGGGGAACCTGATAGGTAGATGGAGTCTCAATAGGAGACTCACTAACATATAGATATTCAACCTCAAGATCAGTCTTCTGAGATGTATCAACACTGTCATTAGTGGGAGGTAATAATCTACTTGGAAAAAACTCTTGAAACACAATATCTTGACTAATAATACACATTTGAATGCCATGTTTATCTACCAAAACCTTATACCCCTTCACTCCCTCAGAATACCCATTGAATATTCACATGAAAGCTTTGGTCTCTTGTTTATATTCCTTAACATGATTGTAGACAGTGCATCCAAAAACCATAAGATGTTCATAGGATGGGCGTGATTACTCCACCATTAAGTAGGAGTCTAAAATCTTTTAGAAGATTATAGACACCAATTTATTATGTAAAATATAAAAATGAAAGATTCTTCCCCAAATGATTTTGGAAAACCTGATCACTAATGATTATTTTGAAATCACTCAAGAATGGTATGATTATTATGCTCATGCAATGATTTTGATACAAACAATAGAGTAGATATAAATGAATAGGTACCTCCTAGGCTGAGCCCCATGAACTCCAGGGAAAGGGAAAACCCCACATGTGGGAAAACTGGCATCCCTCTTACACACTCCAATTTTCCCTACAAGCCACGAAGAAGAAATCGGTTCCAACCATCTCCCCTTCATATGTCCCTTCATGACCTCATTGTTAATTTTTTCTTCAAAGAATCTTTACTAGCTCTACTATGTTGGTTGATATGGTTGTACCATCTGTGAATCCTCTATCTAGAGATTCCATTTGCTTCAAGGTGTTAGGATTGATTATTGTATTGGCCATGGATGCCCGATAGATATGCCTCCAATGTTTTGTGATGCTTCCTTAGACTCCTATAATTCAACATTATTCTCTGGTGTCTTCTGTTGTTGAACATGCCTTGGGCACTGATGGGTTGTATTTTCCTCCTCGTCTCTCTACTTCCTCGCATGCCTAAATCCCTACATCACTCCCTTTTCAATTCCACACATTGCTCATACAGCTCACCTCACCTAATTGTGACCCATTCTCATCTTCTGACTCTTTTCCTACGTAAAACCCAACCTCCGATTGCAAAACACATGACTCCATATTCCCCACACTCTATAAGGTTACATACTTTAGGTTGATGTTTGTCTTCAACGAACACATATTTCTAAATTTTGATGGAAGCACCTCTAATATGCTTTATTGATTTTATATAATTCTTATAAAAATTGTTATGTAAAATTCCTAGAATTCAATTTTTTGATCTTCTTCTCCACTCTGATATTAAAATGAAATTAGTTCATGTATAATCTTGGTTCAAGGATCTTGTGTGGCCTTATTATTTGATTAATTTTATTTTCTATGTTTAGTTTCTTTTATCATCGATCATATTGTTTCTAGTTTAATTATATTATAGTCTTACAGAAGTCATGTTTTGTCTGGATTTTATGTATCTTACATATCAAGTCACCAAAAAATTTTATTCTGTGTGTTGGGAGTAGATCACATGGAGCCTTTGACATGAAATATTTATTCATAAATGAGGTTTCCAAGTTGAGATTTAGGCTAATACTAATACATGTTCCAATTTGTATTTCCCATAGTTGAAGGGGTCTATTTGAATTGCAACTAAAATGAGTTATCCATCATGATATATATCCTTATAATAATATAAAAAATTACAAAAAATATATTATTATTAATAATTAATTATTTAAAAAAATTATAAATTATAAAGTATCTTGTGATCAATGAGTGGAGGGGAGTTGATGAGATGTGATTGAAAACCAATGAGTGGATAGATTTTATTTCATTTATTTATTGGGTATATTGATTTATATTTAGTAGAATAATATTTTTTGTATTTATTTATTTTGATAGATACAGAAAATTAACACTCATTAATTTTAAATTTAATTAATTTGAATTTTTTAATAATATGTAGATGAATTATACATATGTTCTTGATATAATAAGGCGTATTACAATGTTTATATTTTTAAAATTTGACTTGAGCAACAATATTTCCTTGCCTAGTGTAATAGATATTTAAGTTAGCCATGATTAGGTCCAAAGATGTTAAAATGTGATCATGTTCACACAATCTAAGATATGTTATCAGAGAAAATCATTGTGTAAAACATCTAAAAAAATTTCATTTTTTATAACATCCCCCACATGGGTGCTCACCGCCCAAATCACGGCTGACAATCATACCTACCAAAAACAAAAAATCATTTAACAATCACTCCATGGACTCACATATAGTATCAAATGTGTATTTAGATAATCCTTATGGTGGATCTCCTCCTCATCCAACCCCCCTCTTCCTCCCATCTTAGAAACAGAGCCATAACGATGTGCGGCACCTTCTTTCTTCCTATTCGGGACATGTACGCCCTAGATTGCTTCAATGCATTGGAAGCATCAATATCATTAGAACACCAACCTATAATCATGTGAAATACAAAGACCTTTGAAGGAGTGTTATAAGGGATGTGAATTATATTCGTAATCCTTCTCTTGAAATCCCAATTTACAGTTTGAAAAGTACCACCAAAAAAACACACACACAAGATTCTTCTCTACTCACCACTATGTGAATTGAGTAAATATATAATAACATGTTACAAAAATATATATATGATAATATTTTTTAAACATAGTATACATGTATTTATAATCATTCCATTCAAAATATTTTAATTTAATATTAATCAAAATTAAAAGGATAATTGTAAATTAGATAAATATAATTTATTTTATTATTCCCATTAATGCATATTCCATAATGTAATTTAATATTCTCCACTTTTTTATAAAATAACTTCTTGAAGGATTTTCTCTCTTAAAATATCATTGTTGAACCAAATTAGGAAAACTGTTATGATTCTTCACATTAATGGTGGGAGAGAAAAAGATTTATGAAGAGATTTATCTCAACCGTGATTGGGGATTTTCTACCAACATTAAGGAGAGTAGATTATTAGTATTAATTGATAGAAAATGGATATTTACAACATTAATTAGAGATATAGACTTTGTGTCAATATACGAAGATGTGATATCATATTCTGAAAAGTGTTTCAAAAGTTCCAGCACGATGTAGTAGGCAATGGAGACCCAGGAAGGGGTCGGTGAGTTTGTAGTTGCCCGCGTTACATGAATACAATGATGAAATTATCTTTTACCTATGGAGAGGTTCTTCATATGATTTTGAAGATGTAGTACACTAAGAGAATGATGGGATATACTATGTTAGCGGTAGCATGTGTGACATGTCGACATTAAATAGGTGAGAAGAAACAATGATGTGGTCATTTATAAAGGCCGTGTATCAAAAGTCTTCTTGATTTCAGTAATCAAGCGTCATATCCAAATTGAATATTAGAATTACATCATGGTGGCTAGATCATGAGATAGGAATATATTGGGTCTCACGATATATGGTGGGATACTAGCACATGTTCAGATGATAATATCTTAGATAGTGATGCTTCATCGATATAAGGGTGGAGTTTTTTAATATTTTGATATTTTGATACATGGAGTTGGTGAGATATTAATCAAAGAGAAGGAAGAGGAATATCAGGGTGTGGTTTTCACAACGGTTTTATATACTATCCCATTTTTAATTCAAGATTGGGAATTACTTGGATCCTCTGTTTTATTATATTCATACTATATATTTGGGAATTCGACATAGTTTTTTAATCCTTAACATCAGAGGATTTTTTTCATATTAAAAAATATGTGTGATGGTTTATTGATTATACTATATATTGCATCCATATTTCATCGGGTTTCTCACCAGTTGTTTCGCAAGCATTTTTTTCCTGAGTTCGGGATTCTACCCCAATAACTGGTATCTGAGCTAATAGTTTGTGCCTTAAATTTGTGGTGAGAATTTTGGATGTTTCAAATTGGATCACATATACATGGATGGAGTAGAATAATATTTTTAAATCAACATAGTTTAAAATTGGTTATGCAAAAGCTCCGAGTGGGATTTTGAGAAGGGGGAAATTAATTTATGTGGGTGCTCCAGATTCGGTGGCAATCTTGGTTATCAGAGTTAAAAATATTTTTTATTCTACTCATGTTCATAGGGATGGTGTAGATACTTGTGTGTTGAAGATTTCATCATTTTATTTTCTCTGTGTAGGGTGAGTTGATGTTTATTTGAATAAATGAAAAATGATGTCGTCATATTTTCAGCAGATGATGATGGTTGGTGTGATACCAAACTATTTTCTTTCAAACTAGTTTTTTGGATATCTCCATTCATTATCTTGAAGAAGTGTGAGATTAATGAGGATCATCACATTTTTGGAGAGTGAAAATAATTATTGAAGATATTTATCTCAACCTTAATTTGGGATTTTATTTCAACATAAAAAGAAGTTAATTATCAATATTAATGGATGGAAAAGGGATGTTGGCTAGATTAATTGGAGATATAGATATGGTTTTTATTTAAGTGGCTTAGGAAACATGTTTTTAATGGAGTGGTAGGATTTCAAGCTTGATGTAGCCAGCAAGGGAGACACAGAAAGGGGCCACTGAGTATGTGGTGGACCATGTGACATGATGATTACAACGAAATAATCTTTTACATGTGGAGAGGTTCTTGGTAAGATTTTAAATATGTAGTCACCTGATAGAATGTAGGTCCTACAATGTCATTGGTATAAAGTATGTCATGTTAACGTTAAACATTTGAGAAGAAGTAGCGACGTAATCAATGATTGGGCCATGCATTGAGAGTCTTCTTGTTTCCAAGCGTTTTTATCCTGAGGTTGGTAGTCTCCCCCAAAATGAACTCCTTCACATAACATCATATATTTACTATGAATTGAATAATATAAAATCAAAATTATTTCACAAAAATGAGTTTCTAGTCGATTCTAGGGAGAATGGGATTTCATTAATAGAAAGATTATAAATTATTCTACGTGTTTTTATAAAAATAATTATACATGTTCCTAAAACCACTAAAATAATAGTAAAACAAGTGGTTGTTTTTAAAAAAATTTATTGTTGGAATATCATTCCCCCCTTTTCTTCTGTAAGAATTTATATTTCACTACTTCCCGTTACATGGAACCTCCCCGCCACAATAATCCCCCCACCTCACCGTATAACACATTTATATATTTATGAACTATATTAATTCATCCTTATTTCGAAAAGATATATTACCACATATTTCACAATTTTAAAGGTTAATCATTATCACCGATTAATAAAAATTGATGAAAAATGATACATTTATTTGTTGCAAAAAACCATCTCCCATAATCAATTAATTTGAAATATTCTTCTAAAGATTCACTTTTTCAAGTGAATTTATATATATATAGTCATCCACTATAACATATTGAAACTAAATCACCGAGACTGAGCAAGAATATCACATTAACTCAAACACGTCTCTTCATATGTTAGAGGATTCTTACTAGCGGAAACAAGCTAAGGTGAATCGTGAAGAGATTATACATCCCATTAGAGTATCCCAGAAAAAATAAAACAAATAAATATGTAACAATATACTTTAAGAGTGCATTAAAATCAATATATCATCTGTGATGAATGAATATGGAAACAACATACTCAAAAATCATAACTAAATAAATAACACTAATTTCCAATCCGGCTGATCAAATATATGAGATATACTATGATTATGGTACAAGATGTTCTGCAACACTCAATGTCACTTTATCCTGGTCTCCAAAACCATAACGAGCAATCCCACTCAATGATCAAAACTAAGCCCCATACCAACCATTACTATCACCAAGGGAATGATATATAGGTACCCATGTTTCATCATTGCCTAGGTAGGGTGTGATTACCACACAGTTGGACACCCCTAGTGTAGTCTAATACCTAACCTGTAAATACAGTGTATGTGCATGTGATAATCTTAATAGAATATAATTTATCAATATGTAATTTTATAAACAAATAATATAATCATTGAGTCATAAAAAGAAACAAACACCCATGTACCGAGTGGTCATGTGCTTACCAATCTGCTACAAACCCCAATTGTACCTGCTTCAACTTCATGCTGGAAGAATACAAACGTCTGTCACGACGTGTCACAAGACTTGGTGTTGGATGTCACCCTAACCCATCTAGTCATGAATCGTAGTTTCTCTAATAAATAAATGTTTCACTCCACACCCTAACGGTCTTCATTATCAAGAATACCCAAATCGTTTTCTTTAATAGGAATGTTGCACACCACACCATGATTATGGATGTTATTAGGATGAACACACATTACCACCCCGATAGTTTCCCTAATCATGAACACTGCACACCCCACCATGATAGTGGATATTATTAAGAACATTGTATTATCCACCCAGATGGAGAGATTTAGCCTCAAATGATGGTACATCCCACTTTAAATGTATGACATGATTGAATAATCACATCACCACAACATGACATTCTCTCATTTTGGCATGTAGTTGAAACAATCCCATTTACCATGCATGGTCTACTCCCACATCACTAGAGAAATCTATGATATGAACTATAGTATCAAACAAGAAATAGTCCATAGCCAACATCATATCTTCAAAGTCCCTTCTAAGGGGATGTCTAAGCAAAATAGACCAACCTAGCCATCCTAATACCCAAAGAAAACTTCCATAGGCTATGAAATTCCATAAACTATATGTATCATAATAAGGGACAATAAGTCATATAAAGAACAATTCTCAAGATGTTATAAACAAATCCTATGATTATATGTCAAACATGGACTCAAGGGCCACCTACTCCCCCACACACAGACACATATCAATTGTGGGTTATCAAGAATCAAACCTAGGTATCACGAGGTACACGTGCATATACAGTTTATTAAACATCAAACATGGACTCACAGGACACACAAACACACATGAAGGTACCAGGAATGCCTTAGATGCCCAAAAATGGTATTTTAAAACAATTCCCCGATGAACGATTGGGACTCATCAACATCGATGAATCACAACTCGGTATAAGTAGAAGATATCTTTTGAATATGATTAAGCACAAAATTAAATCCATAACATAACTATTTTAGATCTGAATCTGCACTCGATGTATGATCGTCATCATTGATCACTACATGATGAATCCAAAGCTTAATCCTCTAGATCATCGATACATGCCTCAAAAATCTACAAGAGAATCGACCATCAAAATATGATGTTGGTGTGGAGTTTATATGACACGTTTGATGCACTAACAAACACAACATCACCTTGATTGTGATTCATGAAAGGGAGATCAATTCATTCTCTTGTATCTAAATCCTCTCTCTTAATATAGTAGGAGACGATTAAGAGAGAGATATTCCTTTTATAGTATCCATTGAATTCATCTCCTCTTATATTCATAGAGTGTTATGAAAACACCCATAAATTCATTCTCGGCCCATAATAATTAGCACTCTATAAAACAATACTTTTAACAATAAATTGAGTGATAAATATCTCTATTTTTATTATCAATTACCTATAATATAATAAATATATTACATGATAATAATTTAGTCATTAATTTGACTAGCAATTCCAACAAATGTTAATTGAACCTTGAATATTTTAAACTAATATTCATTCAACTAATATTTTATATGTATTTAATTTAAAACATTTAAATGTAAATAAATAGATTCAATTCCCATTATTCAAAATGTAAATAATATGAATTATTTATTTCCTTGGAGATCCTATCTCTGTAGAAAAATCATTTACCCTAGTGATGGGGCATTCCATGTCCAAAACTCTTATTCAAATGAATAGGGAAGATTCATGAATATTCTATTGTGGTTGTCCCTCTGGGACGTCATCTCGTAGAGCTGAAAACAATTCATACACCAAGAGCGGGATCTAAAAACACATCATGACCCCTAATGAGATAATGATTGTCCCAACCATGATACCCCACCTTTGAACACGCATAGTGTAATATAATCTTTTAGTATTTCATATCTCATAATGAAGGATGCACACCTGTGTCATCACCCATTTTTTTCTTTATTATTTTTTGATCTAGTTGGACAAACATACCCTAAATTTTCATTGCCACGGTCTTATGAAGGTACTACCATTATTTTCATTGTGTTCTACAATATATTACTTCCATAATGTGGAATCGACAAATCCTTTCTTAATAATTCAATAAATTTCATACCCAAAATGATGCACCAAACATATGCTACCTCTCCACAATTTGAATATCATGTTTTTTATTTGAATTAAATTATTCAATCAAATGGAACACATTGAAAATGATATCAAGTCAGGAGACCATTACAAATGTCCCTCGATACAAACATCCAATGAATCCTAAAACATGTGGTGTTCCTATTGAATGGTCTTTCCTCATTATATCAATTCTAGAGATAACTTGGCATGTACTTAATGGGAATAAGTCTGAATTCTTTTGAGCCCTCAGTAATTTATAGTCAATCATCTACTGAGTCTAGTCAGTAGGATGCATCTATACCATATGACCATTGTTTAATATTTTTTTCATTGTATCTCGAGGTTCATATCATATATTGGTATTTTCGATATCCTTTGAAAAAACAATCAATCAATGGACATTACTATTAAATAGTTGGTAGATAAAAGTATACAATAAAATGTTAAGAATACATTATATGTATCTAACTGTGTACATGATATGGTAATCAAAATCACTACATTGTAGGGTATAGGGCACCAACTATTAAAACACACTCACATTCACTAGAGCCAACTTTCTATCCCACCTTGTTAGACCTTCAATGATTAAGATAAGTTTTTTTACTAAGACACGAGTTTACCTATTTGTCCCTCCATGATTCTGTTATGTGAAAATTCAGTTATAGCAACCTCATCTCCTTGAGTAAATATTCTCATCAAATGGTATCCATGTGTACATCCTTCTTTTCCACCTTTATAACTTTAAATCATATTTTTTAATAATATTATATTTTAAATAATGAAAATAATTTTTTTTAAGGTTTTATTCCATGAACTAGAACAAAGAGTTGCATTTCAGAACATCTTAGCTACCTTAGAAGTTGCAATGTACTCAGTATTTTTAAGTATGTCTACCACTGGATTATTAGAGATGGTCTCACTCAAAAACACAGTCTAACTGTGAAATTTGATCACGTAGATCTATGGAAAACTAGTTTATTTTCCTTAAAAACTAGTATCCTTTCTTATCCAATTATTGGGTATATATCTTCTATACATTCAGAAGTACAATTAGATTGTTCTCCCTGCATCCATTATAGTAGTCCTGGGAATAACTGATATTTACCTTATATAGATTATATCCAAGGATTATCATTTCATGTACATATCATTTCATAAGTGATTAATCCATTTCTAATGAATATGGATTTAACTAACCATGTTAATATCCCCCCATGTCCCAGACATGTCAACCTAGAGTGATATATTCCATGTAACATTGGTAACAATTCCTCCCATGAATTGTTCATTATTTTATTTTTCAATAACATGAATCTATATGTATGATTGAAGAGGTCCAAGAATCATTTAGATCTAACTCAATAGACCATATTCCCTTGAACTTAGGTTCCTACATTATGCTAATCCCAAGAGAATATATTCATTCATCTTGGTCTTATCTAACTATATGACCAATCTGTTTACTCTATGTTTCTCAAAATACTTTACCTAGATAATGAAAGCACACCCACTGAAAACTGATAAACACATGGAAAACATTCATTCCAAATTTATATTCTATTATCAAGTTTCTTACATCAATCATAAACCATATATTTGTAACATGCAAACATTATTAGAATTTTGTGATGTGACCATCCCTTTCTATTTTCCTCGTATAGCAACCCTCCATGATTGATGGTAATGAAATCCAATGCCTAATAATGTGATAAGAGAAATTATCTATGATAAGTAAAATTATAATGGATTTAGGCATAACCGCCTTGTATTACCAATCGTGATTTATTGGTACCACTCTTGTTCCATCCATGTATCAACATCTTTGAAAACCCACCACATAATTCAAAATAATAATCCCCATTTACAGATTGACACATGTAATTCATTTATTTAATTTTAATTAGTCATTTAAATCATATATAATTAAAATGTACTAAAAATATATAAGAAATACTATTCACAATGAATAATATATCATCGGCCACAGTGAATACAAAAACCACCACCATGGTTTTATCCTTAATACGCAATATGTGTCTCTGATAAATATTATGTCCAACATGTGATTGTTGAACTAGTTCGTATTAAAACTACATATACATCTCTAACATTTACTAAAATCATGTTAATCTAGCTCCCACTATTGAAAAAGAGAATTTCACTCATATATTTAAATATAGTCTATAACTTGTTTATAACTTTTCTATCTCTGGGATTTATTTAATAGCCTAAGAAACTATTGGTTGATTACAAAATATAGACGATGTGTTTGTACATGATGGAAGTTCTTATATATCTTTTCAAACGTTTTTCATATAAACACATGTTTTATGACATAATGGATTTTTGTCATACTATAACTCATACTATATCTATTTTTCATATTAGTTGGTATTTAATTACGAGACTTCATCATTATTTACACAACATTCCATGATGTATAATAAATGTTTCTGTAGGTGGATGCATCGATACTACTTACAACATAACTCTTATGTATGAAATGTACATTTAGGAAGCACTCCATAATTTATTTTTTATCAATGATGACAAGTAAGACTTCATGATCGATCATCCCCATTGACATCAATGTCATGATGCAGATACGTTAATGTGCATTTAAGAATTACTTCATGCAACATTATTATAATTGATGATTTCTTGGTCAATATATTCATTAGCATGCCATCTCAAAGAAACTTATAGATTCTAACCATTTATATATATCATTTTAACATTCCATAATTACTTAATGGAATATTATGAATTATAAATACCTCTACATTATTCATGGAATAGTTCATGCTCTCTTGTTGAACCAATTCTCTATAATATGTGCCTTGATTTTATTTTTCATGATTTCTTTGTCCAATCTAAAGACATCAATAATAACAATGGTGTTTAGATTTACCAAGCCTAAATTCTAAACATGCCATATCCTGGACATCCACTTTTAGTATTACATGACAAGGAATTAAATTTCCACAACTTGGTATTCAAGTTTTACATTTATATTCATCACATATTTCCCATGATTAATGTATCCCTTGAACTATTATAGTAGTGTTGAACCCCACAAACAACAATAATTCTTAAACATTGAATAATGTCTCCTTTTTCCTAAAGACACATGAGCTTAATATTTCTGGTTATACTTAATAATACATCTACAAGAATATTTCATTTGAAAATAATGAAATCATGTACTTCTCACCACTGGCATAGATATAACCCAATCTAAGCCACATGGATATACACTTGACTTTAGTAATATTTCAATACATACATTGTTATTGTATATCAATACACTTATGTGATAATATTTTTATATTGAATACACATGAAGTAAAAGCGAAACATTACATTGATGAATATTCTATAAGAAGAAGTGGTAACTTCTTTCTCTAATTCATTTTATTGAAATTTAAATTACATAGTTTTATATTATAATATGAAATGAAGATAACCTCTTTTAATTATTCTTTCATTAAAGGATTTTGAAAATGTGGGATTACTTTACATTGGCTTATTCTCTTTGTCCCTAAATTTTTTATCCTTAATAAATAAAGATTAATCTATCTTTTATATTATTATTTACTTGGTGATCCTTACCTAAATAGGTAATAAAGTGATTACTCAATATTTGATCATTTGGTAAATTTAAATGAGACTTGAATTATTTCATGAAAATGATATGAGAAAGGGATCCATTGAAAGATCATGATCCACCTTTCAATATACACATACCAGTGTAACCATTGCCTTATTCATATCTTGCATCACATTCTACTTGAGGACTTCTTATAGATGAGACTACATGTTATATCATACATGTCATGTTGTAGAAATTTCAAGAAGCAACATAAATTGAAGATAGCACAATGATATAACCATCATATGCAAGGTACATTTGTCTCTTGTATGCAATTTTAACACCATCGCTTCTTCAGATATTTTATGAATTATAGGGGAAATTGGAACCTCGAGTTTCCTATATAATATAACTATGTGAAAGTTCCCATAAAATTCTTGGTTACTCATGCTAGTGTAGATATTTACATTTTCCATTATTTATCGTAGTTATTTATTTTGTTATAACATGCTATGTTTTCTACAAATATGAAATCCATCAGATTTTTTCCTTTTATCACGATTATCAGTTTAGACATTTTGATTAATTAGTTTAATTATTAAATATATCCCATTATTTTATTTAATTCTTGGAACCCTCTATAATAGAATTAGAATACTTTATCTCTAGATTATTCAAGATGAAAGGATATATGAAACAACCTTCGTACTCTACAATCTTTGGATATGCCACTACATGGAGGGTTCGTTGTAGGATTCTGGCTAGCCAACCACGTTAAATCATGGTTCCTAGATATTTTGATTGAAGTCCCAGATTTTTAAATCATTTTTTGTTTACTAAAATATTACCTATAAATTTAAAAAAACTAGATTTGGATAGTACTTTGCATCAATTTTAGTTAAGTCAACCCACCACTCTCATAAAATCACCCATGTAGTAAGAGGTATGCTCAGCTTTGGCATGAGGACCACCCTGAACAAATGGTTTTGTATAAATGTGGATGATGGAAGTTGATTTAGAAATAATATTTCATTGATTGTTTTTTTATTAATGTGACAATATAAATCATATTATATCTTATTAGCACGTACAATCTGATCCCACCAACAACTGACCATGCTAGAATTAGAAGAATTTATCACATCACATGCTCATGTTATCTTTCATGCTTGTTTACTATTTCTATTTAATCATGCATAGACTACCCATTAAACCAAAATAATAGAACATGAAAAAAAATAAAATGATGACATGAGCACGAGATGATTCTAATGGTTTATCCATTGAGTGAATAATGAACCAACCTAGACCCAAGGTGATATTCCATGAGTCACATGTCTTATGACACAAATTATAGTTTATGTCCATCCAATGCATTCAAATTCTATTTGGTGTGTCACCATCACTCGACACAATGAACATCACTCCTCGTCTCATCATTATACAGCAATACTCACTCGCAGGTGAGGGGAACTAGAGAGTATAAAATAAAACATTGAATTGGGCACTAAAGTCATTATACATAAAATGAATCTGAGACAAATCACATAACAACATAAAATAAAGCTAATTAGTAAATAAAAATTGAAATAAATTCATTAAATAAATGAAAACACACTAAACATAAATTGGAAGGTCTATGGTATCATTATCAGTCAATATGCACTAACACATTTATTTACAGTAAATGCATATGTAAAAATTAAACTAGCATTAATTATTGGTCTTAGTGTACTTTTATGGAATTTAAATTTCTCACTAATTTTAATTCAACGAATTTCATCATTCGGTGCCATTAATTAATTTAATTTTCAAAAAAAAAATAATTTTAATTCGTAGAAATAAAGATAATTTTAATGGAGAAATTAAAATTTAGTTAACCTAATTTATAAACAAAATTAAATTAATTAAATTTTTTATATTTTTCCTTTTAAAATTTCCTATGAAATGAAAACCATGGGCATGGACTATACAATTCATGCCAAACTTTCGTATGCCCATTATGGGCTGTGCTGACCCCATGCGTGGGAATTCTAGGCCAAGATGGTCCACCCATGTTCATTTTGTGCTCGGAAGACTAGAAAAGGACTATTTCAGTGCTAACATATGTTGTTTAGATGGTTACATCCCATTTGGGATGCGGAATAGGGACGAACACTTTCTTGGTATGGATGGAATGGGGGCCACTCATGCTGGATTCATTCGAAGGAGCCAGTGGTAAGAGGTACAACTGTGGAGGAGGACAGCCCGGTCAGATCTGGTGGATAGTTTCTGTGGTACATTGGGTTTGAGGAGGGATGGAGCTCTGGTAAGGGCTTGCCTCACATTGCCGGTGTAGACCAAATCTTCCACAGTGGATAGCATGGCGAATGTACAGTAGGGTAGTACGAGCGGCCAATAGAGGAATCTCCCTAGTTGAGGTGGCATCCTTATTCGACCCTACTAGAGGTGTGGCCTCGAGGCTAGCCAGTGGGATTCTGGCACTCACTGATCAGATAGAATATGGTGGGGTGGTGCACTGGTGCTGCCGGTCTGAACCGCCATCAGAGGTGGCCTCCAGCCAGATCTGGGCCAGTGATTCTTACAGGGGAGGCATGGGGTGACACAGTTGAGCTTTCAGTGGTGGCACATGCATACAGAAACTACGGGATTCAGAGGATGATGATATGCCTAGGAGAGCCGGTGAGCTGGGGAGCCATTTTGATGCTCACGCAGCAAGAAGTGGAGGCCGATGGGGAGATCATGCTGGGATGGAGGTCGCACTGCTGGTAGGGTTCCATTAGGAATAAGGGTACGACATTCATCCTTCCAAGAATGGTGATAGAGTGATGAATTCCAACCCTATTTTTACTTCAATTACTATCTTTTTTATACACAAGATCCCAAACCCCATTATTTGTAATTTAATTTTTTTGAAACAAATTAGGGTAAAAAAATCAACACCCTATTGGGTGTGACTTTCCCCACTCTATTACTTTTACTAAATAAAATTAATTAATTAATATATTATCTAATTAATAAAAAAATTATTAATATATCCTTCTCAGAGAAAACTATTCTGGAAATGGGAACTCCATCCAGTGTCGATTTCACTGGTAAATCCATCAGGTTAACCCATAAAATGCATTTTCAATAGGCATTTAAAACATTTAATGGTCATAACATGGCTATCCAATGTCATATTGAAAACCCATATGGGGATTAGGTATTGTAACGATGCTCATTAAGATATTTAATGAAAATTTAATATATATTTCCAGCCATAAAATTAACATGAAACACTCTTATAACAATTAAAGGTAACATGCATGCAATGGAATCCCCAAAAGATGTGATTTTAAAAAAACAAATCACCGATGAACAACATGAAATCATCGACGTCGGTGAATCACTGCTTAGTTTGTGTAGAGTATATTGTGTGAAGAGGATTGACCTCAAAATTAAAACCATAAAATACCTTGTTCAGATCTAAAGTCAAGATCAATGACTACTCATTGTCAGCGATCACTACTAAAAGAATCTGAACTTGAATTCTTCTAGATCATCCACATGTGCTTCAAAAATCATCGAGGGTGTCAATAAAAAAATCCGGCTACTACCATAGATTTCGAAGGCACCTTTTACCCTCCAACAAAACACTTAACCACCTTGATTGGGATGAGAAAAAGAGAACTCGATCCGAGCTACTTTATCTAGAGCCTCTCATTGAAGATTGTGGGAGAGGGAATAAGAGATATATATCCCATGAATATTCATGAGTGATTTCCTCTCTTCATCTATTTATAGACAGATACGAAAACACCTAGTAATGCTTTCCAGACCTCAAATAATTAAGACTCTATACAAACAATATTTTGAATATTAAACTATATCAAAAAATCATTTATTTTTATTATCACATACCTGTATTGTAATAAATATATTACATGAAAGTAATTGATTCATTTACTCGAATCATCCTTCCCAAATATATTAATTGAGCCTTGATTATTTTAAACTAATATTTTTTCAATTAATATTTTCTATTTATTAAATTTAAATTGTGTAAATACTTTTAAATAAATTCAATTCAAAATATTCTTAATTAGAATAATATGAATTTACTTATTTCATTAGTGATCATATCTCCTTGGACAAATCTTTGTCTCTAGTTGTGCGGACCACCATTTGCAAAACTCTTATTCAAATGAATAGAGAAAATTCTCGAATATTCTATTTTTTGTGACACTCTATTCCTTTATCTCAGTAGTGGTGAATACTGATCATAGACCATGATCAGGATCTAGTAACCCATCTTAGCCCCTAAAGAGAGAAGGATTGTCATAGTAACAGAAACCAACCTACGAACATGTATTGTAGAATACAATTTCATTATCTTTAATATCTCATTATGTAGGACATACAATCATTTAATTTCTCTTTTCATTCGTTATTATTTGTTGATGTAACTGGACAAACATACCCTTGACTACTATGGACATAGTATTATGATGGTACTACCATCATGTTCAATGTGCTCGAGATATATTACTTCTATAACCCGAAAGCGACAAATATTTTCTTGACCATTCATCAATGTCTTACCACTAATGATGCACCCAACACAAGTTACATCACCACAATTTTATATTTCAAGGGATTTTCCGAGCATAAAAGTAAAACTTCAAATGACACAAAGTGGCAATTATATCATGTCTGGATACCATTACACATGTCCATAGATAGAAACATCTAATAACACCCAAAACATGTGGCTTTCCAATTGGTGGGTTTGTCCTCGTGATCTCACTACTAGGGATCACCAAGTGCGAAATTCAGGAGAATGTGTCTCAATGTTTATAAGACCACATCACCTGATAGTCAAACATCTATTGTGTCCTATTAGTAAAATTCATCAAGACTATATGACCACTGTTTAAGATTAATGTCATAGTATCTTGATGTTCTCATTATAGATTGGGATCTTCTATAACCTTTTGATATGAAAATTAATCTTTAGATATTACCATTAAATAGTGTACATAAAAATGTATACATTATTTTTTAAGAAAAAATCATGTATATCTAATTGTAAACATGATATTGTAATCAAAATCATTGAATAGTCGGGGCTTGGGCACCCATTATTACAAAAAAACACAGAAACACACATGAGGTCAACCCTTGACCATTGATGTCCAACATCAATCCAGTGAAAAAGGATCCATCATGACCCCTGGAACATTGATTACTAACATTACACATGACTCGTTTAATTAATTAATACTTGATGTTCATTCACTATCTAAGAATTACATGGATTTCATAACACATTTATGAACTATGGGTCATTTTCCCAAAGTGGTTGGCCTGATATCACATACCAAGAAAACATGAACGCATCCATAAAATAGGGTACACTGACCACTTACCTAAAATATAAACAACTCTAAGAAATCAAGGCCCAATAGTTTTTCCAAAGTCATCCAAGTCCATTTAGCCTTCATTGATCTCTATGGGGTTCTACCTCATGCCCGTGAATTCCAAAATAATTAATTATAACCAAATTATAATTAATTAAATTATTACAAAAATATAACATTAAAATGGAAAAGTTATACTTGCTGAAGGACATAACAGACAACACGGCATAGCCATAACCATGACCAATCACCCAGTGAAGGTCCATAACATTTTTTCTACCTTATTCTAGGAAAAATTTGTATTATGCAACAATGAAGAAAAGGTCCAATTAAATATAATTAAATTGGATCAACTAGAAGAAACCAACCCCACTATGTACCTTATATGCAATGCCGACCAAAAAATCTTGATACACTCCCGACACAATCTTGATTATAAGGAATGAAAAGTACCTAAACCAATTCTATGATATGATGACCATTTTACGTCAACATGACCAAGAATCAGAGAAGAGATTACCAAGGAACATACCTTCAATGAAACACCATCCAACAACACACATACATAATCACAAGACATCCTATAGAAATTACAATCCAAATCCCCATCATTCTCTAACAATTCCGTCTTGAATAAAAAAATATCATTCAATTATCTAATCATGATCACGCCAATATTCAAACAATGATCAATATGATCAAGGGGAAGAAGATAAAATGATAATTGATACAACATGTATTTTTAAATACCATGACGTACCAAGGGAATCAGTCACGATGAATGGGACAACGATCCACCACAAACAAGGAAGAAGAAGATCAATATTGATGAAGAATCAAGGATCTTATCTAGATTTTAAAACAATGATAGATTTTCCAAATATCAACGAATAACTTCCAATATGCGAGATCCGGAGCTAATCAATCACAAAACCAAAAAAATATATCATTAGATATGAACCTTACAGAATGAGATTAAGTCATTATTTCAAGAATAATTGATGATCTAATATGAACATGAATAATGTAAGGAAAACAAAAACATAACATGATTTAAGGAGATCCAGTATCTCTAGATCCCTCAAGAACATGCTAAGAATGGGTGGATTTTTCCTTGGAGGCATTTGGAGTCCATAATTTTGAGAGAAGTGGAGAATGTGAGGAAATGTTATTAAATTTATAGTGTTAAAGAACATTTAATAGAGTTATAGATCATTAAAAAATAGTACATGGTTTGGTTGCATGGTTTTACACACTGTATACCAACTGCGTGAGGATACAACCTCTTCAAGGAATCCCAAATGGTTTTGTCACATAGTTTTTCAAATTGTGTGCCAATTGTTCTCTTAGATCTGGAATTAATTTCATAGTTTTTTCAGTGAGGGTTCACAGTTTCTCAACCCGTGTGCCTTAACTGCATTTCTACCCTTTAAGATACTTCCACAAGGTACGTAGTTTCCTATAAGAAACCCCATCGATTATTCTAACTGAGCTAAAACCATACACTATTTAAAAAGGCTCTAAAACACAAAAAAGCACTATAGAACAATCCAAAACATCTTCCACACAACCAAGACACCAAAAAGAGTTAAAAAAATAAAATTCTAAAATAATTTTTACATTTAAAAATGTTAGAGGTTATAATCTACCCACTATAGAGCTTCTCATCATTGAGAAGTAGTTTTATCAGGAAAATAACTCTTTTTTATATACCTCAATCATCATCCATGAGTATTTCTCTATGTTCCTTTGTTGAATGCCAACTTCTCTCCCTAAGGGCGGGATCATCCCTGAATACCCATCAGACTCTCATTGTGTGACTCCAAACATGGACACTAGAAGCTGAGCCAAAAGCATTCTCCCAATCAACATCGTGACCATGATCACCACATCTGTTGAAGTCATCTAAAAATGATGTCTCCTTTATATTCCCCCATAATAATAAATGTGAGCCCCACCGTAAGATTCACCAATGAAAAATATGATTCTAGTAGGCCAATGTTAATCCTAGTGTGGTTCAATTCAATCACACTTCATCAATGAAAGACAGAGGTCAAAAGTATATACCCAAACCCCATTCATGGTTCTGATCCAAACGAATGAGCCACTACCAACCAATGCTACCCAAAAACATAGAACATTCTATAATGGACACCTATAATTGTTAAACTCCTAAATCATACATGATATGAAGTTCTCTATACAATTCCAACCCACTACAATCATGTTCATAGGGAAACAGCAGTCAGTTCTTTTCCATCCCTATTCTTACAATGGTGCCCGACCTCAACAACTGATGCTCCTAGAAGCCACCAATTAGAATTCCATAATAATATAAGGCAATGTTATATCTATCTAACATCCATACCAAATTAAAAAATTAATTCAAAGGTTTTTCTCTGCTAGATTCATCAACTACTTTCATCTTCTACAAGGCTCTCAACCGTGCACCAACAACCAAACTCCCTATTAGTTCATATAAATTTTCCCCAAGCTTGATTACCACATATGGTCTCCACCAAGGGATGCATCTCAAAAAAATATATTATATTTAACATGAAACTAGATTCTTGTGAGTCTATAAACATCATCCTCCTTGATTCACCACGACCATTCAACGATCGGACTTGAAAATATCTATAACCCTTCACATGAGAGGTTCATTTCAATTATAACTGGATTGATGCTCCCCACCATTGTATTATCCTATTTGAAAACTCACATTTCTTATAGAATTATAACTAACACCCAACAATTCTATCGCGGAATGAAATGACTAAACGCGATAATCCATTCATAGCCAATTACCAAGAAAAAACAATATATGGTGTGCACACCTAGATACCTAGAATTATTTCTCTACATTTAATAATCCACTCATGATTTGATTAACATTCTCCAATAGCCTATGTTTGGGTTAAAACCTCCTAACTAAGGGTCTCGTCCCCTTATGAATGCCCCTTCTACGAACTACGTCACCCCCATCATGGATAAACTCAGGCTAACCACATAATGGTACCCGGATCCATTGTTGATGGTGTATTACACCATGGAGATGTCTCTACACTCAACAACCATTGGCTACTATTACCTATGAGATTCATGCAAAACATTTCCATTTCTAACCCCATGGGTTTCCCGAACTGAAATCATTAGTAACTTACCGCCACAAGAACATTGGGGTTCTTCAATAGAATCTGTACATTCTTAATGGTTCCATCATCACCCTATTTCATTCGATTCAGTAAACAATGAACATAACCATAGGAATGAATGCTCACACATTCATGCTCACCCTGAAAGGCATTATAATCCTACATTTTCTAATATATAGTGAATTCCAACAAGTTTGGAATATTTTTTTCTATACTCACATTTCGTTTCATCATTTCACACACTACAAGGTGCCAACTCCACTGAACTCGTGCACTCTCTATGATCCTATTCAGGATTCGAACCCCCTTAATACTGAGATTTATTAAACACTACCCTTCACATTATTATTTGTTCAAAATGATGTGTGTCCACCCATGCTCTATCAATCCAATGTTCACTATCCTAGTATATTCACATGAAATTAAATGGGAGTTTCATCCCAAACTAATGGGCTTGAAAACCTTTAGTCCACCCCTCAATGACACAGGCATCGATGTTCTCAAAAACCCAACCATGTTTCATGAGTATTGGAACTCAATCTACTCTATACTATGGGGTTTGAAGTAATATTGAAAAACCATCGATTAAGCCTAATATGGGTCATTCGCATGCACCTATAATTTTAATCAATGAAAACTATTGCTAAGGAATTGACCTTGAATATTTATTCAAAAGGAAAAACCTCACACATGTTACCTTGATGCAGCACAACACACCACCTCACTGGTTACTAGAGTTTCATCTTTAAGACCATAAGATATTACAAATAACCAAATATATGGTCTCATTTAGGGTCCATTATCAAATAATTTCATCTCAGAATATCTCCATACACATTCAATGATAGATTCTCCCTTTTCCATCCACATCATGTCCAATGATGCCATATATTGTTAAAAATGACATTGAGTGAAAGATGGATTACTTCACATATGCTATAGTTGGAACATAAATAATTGGACATATCTACTGGTTACTCAAACATGATTATTATTAAGGAAATTAATTCCCGATGAAGACCTAACAAGGTACAATGCACCGTTTGTGAATAGAGAGATCGTATAATCCTCTATATTATTGTCGCCATCATATCCCATGTGCACCACACCATAGGATCACATGACCTTCTATTATAAGTATACATACAAAAGGGTTCATCTGAATTTGATGACATCAAAAACTCATATGTGAAAACATAAGACTTGTTATGGAAACTAAAAATTAGAATCCTCAACATTAGTATACACAAAAAGAAGTAGTATATATGTTACGTGAACTTACAAGACAAAAATGATTCATGAGACACCTCTTGCTAATATGAGCAAGAAATGAATCCATATAAAATCAAAGACCATAAACCTTGTGTGTGTCACATGAGGTGAAATAATATAACAAAATATTGTAGACTAAGAACATCAATCCCATGCCCTAGTATACTCAAATTCCATTACAAATGTTGTTTGCGATGCACCAGACCAATTTTCATCACAAGATCTGACACATTATTATGTTGCATATCTAGAAACATCTAAAATTAGGAAAAAAAAGACACTTATCATCAAACACCATTTTGTAACATCCCGGAATGAATCACTAGGTCTGAGCTGAAATTTCAAATGACCTTAGGCACATATCCCCATACAGTAGCGGCTGCAAACAATCAATGAAGTTCTAAGGAGGGTCAAGGAGAAAATATTTCCCCCATCAAAGTTCAAAATAATAGATAAATAAATAGGTATATAAAAATATACTATTAGAGTATGTTGATACTAATAAACATATCATCTATAATGAATAAATGTGAAAACAACAGACTCAACCACAAAAAATGAATTCATGACACCAGTCTCCCACTAGGTCGATCACATACACAAGATATAAAGAAAATAAATGTACAAGATTCTTTTCAAAAACTAACCTCACCGCATCCCAGTCACTAGCCCTATAGAGAGATATCTCGCTCAATGATGAAACATGAGCCTCAGTCTAACATATACTTTTAACAAGTGAGGGCTACTCAGGTACCCAAGTGTGATGGCTATCCAGGAAGGGTGTGAGTATAAATCAGTATCACACCACCCATGCGGTACAATACACAACTGGTAAATTTAGTTTACATGCATGTGATAATCTTTACAAAAGATAAAAAACCAATACATTATTGTGAAACCAAACCATATAATCATAAATTCACAAAAGGAAACAAACACCCATATATTGAGTGGTCGTATTCTAACCATGTTTCAAAGAACCCCGAAAGCACCTACTTCAACTCCATGCTAGAAGAATGCAAACATGTTTCACAATCCATCTCAAGATATATCAAAAATCACAACATTGGTTGGTACCATGCACTAATCAGTTAAGAATCCAAGTTCCAACTTCAAGAAAATGCTTCACACAAAATCCTAATGGTTGTCATTTTTAGGAACACCCCACACACCACCCTAATGTTGGTGATTATCAAGAACAACACACATTGCACCATGATGGTGATGATTAGCTTCTAATGATGTTATGTCCCACAAGATATTTTTGATGTAATTGGATAATAACATCACCCCTACATGGAATTATCCTATCCCTTTTTTTAGATGACATATTTTCATTTCCCATGTACAGTATACTCCCCCATTAGTAGACATGTCTATGATCAAACCCACACCATCAAGTTATCCAAAGTCGATGGCTATCATTATGTCATCACACTCTGCTATAAGGGGTAGTTTAATCCAAACTGAGAAACCTGTTTATCAAAATTCCCAAATCAAGGTTTGAGAGGTTATACAATACCACATGCAATACATATCACAACAAGGAAAAATTTGGCATATTCAGAAATATTCTCAATTGTCTACAAAAAAAATATATAATCACATACAAAAAATGGACTCAATGTCAATCTACTCACCCTGATGAAAACACATATCAAGTGTGGGTTATCAAAAATCAAACATAGGTCAGAGAAGCAAAAAACACACACATATGTAATCAAAAATCATACTTGGTCTCATGTTCCATACACATCCTAAAACACCCACAGACAGACATGTGATCACCCTCATTTCATTGTCTGATGAAATCAAGATAGTATGCAATAGTCCTTCATGGACCTTAAAAGTTTTTTGTAACATTAGGCAAGGTTCATTTAGTTTATTAATACTTAAGATTCATAAACTAATTAGGAATTACGTGGATTTCGTAACACATTTATAAATTAAGGGTCATTCTCAAAATGTAGAAAACATCATATCACATAACAATAATCCATGAATAAAATCATATAGAGAGTAAAGAGACCATAGAACTCAAATGATGTCAACTCTAATCCAAGAAAGTACCAACACCTTTTTCCATGACTTTGAACTCCATTTTCCCTCCATTGATCACCATGAGGTGAAAACTCATTACCAAGTATTCCAATATAATTAATTATAAAAAAGTATAATTAATTAAACTATTAAAAGTTAAATCACATTCAAATATGAAAATCATAATTTTGAAAGGACTTACTAGATATCACCACCTATCCAAAACCATGAGAAAACCACCCAATTATGGTTTATAAAATTATTTTGTGGAAAATACCTATCACGTGAAAATGAAACAATGGAAAATTTTAATATTATTAAATTAGAACATTTAAATAGCACTAACCAAGAAACACACCACATTTGCAATGTCGACCAATGGTGTTTTAGCCCCTCCCAAAACATTCAAGATTCCAAGGAGTGAAAATTATTTAAATAATTTCAGTAATATAATTTCAAATTAACTCAACTAAATTAATAACCATAAAATATATTACCAAGGAATACACATTCAATTAATCACCCTTTAATGGAACGAATTCATCATTATAGTACTACCTCAAGCCTGGTCGATCCAAAGACACATCATTATCAGAAAACTACAACATGATCTGATAAAATTTTCTTCCAAATCCCAAATCAATATCAAGTAAAGAATCAAATGTTGATCAAGATGATCTAGGGGAAGAATATTCAAGGATAATTGAGAGATGATGATTTCATATAGTCCATGAATTACCAAGAGGATCATCAATGAAGAATGACACAATGATCCTCTACCATGCTAGGAAGATGAAGATCTAGATCGATAAAGAACCAATGATATAGACCATATTTTACAATGAAGTTAGATCCAGAAATGATCATGGAAAAACGCCTTTCATACAACATCTTGAGAAGATGTATCACTAAACCAAGAACATCTCATCAACTTTATCCATCACAACCTAGTACAATGACTGTATTCCAATTAATAAGAGAGGATCTAAAATTAAAATGAATAATTAAATGAAAACTATCTCATACCATGAAATTTAGAAATAAAATATCTCTAGATTCATCAAGAAAAAACTAGGAAATATTGAAATTAACTTGGGAATCCATTGGAGTATATATGTTCGAGAGGAATAGAGAATATAAAGAAAAACTATTGAAATTATAGGGATAAAAGTCATTTAATGGATTTTTGGATCATTAAAATCATGGAAACACGGTTTATATGAATAGTTTTCTAAAGCAAGGAGAAAACATATGAGGCTACTACCTATTATGGGAAACATTAAGGGTTAGGTCGGAATACTTGTCTAACCATTCAAAAACCATGTTTGATGGTTGTCATTATCTTGAGGATGATCAAACAAATTATTTATATATCTACTTACACTAGTATGGTGGAAGACAATGTTGAACCATAGAGATTGCGAGGTTGTAGAAACCAAATAAAAATAAAAAAACATTCAAAACCAAACAAAAAATAGGAATAGAGTAAAAAGTGATGATATGATGTGAATGAGAAGTGATGGAAGAGGGTGTGGGAAAGATATGATGAAACTAAAGTGACTGAGACCAAAGACTTAATCAAGTTAGTGTAATTGTACAAGATGATATTGATAGAATTTTTGTTACCCTTTCATGAATCAATGACATAGGTTTTGAAGATAATTGTTTAGGAAAGAAATTTTTAATTATAGTTATATAAATATCCCACTCTAGAGATATATCTTGAGAACTATTATTTCTAGCCAATACCGAGATGATGTAGGTTTCTAATGGAGAATGTTTTACCACTGCCTCTTCTAGAAAGTACTTCGGTCATGGTCATAATGGGAAAATAAACTCTACCTTTCACCCATCAGTATGTGGGATAGAGTGAAAAGGTTCTCACGTGGATAGATAAATTGAGGTCTCAGACTAAAATAAAAAATTCCTCTTAGATATATATAAATTTAAGAATTGGAAAATGAAATTCAATCAGTCCATACGATCTGATCCCTAAATTAATCAGCTGCTCATTCCAAAAGAAGCAATAATATAGTTCATTAAAATAATCTAAAAATAATGGTATAATGAATAGTGAAGAGGTTAGGAAACTTCTATAGAGTGATCATCCTAGTTCTATTGCTCAACCACCAAGTGTGTTTGATTGGGTGTGTTCTCCAGCCTCTGATCCTACATCACATTTAGTTGCTTAGAAGAAGGATGATCAAAGATCATAGAATGAAATACCGAAATGTTTTTGAGAAAATTAGTGGGTGTGAATGTAGGTGGATAGTGTTATGGATGGAGATGGTTCTCCTATTATCCAGGGATACAAGGTTGCCTCCTATCTCTAGATATTATCCCTTCATCTCTAGAATATTCATCCATAATTCATGATCTCAATCCTTACATCATTATAAACTCATAGAAATAAGATTTGATCTTTATTCCATGGAATCCACACGGTGAGGATTTCACTATACATCTTCATCCTCAACTTACATGAGCTTAACCATCTCTAACTGAATTCATTCTTCTTGATATTCCAAAATATCAACAACCATGATCAAATTTTCAGATTATCTCGATATATAAAGTTCAATTCTTGGAATCTCTATAATCTTTAATTAGTTTCCCTGATCTCCATTACCATTTATTGAAACTACTATTTTAATAATTTCTCTTAAAAAATAGAAAAATGAAAAGCTGTCACTAGAACGATATTTTCAAATTTGGGAAAGTATCATTTCTCCTGGTAGTCCCCAGATACTCTTTATTTTATTTTTCATCTCCTAGTTGTAGTTAGTGTCCCACAAGCCCTAATACATTTTTTGGTCCTTGGGAAGTGTAACCCAGTTTCCTTTCCACGGACTGTGGTACAATGTCGGATATTCTATCCTTTATATAGGTTATATTTACCTTAATATTCACCTTTATAAAGATAAAAAATCTTGAGTAATATCTTTATATATTCTTATTAACACCACATTTGAATATCCATGATTACTTGGTCGTAGTTCATCAATAGATCCCTAATATCTTTCTATATTGAAAACGTTGATCCTTTCTTAAAACGACATTGGAAAATACTTTAATTTTCATCATTGGTTTTTTAATATCTTTCATGTTTTTTTAGGCATTCAATGAGCACCTGGAATGCACATTATCACTATCTCTCAGTCGAAGTTATGATTATATGTGGGGCCCCATTTTTTCTTCAATACGTCACTTGTACTCATATGAAAACCCAATAGTGAACAAAAATGTCTCCTACAACTTTCTTGAATCATGTATGATCTTCATTGGGTTAGCTATGATTAATCCCTGCATCATCATTGGAATAGGATCTTCATCAACAAGACTGATTTTGGGCCCCCCTCACAAGGAGACTCCATGTTACATTTAAAATTAAATAAAAAATAAAAAAATGATATGTAAGATGAGAGTAGTTATGGACTTCCATATGTAGAAATTTTAGGAATCTTGGGTGATGTATCTCTTCTTCTCTCAGGATATGTATTGCAGTAAAGGTTTCACCAAATGATTTTCTGATCTTCAATCAGTGAAATTATTCTAATCAGATTATCTTTTATCTATGGTGGAAATTTATCTGATCCTGAATTTTTATTCTAAAACATTTTTTTGAACAATGAACATCTTTTTTACATGGTTATATATATTTTTATTTTTTCATCAGGATTCATTCATTGTTTCAGACATCTTTCAGACTGAATCTTCTTCCTTCCTTTGTTCTGTTACTATGTTAGGGTATTATTTTTTAGATCTCACTCATATTTGGTAGTCTCAATATTTTACTCTTTATTATTAGTAGATTCTTCTTTTTGGACTAGTTATAGCGGTGTTTCCCTTTAAGTGTTTCCTTGGTAAAATTTTTTGCATCATCATTTTATTTTTCTATAACTATTTATTGGTCACTATGCATATTATTTAATTTGACAATCTTGTTTGAAATTTATTAACATTGCATGTTCTCTTTTTTGATCATTTGTGCATTCATCGATTTCAAGCATTTACAACATCTATTATCATAGTTTTGTTTTTGTTATAAAAAATTATGGATGTAAATTATAGTTGGATTATTTTATTGAATGGTACCAACAACCACATGTGGCAATTAAAAATATAGAATATGATCTTTTTCATGAAAATGAATCTTACGGTGTTTATTACAGAGAAAATATAAAGAATGTCATAAGAAGAATGAGAGTTTGAGCATGAGATGGTTTGTGGTTTAATTTTCCATTGGGTTGATGAAAATGCAATGAATCATATCATCAACATATCTCTTGATTGAACTTCATGGGATAATATTCAGAGAACCTATACTTTTAAGACTAGAAAACATAATTTTTTACCCTAAAAATGTTAATGAAATTGAATTATAAATAAAGTAAATATATTTCTGACTATTTGAGTAAATTTAGTGTTTTTTTATCAATTTTATAGTCTAGGAATTACTTTTGAAGATGTGGTTTTAGTTATTTGGTTTCTTAATACATTACCCAATTCTTTGGTGATTTTTCATTTTACCCTAACTAGTTATGTTCCTGATCATGTTGTGACATTTAGTTTTGTTAAATATGTTATTTTGAATGAAGTTGTTAAGAGAAGTAATCAGGATAGATCTTCTTCAGATCATTTGGTCATAGAGGAAATATTGAGAAATTAGGAAATGAATTAGGGACAGAGCAATCGAGAAAAGAGAAAAGGTAGAAGAAAATCCATGTCAATGACGAGATAATTTGAATTTCCTCATTATGGTAATAATGGAAATGTTAATAATTTATCCTATAATCTAAAAAGGTGAATGATAAGAAAGTAAAATCATCATAAAAATGGTGATAGAATGATCATATTTTCACCACTAAAGGGGTGGTCTTATTATTGTTTATAACTCTATTAATATTCCTCCAGATGGTTCTTGTTGGGTTGTTGAAATTTATTCATTATTTCACATGACATAGATGAAGGAGTTGTTTTCATCTTACATCCTAGTTAATTTTAGGATTTTAAAGATGATCATGCGAATGTTGTTGGTATCAAGAATACTTGTTTAGAGAGCAGCATAATAATTAAGATGATTTTGAGGAATGTTTGACTTGTGCGTGAGGTTCATATGAATCTTATTTGTATAATTTTTCTTCATGAATTTTTTTTATCAAATCATTGGAGATGGAAAATGGAATATTTATATCGGTTCCATGATTGTGGATTTAGGAAAGAATTAATAATGTTTGTACTGTACTAGAGCTTCTATTTCATATGATACTTCTTGTGACGTTGAGTGCAGGGTGTCTTTCATTTTATGGAACAAGAGGCTTAGCAACAATAGTGAGAAGGGGCTTGGTTTTTGGATATGAGAAAATTTTCTTCTAGGAATTAAGGGTGTCAAATTCGACATGTGAAATCACTAAATGGCGGTAAAAATGAGTAAAGTGAGTTTGAGTAGTCATCATTTTCACATAAAGTCGTAGGTACTCGAATAAGTACATTCATTAAGTAATGGTTCATTGAGGACTAAGAATTTTAGGGGTGGACTTTTTTTTGTGATTTTTATTGATGAATAATTATTTAAACATTGGGTTTATGTTTTGAATGAAAAACATCTGGTGTTCAACCTTTTAATCATTTTCATGTTTTAGCGGATTGAAAATCTGGTAAGAAATTGAAATGTATTCTCACTGACAATTGGTGTCATTATTGTGCTGGGTTTGATCAGTATTGTGGGAAAGAAGGTATTAGGTATCAAAAGAGGACTCGTAAGACACCATATCAAAATGGTGCAGATGAGAAGAAAAATAGGAATTTTGTTTAAAGATTTGAATATTTTCTTTAAAAAGAAAAGTTACCTATAATTTTTTTGGGGGAGGCATTATTTACTTTTGTATATATTATCAATTTATCACCCACATTTTCTTTTCATACTAACACACCTGACATGTTTTGGTTTGGAAAAGAGATAAACAATAATCAAAAACATGTTTTTCGTTATAATATTTTTTCCCATGTGCATAGAGATGAGAGATCAAATTCGGATGGTAAGTCATGAAGATGTATTTTTATTAGTTATAGAATGGATGATTTTGGTAAATGGTCTTGTAATCTAACTTTTAAGAAACTTCTCATGACACATTGTATGATATTTTGGAGGATCATATTATTTCATACTTTGAAAATGGTGAAAATTCTATTTCACTAATTGTTTGTGGAATTTTTATTCCTGGTCAAGCCTCTGAGTCACATTAACCTCATATTGTTGATTCTAATTATCGTGTTAATGTCCACAATGATTTTTAGGGTGAACAGGTTGGTGTTGATGTTTATGATACATTTTTTTGTTGATGAACAAGATTTGAGATTTATTAATGAACTTGTAGTTCCACTTTGGAGATTATCTTAGCATTGAACTATTTCCACTTGGTATTCACATTTTGAGTATGTGGTCCTTCTTTACAAAGGAAAACTGAATATTTTTATGTGGTGATGGAATGTGATTAGAATGGTAGATAGGTTGTAATAATGGATGGAGAGATGATATCATTACTGAAAATCCATATTTTTAGTTGTTGAAGCTTCCTACAGCTATGTGACATTTCAACATCAATTTTTTTATCAGATTAAAAATGAATAATCTACTTATTTACAATAATACGAGGAATGTTTTGTTGTTAATGGCTCTAGTTAGAAGAAATGTGTTGATTTTTATGATATTTTATCACCTATCGTTAAAATGTCTTCCCTTAAGGTTGTTCTTGGTTTCACTACTAGATTTGATCTACATATTTAGCATATGAATTGGATGGAAAGTTTTCTCTATTTAGGTTTATAGGAGGATATTTATATGGAGAAACAAAAGGGTTTTGTTAAAATAGATAAAGAAAACTCTATCTAATGGTTAAAGATGATTTTGTATGTTCTGAAGAATGCTCCATGATAGAGCTACATGAAAATAGAATATATTATTTTCCATTTGTTTTTTTGGAAAACATCTTCTGATCATTATGTTATGTTCAGACTTTTAATGATTATGAATTTATTATACAATGGATTTCTGTTGATGATATACTCATTGTTGGTGATGATGCTTCTAAAATTGAATGATTGAAGAAGAACTTTTATAGTCTTTTTCACTGTTAGACATCAGGCCAGCTTGGAGGATTCTTGGCATGTCAATCTCCCATGACAAAAATATCCAAGATGTTGTGGTTGTCTTAGGATAGATATATTAGAGAGGTTCTTCAGATATTTTCTATGGAAAGTGAAAACATAAATAGTACCCATCATTATTTAAACTTTATGCTCGTTTCAAGCCAGTAACCTTCTACTTGTATGGAGAGAGAGGAGATACAACACATACCCTATTCATCTACCATTGCCTATTTTATGTATGTGATGGTATGGTATATACATGATATAACATATGTAGTTGGTGTGGTCATTCCTTTTCAATCTAATCTAGGTAGAGATAATTTTCAATGAGTGATGTCCATATTTCAATATCATTGTGGAAATTACTAATATGATATTGTTTTTTAGTAGTGGGGACCTATACTTGTTGGGTTTCCAAATTTATATATATATGAGGAAATATGGATTCATGAAAGACTTCTTCAGGTTATTTGATCCCTTTTGCAAGGGGAGATCTATCTTGGTAGTCTAGATTGTAGAGTTGTGTTGCATTATCTATAACTAAGTCATATTTTATTGCATATTCATAGGAATGAAAATAAATATTGTGGACGAAAAATTTTATTTGAGAGCTCAATATAAATTAGGATAAGTATGTTTTATTTTGTGACAGTCAGTGTGCAATTTTTTGGGAAATAATTCCATTTGTCATGACTAGTACAAAAATATCGATGTTCGATATCATTAGATCCATGATGTCCTTTTTAAAATATATTTTTAACATGAGAGGATCTAAAAATATTATAATGGGTCAAACATGTTGACCAATATATTACCCAGAGGTTACTTTGAGACTTTTCGACTATTTGCAGGGTTGACGGTGATCCCCACTTGAGTTGGAGGGGGGTTTGTTTTGGTCCTCCTCATGTGGAGACCAATAATTACATTTAAAAAAATAACAAAAATTTTACATAACATGAGTGGAGTTATGGAATTCCATTAGGGAATATTTTTTAAGACTTTTTCGGTGCCAATCTTTTTTTCTCAAGCATCACAGTGCAGTTAGGGTTTTACTCAGTGATTTTCAGATCTGCAACCAATGAAATTATTTTGAACTGATTCTCTTTCAACTATAGTGGTATTTTATCCAATCATGATTTTTTCTTCTAAAAAAATTATTCAAACAATAAAAATCTACTTTACGTGGTCAGATTTATTTGGTTTATTTATCACGTTGTGTTCTTTGTTTCATGTTGCATTTAGAATGCATCTACATTCTTCCATTCATTCTATATTCTTTCATAGTGCTATTTTTGAGATCCTAGTAATATTTGGGAATCTCATAATTATACTCCTGATTAATAGTATATTAATATTTTGGTACTACTTCATGTTGTTTTTATCATTAGGGTTTTCCATGTCAAAAATAACCATCATCATAATTTAATTTTTATGCACATAGTTTCTTGTCCCCACAAATCCAAATTGATTTTTCTATATTTTTTTGTATGAATGAAAATTACTACCACTATGAACTCACTTTTGTGTTCATTTTTGTATTCTTCTCTTGCCATCGTTCCCAAAAACAAAGGCACAACTCACTATATTTTTACATCCATGACAACTCATTTTCAATTTTTCACATCAATTTTCATTTCACTATTCTTCAATGGATCATGTTCAACATATTTAGATAAGATTTTATATTTATATTGGTGTCATATTTATTCATCAGATATCAATATGTCCAAATCATCCACCGCATGTGATGTATTTAGTTATCAGAATAGGCGAGTCATGTTCATGAGGGATCCTTCCCACCATGCCTGGTATTGTGGGTCCCTTCAAGTTCTGATTCTTCAGTAAATAGATCAAGAGTATCTCTAGAATCATCAACTTTAAAATTCATGGGAACTGGGTCCACTTCAAATAGAGATATATTTAAAAATCATCAGTCTTGGGAAACGACGTTGTTGGTTAGTAGTCATCATCGTGTGGGCATTGTGTCTTTTGTTATCATTGAATGGATGGTTTGATATTTCCATCCATGATACAAATTGAGTAAATCACCATGCTTGAGGGACTTAATTAAGGCATGTGTATCAAATTAGCATTCAATATCACCAAGCCTCCAATCTAATAATGTCATCTTCCACATGCAAGGATTGTTCAAGCTTCGTCAGTTGGGCTTGGTCGGTGTCGCAACCTCCTTCTATGATAAATTTCCACATTCACATGATTCATCAAGAGATTTATCTCTTTTTTTTCTACATCTAATTAATGTTTGTGGTCAAAATAGTTCATCTACAGTCAATCCTATTTCTACTCACAGTCACTCTAACAACTTAGCATGATCGATCATAGAGTTTTCAAATATTTAGGCATAGCAGCTCAAAATCCTCATTGTGGTTAATTAGAAAACATCAAGGTATCTCCATCCCTTATGCAAATCTTCCCTTACGTTTGATTGTAAATATGTAATATTTTCGACCAGATTTTTGTATCATGGTCGATGGAGGTGTTTTCTAAAAATCTCTCTATGCTAACCTAAAATCCCTTCTATTGGTCTCTTATGGAGTGATTTGAGTGGATTCATTGTTATGTTTGTTCGTAGAGTTTGCAATATTTTTAACAAACGGTTAACCATCAGTATTATCTTTATAGGCACTCCATACCATGGCACAATGGTTTTGAAAATTTTCAAGATTACCTCAACACAACAACTCCAATTTGGTTTTTTTCTATGATCACTCGAACCCTTTTACATTTTTTTGGGAATACAGGCAATCATTTTTCCTCAATGTACATTTATTCCATTTTCACTTATGATCAATCCAACAAAAGAACAGTTTCTTCAAACATTTACTAAATTCCCACCATAGGTCCTAATAAAAACATATTCCAAAATTCACGACTTAAAAAAAATGAGTAAAAAAATATAGAAATGTTTGTTAAAAAATGATATTTATTATTATCAGATAAAATTAAATTCCAAAATCAATAATATAAGGATGAAATCATGGAAATAAAAAAATTATTTCAAAAATCTGGAACACTTAAAAACAATCTATAATTTATTTCAATTATTATTCATCTTAAATATTAATTTTTAAAATAAAAACACCAATTCCAATTTCAAATTCTATTCTAGAAAATCAAATGTATTCCAAAAACAAGATGTTATGAATTTCATCATGGAATAATGAAAGAATTATTTTTCCAATCAAAACCTCATAAAAATAACTTGAAAAAAATACTTTCATGGAATATCCCTGAAATGGTTGACCATTAAAATATATATAGAAATTAAAAAATATATTTTAAAATTTAGGGAAACAAAACAATGATTTTTTTAAAAAAATTTAAAAGAGAGACAATTTACCTTGATTTTAACATGTATTCAGTAATTATCCATTAAAAACACATTTTTACATTCAAAACACATTTAAGTCATAAAAAGATATGAAAAACATTAATAAAAATGTCACATCAAATTCCCCCAAACATAATCAATTTCCCTCATATGTAATTAAATTAATTTTCAATATTTTTAAGAAGATTCTTAAAAATCATTAAATGTCTCATATTCGAATACATAACAAAATTGATGAAAATCACCAGACCATTCTCCTCCAAAAATAATCATGCCTCACATGTGAATTAATCTCACAGCCTTACATTAATGTAAATAAATATCCAATTATAGGAGTGCAATCCATTGATATTCAAGTGGAGTTAAATCTATAATAGGAAGCACTACTAGTTTTTATTTCTACCTAGTTTCTCATGTTGAGTGGCTAATTTTTGTTCTCATCTTTGTTTTTTTTCAAAATTACATCAACCCATCATTATTTGTTTGAAAATAAATTCTTTTGAGTTCATTCAGATTTAGTATGTCACTGTATTTATTTTAAATTTGAATAAATAGTTATTAGATTATTATATATTTTGTTCCATTGGAAATATTTGAATAGAATATTCATTTTATATGAATTTTGTTGAAAGAAAATTAATTTGATTCGAATGTGTAAAAATTCACTGAAGTTGTTACAAACTGTTTAGGTGACATTTCATTTTTATCAGTATAATGTAAACACTATAATTTTATTATATATCAATATAAAATGAATATATTGATGTAGTTCTTGTGTTTTTTGATATATAATTGATTTATATAAACTAAATTAGTTTATGTGGAATTCTGAACATGTTATTTTGTTTCTCTAAATAATCATTAATGTTGTTGCGACAGTTTAGAAACTCTATGGTCTATATATTTGAAAAACTATCATATTTCTTTTTCATTGTGTGCTATAGATATTAGAATCATGTGAATCATAGTGAGATGTAATTACAAGAATTTTATCTTTATTTATTTATATTACATCGAATTATGAAAATTACTTTTTGATGTAAATAAATTATTCAAAGATCAATGATGATTTTAATAAACTATATTTTATCTAGAATAGTGTTTCCTTTATATTTCAAATATATCAGGAGCTATATAAGATGTATTGATTTTCTTATTAAACTGTAGGGAAGACCTAAATATTTCCCTAAAATAATACTTTTATTCCAAATATTGAATTCAATGTTAAGAGCCTCTGAAAATTTTGTGATGTTTGTAATGGTATGTGGATCATATTTTACCCCTATGTTGGTTCAAAAGTACAATTCATCCACTCTACATTAGAATCAATTGATACATACACTACTTTTGGATTCCATAATTTTAATATAAAATTATGGTACATTGACAATATGTTGGATGTGAAAAATACACTTCTTTAAAAGAACCCCTTGTTTGTTATCAAAACATTCAAAAATTCTACCCAACGTTAAAATGATCCCTACGTTCCGTAGGAAAATGATCTATTATTTCTCCTGCTGCATTGAAGTTATTCATGCTACTAATACTTGTGGAATGTGAAGCTTATGCCTAATTAACATTCTATATTAATTCCATGTAAACATGAGTTGGATAAAACTATAGAAATAATGGATGGTAGTCTCATGGAACAACTATATAATGTTGTAGTGTGTTGGTAAATGTTTCAACATTAGAAATAACTCTTCAACATTGGTACCATATGATGTCTGAAAAGTGAAATTTTGGAGAAAATGAAACTCTATAGGATTCTGCACCTCAACATGGATCTTCAATAAAATATTCTTAGATTTCTCCATTTTCCATAAGACATCAAAACAAAAATTCAAGCACAAGGTTTTTGATCTCATGTGTGGGTTGTATGCTGAATGCTTGAGAGAAAACTTCTTCCAACAAAAACCGGAGTGGTGTGTCAAAATATGAAGATTATGAACTGTTGTATAATTTCATATTACATGATGATGCATGTTATAAGGGATATTAAAATTTCATGTGCATGCTTAGTCTGAAATGAAGTAACAACATTCATGAGTCGCCACTGTATGCTGAAATGATAGATGATGTCTTCATGATGTATGATGGTCTGTTGTATATAGAAATGTTAGAATGGATAACTAGAGGTGGATACCACATTTGATGTTGTAAAATATCACTGTAAAAAACCAAATATATCTTCTTTATGTTATCTATAAATCATGTTGATAATGATTCATGTAGATATCGCTCAACATGGATAATTCTTATCACCACCATGAATATTCAAACAAGTTGGAAGACTTGAATGATTGAACTTCTATCTTCATTAATTGAAATATGGAATAATAATTTTTCACAACAGATGAGTATGTGAGATGTCTTGTAGAGATATTATGATAAAATCAAGATGTGGTGTGATTCATGATGAAAAAAGAGTCTATCTTGAATAGAATGGATATGAACCTCAAGAAATCTCTCTTGTCTCTAAATAATATTTTTATTAAAATGGAAGGATTATAATTAAAATTTAAAATATTCGAATTATCCAAAAGGTGATACGACAACATTTCTAGATTTTTTTAGTGATTTTAAAGGATCTTTTTTAGATTCATAAAATAAGTAAGTATTCAACATTGTATATTTGCTAGAGAAATAATTAGATGAGTTATTTAAATTTTTTTGAATGATTTTTAGATATTTATTATATTGGAATAAAGCGCCAATGATGCTGTTATTTTTATGATGATATTTATGAAATAAATTTTATGGATTTATTTTGAGTATTCAAATGAAGTAGAGCTACTATTACTGCTAGATATTTATTTTTTATATATATAAATATAACATGTAAAAAATAAATGAAAAAGGGTGGAGACATGATAATTCTTGTGAAGAAAATGTTCTTGAAAATTACTATTCATCATTTTGAAGTGGGGATTGCAATAATTTGTATATTTGTATTCTATCACTATGGGAATAATAGAAAAAAGAGGAAGGCTTGTTCCAATGAAAAAATATATTATTTTCTACTGATTAAGAAAGATGATGAATAATCATGTGAGGAATTAAAGATTATTTTTCTATTGTTTTTCATTATTAAAATTCATATGCATCTATCAGTTGTTGCTACAACTATGAGATGGACCATTATTCAAAAAATATCATCTCATCTATTTTATGATGATTTTTGGAACACTTGTACTCATTTTTAGTGGGGTATCATATTCTTGTACTAATCTATGGAAATTTTGATTCCCTATAAATGACCCAAAATTCCCTATCAAAGCCTTCTAAGGTGTCAACAACCTATAATATTTTGTACAGGTCGTAGGATAACAGTACATTTATGTAAAATTTAAAAAGACCCTGACCCCATTATCCCAAGTATGGTGACATACAATATTACATTGGTTCTATGAACATGTGTTTTCATACAAAAGTACCAAATAGTTTATTACATTTGGAAAACTAGATACAAATATTATTGATAAATTACAAATTGAATGAAAAAAAAAACAGAGATACTTAAAATGAAACACTCATGAACTCCTAGATTATGCAAAATGTCACTGGTAATATACATCTTCGCATCCTGTAAAAAATTAAACATTAGAAAGGGGTGTTCTCAAATTCTCGGTAAGGGTAAGTAATACATCGGAAGCTATCATAAACATAGAAGAGAAGGGAAGGTGAATAACTAAAATCACATTCCATTATAACATAATATTGAACATAATATAGTAGGAATAAAATCTGAATAAATAACGCCATATAAATAATTACATGATAAATAAACATAACCATTGATGTTCTAACAAATCAAGTAATCTCATGGAATAATATTATTGATGGAATGCATAATGTTGGACGTTTGCAGTATCATGCTATATCCTCTAGATAGTTACTATCACGATCTATACTCATGAAAGATAATGTTTTTGGAAACCAATATAATTTGTGTAATGATCTATCCTACTAAAAATATAAAACTACTTGGAAATAAATGTGAAGGGTTTGTCATCAACTGATTTCGTCTCATTAAACCAACCAATTCATCGAGGGGCTATAGCAGGCCCCACCCATCACATACTAAGTCCAATGCATTCCCCGTGTATAGAATAATAGATTTAAAAATATAATATTAAATCAAAGTGTCTCATACAATTTTGAAATGTTTAATTCAAAACCAGAGTTGAAAATAATATAATAATATCATAGAATATTTTTGGAGAGATGTAACGTTTTTTTACATTGCAAGGAAGATTTATTTTGGAAAAATCATTTTAATTTGTCATAAAATCAGATTATAAACATGTATATCCCAGAAAATAAAAGATAAGATAAGTGAAATTATATTTTTTAGGCGTAAATGATTTCTACCTAAAGTGACTGACTGAAAAGTACTTTTTAATTATCTTCAAGGAATGGCCTTGTACCTTTGTTACAATGGGCCCTCAAGGGGGGCGGAAATAATGTAAGATAAGGGAATCATTCATCGTAAAAACCTAACACCCCAGTGGAAGAGAACCCAAACCGTTAAAGATGATAACTCCCTCACCTGGGCGACTGAGGCTTGCAAGGGCGCCTACAACAAAATTATTCTCCCTCCAGCTATGGTAGATGATGTGTCCAGAAGCAATTCCTTGGTCATATCTTCTGATAATGTAAATCAGGTCCCATGGCACATCATACCTTCCTTGAACCATCTTCACTAGAGTTTCGGAGTCTGACACAATTTCAGCCACCACGAGACCCTGCTCTCTGCAAACGTGGAGACCTGTATGCAAAGCCCGACCCTCCGCCCCCATAGTGGAACCCGGGCGATAGAAGGAGTTGAAAGCCAAAATAATAGAAAAAAACACAAAACGAGTGTTTTAGAAACATTAGAAATAAGCCACTTTAATGATGTTTAAGGAAAATATTAAAAATTATTTAAAATAGAAAAGACCTAATTATTTGTATAAAACTAGATATGAATCTTGTTGGGTTTCCTTATAAAATGAGGGTTTTTAAAAAAATATTGGTAGCTTAAAACAGATTATGGGTGGTACTTGAATATGTGTATGAAATTGGGTACTTCCATTAATTGGGATTGAATATCTGGAGTAATTGAAACGGAATCCATATAAAACATGTATTTCAAGAACAATAAATGATTCACTTATCTGGATACATGGGTTTGAATCATATACCTAGAATTTGGAAGAATTGAATAAAAAAATGAAGGATTACATTGTGGTAGAGAGAGATAAAGCATAACCCGGATGAAAAATAAAGGATCCGGAAGAATCCCTTAAGTCTGTGCACACAATAGATCCATATTCCCCATGAAAAAGGATCATCGAATTAGATATTTAATATAATGAAGATAAGGAGATTCATGAAATTTTACAAAAAATGGAAGTAGACATATACTACACACAAGATATAGGGGTGAAAAATACATATCTCACAGAAATGAAGGAGAGATGGGAAAACCCTTACCTTATGTTTGAAATTGACATGCAGATGTACAAAACATCCGGGATAATGAAATTAGATTCATTGACAAATTAGTTTAGAACCTATTCTATATGAATTTGATTTAGTATAATTTTATTAATTTTTGTGTGGAAATGGTACAGTTTATAATGATTTGCTAGAAGTAAACTGAACAGAATATAAGGCGTTTTATTAACAAAGTGGAAGAATAGAAAACAAAAATGATAAAAGGTAAACATAACTCTTATATTTACATGGTTCAGACCATTGGGTCCTACTCCACAATAAAAACAACACAACATTCTTTCTTATAATTATGTAAAATGAAATCAACAAAGCACATACAAATAGAGAAGTCAAAAAAAAAAGACTAGACACACCAATCAAAGAAACTATACGAGAACCAATACCTCTTCACCCCAAGAGATTGTAGTGAAATTTGGAATTGAGTTAGCAAAGAACACCCTCAAACTGGACGGACTCACACATGCAACTCGGACTCGGTGAACCAAGCTGGCAAAGAAACCATGAACATACAACTGAAAGACTAAACATAAGGTAAAGAGTGGCCCCACAGCAAAAGGCACTGAAGATCAGACATCTATGCTAGGGTGGATGGTTTTGGAATCATAAGCGGCCTCTACAAAATTCGCACGAAATGAGTACTACACCGACAATCATCGAAACAGGGTCAAGATGGGGTCGTGTAGGTGGTGGGTCTCAGAACAGCAGGATGACTTCTGTCGGTCCTCTTGGGCTCACATGATGAAGACAATGAACTTCCTCACCGGATAAAGACACCCAGCACCACAACATTGATGGAAACACATGCTTTAGGGGATGCCTTGACTGGTGTATCAAACGAGGCATACACACAACATCCAGCGGACGAGCGAAAGGCTTGAGAAACCAGGAGGATGAAATAAATCCCGTAGCAAACAAGAGACGCGACATGCACAAAGTAGATGGGGGACAACGGATAAAAAAACTGAGCAACACAAATCTGCGATCCAGGACATAAGGATTTCAAAACATCACCGGCCAGGATGAGGTGAGACAGGTGGATCGCCACCCCGACATCGAGTTGGCAAGGCATGCCAAGAAACTGCAAGCCCGAGCAACCCAACAAACAAGAATCCCACATTCCAAAAGAAGCCCAGTGATGCAGAAGGCCGAAACGGAGGTCCGGGAACAAAACAGCCCCCAAAACATATACGCAAAAAAAACTATAATAATAAAAATAACATATAAATTTGCATGGAAACTGAAAAAAAACATGGAAAACTAACATTTTAATTTTGAAATCTCCATTTCTCAATGAATATTAAGTGATTTTTTTGATGAGTTATGAGATTCAATTTCTTCATTCAGAAGTGTTAGTTTTCTTATTTTCACGATTGGTTCACTTGTATGCATGTACGGAAGATATTGTGAAATGGAAATAAATATCAAGAATTGATGTTATACGTTATTAACCATCTTCGAGAAAATTAAAAGTTTATATAATTAATTTGGTTAATTGGGGTGAGGAAGAATCATTAAATAAGACGTTAGAGTATCATTTATATTTACTGGTTCCATAACACTAAAAGACTAATAATATGTATAATACAAAAACGGATTACAGTGTACCGAGGCAAAGCAGAGAGCCAATTGAAATGCACACAAGCGCTAAATCAGAAACTGCGCACTTGAAGCAGCAACACAGACGGAATCGTGTTTAAGAAAAGCTTACAACCCTCTATGGTCACAAGTCTTCAACCGGGAAGAACCCCGACAAGCTCCAGCATGAGCCGCGCTACAGCGGCGTGTAGGGGGGGAGGCGGCCACCCGATGAGTCCGATGAGGATGATAGCACCACCACCGGCGAGACTGAAGCCGAGAAAGGTGACTCTCAACACCGGGCGAGAGCAAAAGCAGACCGACCAACGAGCGAGATGAAAAGAAACCACCAGCGACGAGAGGGGCGTCAATTTCGGCAATCTGGATCTCTGCTTACCAGATCAACTCAGCCGCCCTCAGATATCGAATATAGGCGCCGCCGGGATGATGAAACACCCGGCCAAAACCGTAACCAGCTAACTGCATAGCCATGGGGACGCAGACACGATGCCAACAAAAAACATTAATCATACTTTTTGTTATCATTGACAAGCATTCGAGGGGCCTCTGGGTTATTTAAATCCAAACAGGTATATAGAGGACCACGGCCCACCCCCTATGACCACAAAGTAACCACCTAGAAGGTGTGGCACGTTGCGGTCGGGCTATTTCCAGTGAAACAAAGGTTGAATAAGACATAAAAACAATGTTCCCATCTACAATACTGAACCCACCCACCATAATCCATTCCATTGGAAACAGAGCTACAGCAATGTGCCACACCTTCTGTCTTCCAATTCCAGACACGCATCCTCGGGATTGCTTCGGTGCATTGGGAGCTTTAAGGAGTGGTAAAAGCGACGTGCATCCGCTTCTCCTTCCCCCTCCCTACTTATATACCAGTCTAATACGTTTTTCCCAGTAAGCTTCCTGCGCGCTTTCTCTTTTGGTGCGGGAGGACGCTTCCCCTTCACCGACCGACACGCGTCGCCCGATCACGGCCCAATCTCCCGACGCTGGTCGGTGCCCGACCCAGGGACGCGGTCAGCGTTTGTTCAGTAGGCGCGGCAGATTAGGGCGGCTGGAGCTGGGAGCACGTGGCGTGCCGCGGTTGGTCAGAGTTAGGGATTGGAGGCTTTGACCCGGGTAAGATCAGTGGCTGGCTTTGCGAGGACTCCGCGGATCCCCATAGACGGCGCTGTGGAGGAGGCTACCTAAAGCATCAGGTGGAATGATAAAAGTCCATTTCCCAAATGTGGTTTTCAAAAAATTTAAATCATCAAATATAATTAAAATAACTGATTATCATCATTTATATTACTGCTTATCCTTCCGGTGTCCTCAATGACAATGAAATCCATCATTTAAAATAACACTATTAATATATACAATTGACTAGTCAGTCACTTGATATCATTAAAATATGCCATTGAAAATTTTAAAATTATTTGAATCTAAATTAATTTAATTGAGTCAGTCAGTTGATGTCAATTTATATCTATTTATCCCGGTTATAGATTGAAATGTTTTAATATCAAACGTTTCTATTAAATATATATGAACATATTATACCGATATATATACTATTATATTTTTTAAATTTTGTTCACATGTATTTGTTATTATTCCTTTCAAAACATTTTAATTTTAAATTAGAGAACATTAAAAAGATAATTGTAAATTATATAAGTACATTTATTATAATTTTATAATTGTTTACACACATATATAAATATATTATTTATATTAATAATTATAATTATAAATACATAAATCTATTTATAAATATTTTCATATATTTATAAAAATATTTATATAAATATATATTTATATAAATATATTTATTAAAATGTTATGATTTTTAAAATATACATATCTATTTATTTATAATTATAATTCTAATAAAAATATTTTTTTATATTTTTTATTATATATAATAAATAAATTAAAAATATATTTCTATATAATTATAAATACAATATAGATATTTATTATAAAAAATGTATATATTTAGAGTAATTATTATTAATAAATATTTATTTATTTAGATAATTAGAACATTATAATAAATATCTATATTATATTTATAAATATATTAATATATATAATTAGTATATTTATTATAAATTTATAATTATTTAAATATATCAATATTTATTTATAATTATAAGCATAAATATTTGAATATAATTATAAATATATATATTTATAATCATAATTACAACTATAATTAAATTTTTATTTGTTATTATATTTCTAGTATATATAATTAAATATATATATATTTATAAATATATACACATATTTGTAAACAAATATAGATATATTTAGATAAATATAAAGTTATAATAAATATATTATTTAAATATATTAATATGTATATATATATATATAATTTTAAGTATAAATAAATTTATAGAAATATATTACAATATAAAAGTTTTCAATTTTAGCAAAACAATATTTGGAAACCATTAAATATATTTATAATTATAATTATTTGAAAAATGAAAAGAAAAGTAGACTTCATGAAATAGTTGGAATAACCAGATGGTCTTGCACCGTGAAAACACGTTTTCCGACTGGAATTTTCAATAAATGTAAATCATTAAATATAATTAAAATAATCGATTATCATCATTTATATTATTGTTTATCCATCCACTATCTTCAATGACACTTAAATTCATCATTTAAATAACAAAACTATTACATCAAATAATTGAGCTACTCACTTGATAACATTAAACTACGTGGCTGAATGATTTAAAATTATTTCAATCTAAATAAATTTAATTGAGTCACTCACTTGATATCAGTTAATATGTATTTTTCGTGGTTATAATTTAAAATTTTTTAATTTAAAAAAGTTTTTTATAAATATATAATAACATGTTATAACGATATGTATACTATTATATTTTTAAATTTAGTTTACAAGTATATATCCTTATTCCATTCAAAAGGTTTTAATTTAATATTATAAAAAATTAAAAAGACAATTGTAAATTAAGTAAACGTACATTGAATTTACATGTATTTATTATTATTCACATAATCGCAAATTCTGCGATGTGATTTGATATTCTCTAATTTATTTTTAAAATAACTTGTCCTAGGCAGGGCATGGGATTTCCCATTTCATTCCCACCTTTTGAGTTGTAGGGATTTATATTTCATAGTAACATTGTATTCTCTTAAAAATCATGGTTGAATGAAGCCGACGAACTCCTTCCCATATCAGCATATATATATACTATGATTTTAATCCATTAAAATCGAAACTACTTTATAAAAATCAGTTGTAGTTCGATTCCCGAATGAATAGGATTGGATTCATAACATGAATATAAATTATATTGTGGGTATTTATAAAAATCATTATCCGAGTTCCCAAAATAAGAGAAATAATAGAAAAACATGTGGAAATTATTTATAAACATCATTGCTGGAATTTCATTCCCACCTATTGGGGTGTAGGGATTTATATTTCGTTGCATCCGGTAGCATGGCGCCTCCCCACCCCACCACGTGACACATTTATATATTTATTAACTATATTCATTTAGACTTTTTCAAAAGATTCATCACCACATATCTCACAATTTTTAATGCTACTCTTTGTCACTCTTAAAAAATCACTTATAATTGATAATGTTTTATAACAGCTGTCAAAAATTGATGATAAATGACACTTTTATCTATGTTAAAAAAAGTAGTGATAAAATAGAATTTTTTTTACTGTTTTATTTAGCACTGATAAAGGGTTCCCATTTTCAGCATTTTATTTAACATTGTTAAAGTATACCGTGAATGATATAATTTATATATATATTTATATATTATTAAATATGATTTATACACTACTGGAAAATAGGGTTATCCCCACACATCTATACTCATGGTTAATATAAATTAAGAGTATAGAGTGGCTTCAATCTGTCTATACCAATGGTTTATATAAGCCATTGGTATATACAAGTTATCCTAATAGTTTTAAAAAAATCATTGATATGGGTTCAGATATGCCAATGATTTGTAAAAAAATGGGATAGAGTTCTCCCCACTACTACACATATGCCCTTTCACAGCACACAAAATTGATTTTAATAGTGCTAAAAAAGCTCTACTAATCGTAGTGCTGATAAAGGACCCCCTTTATCAGTGCTGAAAACAACACTGATAAATGTTTAACTGCCTGCATTGTGTTTTTAATATAACAACACACCCAAAAAAACCATTAAATACATTAAAAACATGTAATTTCATAAAAAAATTATATATCTCTGAATGGACCAATAGCTAGGCGAATCTACTCCTACAAAAATATATTGAAAAATGAATGAAAAAACATAAAAAGCACAAAGCTGCTGTTCAAACAAGGAAATCCCCTCATCAAGATTTGAAATATTAAAAAACATTAATGTTTCATCTTTTGACACCTATGATCCCCTCTCAAAAATGTCCACTGATGGTAGCAGTTGCCGAAAAAATCATCTCAACTCGAAAAAAAGATTCTTCCTATATAAGAAAACAAATATTATGTTAGTTATACAATAATAAAATAAATTATGCATTAATATAAAAGAATATATTTATAACATTTCAATATTTAATAAAAAAAGTCACACTTGAAGTCATATTTTTCGCACCATGCATTATTTTGAGGTATGATTGAATCCTACAAGTCATAAATGACTCATGGATCGTTTTCATAAAGTATCAAAACAATAAAAATGTGTCTGCTCGGTTTTCAGAATGTAACTTTTTCTTTTTACCTTAATTAATCTCAAATTTAAATAAAAAGTCACACTTGCAGAAATATCTGTCATACCGTGCGTCATATTGAGGGGCGGTTGACTCATACATGGCACAAATGAATCGTGAATCATTGTCCTAAAATATAAAATCAATCAGAATAAGTAGGCGTAGTTTTCAGTATGCATGTTTTTTTTACTAAAATGTCATTTCAAACTGGAAACACACTTTTTGGGTCATACCGGTCACATCAAGCGTCGATTTGATGTGCGACTACTTCATACACGTCACAAATGACTTATGAATCACAGTACAAAATTTCTCTTTCAATGGGCTACATCCATCTATAATGCACTTGACCACATAGTCGAATTTCTATACCCATGTGAACCATCATATCAAAGAATATTGGCCGAATGAATATTTCCAATTCACATAATATGATGACAATTTCCCTATCCATAGTAATTTTGGTGGGTCTATAACTTTGATCAATATAGCTTTGAAGAAGAAACAGATCATGGTTAATGTCAGATGGAAATTCATTGGAAAACTACAATGTAACATAATACGAACTAGATCATGTATCAAATCATGACATTCATGTGATGTCACTAGTGCAGAAAACGTTATTTACATCACCATTTTTTATGTCGGTTATATATAACCAACGTCATAATCTGTAAAACGTGGTTTTTTACGTCGGTTATAAAATAACCGACGTAAAAAATGCGGTAAGTAAATTTTTAACGTCGGTTATTTTAATAACCGACGTTACAAATCGCGCGCCTTCTTTTTTTACGTTGGTTATAAATTAACCGACGTAAAAAACAGAAGCACGGGTGTTTTTACATCTGTTATTTAATAACCGATGTAAAAAATGAGATATCTACTCGTTTTTTACGTCGGTTATACAATAACCGACGTAAAAAACGCGGCTGTTGAGGGCTTTTTGACGTCGGTTATTCGATAACCGACGTAACAAAAGAATCCGCAGAAGTTTTTTACGTCGGTTATTAATTAACCGACGTAAAAAAACGCGGCTTTTGAGGCCTTTTTGACATCGGTTATTTAATAACCGACTTAACAAAACAATCCGCAGAAAGTTTTTACATCGGTTGTGCAATAACCGACGTCAAAAACAGTGATTTCTAATGTGTTTTTCACGTCGGTTATAAAATAACCGACATCAAGAACCAACACGAGGACTTTTTCACATCGGATATCTGACAACCGACGTAATAAAAGTCGTATCCAGTACATTTATAATGTCAGTTATTATAATAACCGATGTTATAAATGTAAAAACCAGTTTATAACGTCGGTTAATAAATAACCGACGTTATAAACCATTTAAAAACTTAACAGCCACGTGGATTGTCATTTACGATTTTTCATTCGACAATCCGTGACTCGTCTCTCTAGTGCGGTAAACCCAAATCGACTCATCGATTTCATTGCTTTAAACTCATTATGCGATCATCGTTTGTCATCTTTACTCTCCTCGGATATATCATCTAAACTCGCAACACTGAGGTAAGCCTCCCACGCATTTATTTCGTTTGTTTTTTTTCATGGATAGTCTATATTACATGTTGCGATTTTTTTGTTGAAACTAGGTAAGATTCTTCGATTGCGAACCCCTTTACCTCATTTTGGCAGCATAATCTTATTTATCATCCCTAGATCTATTAGATCGACTAACAATATTCACTACTTTTATTATTTCACTACTTTTTCATTGTTATCTATAAATTCCTGAGACAGTTTGGGTATAATAAATCCCCGAGACAGTTTGTGTCTATAATATCTATCTTATTCATTGGTTAATTATAAATATCATATTATATGATTCTAAAAGACGATTATTTATGATCTCTATACATTGAGAATTATTACATGATAGTTTTCCACATGGTTTATAGGAATTAGGTAGTGAATCCTACTCCACTATGTTTATCAGAATCGTGTAGTGAATCCTACTCCACTCTATTTATGAAAATTAGTTATTCATGTATACTCTAGTATGGTATATAGGTGTTTTGTCTACTCCACCTTGTTATGGTAAATTTTTAGTGATTTCTACTCTATGATTTTATAATTTATACTCTTACATTAGTGTTGTAGATTACTGTTATGATTCAGTTCAATGAAATAGGTAACTTTATTCCTATGTGTATTCTCTATGAATGGTTTTTATTGTCCCATGTTTCAAGAACAATATAAAATTTTATATTTTTGATTTTGGGAATAAATTTCCTGTTATCAGGGATTATGTACCACTATTATTGTTCAATTTTTTATAATTTGATATTTCTCCCATCTCATGTTTTCTTATATTCTTATGAGAGGGTTGGGGGTGTCCAGGGGGGTGTCCAAGGGGGTAGGGGGTGGGGGGGTGGTGTCCAGGAGGGGTGGGGGGCTGTCCAGGGGGTGGGGGGGCTGTCCAGAGGGTTGGGGGGTGTCCAAGGGGGTAGGGAGTGGGGGTGGTGTCCAGGAGGGGTGGGGGGTGATTTTTAGAGGAGTGGGGGGGGGGGCTGTCCAGAGGGTTGGGGGTGTTCAGGGGGGTGTCCAAGGGGGAAGGGGTGGGGTAGGTGGGGTAGGGGGGGGGGGTGGTGTCCAGGAGGGGTGGGGGTGCTTTCTAGAGGGGGTGGGGGCTGTCCATAGGGTTGGGGGGTGTCCAAGGTGGTGGGTGGGTTGGTGTGGGGGGCTGTCCAAGGGGGTGGGGGGTGGTGTCCAGGAGGGGTGGGGGGTGTTTTCTAGAGGGGTGGGGGGCCGTCTAGAGGGTTGGGGGGTGTCCAGGGGGGGTGCCCAAGGGGGTATGATGTGGGGGGTGGTGTCCACGAGGGGTGGGGTTGCTTTCTAGTGGGGATGGGGGGGTGTCCAAAGGGTTGGGGGGGGGGGGAGTGTCGAGGGGGTGTCCAAGGGGGTAGGGGGGTGGTGTCCAAGAGGGGTGGGGGTGCTTTCTAGAGGGGTGGGGGGCTGTCCAGAGGGTTGGAGGGTGTCTAGGGGGTGTCCAAGGGGGTGAGGGGTGGTGTCCAGGAGGGGTGGGGGTGCGTTCTTGAGCGGTGGGGGGCTGTCCAGAGGGTTGGGGGGTGTCCAGGGGGTGTCCACGAGGGTAGGGGGTGGGGGGTGGTGTCCAGGAGGGGTGGGGGTGCTTTCTAGAGGGGTGGGGGGCTGTCCATAGGGTCGGGGGGGTGTCCAGGTGGGTGTCCAAGGTGGTGGGTGGGTGGGTGTGGGGGGTTGTCCAAGGTGGTGGGGGGTGGTGTCCTGGAGTGGTTGGGGTGCTTTCTAGAGGGGTGGGGAGCTGTCCAGAGGGTTGAGGGGTGTCCAGGGGGTGTCCAAGGGGGTAGGGGGTGGTGGGTGGTGTCAAGGAGGGGTCGGGGGCTGTCCAGGGGGGGGGGGGGGGCTGTCAAGAGGGTTGGGGGTGTCCAGGGGGTGTCCAAGGGGGTAGGGGGTGGGGGTGGTGTCCAGGAGAGGTGGGGGTGCTTTCTAGAGGGGTGGGGGGCTTTCTAGAGGCTTGGGGGTGTCCAGGGGGGTGTCCAAGGGGGTAGGGGTGTGGGGGGTGGTGTCCAGGAGGGGTGGGGGTGCTTTCTAGAGGGCTGTGGGGGCTGTCCATAGGATTGGGGGGGGGGGGTGTCCAGGGGGAGTCCAAGGTGGTGGGTGGGTGGGTGTGGGGGGCTATCCAAAGGGGTGGGGGTGGTGTCCAGGAGGGGTGGGGGTGCTTTCTAGAGTGGTGGGGGGCTGTCCAGAGGGTTGGGGGGTGTCCAGGGGGGTGTCCAAGGGGGTAGGATGTGTGGGGTGGTGTCCAGGAGGGGTGGGGTTGCTTTCTAGTGCGGTGGGGGGCTATCCAGAGGGTTGGGGGAGTCCAGGGGGTGTCCAAGGGGGTAGGGGTGGTGTCCAGGAGGGGTGGGGGTGCTTTCTAGAGGGGTGGGGGGCTGTCCAGAGGGTTTGGGGGTGTCCAGGGGGGTGTCCAAGGAAGTGTGTGTGTGTGTGTGGGGGGGTGGTGTCCAGAAGGGGTGGGGTTGCTTTTTAGAGAGGTGGGGGGATGTCCCGAGGGATGGGGGTGTCCAAGTGGGTAGGGGGGTGGGGGGTGGTGTCCAGGGGGGTGGGGGGTGGGGGCTGTCCATAGGGTTGGGGGGTGTCCAGGGGGTGTCCAAGGTGGTGGGTGGGTGGGTGTGGGGAGTTGTCCAAGGGGGGTTGGGGTTGGTGTCAAAGAGGGGAGGGGGTGCTTTCTAGAGGGGTGGGGGATTGTCCAGAGGGTTGAAGGGGTGTCCAGGGGGTGTCCAAGGTGGTAGGATGTGGGGGGTGGTGTCCAGGAGGGGTGGGGGTGCTTTCTAGAGGGGTGGGGGTTGTCCAGAGGGTTAGGGCGTGTTCAAGGGGGTGTCTAAGGGGGTAGAGGGTGGTGTCCAAGAGGGGTGGGGGTGCTTTCTAGAGGGGTGGGGTGGGGGGGGGGGGGTTGTCCATAGGGTTGGGGGGTGTCCAGGGGGTGTCCAAGGTGGTGGGTGGGTGGGTGTGGGGGGCTGTCCAAGGGGGTGGGGGTGGTGTCCAGGAGGGGTGGGGGTGCTTTCTAGAGGGGTGGGGGCTGTCCAGAGTGTTGGGGGGGGGGGGGGGTGTCCAGGGGGGGTCTAAGGAGGTAGGATGTGAGGGGTGGTGTCCAGGAGGGGTGGGGGTGGTGCTTTCTAGAGGGGTGGGGGGTTGTCCAGAGGGTTGGGGGTGTCCAGGGGGTGTCCAAGGGGGTAGGGGGGTGGTGTCTGGGAGGGGTGGGGGGGGGGGGGGGGGGTGCTTTCTAGAGGGGTGGGGGGCTGTCCAGAGGGTTGGGTGGTGTCCAGGGGGGTGTCCAAGGGGGTAGGGGTGGGGGGGGGGGGGTGCTTTTTAGAGGGGTGGGGGGCTGTCCAGAGGGTTGGGGAGTGTCCAGGGGGGAGTCCAAGGGGGTAGGATGTGGGGGGGGGGGGGTGGTGTCCAGGAGGGGTGGGGTTGCTTTCTAGTGGGGTGGGGGGCTGTGCAGAGGGTTGGGGGGTGTCCAGGGGGGTGTCCAATGGGGTAAGGGGTGGTGTCCAGGAGGGGTGGGGGGTGCTTTCTAGAGGGGTGGGGGGCTGTCTAGAGGGATGGGGGTTGTCAGGGGGGGGGGGGGTGTCCAAGGGGGTAGGATGTGGGGGGTGGTGTCCAGGAGGGGTGGGGGTGCTTTCTAGAGGGGTGGGGGCTGTCCAGAGGGTTGGGGGTGTCCAGGGGGTGTCCAAGGGGGTAGGGGGGTGGTGTCCAAGAGGGGTGGGGGGGAGGGGGGGTGCTTTCTAGAGGGGTGGGGGCTGTCCATAGGGTTGGGGGTGTCTAGGGGGGGGTGTTTAAGGTGGTGGGTGGGTGTGTGTGGGGGGGTGTCCAAGGGGGTTGGGGTGGTGTCCAGGAGGGGGTGGGGGTGCTTTCTAGAGGGGCGGGGGGCTATCCCGAGTGTTGGGGGGGGGGGTGTCCAGGGGGGTCCAAGGGGGTAGGATGTGGGGGGTGGTGTCTAGGAGGGGTGGGGTGGTGATTTCTAGAGGGGTGGGGGGTTGTCCAGAGGGTTGGGGGGTGTCCAGGGGGTGTCCAAGGGGGTAGGGGGTAGGGGGTGGTGTCTAAGAGGGGTGGGGGGGGGGGGGGTGCTTTCTAGAGGGGTGGGGTGCTGTCCAGAGGGTTGGGGGTGTCCAGGGGGTGTCCAAGGGGGTAGGGGTGGGGGTGCTTTCTAGAGGGGTGGGGGGCTTTCCAGAGGGTTGGGGGTGTCCATGGGGGTGTCCAAGATGGTAGGATGTGGTGGGGGGGGGGGGGGGTGGTGTCCAAGAGGGGTGGGGTTGCTTTCTAGTGGGGTGGGGGGCTATCTAGAGGGTTGGGGGGTGTCCAGGGGGGTGTCCAAGGGGGTAGGGGGTGGTGTCCATGAGGGGTGGGGGGTGCTTTCTAGAGGGGTGGGGGGGCTGTCCTGAGGGCTGGGGGTGTCTAGGGGGGTGTCCAAGGTGGTGGGGGGTGGTGTCCAGGAGGGGTGGGGCTGCTTTTTAGAGCGGTGGGGGGCTGTCCAGAGGGTTGGGGGGGGGGGAGTCCAGGGTGGTGTCCAAGCGGGTAGGGGTGGTGGGGGGTGGTGTCCAGGAGGTGTCCAAGGTGGTGGGTGGGTGGATGTGGGGGGTTGTCCATGGGGGTGGGGGGTGGTGTCCAGGAGGGGTGGAGGGTGGTTTCTAGAGGGGTAGGGGGATGTCCACAGGGTTGGGGGTGTCCAGGGGGTGTCCAAGGTGGTAGGATGTGGGGGGTGGTCTCCAGGAGGGGTGGGGGTGCTTTCTAGAGGGGTGGGGGCTGTCCAGAGGGTTGGGGGGTGTCCAGGGGGTGTCCAAGGGGGTAGTGGGTGGTGTCCAAGAGGGGTGGGGGTGCTTTCTAGAGGGGTGGGGGGCTGTCCATAGGGTTGGGGGTGTCCAGGGGGATGTCCAAGGTGGTGGGTGGGTGGGTGTGGGGGGCTATCCAAGGGGGTGGGGGTGGTGTCCAGAAGGGGTGGGGGTGATTTCTAGAGGGGTGGGGGGGGGGGGGGGGGGCTGTCCAGAGTGTTGGGGGGTGTCCAGGGGGTGTCCAAGGGGTTAGGATGTGGGGGTGGTGTCTAGGAGGGGTGGGGTTGTGCTTTCTAGAGGGGTGGGGGCTGTCTATAGGGTTGGGAGGGTGTCTAGGGGGTGTCCAAGGGGGTAGGGGGTGGGGGTGGTGTCTAGGAGGGGTGGGAGGTGCTTTCTAGAGGGGTGGGGGGCTGTCTAGAGGGTTGGGGGGTGTCCAAGGGGGTAGAGGGTGGGGGTGCTTTTTAGAGGGGTGGGGGGCTGTCCAGAGGGTTGGGGGGGTGTCCAGGGGGGGTGTCCAAGGGTGTAGGGGGTGGGGGTGGTGTCCAGGAGGGGTGGGGTGGGGGGGGGGGTGATTTCTAGAGGGGTGGGGGGCTGTCCATAGGGTTGGGGGTGTCCAAGGTGGTGGGTGCGTGGGTGTGGGGGGCTGTCCAAGGGGGTGGGGGTGGTGTCCAGGAGGGGTGGGGGTGCTTTCTAGAGGGGTGGGGGGCTGTCAAGAGGGTTGGGGTGTGTCCAGGGGGTGTCCAAGAGGGTAGGGGGTGGGGGGGTGGTGTCCAGGAGGGGTGGGGGGGGGGGTGCTTTCTAGAGGGGTGGGGGCTGTCCAGAGGGTTGGGGGGTGTCCAGGGTGGTGTCCAAGGGGGTGGGGGGGGGGGGTGGTGTCCAGGAGGGGTGGGGTGCTTTCTAGAGGGGTGGGGGCTGTCTAGAGGGCTGGGGGGTGTCCAGGGGGGTGTCCAAGGGGGTAGGGGGTGGTGTCCAAGAGGGGTGTGGGGTGCTTTCTAGAGGAGTGGGGGGGATGTCCATAGGGTTGAGGGGTGTCCAGGGGGGTGTCCAAGGTGGTGTGTGGGTGGGTGTGGGGGGCTGTCCAAGGGGGTGGAGGCCTCTCCAGAGGGTTTTGGGGGTCGTCCGGGGGGGGGGGGGGTGGGGTGGGGGGTTTTCCAGAGGGTTGGGGGTGTCTAGGGGGGGGGGGGTCCAAGGGGGTAGGGGGTGGGGTGTGGTGTCCAGGAGAGGTGGGGCGGGGGGGTGCCATGATGATTGGCTTTACATTGTGATTTTCTCAATCTGATTTTTTATTTTCAATATGATTTGATTTTCTCTATCTGAATTTTTTGTTCAGTGACAATTACTTTACCATGTTTTACAGGTTTACCATGTTTACCATTTTTTCCATGTTTACCATCTTGAATATTATTGACCATCTAGACCATCTTTACCATTGTTTAAAATGCTTACCATATTACCAATGTTTACTATTACAGAACTTAGTACACTTTTCTATTTTCTGATTACAGTAGTATTATAATATATAATTTGTATATTTGGTAACTAATGTTTGTTTTTTTGATTTGAAGGATAATGACAGATCAATCAGTTTATCAACCACATGATTCTGGAGATGAGCATATTGGTCATACCACTGGGGAGGAACATTCACATGCTCCTATTACGACAAGGAGTTCCAAGGTTGGTAAGCGTGGGTGATCACGTTTACCAAAATTAGAACATTCCCGTATGCAGGATCAGAGGATTGTCATGGAGTTTGATGATGATGATATTCCCAGCGGTCCAAATGCTAAAGATTTTAAGAGTTTTGTAGCAACTCAGGCTAAGAGAAAAGTAAGCATTCTGTACGATGACTGGAGAAGTGTGGATAAAGCGATAATCTCTCAGTTGTGGGAGACCATTTTGGTAAGATCTTTTTCTATTTTTTGACTATTCTTTAAATGTTTCTACTTTATATAATATGTTTAACCTCTTCTTTATTAGATGACATTTGATATTCCTGACACTGGAGGAGTCAGGAAGAAATGCTTATCGTTAGCTGCCAGGAGATGGAGAGATTTCAAATAAACTATCTCATCGGATTTCATTTATGGTCGTAAGAGTCATGACAATCCATGTCATATATATCCTTTTATAGATGAAGACACATGGAGACAATTTTTTGAAAGTAGAAGAAAAGAATCATTTTTGGTAAGGGAAATGTAAACTTTTATAATCTTTCTTATATAAATGATCTTATTACTGGTTTGTTAATGATTTCTTATTCTTAATTTATAGCAAACAAGGAAAGTTCATTAGGAGATCCAATGTAAAAATGTATACCCTCATAATTTATCTCGGGGAGGGTATGCATTATTGGAAGAACAAATGATGGTGGGAAAATTTCATCAACTAAGAGCTGAGTCTTCAAGCTCTAGAGAGGTGGCCCCTCCATCCCCTCCATCTAGACATGAAAAATGGAAGAGAACTCGGAAGGGCAAAAAAGGGCAATATCTTTCGGAAGAATCGAGAGTCGTAGCTGAGAGGATTGTAAGATATCTATTTTATTTATTTAAGTCAACTATTTTCTTCATATAATTTCAATCATTACAAAACAATTCAATTAATTAATACATGACTCTCTTGAGGAGTAGAGTTCACAGGGGACATTTTCACCTACTGGGAGGGAAGGTATTTTATCTGTGGCATTGGGAATGCCCGAACATCCTGATCGTGTAAGAGGATATCCGGTAGGTGCATCGGTAAGAAAAGTGTTTCCATGTTCTTCAACGTCTAACGTTGAAGGGGTTTATAAAAAAAATAGAATCCTTGGAGGCTGAAGTGCATAATATTAATGCGACAATGGAGGACAAGATTAGAGCATCAGTGCAGTCTATGTTTGCAGACTTGAAAAGACAATTTTAGGCTGCAACTCCCACTCCTCCACCTCCCCCAGTAGCTCCCACTCCCCCACCTCAGCCTGAAGACCCAATTTTTTATCCTACTCTTCCGCTGCAGCTTCCTACTTATTGCGAGTTGTATGTTGAAGATCATCAACATCATATAGTTTTATATGGGATGGGATATTTTATAGGAGATACAATTCATCATCAACAATTAGAGGTAGAGAATCAGAGGGTCACTGTACTGGATATTATAGATAGCTCAGCTCAGATAACATTACATACAGATGAGGTGACAATAGTTGGACATAGTATCAGCCATTTTTTACATTGGCCATCCAGACATCTTCAACTCATTACCATAGAGGTATGGTGTTATATATTTTAATTTATATTTTTTTTAAAGTTGTTTTATCATTTGAAAACTAATATATTTTTCAATTTATTTTTATAGGAATACTTAAAAGGTAACAAAATACTGTATAGACAACAACAAAGACAAATAACTATGACATCAGATGCAGATACTAGCTGTCTTGACAGATTGTCAAGATATAGAAATTTTTTGGCGGATCATTATGAGTTTCCAATGGAAGATCATGTTTGTGGACGTGAAATAAGTGTGGGGATTATGAAAACTGATATCATGGAGCTTGTTACTAGAGATAAGTTGGGCATCAATGTGGTGAAAAGTTTTACCATGTAAGTCTTAACACCTTTTCCTTACGTTATATTTATTAAAAATGTATACTTATGTCTGTTTTGTATTATGTATCTTTATAAAATTTGTGAGAGGAATGAGCTGACAGATGTATATGGATTCATGGACCCACAATTGATTTCCCCTGAAGCATATGCATTGGATGAGGAACAATTAATTATTTATATTGCTGAAAGACTTGAAAGGAATATAATCACACAATGTTGGATGATGCCTTTTTGTGAGAGGTATGAAACACATCTCACTCAAAGAGTTAATTATCTTTTAACATAAAAAACCACTAATGTTAAATTTCCTTTTATCAGTGATCATTGGATGATAGGGGTTTTTTTCCCAAGGAAGAAAGCACTTTATTGGATATGCTCTGTCCATGATGATGTGCGGGAATATTTTAAGAAGATATTGGAAATGTAAGTTTCAATTTCTCAATAGTTTTATATATTATAATGAATTTTAAATTTACCCCATTCGTATTATTTTCTAACTGGGCATGGGTCCTCTTTCGAAAAAACGCGAAGAAAAAGAATGCAAAGATCAAATATGTACATGAAAAGGTAAATATCCATTTATAATTTGTACCTTTTGATTTATTACATAAAAATAATATATTGAATTTACACTCATTCAAAAATAATTGACATGAACAATAAGGCATCATCGAATGCGGATATTACATGTTAAGATTCATGTATGAAATAATAACAACTGGGAATGTTGTGAATTTTGACCTGGTAAGATTTCCTCTTAAACATTCTCATAATTTATTAATTTGATTTATTCATTATACACGTTGACTACTATCCTTTTCATTTATAGATTTTTGATGACCCTCAACCCTATACTGCTGAAGACATCAAACACTTAAAAGTGGAGTGGTCAAATTATTTTACAGGTTTGATTGAATTTTAGTTGTTTGTAATGTAAAATGTAATTTTGAATATTGTCATTCTAATTGTGTATTTTTTATTCATTTAGGTTGGATTTAGTTTTTTTTTGAAGTTGACAGTGTAAGTTTTGAACGTTATATATGTGAATGTTTAATTTTGCTCTACTTTTTGTTTTGATCCACTTATGATGGTTTTTCTGGTCTGGATTCTGGTCTGGGAGGGTTGTCCGGTGGTGTGGGGGGGTATTAATGAAGGTGGGGGGGGGGGGGGGGGGGGGGGGCTGTCCCGGGGTGTTTGGGGCTATCCGGGGGTGTTTGGGGTTGTCCAAGTGGTCAGGGGGCAGTCCGGGGGTGTGGTGGGGGATGGCTAGGGTTTGGGGGGGTCTAGATGAGGGTGGGGGTGTTCGGTGGGCTTGGGGGGTGTCCAGGGGTCTGGAAGTGTTGTCTGGTGGTGTGGGAGGGGGGGGGGGTATAAATGAGGGTGGGGGGGGGGGGGGGGGTTGTCCACGGTGTTTGGGGCTGTCCAGGGGTGTTTGGGGCCTTCCAGGGGGTCGGGGGGCAGTCCATGGGTGTGGGTGGAGGCTCCAATGGTGTGTGAGAGGGCTGTCCAGGGTGTGGGGGGTATACATGAGGGTGGGGGGTTGTCACAAGGTGTTTGGGGCTGTCCAGTGGTGTTTGGGGATATCCAAGGGGTCGGGGGGAAGTCCAGGGGTGTGGTGGGGGCTCCAATGGGGTAGGGGAGGGCTGTCCAGGGTGGGGGGGGGGGGTATACATGATGGTGGGGGGTTGTCTCGTGGTGTTTGGGGCTGTCCAGGGGGTCGAGGGCAGTCCGGGGGTGTGAATGGGGACTGTCAAGTGGGGTAAGTTTTACATGTTATCAATGTAAATGCTTAAATTTGCTTTAGTTCTTGTTTGGATCCCCTTCTATTTTTGTGGTTCTTGTTTTGATCCCCTTCTGTTTTTGTGGTATGAATTACTTATTTGGTTTCTAGTTACTTCTGGGGGAGAGTAGAGGACAACATTCTAATTCAAAAAAAAATTGACTTTCACATCGGTTATAAAATAACCGACTTGATAAATAAATCAGGAGGGGTTTATCACGTCGGTTGTTTTTAAAACCGACGTGATAAACACCTGTGGCATGGTTTATCACATCGGTTCTAAAACAACCGAGGTGATATCAGGCCTGGGAAATTGTTTTTCACGTCGGTTATTACATAACCGACGTGAAAAACCATTTCCCAGGCGTATTTTGACGTCGGTTCTCAAAGAACTGACGTGAAAAAACCCTTCCGGGCTTGTTTACCACGTCGGTTATTATATAACCAACGTGCTAAACCATTTCCCAGGGGTTTATCGCGTCGGTTATTGAATTACCGACGAGATAAAACCCCCCGTCCGTGTTTACCACGTCGGTTCTATCAGAATCGACATGCTAACGCCACCCTGGTTTATCACAGTGGTTATTATATAACCGCCGTCATAATCCTCCACCCCCCCTTTTTTGACGTCTGTTATTAATTAACCGATGTGATAAATACCGCGATCTTACGTTTTTTATGTCGGTTTCTGGATAACCGACGTAAAAAACATTATTTATAACATCGTCCGTATTAACGTCGGCTAAAAACCAACGTAAAAAACGAAAAATAACCGACGTAAATAAGGTTTTATGCACTAGTGTGTTATACACTTTAACATTAAATATATCATTGACATGATGTTCGTGATATGTTATAAATACCCCATTGGAACCTTTACGTTATTCATGATGTTTCAAAACTGATATCTCTCATTCCTGGAGAGAGTGTAAGAAGTTAGAGAAGAAAATTTTGTTCTTCACCTAATATAGGTGTCATCTCTTCTCATATTCCCATATCAACCATGTCCATCATAGACTTATTTCCATCCTTTGATTTTCTGGGTGCATTTAGCAACGTACTGATGAAACTATCACATTTATTTCAATATGAATAACATAACGAAAATGTCGGATGTACATACCATTGCATTTGGGTTATTCAAAAAATATTGATCCATTTTCCCAGCTGGTTTTTGTAAGGTTTTTTTAAACGGTCTACTGAAATCAGTGCCCAGATCATTTACATTATCAAATAGTTGATCACCTGTTAGTAAAGATGGTGTTGTACATTCTTTTGAAGATCAATCAAATGATGTCGTCCAAGATCATTACTTATGCCCTCGGGGTAGAAATCTGTGATGTCATAGAAACATGGGTTTCAATGAATGTTTCATCCTAAATGACCATTAAACTTTTTTATAAATTGGATACCACAAAGTTCCTTTAATGATATATTCTGACAAATTTCCATATGTAGAAAAGTCATTTATCATACCGTACAACATGGTTTCCAATGTGAAATATTAATTTATATATGAATCATAAAATGTAACACCTGAATCCCATAATAATTTCAAACCCTTGATCAATGGAGCCAAAAAAACATCAATATCATTACTTAGTTGAATTTTTCAAGATATAAACATAGATTAGAAGATGTATTTTTGTTTCATGCATAACCATGGTTTTAAGAAATAGATTACCAACAGAACCGGTCATGTACTGTGAGTGATTCTTTGAAAACCAAAAGAATTCAATACATATGTAGATAATGCAAGACGAAGGTTCCTTGATTTTTTTTCAAATTCAAGATACTCATGATCAATTCTCTTCCACATAAGGGATTCTTTCGGGTGACATAATTTCCCATACCTAATTCTTGTATCTACATTCCACATGAATTTATTTTTAGTATACTCACTTCCATATAAGAAACTAATTCTTGGAATGATTAGAATATACCATAAAACTTTTGTAGGACTAGAATTATAATGCATTGAACCTAGTTACCTAGAGTCGGTGCATTATTATATAACATTGTCCTGATCACAAGTGATCATATCCAGAACGAATTATCACTTTAGTATCCTAGGAAGTACTAGATACATACATATGTTTTAAAATACACAATGAAATGAAAATTAACAACATTTTGTCTCCTTTATCACTCTTATATCCCTTAGCCTATCCCTACAGGTCAATAATAAAATACATCTTCGCATATTGGAAAAAATAAAACATCAGAAACGGTTGAGCTCAAATTCTTAGTAAGGATATCAATATTGCCGAAACAATCATAAATAAGTATAAACATCTAAGAAAATGTATAATACTAAAACATAATCCTTTTAAACTTAAACATTAGATTAATATAGAAAAGATCAATCAAATAAATTCCATTAACTTATTCATAGGGATTTTCTACTAGTTGAATGATCACATGTTATATCAATAAGTAATTTCATAATTATGGAATGCATAATGCTGGAAATTATATCCACATAGTCAAGGTCTCGTGCTGATACTAAAAATAATTTTTTTTCAAGGCCTTGTGCCAAGACACTAATTTGTCTCATGAGACCTACCGATGAATTGAGGGGCAATAGCGGGTCCTGCCCATCACTTACTACATTCAATGCATTCCAAATATAAAAAGGATGAAGAATAATATAATTTTTTTTTATTAAAAATAAAATACGAAATGTTAATATTTTAACCATAAACCATGAATGTAATAAAAATAGCACATCCATAGTAAAACTTTTCACAAAACCATCAAAACAATATGGAAGATTGTATCTTAATATATCAACTTCAAACAAGCGTAAAATACATCAAAGGATGTTAACATAGATGAAATAAATAAAAAACTATTTGAGAGAAATATCTCATTCTTCTTCGAATTCATTTAATGGGAAGCTTAAAAGGTGTTATAATTGTAAAAAACAACTACACCTGCTATATAAGATAAAAAAACATTATTTTCTTAATTTTTCAAAAATTTCACAAAGTACCTTGTTTGGAAAATGAAAGAATGATATCTTTAAAAATATTTTATAAAAATTAAAACAAGGGTATAAGTGAATTTAACCCATAGTCTATGAAATAGTATAAATGTTTTGAAATAAATTTTTATGAAACACGGACGTGGAAGATAAAGAGGACCTAGTAGATACTCAAGTATAAACAACCTCATATAACAAAAAGATTGTAAAAATTAACCCTTAAATTGTATTATTCCTTAGTCGAGGGTACATTAACCTCATATATAATAGTTAAATCATTGTTATTAAATTATACAGGAACCACATACATTAATATGATATCATATATGATACTCTAATATTACTTCTTTAATAATATTTCAGTAGTATTATTTTCTTGGGTGTTAAGTGATTTGTTTTCCTTTATATGTTTTATTACGTAAGTCATGTTTGTTATGGCAAAATGTATTCGATTCAAATCCAGATTGACATTCATTTCTTAAAAATTATTCTTAATCATCAAATACAATTTATTATTTAATGGTTATGATGGGGAATAATACCTCATCGCGTCGTAGAGACTGTAATCCAGACATACGCATGAGAGACAATATCATTCTATTGATGGTAAAATAATGTGTAGATGGATGGTAAATTATATATAAATAATCATTAACATTTTATATTTATTATTTACATAATTTATACTCATTAATATACTCATCGAAATAATGTTGTGTTGAATAACAAACTTCACCACGATGTGGAGATGGTAAGCCGTATGCACGCACGTATGGTGACTGCGTCATTCATAGGATGGATAGATTACTAAATATTGTTCTAAAATATTTATAATAACATCTCAGTATGAATATGGTACTGTAGGTATTATTATTTTTATATAAACAATTAAGAAATAGGATGTGGAAGAAGAAATTTTCTTTGAAATAGGTGATGAAATAATTACCTCTTCATCATTTTCTTACTTTTTATTGGAACAAAAGTGCACCTTAGGATAGCCTTATGATCAAAGTATGGACTCTATGTTGAAGTGATGGTAGTTTATAGGGGATTTGGGCATGGTTTGGCTGAGACAAAAGGCATTGGTGGTGTGAATTTTAGAGAAGTATAAGTACCCTTTTATAAGAGATGTGGGGGGCTCTTTGGGAAAAAGATTGAAATATTAATTTATTATAATATAAATTTCAGTTTATAATAGATTCAAATGGATTTATTTAGAGGATAAGGTGAGGATGGGTTGAAATCTTCTAAGACAATATGTTTTAGGAATGTTTAGGTCCCCATATTAACCTTATTATTTAGATTTAACTTTTAGTTAAATAGTTTAACATTTACAATGTATTATTGTATTTTTATATTAAATTGTAAATAAACGTACTATAAAATGACATAAGAACCTCAAGTGATTCATTATTGAAATATATAACATGATCTATTTCCTTTGGCCAAATATTAGGTTTTTTGGAATATTATATCATTGAATAAAATAGAATTTGTTTTAAAAACTAATTTATGTTAATATTTAAACTATTAAGTAATTTTTTTTGTTAAAGTTATAAAAAATTGATTACTTTGAAAACAAATAATTGAATCATCCCTAACATTTCATATTGACTTATAAAATTTCTGGATGACATCAAAAGTTTAAATTTACATTTATTTTAATATTTATAATATCAATTATTTCAATCGTTCAATAATAAGGTAATTACTCCTTTATCATTGTTTCATATATAAATTCAATTAATTAATGTCCAAAAATTATAAATAAAATATAATGATGAAGAAAATATTATTTCATTTATAGTGAATATTTATAATTGATTTTATCTTAAGTATAACACTATATGAAAAATGGTTTATTTAATAAAATTGGAATTTAACACTTTTAACAATTCTATAAATAAAATATAGTAAAGGTTATAATCTTACCCAAATGGATAAAAAAAGGATCTTATTTTTGTACTATGGTTGATTTTCTAAAATACACTTATTCAATAGAATTAGTACATGTGTTGGAGTAATTATAGTATTATTTTTACCTTTAATTACTCTATTCACTTTTAACTGTGGTAATTAAAATTAAAAGTTACTGTTCACCAAAAATTATTTTCATCCTATTGAACCACATTTTACATACTGATGAAATCCATGTATATAATATTTTTCTAAATTCAATTCATAGAAGAAGAAAATAATATTTTATGCAGATTTGCAAATGTGCCTAGAAGGGGAGTAAAAGGCGTCAAAAAAGTTCAATAAAGTTTATATATATAAAATTACTATAAAATGACTTCAATGAACTAAATTGGACTAATAAAAGTATAATTAATTTATTTTACTTTATAATTAATTTAAATTAATAAATAATCATTTAAATAAAAAGGTAGTTTTTATAAAATAACACAGTCTTTTTAACTATTCATCAAAAATACAATGTTTTCTGAAAAATATCAAAAATTCACCCTAAGATAATTTTGATATTCTGAATCCAAAAATGAAGTCCAATTGGAATAATAAAATTTATAAAATTTTAAAAATTGTGTATTACTCTTCATAACTACTTTTTAAACTGATATTTTGATTGATTGTGGGGTGCTAGAAATCGATGTTGTGTACAACGAAAACCATTTTATTATACAAAGAGAAACGTACTGTGGAAGCTTGGGGTGTTACATTCTTCCCTCCTTCAAATAATTTTTTCCCTCATAATTTCTATAATATTACTACATAAAATGAATTGGGGGGTTCTTCGTCATATGCTCTTCAGGATCCCACATTTCTTCTTCCATTTTTTGGTTTTTCCAAATAAATTTTACCAGATTAGTTTTCTTGTTTTTCAATACCTGTTCTCTTTTATCAATAATTCTTATAGGCTCTTCGCAATAAGACATATCATGTTACAATTATATTTATTCATTGGTGAGTACTTGCATTGTTTCAGGATTGTATTTTTTAATTGTGAGAGATGGAACACATCATGAACTTTGGAGAGGCTTGGCGGTATTGCCAAATAGTAATCTACAACTCCAATTTGTTATAGAATTTCAAAAGTTCTGATGTACTTGGTACTTAATTTTCCCTTCTTATCAAATCGTATAACACATTTCTTTAGAGATACCTTCATGAAAACATGATCTATTACCTAAAATTCCAAATCCTTCCTTCAGTTATTGACATAGCTATTTTGCCTACTTTGAGCTGCATTGATATGGGTTTGGATAATCATAACCTTTCCCATTGTTTCTTCTATAAGTTCTCAGCCAATGAGTTTCCTTCACCAACATCATCCCAACAAGATAGTGTGCAACATCACATTTTATATAACGCTTCATATGGTGCCATCTGAAATCTTGAAATGAATCTATTGTTATAAGAATATTCTACCAGAGGTAAATACCAATCCAACGTACCTTGAATGTCATATGTGAAAGATATGTACGTTTCATCTAATGATTGAATAGTCCATTCTGATTGTCCATCATTTTGAGGGTTCTAGGAAGTGCTCAAACAATTTTCAGTATCAAAGGATTTCTAATCACTTTTTTAGAACCTTGATGTAAAATGGGGATCACGATAAGAAACTATCGATAATGGTACCCCATGAAGTCTTACAACATCACTAATATATAGTCTTGATAAAGGTTCAAGTGGTAAATATTATCTTTTAGAAAGAATATGTGCTGACATGGAAAGATGATCAATAATGATCCATATTGCATTATTCCTTTTAGGAGACTTTGGTAGCCCCATGAAAAAGTCCATCATAATATCATCTCATTTCCACTCTGGTATTGGAAGAGGTTTCATGAATCCTCTTGGATGTTGTCTTCCTGCCATCTCCTATTGGATAATGATACATCTTGACATAATCAACAATCTCCTTCTTCATAATGTCCCAAGAAAAATGATCCTTCTAATCTCTTATATCATAGTGATACCAGGGTGTATAGAGAAATTAGAGCTATGAGCATCATCCAACAATTCCCTTTGTTGATAAGGTATATCGGGAACAAAAATCCTTTTCCCAAATTTCAAAATTCAATCTACATATATGAATTCAATCAATCTCCCATCATTCACAACATTAATTTTCTTTTGAAACAACTCACCATCAGTTTAAGAACATTTTATCGTTTCGAGTAAATATGGTTTGAAACCATTTGAAAAAGTATCCATGTTTCACATTCCATAATTAATCCCATATCTATATTTACTAGATCCATGAACATAAGATCCCTTTCAACTCTCATATTGTTCAAAACTCTATGATCATTTCTACTCAAAGCATCTTCCACTGAATTTTCCTTCCCAGGGTGGTAGTGTATAGTAAAATCATAATCCTGGAGTAGTTTGAGCCATTGCCTTTTCCTCATGTTGTGATATTTTTATGAGAAAATTACTGAAAACTCATGTGATCAATATATATCTCACATTTTTTTACCATAAAGATAGTGTCTCAATATCACTAGAGCAAATATTACAGGTTCTAACTCAAGATGATGAGTAGGATAGTTTTGTTCATGAGTTTTTAGCAGCCGTAATGCATAGGAAATAACTCTACCATTCTGCATAAGGACACAACCATGTCCTTTATTTGAATCATCACTATAAATAACAAACCCATCATTCCATGATGGTAGAGTCAAGATAAGAGAATTGGCTAATCTTCTCTTAAATTCATAACAACATTTTTCACAATTTTTTTCCAATAAAATTTATCCACATTAATTGTGATCATGGTTAATGGGTTATCCAATCGAGAAAAATTCTTAAGGAAATACATATAATAACATGCTAAACCAATAAAACTGTGTTCCTTAGTTATACTCGTCAGTGCTGGAAATTCCTAGATTTCTCTTTTCTTTGAACGGTCAACAGAGATTCCATCCTTAGAGACAATATAACCAAGAAATGAAATTTCATGAAGATAAAATTTACACTACATAAAAATCTCATATAATTTATTTATTCTAAGAGTCGTTATATAGTGCCCAAGTAATTTTCATGATCCTCGTAGATTTTAGATTATACCAAGATATCATCGATTAATAACACTACCAAGTCATCGAGATATTCCTTGAAAACTCTATTCATTAGATACATAAAAACAGATGGAGCATTAGTCAATCCAAATGGAATTACTATAAAATTGTAATTCCCATACCTGGTGCGAAATGCTGTCTTTGGAATGTCATCCTTTTTAACACACAACTGATAGTATCAAAATCGAAGGTCAATCCTTTAAAAAGATTCAGCTCCATGATGTTGATCAAATAAATAATCACGGTGAAGTAGGGGATACATGTTATTTATTGTTATAGCATTGATCTCCCAAGAGTCAATGCACAAACTCATAGACCCATCTATCTTGTTAAGAAAATGATTAGGGGCTCCCAATGGATAAACATTGTGGTGAATAAATCCTTTATTACTCAATTCCTCTAGTTGTTTCGTTAGTTCCACTAATTACATCGCATAAATTATATAAGGAGTCTTCGATATGGGCCTTGAACCAGTAATCAAGTCTATAGATAACTCAAATTCTCATTCAGGAGGATGTCCAGGTAAATCCTCTAGAAACACATCAATGTTTTCATGCACAATAGGTACATACCCAATGATAACATTCTTTTCCCTCACCCATAGCTATTTGTGTCCCTACATCTCCAATTATAGAATTTTGTAGAGAAGTTGGGGTGGATCTAGATGAGAATTAGATAGTGAAATTTTTCTTCTAAAGATAATGTATTCCTTATCATCATAACGAATTTTGACGTCCTTCTTCTTACAATAAATTTTTTCTTCATGCTCCGACTGCCAATACCTGCTAAGGATTATATCAAATTCAATATTGTTTATGATAATAAGATCAGAAGATAAAGCATGTTTATATTTCATAATGATAACTGATTAAAAAAATGTTGTTGAAATGATACTTCCCTTTGGATTTTTGATTGAAAACTCCCTTGTTAAGTCAAATTGAAAATATCTAACTTTCATGAAAAAATATGAACATATGAAAGAATGTGATGATCTAGAATCAAATAAAGAATTGCCTTATTTTGAGGAAATGATTAATGTACCTACCACCACATCATTAAAAAATTCAAGCTCATCGGTAGTGATAACATAATATTGGCCTTTCGCCCTTGTATGATTCTGAGGAAATCATCCTTGGAACATAGGAAATTCATTTTCATAATTCCCCATTTCTCTAAAATTTTAGAATTAAACATTTACAACCTATTTATTTCACTTGAAATCATTAGCTTGGTGGCCTTTTACTTCACACTTGTAACAAACTCACATCCTCTTCAGGGATGTACCAGGGCGTTTCTTCCCACATTTACTACTAGTTGGAAAGTCAACTTTCCCATTCATCCCCTTATTTAATTTTTTAGAATGTTTAGTAGATCTCTTCTTCTCTTTATTCCCTTTAAAGTTATAAGAAATAGTGAATTCATTTTCTGTTCTGATAGCACATGGGACTATATATTCATAAGACGAGAAGGATTGTGAAATTAATGATTGATGGAGAAATGGTTATAACCCATCAATGAATCGATCAATATTACTTACTGGGTTACGTATATAATTTGAAGCATGCCTTGCTCTCCTTGTAAAGTTAGCTTTATACATTGTGACATTCTCATCCTCCTTATGCCTCAGACTCAGAAATTGCCTTTCCATATCCACATTATGTTGACGATGAATGAATTTTTATATAAAAAGATCTTTAAGCTCCCTCAATTCCATATTTGACACTTCTTTATCCTCCTTTGTGTTTTTATTTAATGAAAACCATTTATCTTCATATCCTATGAGGCGATAAACTACCATAACAACATTTTCCATTTCGCTACTCCCAAAGTATGAAATATATTTATCGAAGGAACATATCAATTTCTCATCTACAAATGGATTTGTATTCCCATGTAATTTTTGTAGTTGTTTCCACATGAAGCGATCTAACATTGATAATCTGTATTGTGGATCAGGGTGCTCCATACGGGTAAGGTTATTATTCATAACCAGAGAAAGTTGTCCCAGTATAGTTATAAACTGATCAGCACCAATTTCTCAGCAAATCCACTATAATTGTCTTGTATATGAGGGAAATCCCTACATCGATTGCATGCATTGATATGGATTACATTCCTTCTAGTAGGCTTCATTTCTAAACAATGGCATACAGATGATTAGTTTATGAATCACAATACATAATTCGAAACATGTTAAATAACAAATATAAATTGAAAAATTTATTGAAATAATCCATGATCAAAAAAATATTTTCATTGGGGAAGTATTTACTCATAAATCCTTCATAATTGTTTTTAATGAATATGTGAAATATCAAAAGAATATCCCCAAGAGTGTTAAACCAGGTTTGTAGTAAGGCTTGTTGCCATTTACCAGGATACCCCATGTTTAGCTCAGAAAATTCTTGTTAGAGTTTTCACTCCTACATACCTATCTTCCAGAACCACATCCACATGTAGTATCTAGATCAGGATTTATTTCTTTGGAAACTAACAAAATATCTACCTTACCAAAATTATAGGGGATCCCTCTATACAAATCATAATGATTTATCATAGTGTAATTTTATTTAATCAGAATTATTCTAAATTTATTTTCCATTCTTTGTAGTAAACATTCTTTGAGACCAACTGTAACACCCCAACTCTAGTTACCCAAAGTCGGCACATTATTAAATACCATGGCATGATCACAAGAGATCATGTCCCTAAAGACCGATCACTTTAGTATCCTTGGAAGTACTAGATACATATATATGTTTTACATTACATTATGAAATGAAAATAAACAACATTTTTTATTTTTTGAACACACTCATATACCACAACCTATCACTATAACTCAATCACAATATACTTCTTCGCATCCTGGGAAAAATAAACCATAAGAATGGGTTGAGCTCAAATGATTAGTAAGGATAACAATATTGAAGAAACAATCACAAATAAGAATAAAAATTTAAGAAAATGTATAATTCTAAAACAAAATCCTTTTAAACTTAAACATAATCATAATATGGAAATGATAAATCAAATAAGTTCTATTTACTTATTAACATGGATACGATACTAGTCAAATAATCACATGTAATATCAATTACAAATTTTATATTGATGTAATGCATAATGCCAAACATCATAACCACATAGTAAAGGACTCATTCCAAGAGTACAAATAAAAATTTGTTCAAGTCCTTTATCCAAGACACTAATTTGTCTCACGAGACCTACCGATGCATCGAGAGGCTAGAGCTGGCCCTTCCCATCACTTACTATGTCTAATGCATTCCTCATATGGGAAGGATGAAACATAACAAAAAATTTCATCATAAAACTATCATACAAAATGTTAATACCTTAACCATAAACCATGAATGGTACAAAAATACCACATCCACAATCAAACATATCAAAAATCCTTTAATACAATATGTATGATCGTATCTTAATAAATAAACGTCAAACAATCATAAAATACAACAATGTATGTTGGCATAGATGAAATAAAACCAAAAACTATTTCAGTGATATATCTCTTTTTTCTTCGAATTAATTTAAAATTAAATAAAAAATTTATTTTATGAATAATCTTTTAATATTGTAAGTGAATCTTAGAACATGTTATATGTGTAGAAAATAGCTGCTCCCATAGTATAAGTTAAAAAACCATCCATTCTTTAATTTGATGAAAAGTTAATTAAGTACCTTGTATGAAAAAAGACGGAAATATTCCTTTCAAAACATATTATAAAATTTTAAATAAGGGTATAATTGAAATTTACCCATATTATAGTAAATAGTTAAAAAAAATTGAAATACATTTCTAAGAAACAAAGATTTTGATGACAAAGAGGTCCCAGTAGATACTCACGTACAAACAATCTCAGATAATAAAGAGATTGTAAAAATTAACCCTTACCTTGTACTATTCCTTAGTCGACAGTACGTTAACCTATAGTATAATGGTTAAATCAATTTTATTAAATTATAAAGGATCCACATACATAAATAGGATATCAGATATGATCCTCTAATATTTATTTGTTAATAATATTTCAGTATTATTATTGTTTCATGTATCAACTGATTCATTTTCCTTTATATGTTTTTTATGTAAGTCATGTTTGGTATGGATAGGATGTATTAGATTAATATCAAAAATGATATTAAGTTCATACAAATTATTGTTAATCGTTATATTAAAATTATTCGTGAATGGTTGTGATGGAGAATGAAATCTCATTGCGTCGTGGAGACGGTAAGCCGTACACACGCATGAGAGACAATATCATTCTATTGATTGTGAAATCATATGTATTTGGATGGAAAATTATATATAGGGAATAATAAAGAAGTTATATATATTATTTACTTCAATTATACTCAAAATTATTCCCATCCAAATAACGATGTGTTGAATAACAAACTGCACCATGATGTGGAGATGGTAAGCCGTAAATACGCACGTATGGTGACTTTTTCATTTATTGGATGGATAGAATAATGAATATGGTAGTACCATATTTAATATCAAATCTAACTATATATAATTTACTGGATTTACTATTTTGGTATGGAAACAACAATGAAAGGGGATGTGGAAGAAGAATATAACATTGAAAGAGGTGATGAAATAATTACCTCTTCTTCGGGTTCTTCCTTTTGATTTGAATAGAAGGGATCCATATGTTGGCTTATAGATCAATTTAATGAATCTATGTTGAATTTAGGGTAGTTTGGAGGTGATTTTAGCATGTGTCAGATGATCCAAAAGGCTTTGTAGGTGTGAATTTAAGGGAGGGGGAAGTACCGTTTTGTAAGAGAGGTGAGGGGAACTTTTTGAAAAGTTTGAAATATTAATTTATTATAAAATTATTTTCGTTTTATAATAGCTCCTAATGGATTTATTTAGAGGAAAAGGATGGTATGGGTCTAAAAAAGATCAAACAATAGGTTTTATAGATGTTTAGGTCACCATATTAACCTTATCTTTTATATTTAACTCTTACTTAAATATTTTAACATTTACTATTGTTTCTTATATTTTTATATTACATTGTGAATAAACATACTATAAAATGCCATAAAAACCTCATGTGGTTCATTAATGAAATATATAACATTATCTATGAACTTTTCTTGAATATCATATTTTTAGGAATATTATATCATTTAATAAAATAGTATTTGTTTTAAAAACATATTTATGTCAAATTTCACACTATTTAGTAGTTGTTTTATTGTGAAAGTCATAAAAACTTGATTAGTTCTAAAAAATACATTGAATAATTACAAACATGTCATATTAAACTATATAATTTCTGGATGGCATCAAATGATTCAATTTACATTTATCTTAATATTTATAATATAAATTATTTTAATCTTTCATCACAAGGTAATTACTGCATCATCATTCTATCATATATAAATTTAATTATATAATGACTAAAAATTATAAATAAAATATCACAATGAATGAAATATTTTTATATTTATAATTAATATTTTGAGTTGAATTTATATTATGTATAACCATATATTAATAATGGATTAGTCAATAAAATTTGAATGTATCACTTGTAACGCTTTATTAAATAATAAATAATAAATTTCCTAATCTAACCCAAATGGATCATAAAGGATCTTATTTTTGTCCTCAGGTTGATTTTTATCAATATAAACTTATTCAATATAATTAGAACATTTTTTGGGGTAATTATAATGTTATATTTACCTTTAATTACCATATTTACTTTTAATCATGGTGAATAAAATTCAAAAGTTATTGTTCACCAAAATTATTTTCATTCTTTTGAACCAAATTTTACTTAATGATGAAAACTGTGTCTGTTGGATTTTTGAAATTCAATTGATAGACGTGGTAAAATTACATTTTATGCAAATTTGAAAATGTGCCCAGAAGGTGGGTAAAAGGAGTTAAAAAGTTCAATAAAAGATTATATATCTAATCTTATTATAAAATGAATCCAATGAAAAAAATTAGACTAATATTGGTAGTATGTATCAATTTTTATTTAAAATAGATTTAAATTAACAAATAATCAATTAACCAAAAAGCTAGTTTTAAACAATAACGCTGTTTTTTTCACAATTCATCAAAATTATTATGTTTTCATAAAAATACTAAAATATCACCTGAATCCAATTTTGATATTCCGAGTCTGTTAAGAATTCCAATTTGAAAAATAATATTCATAAAATTTAAAAAAATGGGTGTTACTATTCATAACTACTTTTTAAAGAACGAGTTTGATTGTTCATGGTGTGATAGAACTCGAAGTTGCGTACAAAAAAATCTATTTTATTATACAAATAGAAACTTATTGTTGAAGATTATAGTGTTTCATTCTTCCCCCTTAAAATAATTTATTTCTAGAAATTTCTATAATATTACTACATCAAAATATTCAGGGGGGGGGGGGGTTCATCATATGTTTATCAAGTTCCCACATTGCCTCTTCCATTTTATTGTTTTTCCAAATGACTTTAACCAGACAAGTAGTACGTTTTCTCAAAAATTATTCTCTGGTATCATGATATCTGATAAGATCTTCTCAATAAGACAAATGAGGTTCTATTTCTGTTTCTTCATAGGTATATCATCCCGCCTTTTTAATACATATATTTTCATTACATTTTACATATAGAGGTTCTTTAAAGTCTAGTGTCTTGGAAATAAAGAACATAATACATGAAAACTATATAAAAAATTATTCTTAAACACTTGAAAGGATTCATCATTGTTAATAATAAGTTCATTATAGCATCTCATAACCTGGGGGCATATGTCAACGAAAAGGGTGAGCAGAAGGCCCAGTAAGGGAAACAAGAGAAACATTTTACATGTGAAATTGAGATACATCAAAAAAGTCATGATAAATAACTTTAAGGCATGAGAAAGTGATCATGAGGCATATCATAATAAAAATAATGTCTTTCATAACTTGAATATGTGGCTACAGAATTTATCTTAGACAATCATTTCCATATCACTAAGGTCCATCCCCAAGGTGCAATTAAAAATTTACCATGGTTATTCACCAAGGTATCGTTAAAATTGTCATCTCTAGAGATTAAGTCTTTACCCAATGCATTGTAGAGATATTAGGGTGCACATTTAATTTGACTTTATAATCATGTGATCCACATATATAATCATCAATAATTTCATATATAACCCATATAGAATAATAGAAATCAGTTTCATTTCATAGTCATAATTTTTTTAAAACTTCTTTAAAGACATGATATTTATGTCACTTTAAACCCACGGAAAAGGAAAGAGGGTCTCATGTATGTAAATTCTAGAATTGAAAATATAACATATTGATATATAAGTGAATAACCCTATATAATAAATAGTTTTGAGTATTCACCTAATAAAATAATAGAATTTGAGAAAAAGAGAGAGACATTTTGAGACAAAAATTCGACAGCATAACGACAATGTTGCAGGGTTTCAAAAAACATTGAAAAAAGAGAAGACATGGGTAAACCACTCATAAATTATCCATAAAATAGTATAGGGGTAGAATATAATGGATATATGAACATGGTGTTGAAATTTTAGTGACATACCATATGAAATGAAAAACATGAATGGAAGACAAAAATAAGATTTCTCTTATGAAAAATTTGGCACCCTAACCACGCCACATAAACATTCATAAAATGAAATGATGAGAGAAAGAAGGAGAATATCATCATATGAACATGAAAAGGACAGAAATATGAATATAAAAGAACACCCCCTAACCTAAGAACATGGGGATTACATGAAATGGCATAAATGAGAACACTTCAAAAGAATGTGAGAGGTAGGAACCCTTAACTTAAAACGTAACTCTTAAAACTCGACGGTCGGGACCATGAGGGCTTGTGGGTTCCTAGGGAGGACTAAATAGATGGTAATGAGACCAGAGCTTCGTTGTGGGAGAGTTGGGAGTGAAATGTATGAGGGAAGGGCTTGGTATTTATAGAAGAAGTGAGGAGACAAAGCATTAATATGCCAAGGGACACTCATCAGTGGTATTGGAAAAACCATGGGCTTTACCATGGTATTGGCCACACGGGACCCCTAATACCTTATCATACTATTCATAAGTAGACCATAATTATTTCATAATTATTACATCCTTAATGATGTCTTTAAACACCCGAAACTCAAAAAACGTATTTTCACTATTTAGTGAAAATTCTACTTTCTCAGAAAAATCCAAAAAATTCACCTTAACCAAATATCGATGCTCTGATTTCAAAAATGGAATCCGTTTTATGAAAATAATTTTCTAAATATTTTTAATTTAATTTTTAAATAAAAACACCATTCAGATAAAATTCAACTATTTCAGAAAAATCCCAATAATAATCCTTAACACAATATCGGTGATTTGATTTCAAAAATAAACTCCATTTTATTAAATTAATATTCTAAATATTTTTAAATTTATTTTTTAATGAAAAACACCATTCACCCTAAAAACTAATACTTTACCAATATTTTCTGAAATAGTTATTTACCTATTTTCTTGAATCACAATACTTAATGAAGGTGCCTGATTATATTAATACATTATTAACTGAGGTTACTTTATCAATTTGATGACATCACTAATCATAAGCGTAAAATCACTATACATAATTTACTATTCATCAATAATTAAGTTGATCTTATTAGACTCTAAATTTCATACTGAATGTAACTGTATACGACCATTTTTTGAAAATAATTACACATAATTAATTATTCAAGGTTTACATAAATACTTCTAAAAAAACATTTTTCTAAAATTCAATAATAAAATGCATAATATATTTATCCGGACATTTAAAAATTCAAAAACATTACCACAAGAAGAAATCACAATTTTTATATAAGTCAAACGATTACACATTGAAACTATGGTCTCGTTACATAGCCCCTTATAGCACCAGCATAGGACCTAAGAGTAAAGTGTGCTAGGGTGGTAGATTCTTATGGCGGCTCGACCAACATTTCCCGAGTAGTGATTTCTATCATCATGAACTTTTCGCGACGACAATTCCATTCCAACATCACACGATGATGTTCATCTTGGGTTTGGTCTAGAGTAATGCCCAATGGTGATACCTCCTTCTCATGTTCTATAAGATAGGCTTCGATTGGCCCAAGATTACTGGATGGGGCCATAAAATCATCTTTCTATATTAATCAATCAAGTTTACATGTATTTTTAGAAAATAATCGCAACATTTAGTTTCCAACAGTCATATTGAACAATGGTCATATAACAGTCGAAACCCAAAGGCCTTATTTTAATTATACTAATTTCATTATATTAAAAAGTTTGGTTTAGTATAAAATAAAATAACACACAATGTTAAGAAAAAATTTATTAAAACTTTCGGGCCGTTATAATCTCCCCCCCTTAATAAATTGCATCCTTGCAATTTTAAAATTGGGCTTGGAAATTTCGTTGAAAGTCAAACATCAGAAAAAAAGTCAGTAAAACTATTACATTAAAAGAATGAAAGGGAAGTACAATGGTCACCCGAGTTAACCCATACTAGGATACCATGTAGGAAAACATGGATATGGAAGAGAAAACAAAGGGTCATATTCTGATTGAGAGTAATAGAAAACATGATTAAGAGAAAATTAACCACAAGAAGATCACAAACATAATATGTGTTAAATGGTCTTTGATTATCCAGTAAGAAATGTAAAACAACAACATTTTTGTTTTACATTCCTTTTAATAATTTTGCAGACTTCATTTACTACATAAAATAAAAACGTAAGGACATATACTTACATTTATGTAGATTTTCATACCTTAATATGTTTCCACCAAGACTAATTTTTTCTCCAAATAATGAGCATTCAAAAAGAGTTGGTCTCATCTAGGGTACAAGAATGATCTTCTAGAGAATCACATAATCCACAAAAGAATAACTATATTCTTCCCTTGATTTTAGTCATTAAATAAAACAATAATTGTTTTTATGAGATCAAATAATCCCCAAAAAGGATAATCCTTTACCAAAAGAAATATGTCTATTAATATCCAAAACTCAACAAATGTACCCAAAGTTCCAGAAAGACCATTCAATACACAACCATCCTCAAAATTCTTCAGAATAATCCAAAGTAACTTTGGATCCCATAACTCAGAAGGATTTAATCACATAGTCTTCCCCAATAAATCGTAAAATTTATCTCCAAATAACATCCACTACTATTAAAGTCTCATTCTAATATTTAATTAACCTATTCAAATATTCATTATGCTAGGTTCATCATTTTCCAGAAATAACCCAAATCACCATATGTCCACAATAAATACATAAATTCTTACCAAAAAATTCTACCATTCCTCCACAATTTAAATCTTGTAGAATTTTATTTCCCTTAGGTAAATAGTACTCCAAAAGAGAAAACATCATCCAAAATAACCATTATCATTTAATCACTTAATCATTATCTTATAAAAATGATATCCATTTGATAAAACATAGGTTTCAAAAATTAAAATATTCATGATCTATAAAAATTAATGGTGCATTAGTCAGTCCGAAGGGCATAACAACAAACTAATAATTCCCATATCTTGATTGGAAGGCAGTTTTTGGAATATCATCATTCTTCACCCTTAATTTATGATAAGCAGAATGAAGATCATTCTTAATGAAGAATTGATTCCCATGATGTTGGTCAAATAAGTCATCAATTCTTGGAAGAGAGTATTTTTTCGTTACTGTGATCCCATTCATTTCTCTTAAATCATTGCATAGGTACATCGATCCATCATTCTTCAACACAAAGAGAACTGGTGATCCCAAAGGAGACACACTTGGTCAGATAAACTCATTATGCAATAGATCTTTGTGTTGTTTCTTTAATTACTATAGCTCTACATTTTCCATCCTTTAGGGGGTCTTTGACATCATATGAGATCCAGGTAAGAGTTCAATGGGGAACTCTACCACTCTTTCTGGGGGAGGTCCAAGAAACTCCTCAGGAAGTACTTCAACGTATTCCTAGATGAAGGGGACATTTTCTAAAAGAATAAATACTTCATGGAAAACTTATTTCATTTATGATATTTTTAACTAAAAAATACTTTATGTCTTAAAACATCATGCTTAGACAATTACATTTTTCTATAATTGTTTCATAATGATTCATAAAAAGCTTGGATTAAACCAACATATCCTCTAGGAGTGTCATAACCAAAAGTGCAACAAGTCTCGTTGTCATTTACTAGTCCCCATTTGAGTCTAGTTCAAAGTAGTGTTTTTGGGCTTTACCCCTATATACATCTATGCCAAGACACCTCTACCAGCTCGTTTCCAGACTGGGATGTATTTGTTTGATAAACCACTTAATCAAAACTCTCCAAAATACCAGAAATATTTCCTATATTTAAATTTTTCTATAGGGTTCTTCCAAATGTTTTCATATCCTAATTTCCAAAAACAACTAAACTATCCTTTGATATCAGCTATAGCATCCCTCTTTTTTAATATATAACTTTTCATTACATTTTACATACAGAGGATCTTTAAAGTCTAGTGTCTTGGAAATCAGGAACAGAATACATGAAAACAATATAAAACATTTTTATTAAACACGTTAAAGTCTTATTAATTGTTCATACTATGTTCATTACAACATCTCATAACCTGGGAGCATACATCAATGGAAAGGGTGAGCAGAAGGCCCAGTAAGGGAATTAAGAGAAATATTTTACATGTGAACATGAGATACATCAATAAAGTCATGATAAATAAATGCAAGAGAAAGATATCACTAGGAATATCATAATAAAAATACCGTGTTTAATTACATGAAGATGTGGCTACAACATTTGACTTAGAAAATCATTTCCATATCACCAAGGTTCATCCCCAAGGTGTCATAAAAATTTTACCAAGGTTATTCACCAAGGTATTGTTAAAATGGTCATCTATAGAGATTACGTCTTTACCCAATGCATTAGAGCTCTATTAAATAAAAACCTTAATTTGAAATTATTATCATGTTAGAGAAATATATCATCATCAATAATTTCATAAATAACCCATATAGAATAAAAGAAATGGGTTTCATTTCAATGTCATATCATTTTAAAAACTGCTTTAATGAAGCGATCTTTATGTAACTTTAAACACACAGAAAAAGAAAGATGGTCTCATGTATATAAATCCAAGAATTTAAAATATAACATTTTGATATATATGGTAATAACCCTATAGAATAATGAGATTTGAGAATTCACATATAAATAATAATTTTAAAAAAGAGAGAGACATTTTTAGATGAAAATTCGGCAGCATGACAGCTATGTTGCAGGGTTTTAGAAAACATTCAAAAGAGAAGGGACATGGGTCACCCCTTCATAAATCATCCATAAAATAGTAGAGGGCCAGAATATAATTTATATAAAAACATATTAATGAAATTTTAAGGACATACCATATGAAATGAAAAACTATAAAGGAAGACAAAAATAAGATTTCTCTTATGAAAAATTCAGCATCCTAACGACGTCACATAAAACATCAAAAAAATGAATTGATGAGATTAAATATGTTCTCTCATCATGTGAAAATAAAATGGCAGTATGATGAATATAGAGATCATAACCCAACATGGAAAAAAGGAACTTGAAAGACTGGACATGAAAGTAGTACTTTGAAAATAGGAAGAGTGAAAGAATCCCTTACAAAAATTCGGCAGCCTAATGGAACCACTTAAACAATCATAAAACAAAATGATGAGAGAAAGAGAGGGTATCTCATCATATTAACATGAAAAGGATAGTAATATGAATATAAAATAACACCCCCAATATAAGAACATGGGGCATAAAAGAAATTACATAAACGCAATGCTGGTAATAACCTGCTAATCTAATAAAACTGTGTACCTCAGTTAAACTCGTCAGTGATATAAATTCTTGGATTTCCCTTGTCCTTGAAGTTTCAGCATGGATTTCATCCTTAAAGATAATATTTTCATAAAAAGAAAATTCCTGAAGCCAGAATTTTCACTTGTTAAACTTCCCATATAATTCGTTTCTTCTAAGAGTCTTTAGAATAATGCGCAAGTAATTTTCATGATCTTATTAGTTTTTAGAGTATACCGAGATATAATCAGTAAATAAAACTAAAAAGTCATCAAGATATTCCTTGATAAATCTATTAATCAGATCTAGTAAAATAGAGGGTGCATTAGTCAGTCCAAAAGGCATTACTTTAAACTCATAATGCCTGTATGTGTATAAAAATTCTGTCTTTGGAATGTCTTCTATTTTCACGCAGAAATGATGGTATCTAGATCGAAGGTCAATATTTGAAAAAAAATTGAGCTCCATGAAGATGATCATATAAATCATTAGTGAGTGGTAGGGGATACTTTTTATTTATTTTTATAGCATTAACCTCCCAATAGTCAATGCACAACCTCTTAGATCCATCATTCTTTTTAACAAAAAGAATATGGGCTACCCATGGAGAAACCCTAGGGAGAATAAATCTTTTATTACACAATTCCTCTATTTTTTATATAGTTCCACTAATTCCATAGTTTCCATTCAATAATATGTCATTGATATGGGTCAGGAACCATGAATTAATTCAATAGAAAACTCAAATTCTAATTTGGGAGGATTTCTAAGTAAATCATCTAGAAACACATCAATATATTCTTGTACAATATGTACATCCACAATTGGAGCAATCTTTTCATCACCCCTAACTATTTAACTCTCAAATTCCAAAATAATAAAATTTAGTAGAGCTACTAGTGGTGGATCTAAATGAGAATCATATCATGATGTTTCTTCTCTAATCATAATATATTCCTTATCATCATCAAAAAATTGTAACCTCCTTCTTATTAAAATAAAATTTCACACCATGGTCCAAAATCCAATCCATGCTGAGGATTATATAAAATTCAATCATGGGTATGAAAATAAGATCAGCAGATAAATCATGTTTATATTCTATAATGGCATCTTATTGACAAAAATATGATGCAATGATACTTCCCTAAAGAGTTTGTATTGATAACTCCCTTGGTAAGTCAAATTGTAAATATATAATTTTCTTGGAAAACTGGGAAAATATAAATGAATGGGATGATCCTGAATAAAATAAATCATTTCTTAATTTTTAGGAAATGATTATTGTACATTCCACAACATCATTGGGAACTTCTCCCTTAGCAGTAGTGATCGAATAAGATTGTCCTTACTCCCTTGTAGTTTTTTGAGGTAAGGATCCTTGACACATAGGAAATTCACTTACATAATGCTGCTATTCACTACAATTGTAGCATTCAAAATTGATATCCTCTTTCACTTTCTTGCAATCATGATCTTGTTGGCCATTTTTTCCAAACTTGTAACAAACTCTCATCCCCTTTAGGAAAGTACTCGGGTGTTTCTTCCCACATTTACTAATGGGTGGAAAGTAAACTTTCTCCTTCTTCTCCATATTTACTTTTCTAGAATGTTCAGAAAATCTATTATTATCTTTCTTCTATTTAAATTAATAATACTTAGAGATTTAATTTTCTATCTTGATAGCACATGAGACTATATCTCTGTACGATTATAAAGATTGTGAGACTAATGCTCGATGGAGAAATGGTTTTAAACCATCAAATAATTTATCAATATTACTTATTGGGTTACATATATAATATGCAACATTCTTTGCCAACCTTGTAATGTTATCCTCATTCTTTGCGACATTATCGTCCTCCTTTTTCCTCAGACTCATAAATTTACATTCCATATCCAATTAATGTTCATGATGAATCTATTTTTCTATGAAAATTTCTTTTATATCCCTCCATTCAATATTTGATACAACTTCATCCTCTTTTGTGTTTTAAATTAATAACCATCATTAATATGAATCTCTGGGGAGGTGATAAACTGCCATGAAAACCTTTTCCCATTTGATACTCCCCAAAGACTAAAATAGTTTCTCTAAGGAACTTATCTTTTGTTTCAAAAAAATGGATTTTTAGTCCCACTGAATGTTGGTGGTTGTTTCCTAATGAAGCGGCGTGACATTGATCCTCCACGCAGGGGATCTAGGTGCTTCATATAGGTATGGTTATTATTCATAACCTGAGTGAGTTGTCCTAGTATGGTTATAAGATGATGAATACCAAATTAATCACCAACTCAATTATAATTATCATGAGTTGGAGGGAAATACCTACATGGATTACGTGCATTGATACAATTTTCATTCCTTCCACTAGGCTCCTTTTTTAAACAGATACAAACACTTGATTAGTTTATCAATCACAATAAATAATTCAAAACATGTTAAATACGTAACATAAAATAAAAAATATATGCATTTAATCCATAATCATAAAAAGGATTTCATTGGGGAACTATTGACTCATTAATCTTTAATAATGGATTGTAATGAAAATGTGAATTATCCTACGAATATCCCTCATGATTGTCAAACCAGGTTCACAGTAAGGCCCGTTGTTGTGTACCAGGATACCCCAGGTCAATCCTGAAACACCTTGTTAATTTTTTTCAATCCTAAGTACTTCATTTCCAGAATCGTGGCCACTTGTAGTATCCAGACATGGATGTATTTCTTGGAAAACACACAAAATAATTACATTAAAAAAATTATTGGGAAGTCCTTCTATACTAATCCTCAAAGATTATCTTAGGGTAATGTTATCTAATCAATTCTTTTCTAAATATAGTTTCCAAGGATTGTTCTAAAATTCTTATGATACCAACTGTAATGGCCTGACCCCAGTTACCCATAGTCGATACGTTATTACATAACATTAGCATGATCACAAGAGATCATGTACCAAAATACTGATCAGTTTTGAAGACTTGAAAGTACTAGATTCAAAAATAAGTTTTAATTTACATTAAGAAATGAAAATAAACAACCTTTTGTATCCTTTTTACACAATAATATTTCATAGAATATCCCTTCATTTCAATCATAAAATACTTCTTCGCATATTGGAAAAAATAAATCACAAGAAAGGGGTGACCTCAGATTCTTAGTAAGGATAACAATATAGCAGAAACTATCATAAATAATCATATAAATTTATAGAAATGTATAAGACTAAAATACAAGCCTTTTAAGAATAAACATAAAAACATTATTGAAATGATAAATAAAATAAATTTGATTTACTTTATCACATGGATAATCTACTAATCAAACAATCACATGTAATTTCAATTACTAATTTCATAATGATGGAATTTATAATTCGGATATCATAACCACACAGTCAAGTCCTCGTGCCAAGAGTAAAAATAATTTTTTTTCAGGGCCTAGTTCCCAAACACTAATTCATCTCATGAGACTTACCAATTCATAGAGGGGCTAAAGCGGGCCCCTCCAGTCACTTACTATGTCCAATGCATTCCTCATATGAAATGGTTGAAACAAAACATAAACATTTATATTAAAAAAAGCATACGAAATGTTAATACTTTTACTAAAAAACCATGAATTGTATAAAACTTGCAGATCCACATTCAAACATTTCACAAAACCATCAATAATATATAGATTATTATATCTTAATAAATCAAATTCAAACAAGCGTAAAATCCAACAAAGGTTTTTGACATAGATGAAATCAATCCAAAAACTATTTGAGTGAAATATATCATTCTTATTTGAATTCAATTAATATTAATGAAAACATTTATTTTAAAAATATTCTTATAAGCTTGTAAGGGAAGCATCAAATGTGTTATAATGGCGAAAAATAGTCACACCATCCGTATAAATTAAAAAACATTCATTACTTAATTTGTTGTAATGGTCATAAAGTACCTTGTATGGAAAATGACAGGAAGATTCATTTCAATTTTTTTAATAAAAAGTCAAAAAAGGGTACATGTTACTTTAACCAATATTCTAGGAATTATTATGAATGTTTTGAAATAAATTTTTAAGAGAGACAGATGTGGATGATAAAGAGTTCCCAGTAGATACTCACGTGTAAACTACCTCAGATAATAAATAGATTGTAAAAATTAAACATTTACTTATAATCTTACTTAGTCATGTCTACCTTAGCCTCCTGTATAATGGTTAAATAATTTTTATCAAATTATACAGGAACATCATACAGAAATATGATATCATATCTGATCCTCTAATATTGCTTTGTTAATAATATTTTAGTAGTATTATTGTTTCGAGTGTTAAATGATTCATTTTCCTTTATATATTTGTTTATGTAAGTCATGTTTTTTATAGATAGGATCTATTTGATTCATATTCATAATGATATTATGTTCTTAAAAATATATTATTAATCATCAAATGAAAATTATTATGGAATGGTTATGATGGAGAATCAAATCTCATCGTGTCGTGGAGACGGTAGGCCATACGTACGCACGAGAGCCAATATCATTATATTAATGGTGAAATAATATGTAATTGGATGGGTATATTATATATACAGAATATTTAACATGTTATATTTATTATTTTCATTAATTATACTCATTATTATACACATCTAAAAAAATAAGTGTTGAATAACAAACTACACCACGACATGGAGATGATAAGACGTAAGTACGCACAAATGGTGAATTTTTTCATTCATAGGATGGATAGAATAATGAATATGGTTGAACAATATTTATAATTACATATAATTAAGTATAAGGTATTGGAGTTATTATTTTTGTATGGAAAAAACAATGAAAGAGGATGTGGAAGAAGAAATGAATTTTGAAAGAGGTGATGAAATAATTATCTCTTTATCAGGTTCTTCCTTTTGATTTAAAAATAAGGACTCCTTTGGTTGGATTTCAGATCTATTTATGTCTTATATGTTGATGTTAGGGTAGTTTTGAGGATATTTGAGCATGGATGGATCGATCCAAAAGGATTTGGATGTGTGAATTTAAGAGAAGGGGAAGTACCCTTTTTTAAGAGAGGTGAGAGGCACTTTAGAAGGAGTTTGAAATACTACATTATTATGAAATTATTTTTGGTTTCTAAAAGCTCCAAATGGATTTATTTCATGGATATGGTGGGGATGGGTCTAAACCCTTTGAAACAATAGGTTTTATACATGTTTTAGTCACCATAGTAACCTTATCTTTTAGATTTAACTCTAAGTTAAATAGTTTAACATTTACCATGTGTTCTTGTATTTTTATATTACATTGTTAGTAAACATACTATAAAATACCATAGGAACCATAAGTTGTTAATTATTTAAATATATAACTTTATCTATGTCCATTCCCAAAATATTTGATTTTTAGAAATATTATATCGTTTAATAAAATATAATTTGTTTTAAAAACTAATTTAGGCCAATTTTGACACTATTTAGTATTTGGTTTTATTGTGAAAGTCATAAAAACTTAAATAGTTAGAAAAAATACATTGAATCATCAATAACATGTCATATAAACATAGAAAATTCGTGGATGTAATCAGAAGCTTCAATTTACATTTATTTTCATATTTATAATATCAACTATTTTAATCTTTCAATAATAAGGCAATTAAAACATCATCATTGTGTCATATATAAATATAATTATCTAAAAAATAAAAATTATAACTAAAATATAATGATGAATGAAATATATTTATATTTCTAATGAATATTTATTGTCAAATTTATCTTATGTATATCCTTATATTAAAAATGGTTTACTTAATAAAATTAGAATTTGACACATTTAACACTTCTTTAAATAAAATATAATAAATGTCTTAATCCTACCCAAATGGATAAAAAAGGATATTACTATTTAATTAAGGTCGATTTAGGTCAAAATTAAAATATTGAATAGAATTAAGACATGTTTTGGAGGTAATTATTATATTAATTTTACCTTCATTTACACTCTGCACTTTAAACTGTGGAAATAAATTTCAAAAGATACTATTCACCGAAAATTATTTTCATCATATTGAGCCACAATTTAATTACTGATGAAAACTGTATCTGTTGGATTTTTGAAATTCAATTAAAAAAGGCATTAAAATTACATTTTATGCAAAATTTTAAATATGCCTAGAAGGTGGGTAAAAGGCGTTAAAGAGTTCAATAAAAATTTATTTGTCTAATTTTATTATAAAACAACTCAAATGAACTAAATTAGACTATTATAGGTATTATGTATATATTTTGACGTTAAAATAAATTTATATTAAAAAATAATCATTTAAATAAAATGTCAGTGTTAAATAATAACGCTGTGGATTTCACTATTCATAAGAGATATTTAGTATTCAGAAAAATACAAAAAATTCAACCTAAGATAATTTTGATATTGTGAATCCAAAAATGAAGTAAAATTTGAATATTAAAATTTATAAAATTTCAAAAAGTGGGTATTACTTTTCATAACTACTTTTTAAACGACTAGTTTGATTGGTCGTTGAGTTTCGATGTAGCGTACAATGCAAGCAATTGTATTATTTAAAGAGAAGTGTACCATGGAAGATTGGCGTGTTACATTCTTCCCTAATTCATATAATTTCACCCTATAAATTTCTAGAATATTACTGCATAAAAATATTTGGGGGGTTCTTCATTATAATTTCCTTTGGTTCCCACATTGCCTCTTCCATTTTATGGGGTTTCCTGATAACTTTTACAAGACGAGTGTTCCCGGTTCTCAACACTTGTCCTCTAATATCAATAATTATAATATGATCTTCACTATAAGATATATCAGGTTCCAATTCTATTTCATCATAGGTTAGTACATGCATTAGGTTAGGTAGGTATTTTATCAACAACGATATGTGGAGCACATCATGAAGTTTGGAGAGACTTGGAGGCATTTCCAAATGGTATCTACAAATCCAATTTGTTCTAGAATTTCAAAATATTTGATGTACATGAGAATTAATTAACCCTTTTTACTTAATTTTATAACACCCTTCTAGGGATATACCTTCTTGAAAACATGATCTCCTACCTAAAAGTCCAAATCCTTCTTTCGATTATTGTCATTTTTTTCCTACTTGGAGTTGCTTTGATGTGGGTTTGGATAATCATCACCTTTTCTATTGTTTCCTGAACATGTTCTTGGCATAAAATTTTTCTTTCACCAAAATCATCCCAAAAAGTTGGTGTGTGACATATATTTCTATATAAGGCTTCATATGGTGCCATCCGAATACTTGAATAGAAGATATTGTAAAAGGAATATTCTACTAGATGTAAATACTGATCCCACATAAGTTGAAAGTCCTGTGAGAAAGATCACAACATGTCTTCTAAGGTTTTAATAGGCTATTCTGATTGTCCATTAGTTTGATTGTGGTAGGATGTGGTAATTGAAGTTCAATATCCAAGGCTTTCTGAATACTTTTAAAGAATCTTGATGTAAAACGGGGATCGTGTTCAGAAACAATCGATAAACTTACAACATGAAGTATTACAAATTCATTAATATATAGTCATTCTAAACGTTCAAGTGGTAAATATTCTCTTATAGTAGAAAAATGTGCTGACATTCTAAGATGATCAAAAGTGACCTATTTTGAATCATTCCATCTAGGATTGTTTGGTAGCCACATGACTATAAGCCTATGACACCAGAAGCTAAGATCCGGTGCATTATTTTAATACATTGGCATGATTACAAGGAATCAAGTCCCCAAGTACAGATCAATTTAGCAGTTTTGGAAATAAATTACATACATGAACATCACATTACAATTTCAAACATAAAATACGGCATAAATAGACCTTTGAGAATGCCATTATTCCCTTTAGCATAACCCTATATATCAATCATAATACACTTCTTGGAATCCTGAAAAAATAAAACATAATATTGGGGTGAGATCAGATGCTCAGTAAGGGTAAATAATTTACTAAAAACATTCATAAATAAGCATACACAATGAAGGCAATGTATAAGAATAAAACACAAGCCATTTAAACATAAACGTCAGCATAATATGGAAAAGAAAAATCAAATAATTCCATTTAGTATTTCACAAGGATATTCTACTAGTCGAATATTCACATGAAATATCAATAGATTATTTCATAATGATGGAATGCCTAATATCATACATCATAACCACATAGTCAAGGCCTCATGCAAAGACTTCAAATAAGATTTTGTCAAGGCTTGTGCTAACACACTATTTGTCTCATGAGACTTACTGATGCATCAAGGAGCTATAGAGGGCTCCACCTATTACTTAATAAGTCCAATACATTCTTTTAATAAAAATTTTGAAACATTATATAAACATTAAAATTAAAACTAGCATATGAAATGTCAATATTTTAACCATAAACAATGAATGGTATAAGAATTGTACATCCACAGTCTAATATAACCCATTAAATACAACATGGAATATTGTATTATAATAAACCAACCTCAATGAAGAATTAAATACAATTAAGGATATTGACATAGATTAAAATAATAAGTAAAACTATTTTAGATAAATTTCATCTTTTTCTTCAAAACATTTAAAAGTCACACTATTTATCAAAGAAGTCATTTAAAAAAGATTTCTGAATCAAAGTGTCCCATACAAATTAGAAATTTTTTAAAAGAATTTTAATTTAAAAACATTCATGTCTATATAAATAATTCCTTAAAACCATTTTTAAAACATTGAAATCAATGAGAAATATTTATAAGAATAAACCATTAAAACATTTAAAATGATATTTTAGTTAAAGAGTTACTAACAAAATGAGAGATACATGAATACAAATAATTGAGGAACAAAATTAATAAATGCTTTATAATGCCATGATAATAAAGTTTTTCTTGATATAATATATCAAAGGACAGTATATACACCAGATATAAGTGAATTGGCACATAATAACAATGAAGTCTCAATATAATGTAAATTGAGACAAAATCTCTTATAAAGACAGTATCCATAGATTAAGGAAAAATCAATGACATAATTATGTGTGAAAAATAAAACTACACCAAATATGATTGGATATTTAGTGTAAATCATTCATTTGGAAATCACACATATTCTTGTCAAAACAAAACCAATGACTGGATGTTTAACTCAATGAATGGAAATTGAGTTAAGATTACCCTTATCAAGTTATATAAATGACATGAGAATTTATCAATGGAGGGACAATTTTTATCAAAAGTAAATCCACACAAGGGGAGTGGAAATTAATACATAAATAAATAAATAGTGATTCCACAAATAATATTGGAGTTAAATAATCAATGAAGTATGCATAAAACCCATTGAGTGGAAATTGAAAATAGAAATTCCCATACCAATTTGGTGACATAAAAAACATACACCCCTTAAAATAAGTGTTATACAATGAAGATGTAAATAACCATATATTAAATTATAATACACAATGAATACAGTCAAGGGTAGAATATACACCATACAAAAATAAAATAGTGGAAAATATAGCCTGAATCTCAAGGGAATAAAAAGTGAGATTAAAACCCATTACATTATACATTTCCTTAGTAGAGGGTACGTTATCATAGAGTATAATGGTGAAATAGTTTCTATTAAATTATAAAATAACCATAAACATAAATATTATATCATATATGATCTTTTAATATTTCTTTTTTTGTAATATTTCAGTAGTATCATGATTTGGGCTGTTAACTGATTTGTTATCCATTATTTGTTTTTTATGTAAGTCATGTTTGTTATGAATAAGATATATTAAATTCATATACATAATGATATCAAATTCTTAAACATTATTTTTAATCATCAAATGAAAATTATTCTTGAATGGATACGATGGGAATTGAAATGTCATCGCTTCGTGGAGACGGTTAGCCGTCCGTACGCATGAGGGACAATATCATTTTATTGACGGTGAAATTTTATGTAATTGGATGTTATATTATATATAAATAATAAATAAAATGTTATATGTATTATTTATATCAATTATACTCATTGTTATACCCATCTAAATAATGATGTTTTGAAAAAAAAACTACACCACTTCATGGAGACGGTAAGTCATATGTACGCACGTACGGTGACATTGTCATTACTAGGATAGATGGAATAATGAATATAGTTTGAACATTTTTATAGTAAAATTAAATAAAGTATAATGTATTGGAGTTATTATTTTGGTATTGAAAAAAACAAATAAAGAGGAAGTGGAAGAAGAAAAGAACTTTGAAAGATGTGATAATTTAATTACCTCTTCTTTGAGTTCTTCCTTTTGATTTGATCAAAAGGGCTCCTTAGGATGGTTTTTTGATAAATAAATGGACTTTAGGATAAATTGAGGGTATATTGGAGGATATAAGAACACTTTTGGGAGGATAAAAAAGGGGTTGGAGGTGTGATTTAGCGAGAATGTGAAGTACCTTTTTATAAGATAAGTGAGGGTCACTTTAGGAAAAGCATGAAATATTATTTTATTATAAAATAATTTTCGGTTTATAATGGATCAAATGAATTTATTTATATTATAAGGTAGTTATGGGTCTACTTAATATAATCCAATAGGTTTTAGATAAGTTTAGATCACCATAATAACCTTATCTTTTAGTTTTAACTCTTAGTTAAATAGTTTATCTTTTTCCATGTCTTCATGTATTGTTATAATAATTGGTTAATAAATATATTATGAAATGCCAAGAGAACACCAAGTGGTTCATCAATGACACATATATAATTATTTTATTATTTTGGATGAACCTTATATTTTTAGGAATATTATACCATTTAATTATATTTAAAAAAAAAACATAGTTATGTCCATTTTGACACTATTTAGTATTTGGGTATTGTGAAAGTAAAAAAAACATTAATAATTATAAAAACATACATTTAATCAAACATAAAATGTCATATTCACATATATAATTCTTTTACTTCATCAAAACATTCAAATAAAATTGATTTTAATATTTATAATATGATTTATTTGATTCTTTTATTAATAAATAGAATACCACATCATTATTATGTAATATACAAATATATATATTATATGTCTAAAAATTATAAATAAAATATAATTATGTAGGAAAATTTTTTATCATTAAAATGAATATTTATATTTGAAGATTTCATTTATATAATCCCTTATAAAAATGTTTTACTAAAATATACATCCTAATATAATTTTTGTCATTACATTAAATTAATTAACATAAAATGTCATTATCACTTCAATGTGGCTACATTCAGTCCAAAAATTGACCCATGTATTGCCATGGTTGGACATGTATCATCCAATAGGGTTAGAACTTGTGTTAGGGTAATTTAATATTATATAATATTTTTTGTTACCCTTATTTACCTGATTTACCTTTAAACCATGGCAAGTTAAATATTTACCGAAGTAACTATTTATAATGTATTGAAATAAAAGTTACCTACTTAAACAATTTGATCCACATGATTCCAAATATGAAATACATTTTTACAAATTCAAAACAAAGGAGTTGTAGAAATTAATCCAAAATTAATTCCCGTTGTTGAAACCAAAAAGTGAGTTTTTAAGAAGAAAAAACTATCAAAAGATTAACATGTGATTATGTACAATTTAAATGGGAAATTACATCAAATGACCAAAATTATATTATATGATAAAAATATAATATAATGATACTTTAAAATCACACAAATTTATAATTAAACACTTTAATTTATTTCGATTAAAACACTGTTTTTAATTAAAATTTAGTAATTTCTACAATTCATCAAATTATGACAGTTATCATAAAAGTACAAAAAATTTATCCAAAAAATTTTTTATTTACCAATTATAAAAAAAGAAAATTAAATTTCATAAAATTTAATATATGAAATTGTAAAATATTGGATTTAATAAGTGTTCACCATTAAAAGGCAGAAAAAACTGTATTTTTTTGAAAAAATATTTCTTTTATCAAAAAATTTATTTTTTCTTCTTATTATGTAATTGTAAAAAAATAATGGATGTTAAATTTATATGGAATATATATATAATTTAAAATGTGGTTATTAATATTCATAAACACTTTGAAAACAGCTAGTTTGATAGGTAATGGTGCGCTTGAACTTGGTGTTGTGTACATCGAACGTTATCATATTATTCAAAGAGAAATGTACCATAGATGCATTGGGTGTTACATTCTCCCCTCCTTCAACAAATTTCATACTCACATTTTAAACATGGTATTGAAAACCATGGGGTTTGACATTTTAAAATATCTTAGTTGAAACCCCACATCGAAAAATGGATAAATGAGGCCCCTAATTTAAAATAATGCTAGGTATGGATGTCACCAGAAATAACACACACTAGGGTTCCATGTAAGAAAACATGGATTTGGAAGAAAAAATAAACCATCATGTTTTTATGGAGGGTGATAGAGAATATTATTAGGAGAAATTTATCAATCAGAAATCTATAAATCTATGATGATCTAAGGGTCCATTTGATTCATAATAAAAGAATGTGCTAGAAATTGTTTGGGTATGATGATCCTTTTCCTATTGTTTTAGAATTAATTTAAGTAATAGAATAAGAAAACAATAAAAAATACATAATTTACATGTAGAGTTTCATCAACTACCACAAACTGGTCTTTTCATTAAAATACGTGTATTCAAGATGAATTGGTCACACCTGAAGCACTAGAATCAACTTATAGGTAATCACATAATCCAGAAAGGTGAACTATATAATTCCCTTCTCTTCAGACATTAACCAAAACCCAAATGGTTAGTACTATATTAGATGACCCCCCAAAAGGTCAATCCTTTATAGAAAGAAATACTTCCCTTAATCTCTAAAATTAAACAAACAATACACAATATTCAACAGACCATAAAATAAAATCTTTTCCTCAATATTCTTCAAAATAATATAAACTATTATTGAAAGACAAAATTCAAAAAGACTTGATCACATAGCCTTCCATGAAAAATCATAACATTTATTTATAAATAACATCGAATACTCTTAAATTTACATAAATAAAAGTTATTATCCTAATCACATATTCAATATGACCGGTTAATAATTTCCATAAATATCCCAAATCTCTATAAGTAATCAATGAAATCATATATTCTCCCAAAATAAAAAATCACTATTACTCCTCAAATAAAATCTCGATAGTCTTCTAATTTTTTTAGGCATGTAGTGTTCCCAATAGAGTGAAAATCTTCAAAAATAAAATTTACGAAATAATCACCATACAATGTTTCTATACTAAAGATATCCATTTGAGAAATCATAAGATCCCAAGATCAACATATTCTTGACCCATAAAATAATTTAACCAAAAATAATTAGTCATATAAACTGGGGACTTTACGTAGTCCAGTGGTAGGTGAAAAATCCCAACCACACTTTGGTTGTGCGTTCTATTCTCACAGCATTGTCTGAAACAACATACTATCACAGGTTCTGATTTTTGTCCTTTAAAAAAAACTATATTATTTTATAGCATTACCAAAAAATGAGTTAAATTCCTCAAAAATAACCATAACATATTTTAACCAAAAATTTAATCTCATACTTCCCATTTTCATCCCAAAACGTTATAACCTGCAATTTCCACTAATTCATGGATAATATAAACCCAAATTGTTCTTTATAACTATATCCACAAAATAAATGAGAATTATTCAACAAATTGAATTTTCACATAACAAACTGTAGGGTTACACACACAGGGGAAAAGTCTTCAAATTTATTCCTTTCCACAAAGAGCATTAATACATTTAAACATTTCACCATCAATTTATTTCAACATAGGATCTTCCTTAACCTAGAAGATATCCTAGAGAATAGGGAATTGACTGTGGTAAAGCCAGGTCAACTATATTAATAAAAAATGATTGCAAATGGATTCTTAGGATCATTTTTATTTTCTTCCATAGTAACCTTCAAATTTTCTTGGAAATTGTTATGTCTTTTTTCCCACACATAAAGCATTTCTTTATTCCAATAAGACACTTTACTCAGTGTATCTGTCCATGTTTCCTTCATGATGGAAATTAATCATTCTTTAACCCATGTTATCTAATGCTGGGGTTCTTATCATTCCCCATCATTCTATTCTTTATTGTGTTCGGGAGCTGGTTAATGTATATGTTGTTAAACATATTTTTTGGAAAACTGATTTGGCATGAACATTATATCTTTTACGCCTAAAAAAATTCAACTTAGATGCTCATTTCCACCACTGTACCCATCGTTTACGTCATGTTAAATGTTACTATGACTTCCTTGGAATCCAGCCATTAACTAAAACAAGAAAGCATATCGTGAGTAAAAAATTTTATAAAATCATTTAGAGAATATCATGACACATTATTTTCAATCATAAAACACCTTAGAATTAACCAATGTTTTTATTCTAATATTATATTAAAATCCTCCAAATTGGGTTTTTAATGAAATCGTGAATTATCTTATGAATATACCCTGGGTGTGTCATAACCAAGAGTGTATCAAGTCCCGTTGTCTTATAACAGGATACCACAAGTCACGCCCGAAACTCCATGTCAGAGTTTTTAATCATTGGTACATCAGTACCAGAGCCTCCTCTACCTTCTCGTATCCATAAGGGGATGTATTTCTTTGAAAACCCAAACAATATCTACATTTCCAAAATCATTGGATATTCTTCTATACAAATCCTCAATGTCTATATTAGGGTAATGTTCTATAATCAGAGTTGTCCTAAATCTAGTTTCCATTGTTATTTATAAACTTCCCATAATACCAACTGTAATGCCCCGAACCCAGAATCCCAGAGCCGGTGCATTATTTTAATACATTGGCATGATTACAAGGAATCATTTCTTGAAAGACCGATCAATTTATCAATATTGGAAATTGATTACATACATGAACTTTAAATTACAATTTCAAACATAAAATATAGCATATATAGTTCTTTGAGAATTCCATTATTACTTTTATCTTAATCCTACATATCAATCATAATACACTTCATGGAATAATGGGAAAAGAAAAAATAAGAATGTGGTGAGCTCAGATGCTTAGTAAATGTATATAATTTAGCAGATACTTTCAAAAATAAGCATAAACATTGAAAACATTGTATAAGAATAAAACAATAGCCTTTTAAACGTAAACATCATCATAATATAGAAAAGATAAATCAAATAATTACATTTAATAATTCACATGGATACTTTACTAGTTGAATAATCATATGTAATATCATTAGCTAATTTCATAATGATAGAATTAACAATTTCGATAATCATAACCGTAGAGTCAAGGCCTCATGCCAAGACTACAAATAAGATTTTGTCAAGGCCTTGTTCAAGAAACTTGTCTGTCTCATGAGACCTACCGATGTATCCAGGAGATATAGTGGGCTCCACCCATCACATAATATGTTCAATGCATTCCACATATGAAAATGTTGAAACATATTATAAACATTTTTATTAAAACTTGCATACGAAATGTAAATATTTTAACAATAAACCATGAATGGTAAAATAATAACACATCCACAGTCAAACATAACTCATTCAATACATTATAAAATATTGTATTATAATAAATAAACCTAAATCAAGAATAAAATACAATTAAGGTTATTCAAATAGATGAAAATAACCAGTAAAACTATTTGAGATAAATATCCCCTATGTCTTGGAAACATTAAAAAATCACAGTATTTATCAAAGAAGCAATCTAAAAAAGATTTTTTGAATTAAAGTGTCCCATAACACTTTAAAACATTTGAAGGGTATTTTAATTTAAAAAAAATCATTTCCATATAAATAAATCTATAAAAATATTTTTAAAACATGGACATTAATGAGAGTGATTTAGAAGAATTAATCATTTAAACATTTAAAATGATATTTTAGGTAACGAGTTCCTAACCAAATGAAAGACGATTGAATACAAATAATTGTTGAATAACATTAATAAAAACATTATAATATCATGATAATAAAGTGATTATTGATATAATATTTCAAAGGGTAGTGTAAATAACATATATAAGTGAATTTGTGCATAATTACAAAGAAGTGTCAATAGAATGTTAATTGAGACTAAATACCTTATAAAGATCATATACATAGATCAAGGATATATTAATGACATAATTATGTGTGAAAAATTTAAATACACTAAATATGATTGGATATTTAATTTAAATCAATCATAGGGAATTCATATATATTCTTGGAAAAACAAAACCAATGATAATGATTTTTAACTCAATGAATGCAAATAGAGTTAAGATTACCTGTATCAAGTTCAAATAAATGACATGAGAATTTATCAGTGGAGTGATAATGTGTATCAAATGTATATCCACAAGTGGAGAGGAAATTAGTACATAAATAAATATATAGTTATTCCACACATAATCATGGTGTAAAATAATCAATGATGTATAAGTAAAACCCATTTAGTGGAAATTGAAATTAGAATTTTCCTTACCAATTTACTAACTTATGAAACATAAACCCCATGAAAGAAGGTTTATACAATGAAGATTTAAATAAACATAAATTAATTTATACTTCACATATAATACAATCATCGGTAGCACATACACCACACAAATGGAAATAGTGGAAAATATAGCATGAATCTCACGAGAATAAAAAGTGAGATGAAGACAACTTACATTTTAATTTTCCTTATTAAATTGTACTTTATACTCTTTTATAGTTGTGAAAAAATTGTTATTAAATTATAATAGAACCATATACATAAATATGATATCATATATGATCTTTTAATATTTATTTTCTTATAATATTTCAGTAGTAACATTATTTCTGGTGTTAACTGATTTGTTTTCCTTTATATGTTGTGCTACATTAGTCATGTTTGGTATGGATAGAATATATTATATTCATATACTTAATTATATAGAGTTCTTAATTATTTTTTTTGATAATAAAATGAAATTGTTTCTTGAATGGCTACAATGTGGAATGAAATATCAACACGTCATGGAGATGGTAAGCCGTATGTACACATGAGTGACAATATCATTCTGTTGATTGTGAAATTGTATGTAATTTGATGGTATAGTATTTATAAATAATCATTATAATGTTATAATTATTATTTACATCAATTATACTAAATATTATACCCATCTAAATAATGATGTGTTGAATAAAAAACTACACCACGACATGGAGACAGTAAGCTGTAAGTACTCACGAATGGTGACATTATCATTAATAGGATGGATGTAATAATAAATATAGGTGTACCATATATATAATAAAATAAAAGTGTGTATAAGGTAAAATATTAATTATTTTTTTATAAAAAAAACAAATAAAGATGAAGTGGAAGAAGAAAAGAACATTTCCATCAGTTATAAAGTAATTACCTCTTCTTCAGGTTTTTCTTTCTAATTTGAACAAAATGGATCCTTAGGTTGAATTTATGATCAATGTATGGCCTATAGAATGAAATGAGGGTAGTTTCGAGGATATATTAGATGGTTTTGTCTTAGAAAAAAGTATTTGGAGGTGTGATTTTGAGATAAGTGGAAGTACCATTTTATAAGAGAGGTGATGTTCACTTTAGGAAAATATTGAAATATTATTTTATTATAAAATAATTTTCTATTTATAATAAATGAAAATGGATTTATTTTTGTTCTAAGGTTGGTATGGGTCTAAATATTCTCAACCAATAGGTTTTAGACAAGTTTAGGTCACCATATTGAACATATATTGTATTTTTAAGTCTTAGTTAAATAATTTATCTTTTACAATGTCTTCTTGTATTATTCTTATAATTTGTTAATAAAAAACTATAGAATTCCAATAGTACCCCAAGAGACTCATTAATGATATATATATCATTATATTCGTCTTTTGGCCAAACCATATATTTGTAAAAATATTATATCATTTTATAATATAGTATTTTATTTAAAAACTCATTTATGTCAATTTTGGCACTATATATTTTTTGGTTTTTGTGAAAGACACAAAAACTTGATTACTTCAAAAAAAATATAGTTAATCAACCAAAAAATGACATATTAACCTATATAATTCATTTATGGCATCAAAACATTCATATTATATTTTTTAACATTTATAATATAATTTGTTTTGATTCTTTAATTAATTAGGAAAATACTACATCATTATTGTGTCATAAAAAAATAAATTTATTTTTTTACAAAAAATTATAAATAAAATATCATGATGTAGAAAATATTTTTATCTTTCATATGAATATTTATACTCTAATACATACATTATATAACCCCATATAAAAATGTTTTACTAAAAGTTAATGCTTATTTTATTTTTGTCATTATTTTAAATTAATTAATATAAAATGCCATTATCACGCCCATGTGGCTCCATGGGGTCCCAAAATCGACCCAAGGATACCCATGATCGAACATGTATCACAAAATAGTTTTAGAAAATAGGTTTGGGTAATTTAATATTATTATAATATTATTTTTTACCCTTATTTACTGGATTTAACATTTAACCATGATAAATAAAATATTTACCAAAGTAACTATTCATAATTTCTTAAAAATAAAATTTACCTATTTAAAAAATTTGACCACCTGATTCCAAATATGAAATAAATTTTTTCAAATTCACTACAAAGAATTTATAGAAATTAAATGAAAATTAATTCCCGTTTTTGAAACCAAAAAGCAGGTTTTTAAGAAGTAAAAACTATCAAAATATTGACATGTGTTTATGTACAATTTAAATGTGAAATTATATAAAATGAACTAAATTATATTAAATTAGAAATATATAATCTATTGATACATTAAAATCACTCATATATATAATTTAACACTTTAAAATATTTTTATTAAAAAAGTTGTTTTTAATTAAAATTTTGTACTTTTCACTATTCACCAAATATTAATGTTATCAGAAAATTACCAAAAATTTATCCAAACTAAATTTTTTATGTCCCACTTCTAACTATTAATTTAATTTCATCAAATTTAATATATTAAAGTTTCAAATATTTCATTTAAAATTGATACGCAATAAAAGGCAGAAACACAATATTTTTTTGAAAAATACTTTTTTTATTGAAAAACTGAATTTGTATTCATATTATGTCTTTGAAACAATTATAATGGATGTTAATATTTTATGGGATATATATAAATTTAAAAATATGTTTATTACTATTCATAAACTCTTTTAAAAGGTCATGTTTTATAGGTCATGGTATGCTTAAACTTGGTGTTGCGTAAATCACATGTTATCGTATTATTCAAAGAGAAACGTATCGTGGATGATTGGGGTGTCACAATGGAAAATTACATTGTAATAAAATCCCATTTCCAATCAGGTTTGCGAAGAGGTTTCATGAGTCCTCTACGATTTTTCTTCCATCTTTCTCCTGTAGGAAAATGATACATGTTGACACATAATAAACAATTTCCCTCTTCCTGTTGTCACACAAAAAAAGTTCCTTCAAATATCTATACATCTTAGTGCTACCAAGGTGTATAGTGAAATTGGAGCTATGAGCATCATCAAAAAATTAAACTATTAGATTAGGTATATTAGGACCACAAATCCTTTTCCCAAATTTCAAAATTCAGTCTTCACATACGTAGTCAATCAATATCCCATCATTCAAAGCATTATTTTTATTTTGAAACTTCTCATCATATGTTTGAGATCTTTTTCAACCTCTTAGTATAGATGGTACAACAACCATTTGAAAAAGTATTGATGTTTCACTTTCCAATATTATTTACATATCCATATTTACTAGATCCATAAATATAAGATCCCTTTCAACTGTCAACTAGTTTAGAACTCCATGAATCTTTATGCTCAAAGAATCGACCACTTTATTTGCCTTCCATTGGTTTTAGTGTATTTTGAAAACATAATCATTGAGTAGTTCAAGCCATCACCTTTGCCTCATGTTGAGTTCTTTATGTGAGAAAATATACTTCAAACTCTTGTGATTAGTATATATCTCACAATTTTCACCATAGAGATCATGTCTTAATATATTCAGAGAAATGATTACAGCTGCTAAATCAAGATTAGGAGTATGATATTTTTGTTCCTAAAACTTTTGCTACCGTGATGCATATGCAATAATCTATCATTCTTCATAATGAAAACACCAAGTCCTTTGTTTTAAGCATCACTATAATTAACAAAACTCATCATTCCTCGATGGTAGATTCATGATATCAGCATTTAATAATCTTCCCCTCAATTATTCAAAACATTCTTCACACACTTTTTTTCCTAAAAAATTTATCCCTTTACGTGTGATCTTGGTTAATTGGATAGAAAATCGTGAATGTTTTTGGATGAAATATTGATAATAACCATCTAATCCAATAAAACTATGTACATCAGTTATACTCATCGGTGTGGGAAATTCATGGATTTCTCTTGTCTTTGATGGGTCCACATAGATTCCATCTTTAGAGATAATATGTCCAAAAATCGAAATTTCCTAAAGCCAAAATACACACTTGATAAACATCCCATATAATTCATTTATTTTATTAGTCTTCAGAATAGTGTGCAAGTGATATACATGATCTTAGTATATTTTAGAGTATACAGAGATATCATCAATAAATAGCACTACAAATTCATCAAGATATTCCATGAAAAATATACTCATTAGATATAGAAAAATAGAGGGTGCATTATTTAGTCCAAAAAGCATTACTGTAAACTGGTAATTCCTATACCTGGTTTGAAAAGATGTCTTTTGAATGTCTTCCTTTTTCACACTCAAATAATGGAATCCAGATCAAAGTTAAATCATTGAAATTTTTTGATCACCATGAATTTGATCAAATAAATCATCAGTGCGATGTAGGGGATACTTGATATTTATTATCATAGCACAGATCTCCCTATAGTCAATTCACAAGATCATAGATCAATCTTTTTTATTATAAAAATAATAGGGGCTCCCCATGGAGAAACACTAGGGTGAATAAATCATTTATTACTCAATTACTCTAGTTGATTATTTAGTTCCACAAATTCCATAGTATCCATTCAATACGGGGTCTTTGATATGGCCATGAACCAAGAATTAAGTCAATGGAATCTCAATTTCTAATTCTGGAGGATGTCTAGGTAAATTATCTAGAAACACAACAAAAATATTCTTGCATTATAGGTACACCACCCATTTGAACATTCTTTTCCTCACCCTTAGATATTTCCCTCCCTTCCTTTCCAATAATTGAATTTAGTAGAGCTATTAGGGGCAGATCTAGATGAGAATCCAATGGTGATGTTTCTTCTCTAAATATTAGGTATTCCTTATCATCAACAAAAATTGTAACCTCCTTCTTTTTACAAGAAATTTTTTCATCATGTTCCGAATGCCAATCCACTCCGAGGATTATAACATATTCAATCATGGGTATTACAACAAGGTTAGCAGATACGGAACGTTTATATGCCATAATGGTTACTAATTGAAAAATCATGGTGGAAATTAATCTTCCCATAAATGTTTTGATTGACAACACCCATGTTAATCCAAATTGAAAATAGATAATTTTCATGGAAAACTAGGAAGATATAAAATAATGTGGTGATCCATAATCCAATAGAGCATTGCATAATTTTAATAAAACATTTAATGTACTTACCACCACATCATTAGGAACATCATCCTCAGTAGTAGTAATCGCAAAATATGGACCTTTCTTACTGGGCCTTTTCTGAGATTAGTTTCCTTCGCAATATTGAAATTCATTTTCATAATGCCCCATTTCTCTAAAATTGTAACATTCAACATTTACAAACTATTTTATTCCATTGCAATCACAATCATGGAGGCCTTTTCTCTACACTTTTAATAAAATCCCAACCCCTTCAGAGAAGTACTGGGGTGTTTCTTCTGACATTTACTACTGGGTGGAAAGTCAACAATCCCATTTTTCCCCATATTCCATTTTCTAGAATGTTCATAAGATCTCTTCTTCTCTTGTTTCTCTTTAATGTATAATAATTAGAGAATTCCATTTCTATCTTGATAGCACATGAAACTATATATTCATATGATGAGAAGTATGGTGAGAATAATGGTCGACATAGAAATGGTTTTAACCCATAAAAAATAAATCAATATTACATCATAGGTTAAATATATAATCTACAACATTAATTTTCATCCTTGTAATGTTGTCCTCATAATTTGAAACATTCTCATCCCCCTTTTTCCTGAGACTAAAAAATCGACTTTCTATATCTTCTCGATGTTCTCGAGGAATGTATTTTTCTAATAAAATCTCTTTAAATACCCTCCATTCAATATTTGATACTTCATCATCCTCCATTGTGTATTGAATGAATGACCACTATTGATCTGCATCTTCTATGAGGCGATAAACTACCATGACAACCTTTTCCCTTTAGCTACTCTCTAAAGCAGGAAATAATTTCTCTAAGGAATGTATCCATTTCTCATCTATAGATGGATTTTCATTACAATTAAATGTTGGTGATTGTTGCCTCATGATATGGTATAACATTATCCTCCTCATTGTGGATAAGGGTGCTCCACATGTGTAAGGTTATTATTCATAACCTATGTGAGTTGTCCAAATATGGTTATTAGCTGACGAACACCAGATTCATCACCGGCTCCACTATAATTATCTTTACTAGGAGGGGAATCCCTACATTCCTTACGTACGTTGATATAGTTTCCATTACATCCATTATGCTCCATTTTTAAATAATTACATTTAGTAGATTAGTTTATGAATCACAATACATAATTTCAAACTTGTTAAATACCTAACATTTATTGAACAGTTTATACTTATAATCCATAATCCAAAAATTTTTTCATTGGGGAAGTATTTACTCATAAATTCTTCATAATGGTTTGTAAATAAAATTTAAATTAACCTAGGAATATCTCATGGGAGTGTCAAACAAGGTGAGCTGTATGGCCCGTTGTTTTGTACAAGGATAGCCCAGGTCTAGCCCGAAACTCCTTGTTAGAGTTTTCAATCATAGGTACATCTGTGCTAGAAGCACATACACTTGTGGTATCCTAACAGGGATGTAATTATTTGATGACTCAAAAAATTTATTCATTACCAAAATTCAAGGGAAGCCCTTCTATATTAATACATAGTGTTTATCTTAGTGTAATGTTCTCTAATCAGAGTTTTTCTAAATCTAGTTTCCATGGTTGGTACTAAACTTCTACTGATACCAACTATAATGTCTCGACCCTAGTTACCCAGATTCGATGCATTATTACATATCATTTTCATGATCAAAATAGATCAAGTCCTGAAAGACCGATAAATTTATTATCCTTGGAAGTAATAGATACAAACATAAGTTTTACATTACATTATAGAATAAAAATAAACAAAATTTTGCCTCTTTTAAACACACTCTTATCCCTTAACCTATCCCTTCTGGTCAATTATAAAATAACACTTCGCATCCTGGGAAGAATAAAAAATACAAAAGGGGTGAGATTAGATGCTCAATAAGTATACCAATATAGTGAAAATATCATAAATACCTATATACATTTAAGGAAATGTATAAGACTGAAACACAATCCTTTTAAATTTAAACATCATAATAATATGGAAATGATAAATCAAATAAATTCCATTTACTTTTTCACTTGGATATTCGACAAGTCTAATATTCACATATAATATGAATTACTAATTTCATAATGATGGAATGCACAAAATGAGACATAATAACTACTTATTCAAGGCCTCATGCCAAGAGTAAAAATAATTTTTTTTCAAGGCCATGTGCCAAGACACTAATTTGTCTCATGAGACCTACCGAAGCATCGAGGGGCTATAGAGGGCCCCACCCATCACATACTTCGTCCAATGCATTCCCTATATGTACTAGTTGAAACATAACATAAACATTCATATTAAAACAAGTATAAGAAATGGAAAAACTTTATGCATAAATAATGAATGGTATAAAAATAGAACATCCATATTCAAAAATATCACAAAACCTTCAATACAATATGTTTGATTGAATCTTAATAAATCAACTTTGAACAAGTGTAAAATCCAACAAAGGATGTTGACATAGATGAAATCAATCCAAATACTATTTGAGTGAAATATCTAATTATTCATTGAATTCATTTTAAATTAAATGAAACATTTATTTTGAAAATATTTTTTAATCTTTTAAGGGAAGCTTCAATGGTTTTATAATGGTATAAAAAAGCCTCACACACCATATAAGTTTAAAAAACATTCATTCAAATTTTTTTTGTTAAGGTCAAAAAGTACCTTGTTTGGAAAAAGATGGAAATATTCATTTTAAAACATTTTATAAAAAGTAAAACAAGGGTATAAGTGAATTTAACCCAAATTCAATGTAATAGTAATTTTTTTTTGAAATAATGTTTTATGAAACACTATTGTGGATGATAAAGACGTTCTGGTAGATACTCACGAATAAATAACCTTGGAGAATAAAGTGATTGTTAAAATTAACCATTACCTAGTACTTTTCTTTAGTCGAGGGTATGCTAACCTCTGGTATAATGGTTAAATCATTGTTATTAAATTATATAGTTACCAATTACATAAATATGATATCATATATAGTCCTCTAAAATAGCTTTTCTAAAAATATTTTAGTAGTATTATTGTTTCGGCTGTTAACTGATTCATTTGCCTTTATATGTTTTGTAACATATGTAATTTTTTTATTTATAAGATGTATTTAATTCATATCCTGAATGATATTATGTTATTTATCATTATTCAAAATAATCAAATTAATCTTATTCTTGAATGGTTACAATGGGGAATGAAATCTTATCGCGTCATGGAGACGGTAAGTCGTGTGTATGCATGAGAGAAAATACCATTATATTGATTTTTAAATCATATATCGTTGGATGGTATATTAAATATTAATAATCATTAATATGCTATATTTATTATTTAAATCAATAATAATCATTATTATACCCATACAAATAATGGAGTGTTGAATAACAAACTACACCACGACGTGGATATGGTAAGTCGTACGTACGCACGTATGGTGACTTTGTCATTCATAGGATGGATAAAATAATGGATATGGTTGTACCATATTTTTAATGACATTTTAGTATGTATAAGGTACTATAGTTATTATTTTGGTATGGAAACAACAAATAAAGCGGAAGGGGAAGAAGAAAATAACTTTGAAAGAGGTGATGAAATAATTGTCTCTTCTTCGGGTTATTTTTGATTTGAACAAAAGTGCTCCATAAGTTTCTTTTTAGATCTAATAAAGGACTCAATGTTGAAGTGGGGGTGTTTGGTGCGATATTTGAGCATTGGTTGGCTGAGAAAAATGGATTTGGAGGTGTAAAAATAAGAGATGGGGAAGTACCCTTTTATAATAGAGGTAAGGGGCACTTTAGGAAAAGTTTGAAATATTAATTTATAATAAAATGATTTTAGGTCTCTAATAGATCCAAATTGATTTATTTAGAGGATAATGTTCGGATAGGTTAGAATCCTCTCAACCAATAGGTTTTATCGAAGTTTAGGTCACCATATTAACCTTATCTTTTAGATTCAACTCTTAGATAAATAGTTTAACATTTACCATGTTGTCTTGTATTTTTATATTAAATGCTTAATAAACATACTATAAAATTCCAAATGAACATTAAGTGGTTCATTATTGAAATATATAACCTTTCTAATTCTTTTTTTGGAATCTTTTTTTGGAATATTATATCATCTAATAAAATAGTATTTGATTTAAAAACTTATTTATGTCAATTTTGACAATATTTAGAATTTGGTCATTGTGAATGTCATAACAAATTTATTACTTCCAAAAAATAAAAATAAATAATAAAAAACATGTCATATTCACCTATAAAATATGTGTATGGAATGTAATGTTTCAATTTACATTTATTTTTATATTTATAATATCAATTATTTTAATCATTCATTAATAATGAAGTTACTGCATCATCATTGTGTCATATATAAATTTAATTATTTAATGTCTTAAAATTATAAATTAAATATAATTATGAAGGAAATATTTCTATATTTATAATGAATATTTATATTTGAATTTATCTTATGTATTATCCTATATTAAAAATGGTTTATTTAATAAAATTTGAATTTAACACATTTACGATTCTTTAAATAAAACATAATAAATTTCATTATATAACCAAAATGGATCCAAAAGGATCTTATTATTATACTAAGGTTTATTTTTGTCAAAATACACTTATCCAATAGAATTAAAACATGTGGTGGGGTAATTATATTATTATTTTTGACCTTTAATTACCCTATTTACCTTTAATAGTGGCAAATAAATTCCAAAGTTCCTACTCACCAAAATTTATTTTCATACCATTTAACCACATTTAAAATAATGATGACAACCGTGTTTGTCAGAATTTTGAAATTCAATTCACAGTGGTGGTAAAATTACATTTTATGAAAATTTGCAAATGTTCCTAGAAGGTTGGTAGAAGATATTAAAAAGTTCAATAAAATTATATATATATATATATATATATATAAATTTATTATAAAATGACTCCAATGAACTAAATTGGACTAATATAGGTATTATGTATCTATTTTTACTTAAAAATAAATTTAAATTAAAAAATAATTATTTAAATAAATTGCGGAATTTAAACAATAACGAAGTGTTTTTCATTATTAATCCAAAGGGATTTTTTTTTCAGAAAAATACCAAAAATTCAACCAAAGCTAATTTTAATATTTAGTATCCAAAAATGAAGTCCAATTTGAAAAATTAAATATATAAATTTTCAAAAAGTGTGTATTACTATTTGTAAATAATTTTTAAACGTCTAGTTTAATTGGTCTTGGTTTGCTAGAACTCAAAATTGCTTACAACGTAATCTATTGTATTATTCCAGGAGAAATGTACCGTGAAAGCTTGGTGTGTTATAAGAATAATCTTTCATGTATAGAGATACACCATAATTTGTGTATTATGTAAGTTATTTGTTGTCATTGCGAAGAAAAATACAGTCATTTGGGAATGAATACATTCTTTTAGAGATCTTACCCATAGAGGGTTGCATTTGTTTGGCATCGTATGTTCAGATTGAGTGTTCATTATTTTGTGGGACCATGTCATTCAAGAGAGTATTCAGTTCTATAAAACTAGTTTCACTCCATCAATTTCCCACATTAAAATTGAACAGCTACATTATGGATGAAAATACTATATATTTAGTTCAACCGGCATACAATGGTTTCTTTTCACAACATCTTATCTTCTCAAAAAATTGTAGGCAATCACAATGTTCATCATCAACATTCATTGTCATTTCCTCAATATGGTCTTCATCATTATTGACATCTATAATCCGATCCTCTACATGGTCTTCTATATTGTCTACGCATGTAATCATGTCATATTTTCCATATAATGCACTACAATCCCAACCACTAGCTACATTTTCATTTCCCCAGGTTTTTTCCAACATTTATAACATCAATAACATCTGTGATAGATCAAGTGTTCTTAAAACTCCTCTCAACTAATTACCCTTTAATAAAGATAGTTTAAACATGAATAATGGATTTGATAATGGTCAAATGAATGATCTTTTTTAAACATGATATCCTCTTTCAATCCATCATCATACTCTTGTGTCAGATGATTGACATTCATCCATTATTTGTTAATATCCATCCAATTTTATTTAGTAATATATATAAATAATAAAATAAATATATATATACATTCACACTTTGAAAAATATCCAAATTATAAAAAATTAAATTCATCATTGTCATATTATATCATTTCCACAAATTCAAAAAATGTTAACAAATTTTTAATGAATTTAACCTCATATCATACATCTAAAATTATAAAAATTCCTTCTTATAAAGAAATTTTCACACATGGTTTAAAAAAAATAATGCATTTATCAAAATCCCCTTTTAATTTAAATAACAAAAAATCATACTAAAAATGAAAATAGAATAGAACCCATATTTAAAAAAATTCATAATAATTAAAATTCTTTTTATTCCATAATAAATGTAGTTTCAAAATCATTTCACTCAATATAAAATCATTTTACATTCAAAAATATTCTTTTCCAAACACAAAACACAATTCAATGTTCTAAAATAGGATATTATAGAAAAACATACAAGAATTATAATATAATGCACTATTAATGTTTAAATGATTTGGAAAAATAATATAAAATTAAAATTTATGGTCATCCCAAAGATAAGAAATCATGGAATCAATAAATATCCCATTAAAGCATGAATCTGGCCACATATTGTTCTTAGATGTTGAACACTTGCGAAGATTGAGATCATACATAAGGGGAATATAATTTTTCATGTTCGCAATATGGACAATTATTTCAATGATTTTATCAAGTATGATCTGAGTTTGAAGTTAATCGCACATAATTTGGGGTTATATTGGGTGTTTAAATCCTCCCTGATATGGAGATTGCTATTATGCCTCCCAGAAATCTCTAACTCATTCAAAAACTGCTCCAACTCTTTAAAAAACCCAATCATGACAAATAAATATTTAAACCTATTGGAAACATTGTCATTGACATGATTCCTCTTTCAACTAATGGATATATTTTCATAAATCTTTCGGTATCCAATAAAATAAACCACCATCAATTATTCTTCAACAACGTTCTAATACATCAATCACCATCACTGATTATCAAAAAAATACAATATAAAACATTTCCATCGATCATAGTAATTAGTATTTAATTAACCACTAATCATATAAGAGACAATTCTAAGTATAGGAAAAAGGTTATTAATCAATATTACATTGTCAACCTAAAATCTAAATCATATACCTCTATTATCATAGAAATCATTGATATATCTCTCAAATTTTAGTGATTCTATGAATAATATAAATTTATCTGCAAAAATAATATCTATATACACAAATAATTTATACTCTTTTGAACTTTAGTCCGACGGTAGGGATGACGGGGGAAGTGACTGTGGGGGTGGGTGCATCAGTAGCGGTGAACATGGGAACAATGAAGGTGGAGGTAGGGACAACAAATTAGGGGGAGGGGGGAAGTGGAGGAGGTGACATTGGAGAAGAGGAAGGGGGTAGAAGAGGTGGTTGTGGGAAAAAAGGAATCATAGGTTGTGGTAGAGTTGGAGGTATTAATGGCCAGGGTGGGGAAAAAGGTGGCGGAGGAAGAGGTGGAGGTTACTGATGAAGCGGTTGTAGGGGCGAGGCAGGGTAAGAGGTGGAAAAGGTGGATATGGAGGAGTTGGAGATATTGGTGGATGGGAAGGGAGAGGTAGAAGTGGGGAAAAATATGGTGGGGTTAGTTGAGAAGGGGGAAATGGTGGCGAAGGTGGAGGAGGCAATGACAAAGGCAGAGGCAGAGGTAGAGGTGGCAGTGATAAAGGCAGATCTCGACTTCTACAAAACATTGAGGCCTGAGAAGAAAGTTGATCTACTAGTTTTAAATTTATAAAAACATGTAAGGATTTTATATGCTCTTTTTTGAAGTGTAGACAAATGATAATTTTATCAGTGCTAAAATATAAAGAACTGATAAAAAAACCTCTATCGGTGCTTTTTTTATCATTGATAAAGGTACCCCTTTATCAATGAAAAGAAGAAATAATAAAACATTCCATTATAATCACTATAAAATATATCGACGCTAAATCATGTCTTTTTCATCATCATTTTAGTTATGATAATGGGTTATCATTATTATGAATGTTCAGGAATAGAGTGAGAATGACCTTAATAATTGTTGAATAAAATCAAAGTGTAGCATATTCAAAGAACATGACACTTGAAATGCCACCAAAAATGAATGTGACCAACACACCACAAGAAAAACTATTAGAAGACCCAAATAAAGGATCAAGGACCATATAAAATTGACCAAATTCCCATAAACACCACACTATTAAGGAAACAATGACCTGAATGACAGCTGCTGGCTCGGAGGATCTTGTGCATTTGATTGCATCAATGAGGCTCACCGACAACACACCACTGGAGTTAATCAACATGAACATTAATTGCATTGGGGGTTTTGACACGCCCATCAGCATCATCAATCAAAGGATTAAGGCCACCCCAAATGTCCATCCTCTGAGGTATTAGTAACATCATTTCATTTGCAGTACAATTCAACTTCAACATCCCATGCCATCGAAAATTCATGGTAAATGAGTTCTATGCCCTTACCAGTGTCCCATACCACTGTAGGGTGTCCCACAACCATCATCCCATCAACAAAGATAAACCGCAGTAAGAAATATAAATACCTGAACTTATCCTCAAGTGTAGTAAGACCATATCCATCTGCATGGAAATTCAGCATAAAATCCATACCAAATGGTCGACCGTCCCAACATCCTATCGGTAACCATACCTCTCTCAATAGCCATCATATCTTTCTGCATATAGCATTTCCATTGGATTTATCTCATCCTGAGTGAATCTAGGTTATCTCAACATCCAATTTCATTGACTTCGACATCCCCTTTAACCCATTTCCATCCTTTCAATGCCATTAACTTCACTATCAATTGTCGTCTTCCAAAGAAACTAAGATCGATCAACCACAAAACCAGCTGGAATGCCAACATAGCCACTTTGTCAATAGCTCCCTCCATCGGGATCCCAGATCTGATCCAATACATAATTCAAACAACTTGATCCCCACCCCCATAACCGTACAAGCCCCATACCATCCCTCTGGAAGCCATTATGCCATAAGCGTCGTAGAACGCGATCCACACAAGATCACTATTGGTTGTATCTCCAACAGTACTACCAATAAATATATAGTCACCCTGCTTCAGCATCCGATTTATGTCCTTGCTTATGAGAGGGGATCAAATGGGTTCTTCGTCGACCACTACTAGAAACCAATCCATAATTCATTGTATGTCATCATATCTACCCATGCTCTCCACTCCATGACGGTCTTCTCAACCGCTCTTGTTGTATGGTCTCGGAACTATTCATCATATCATTTGTGAATACATCACCTACCTCCAAAACTCCTCTACTATATATAGTCATAACATGGGATTTACGATATACAACAATCATCTGATAATGAATGATTATTTCATCATATCCACATTGGGAGATTTGTGCTAGATTTTGGCCAAAAACTTGATAAGAGAGAGGCTCCCTTTCTACAGAACCTATTGGGTCAGAAGTGGGTCGAACATAGAATAAAACTCTGTTTTGACAAAAATAATTGTCATAATAACAAAAATAAGGGAAGAAAATAACAATGTAGTTGAATAATAATTGTTGACATATATTTTAACATGGAAAACCCTCCTTATTATGGAATAAAAAACCGCACGGAAACTGGGATAAAATTCAATATGAATTAGAGAGTATAAAGAAATCCATGTAATGCCTAGGACTTGAATTTCAAATACAACATAGAAAACTTCTGTGAAAAACCATTCCTCAATAATCCTCCAATCTAATCTCAGATAATAGTCTATGAAAAAACATCACCCATCAAAGATCAATCGCGAACACGTGGTTTTGTTGAATCTCCTCGTTGTAAAACCTAGTTTACCGATGCTCAATGCTGCCCATTGGTAGAAAATTTCACCCATGTATCTGTTCTCCTTGGGTTTCTATGCACCAAAAAAATCATCTGTTTCATTTAATTGCTGCCTCCACTTATATAGGCTTCTAGGTGCCTCATATATTGTTTTGAACGGATATCTAAAAAAATCTCAAAAACATTTTCAGGAGAAATCTCTTGTATGTCATGTTAGAAGATTCATAGTAGAAGGATCTTGAATTTCACAAAAAACTATTTCTTTAAATTTAACAGATATTAATGTGTGGGATAAACCATAAAAATCCCCTCCTTTAGCCCATAGAATAAGTAGCTCAGATCTAAATAACATAGTTGGATAGAAACATAGTTGGTGTCACACCAACCAAAAACCTCTGTAGAAAATATGACATCCCATATTTATATATATAATGAAAACCTAAAATATCACCCTAAAAAATAAATCAAAATACTGAATTCTTTTTCAAAACATAGTCCACATAAGTACTACCTATATCAATAATATCTGGATCCCCCATAATTGTGGTCTTCACATAATCTAGAGCACATATAGGAATTTACTTCTCCCTCTACTCAACATATTCTAAGTAGTCCAATACTCTCAATGCATCACCATGGTAATTAATTTTCATTCATTCATCACTAGTTTCACTTTGTGATGAAAAATAAATAGGTGTAAGACATGAAACACCTGACTAGAAATGCTTTGGCTTCCAAACCTACTTCAGCTTAGTCGATGGTCCTCGACCCATGCACGATGATCGCCTATGCCAAAATATGAAATATTACCCTTCACAACTGCACTCCCCACATCACTACACTCCATTAAATCCATCTTATAATGTGTTTCATCTATTCTTCCTCAAGCATAAACCATAGATCCTCTAGACATGGACCTTTTTACACTGCCAAACAAACTCTTAAACCCATCATTATCATGAGTAGAAGTGGATAATTGTTTTCAAATATATTAGGAACATACCACACATCCCTCAACATCTGTACACAACGTGCATTCATAGTGATACAAGTATCACCTACACCAATTACATCAGTTGAATCTCCATTTCCCATATTCAAAATACCAAACTTAAATTCTTCATATGAAGAATATAAATCCCTCTTCAGTGTAATATGGAACGATGTTGCTGAATCAACCACCCATTAATTGTATCAATATAACCTTTGAAAATCATTGCTAACTAAAAGAAAATCACCCTCACCCTGAATAAGACATACACCTATATCCTCACAGTCAGTGTGATGTGCCTTATTTTCATCTTTATGCTTTTTCAATTCATTGTATTATCTCTACATATGGCCCTCCCTATTGAAAAATAATAACTTGACCATTTGTCTTGTCTTCGATAGACCTCTCTAATTAAGATGTCCATCTTCCATAACCAATGTACAAAAATTACTTAATGAATAAACATTATTTGTTTTTTATCAAATATCATAAATCAACAGTGAAGAAATCACATCATTCAACACCATTTTGTCTTAATCGAATTGAAATGTGGTGATGATATTATCATATGAATACAGTAACAAACCCAGAAGAAGAAAAGCCTTTTCTTATTCTTCTTCCATATCATTAGGCACCACATTACCCTTATCATAGATCTTTTTCACCATTTAATAGAGCTCCACCAGATGTTTGGTGAACTCTTCTAGTTGGTTATCAAAATTGTTATTCTCTGACCTTTGTAAATGATACAACCATTTTTCTGATATAAACGTTTTTTGAGGGATTTTTGATTTATACCCGCTTTTAAGCTTCACCTGGATCTCATCTAGATCTATCAGATTCATCACCTCTGATAGTGTATTGGCACCTAAATACATTTGGATCATGCATTGCACATACTCTCTCATATGCTATCAATCACCATTTCTCATCTTCCCTAATTTATCTGATTTTATATTCAACACCTTCACTATCCTCTTATAGACCTGAATATTTTTAATTCGTTTCTCCCAATGTGTAAAACCATTTTTCTCATTAAAAATTTTAATTTGGGAAGAAATACCAAGGTGTGAATAAATTGTATTTAATCATCATGAAACATGAAGAACCTCCCATTGATACCATCTGTTGGGTTAGAAGTAGATTGAACAAAAAATAATACTCAGTTTCGAAAACAATAACTATGATAATCACCAATTAAATAAAAGAGAAAAACCAAAGAGTAGAATAATTAACGAGGACATAGATTTTATCATGAAATACCCTCCTTATAGAGGATTAAAAAACTGCAATGAAACTATTAGAAATCAATAATGAATTAGAGAGTAAAAATAAAATCATTTAAAACATGAGAGATAAATTTCAAATACAATGTAGAAAATACTATGTGAAAAAACACACCCTGATACGCCTCCCATCGGCTCTCTAACAGTATTCCATGAAAAAAGGTCCTCCCTCGAATAATAATATTTAACCCTAAGTGTCATTTCAAAACCATGATGTAAAAAAAAATTTACCGCAACTCACTAATGCTCCTACCTAGTAACTATCACCCAAGTATATGATCTACTTGAGTTTTTGTGCACCATAAAAATTTAATCCTTCCTTGATTCATTGCCTTCCATTTTATAGGCTCTCATATGCTACATATATGTTTTGAAATGGATATTTGAAAATAAATCTCAAAAATATTTCATGAGATATCTCTTGTATCTCATCCTAACAGATTCACAATGGAATAATCTTGAATTTTAAAAACAATTCTTTAAATATAAAAGAAATCAATGTCTTCGCAGAACCCCAACACTACCTTGGAACAACTCTTCTGGATAGATTTGGTCCAAAATTATCCATATATTTTGGGGCTTGAAGCTGGTGAGGAGTGTTGAGTTCAAGATTTTCCTTCTTGATCTGCTTTGGGTTTTCCTGGATCTGGCAGGGATATGGCTAGTGTGCATCGATCTATGGGTTTTGATAATTGAATGGTAGATTTAGTGGATCAACCAACTTCAGTTTTACCAGGATGACATGGTTTTGGTGTGTTTTTTTATTTACCTATGTTGGATCCAACTATTGTGCATTCATTGGATGCACTTGCTTTGAATGTTCATTGACCATAATTGTTTGGATATGGTGGGGATGTGTCCACTATGGATGTCGGTGTCAGAATAAACATGACAACCTAAATGGATTATGGTATTGGGAAAATTGTTTGAAATTGATTGATGGACCATATTGAGGAGGATCTAGTCTCTTTCAACTAGTGGATTGAAATGGGGGAAAACATCCAATATTTCATGAATAAGTTTCCTATGGGGGAAAATTCATTGATGTCTGATGAGCTAAACCATCCGATTTCATTATTTAGGGGATTATTTGGGTAGAGTTGTGATAACATTGCAAGGGTTTTTTTCACATCATTTATTATTTTTTATGAGGAGATGAATCATGTATGGAGAATTGGTTATCTGATTTTAAATCCTAGTTGGCTATATTTACTTGAGTAGTCGTTGGAATTCAATGTTTCTCTAGTGAGTAATGCATATGAATAGGTTTGGATTCATCTTCACAGACTCAAATTGGTCCTATGGCACCCAATTATTCTTCATGACATTGCTCAGGAAACTGGGACTCCAAATTAAATTGATAATGAGATGAAGTGGGTTCACTTTGGTCACTTTTCCAGGTTTTTGGGGGAGATTGACCATCTCTTCACCAGGATTGGGAAGGTTTTTATTTCCACTCCTACTGATGATATTTTCATTGATGTTGATTATGAAAAGAAAATGTTGTTTTTTGAGTTGTGTTTGGATATTGGTCACTTTATGGATTCTTATCGAAGGAAGTTATCCTATGAAAAGTGTGAAAAGAAGGGGTGCGTCACTACTCATTAATGAAGTAAAGTAGATATGAATGAAATAAACTTTTCAAATCACCCATATCATATTAGGAATGTGTCCTGTGGTGATGTGTGGGTTTCTAAAAAAGGAATCTGGCAACATGGAAAGGGGTGTATGGGTGAACAAAATATTATTGGGATATGTAGTTTTCTTTTCTAATTGGTTAGATATTGCAGAGATGCAGAATGATCAAGAAGTGATATAGAAAGAGAACCATAACCTTGTTGGATAATACCTCTATTTTAGGGATGCTCTAATATCTAATATAGGGTTTGCTGATGCAGGGTGTTTGGTTCATGGTATGGATGGAATGTGTGGTAGTGGTGGACACTAGAATTAAGTGCATGGTGATCTTGGATCTTTTGTTCAAGTGTTTCGATATAGTTTCCCCATGGTTATGGTCCACGGTTTTGAGGACGTTCTAGTGACTTCAAAGAACAATATTACATTAGATTCAAAGAATGGTTCAGGTGATAGTGAACATTTTCATGTTGATGTTGATGCTGATTTAGATGAATTGGTGATGCTTGAAGATGCTATTCATGAAGAAGGGGGCATGCAATTATCCATTGATCAGAACATGACTTCTTATGGATGGAAGGGTATGATTTTTTCATTGCATCTAATCAGGGAGAATCTTCTCCCTATTGGAGAGGGATAAGCTGTGAGGGGATTATTATCATGTTAAATCATGGCAGTGGGGTTTTCATCCAAAAAATCATGGAAGAGGATGTGGTTGTGTTTATTGGGTTGATGGGTGTGGGCATGTGTCTACCAAGCCATCTTCTAAAAGGATTGTGCTGGAGTAGAAATAGCTCTGGGAGAATTACCATGTGCTCTTCAATCACAGAAGCTCATAGTTAGAGTGGGAATATGTTGATGAAGGTAATTATTTTGGTCATTATAATGGTCCTTTTATTGATGTGTAATTTTTCTATCTGGATGAGGGTTTTCCATTGTTGGACCCTATCCTCCCTATTTTATATTTTCTCTGTCATTTTTACTTTTCTATTAAAATTTTAGGTGCGGGATCACCTGTCTCTTGAATCTTTTGAGTAATATAAATATAAAAATTTATAGTTACAGTTTTAAATAAATATATGATCATTTAAATAATTATAATATTATAATAAATATAAATATTATATTTATAAATATACAAATATATATAATTAATATATTTATTAAAAGTTTTAAATTATTTAAATAAATATATATATAAGGAAAAAATATATTTATAAATATATTTATTTAATTATATATATTTATAAAATTATAATTATAATAAATATATTTATTATGATTTTATAAATATTCACGTATATATATAAATTTATTATTACAAGATTAAATAAATATATTAATAAATATTTTTATATAATTGTATATATACAATTGATGTATCTATTTTATTTTTATAATTATTGAAATAAATATATATATTGAGTTATAATTATAATTATAAATAAATATATTTTAAAAGGATTTATATATAAAAAAATTTATTAATATAAATATAATAAATATATTTATAGTATTTTTATTAGTATTTGTGAGAACATATACAATAGATTTACGGGTATAACACGAGGGAATCATATGCCAAGTAAAATATAAATCATAAAATAATGAGTCATCACATATATGGAAAACATGAACATTAATTAGGGTGTAATGTATAAATTAACATTCATGATGAATACAAAACATATGAATGTCATGGCTGCGGCAGGGCATTGTGCGGACGACCTTAGTGGTGCTTTTTCTGGGGCAGTATGCATATCTACAATAACACCCAGAGATTTTATGAGAAGTATTATTTATAATTTATTTTATGTCTTGTGTTGTATGCTACACCAAGATTATCTTGTGCTATACATAACACCATATTAGCTTGCAATATATGCAACACTATTCATTGAACGTGTTACACCCAATTTCAAGTTCGTTTGATAGAAGTTATTCTACGCAACATTGAGTGTGTGTATATATATATATATATTAAATGTATAAATGAAATATGGTTGGATTATATTATACACAATAGCAAAGGAATCATTCACTACACACAACCCTGACTTGTCTTGCATTACACGCAACCACAACCTTTCATGATAGCTTGTGTTGTATACAATACCGAGTGTCACTAAACAACGATATTTTATTAAAATATTATATAAACTAGATTTTATGAATAGTAATACCAACTTTTTAAAATTTTATTAATTTTATCGTTCAAAATGGACATTATTTTTCGATTTGGAATATCAAAATTATCCAATGGTGAATTTTATGGTATTTTTTCTGAAAACCTTCAATTTTTGATAATAGTGAAAACACTAGGTTACTATATAAAAACCAAAATTTTATTTAAATTATTATTTATTAATTTATACATAATACCTATATATGTTCAATGTAATTCATTAGAGTCATTTTATAATAATTTTAGATATATAATTTTTTTTTGAATTTTTCACCGTCTTTTACCCACCTCCTATGAGAATTCGAAAATATACATAAAACATAATTTTACCGCTTCTGTGAGAGGAATTTAAAAAATCTGAGAGACATTGTTAATATCAAGGATTAATATGTGGTTCAATATGATAAAAATAATTTTTGGTGAATATTAACTTTTTACTTTTATTTACCACGGTTAAAAGTAAATAGGGTAATTATGGGTAACAATGATATTATTATCAACCTAACACATGTAATAATTCTATTGGATAAGTGTAATTCGGCCAAAACAACCATAGTAATAAAATATTACCCTTTAGGTCTACTTGGATTATATTAGGACATATATTATTATTTTTATTAAATAAGAGTTAAAATAGTTAAAATCAAAGTTTAACAACTGAAACATTTTAATATAGGGATATACATAAGATAAATTCGACTATAAAAATTCATGTGAGAGATAAATTTATTTCCTACATCATGATATTTTATTTATAATTTTTAGTCTTTAAAAAATTTAATTTATTTATGACACAATGATGATGGAGTAATTACCTTATTAATGAAATATTAACATAATTGATATTATAAATACACGAATAAATGTAATTTGACACTTTTAATAAATTCCACTAATTATTTTATTTTAATTGGACATGTTAGAATTGATTTAATTAACTGTTTTGAACTAATCATGCTGTTATGATTTTCAAAAAAATCAATTATCGAATTACGTCAAAATTGACATAAAATAATTTTTAAAACAAATATTATATTATTAATGGTTATTCTATTCCTAAAAATCAATGGTTCGGCCAAATGACTTTGCTAAGGTTATATATCTTAATAATGAACCACTTAGGGTTCGTTTGTCTTGTTATAGTATGTTTATTAACAATAAAGTGTTAGAAATCAAGAAGACACAGTAAAAGTTAAATTATTTTACTTAGAGTTGAATCTAAATGATAAGGTCAAAATAGTAACCTAAACTTATATAAAACCTATTGGTTGAGTGGAGTTCGACTCATCCCTACATTTTCTATGATATAAGTCACTTTGGAGCCATTATAAACCGAATATGACTTTATTATAAAATAATATTTTATGTTTTTCCTAAGGTGCCCCTCCACTCCATTATAAAAGGGAACCTCCTCCGTCTTCTCATTACAAGATTTTGAGCTTTCAAGTTAGGCCAACCCATGCCAATTTACCTTCTCAACTTCCCAAGAAACAATATAGAGGTTCTGGTCTCCTCAAAAGACCAACTCTATTGCCTTAAGATGATGCTTAAAAGAGGTGCTTCGAAGAAGAGGAAATCCCTTCTACCAATTAATTCAAGTTTTCTTTCTTCATAAACTTATTCTTCTTCAGTTGACACATTATAAAGTAATAATATAAGTTTCTTTAATATACATATATGTTATTATAAATATGAATCAAGCCCACTACACCTTTGTTTGCGACGCTTTCATCGGGGCGCACGCGTCCATCCGTGGAGGCCTCACGGCTCTGTTGCCCCGCATTCCCACTCTCCAAAGGCGGGCGGGACCTTTTCCTTGTTCAGGGACGTCTGATCCTTGATCGAAATCGAGATTATGGGATATCGGTTCTTCCTTCTGAGGATCCCTCCTCAGAGCTCGTCACCTAGTCCAGGTCTCCCTCATAAATTTAACACGTTGTTCGTGAATCTCATTACCGGTTCGATATCTTCATGGACATCGGTTAATTACACCACTTCCGTCAAGACATTCCCTGGGGTCTTGACATGGTAGAAACCTTCGGTCAGAGAAGATGACAACATCAGGAATGTTGAGGCATTTATGGGTGCGTGGACATCAGGGGACCTGTATTCCTCCTCGTGAGAGGGAATCTGAAGGGTGTGGAACCCGAGGCATCCCACATCGAACACGGGGAATTCGTATTCCATATGCATGTCTCTTAGGTTTTCCTCAGCTTCCCAAGTTTAACACGGGGTATGAAGCATGGTTAACATCTTTCGAAGAAGGTTACGCCATAGGCCTGTCTTATGAGGTTTTCCTCAGGCATCTCATGATTATCATGAGGTAGGCTGTGAGTTTAACATCTTGCGGAGACGGAATAAGAGTTATTAGAACGTCCCATAGAGACAGATCATATTGGCACATCCCAAGGAGGGAACACCTGGTAGATGGATGGATCAGAACATCTGATGAGGACGGATCTGAAGTGGTGTGCCCCATGGAGGTGAAACGTCACACCGCAATGGCTGGTCTGAACACCACTAAGGGAGGATCAAGGAGTGTACACCCCAGAATGAAAAAACCATGGTTTACCATTGGCAGGGATTGAACCTCATGGAGGTTTCCTACGTACCTCGTGTATACAATAGGGATCAAAACCCACGTAGTTCAAAGGGATGATGAATCAGGGTGTACACAGAGGACAACGACCCGGAGACATGCTGGGGCATACACATGGATAACGGCCCATGTACTGTTAGGAGCAGTGTGGAAGGTGGAGGACACGATCCCATCGGGATGTGGCGGCCCGGGTAAAAATCAGGATGGATGGTGTAGGATTGAATATAATAGAGGGGGACTGAAATGGGACCATCATGGAGGTGACGGTAGTGTTGGTCTCGAGCCTTAGAGAGACATCCTACATATCCCCGTGGCAGGTAATCAATGTCCGCGTAGTTCGATGGGATGGTGGGACACCTGTGGAGGTGGCCCGTGAGAGTGGACGCATGGATGGGACCCAGAGGAAGTGGAACCTATGAGTTGTGGCATGACCTTCCCAAGACACATAGGCTCAAGGGAGAGATCAGGATGAGACATGAATGATGAACTTGAGTCTGGGAGAGACTTCCTACGTATCCTCGTGGCGAGGAATCAATGCTCGCGTAGTTTGAATTTAATGGGGATTATGCACTGAGACGGCCACAATGGATCGAACGCCGGAAGGCCGACGTCGAGGTGAACCCAAGGGGTCCACAAATGGTGGGCTTGAACCTCATAAAGGCTACCTATATACCCTACATTGCACGGATCAGAGACCTCGTAGTTTTGATTGAATGGGGCTTACACACTGAGACGACCCAAAATAGGTTGAGCGTCGGATGGCTGACATCAAAGTGACCGTAATGACCAAGTGGTGGGAGAACCGGCGTGAATGTGACCGGAACGACCAAGTGGTGGGAGAACCGACGTGATAGTGGACCCAGGGGGTCCACTGGTGGTGGACTTGAACCTCGTGGAGGCTTCCTACGTACTATGCATAGCACATATCAAAGACCATGTAGTTCAGGTGTATAGTTTAACATCTTGCTGGATGAGGGTGAACAGTTTAACGTCATGAGGGATGAAGCAGATGGTTTAACGTCTTGCAGGACGAGGGTGAACAGTTTAACGTCATGAGGGACGAAGCGGACGGTTTAACTCCTTTCCGGATGAGGGTGAGTAGTTTAACGTCATGAGGGATGAAGGTGACAGTTTTACGTCATGAGGGATGAAACAGATGGTTTAATGTCTTTCCAGACGAAGTATACAGTTTAACATCATGCTGGACGAAGCGGACATTTTAATGTCTTGCCGGATGAGGTATACAGTTTAACGTCTTGCTGGATGAAGGTGAACAGTTTTACGTCATGAGGGACGAAACGGACGGTTTAATGTCTTGCTGGACGAAGTATACAGTTTAACGTCATGCTGGACGAAGTATATAGTTTAACGCCATGCTGGACGAAGAAGACGGTTTAACGTCTTGCCGGACGAAAGTAGGACTCGACATGAATAAACGACCGAGTGTTGGGATTGAACCCCATGAAGGCTTCCTACGTACCATGCCTTGGCATGGATAAAAGTCCCTATAGTTCACCATACAGTTTAACGTCATGCTGGATGAAGGTGGGGGTCACGACCGGTGCTCACTCTAAGCTCACATGAGTCATGCTCGGTGTGAGAAACAAGAGGCTGTAGGGACCTAACGATCACGTCGCGAAGGGTGCGTCCGTGGGAAACGAGGAGTGGATTACGCATTAGGAGGCCCTCGGTGCTGGAAAAAACTCCATGATGGAGGCCCAGGGTGCGACGAAGCGCAATGGAGGAGAATGGAGGAGGTGCATGGGTGCAACCTTCCGCAGGAGGTGGTAGGGGCTCACACTAATGTGGCTGCCCTAGGTGCTGGTGAACCGACATGAGGGAGTCGAGATGACCAGGTGGTGGAAGAACAGATGTGAATGTGGCCGGAATGACCAGGTGGTGGCTTGAACCTCATGTAGGCTTCCTACTTATCCCAATGTTAGGGAATCAAAGTCCATGTAGTTCACTTAAGAATCCGGAAGGCCGACGTGGAGGACCCAGAGGGTCCAATGGTGGTGGGATTGAACCTCATGGATGCTTCCTACGTATCCCCATGGCAGGGAATCAAAGTCCTTGTAGTTTACTTAGGACGCCGGAAGTCCAACGTGAACGAGGACCCAGGGGGTCCAACGTTGGTGGGCATGAACCTCGTGGAGGATTCCTACGTATCCCCGTGGCAGGGAATCAAAGTCCGTGTAGTTTTCTTAATGACGGCATACCGCTGGAGGAGGTGGCAACCGGGAATGGGGCTTATGCGGGGAAGATTCTATGGTGCCGCTATGGAGCGGATATGGTGGATGGGGCTTACGCTAGGAAGCTGCCCGGGTGCCGCTATGGAGTGACAATGGTGGATGGGGCTTATGCTAGGAAGCTGCCCGAGTGCCGCTATGGAGCGACACTGGTGAATGGGGCTTATGCTAGGAGGTTTCCCGGGTGCCACTATGGAGCGGCACTGGTGAATGGGGCTTATTCTAGGATGCTTCCCATAAAGTCTTCCTCATGTCTGGCCATGAGGGCATCCCAACTCACTGGTGGGTTGAGGCCTTCACCTATGCGCTAGTGCACAAGCGGGATAATGCCAAGGGGCGTTGGAATTACGCCACTGTTATCATGGCATTAGGCATCTCATGCTTGGAGCATAAGGCATCTATTATTTGGAACAAGAGGCATCCTATGGTTGGAACATCGTGTGTACTACAGTTTAGAGTCATGTAGGTAGGACTGTTGGCATCTCATGCTAGAAGCATAAGGCATCTCCCGTATTGGGCGAGAGACATCCTATGTATGGAGCATAGGGTGTACTATAGTTTAGAGTCATGTAGAATGGACTACAGACATCTCATGCTAGGAGCATGAGGCATCTCTCTTAGGGCGAGAGGCATCCTATGTTTGGAGCATAGGGTGAATACTACAGTTTAAAGTCATATAGATAGGACTATTGTCATCTCATACTAGGAGCATGAGACATCTCTCGTATTGGGTGAGAGGCATCCTATGATTGGATCATAGGGTTCACTACAGTTTGTAGTCATGTTGGCAGGACTATTGGCCTCTCATTCTAGAAGCATGAGGCATCTCTTGTTTAGAGCAAGAGGCATCCTATGTTCAGGTCATAGGGAGAATACTACAGTTTAAAGTCACGTAGATAGGACTACTGGCATCTCATGCTAGGAGCATGAGGAATATCTTGTTTAGAGCAAGAGGCATCCTATGTTCGTGTCATAGGGAGAACTACAGATTAGAGTCATGTTGGCAGGAATACTGGCATCTCATGCTTGGAGCATAAGGCATCTCTCATATTGGGGGAGAGGCATCCTATGATTGGAATATAAGGATCAATATAGTTTAGAGTCATGTAGGTAGGACTATTGGCCTCTCATGCTTGGAGCGTGAGGCATATCTTGTTTAGAGCAAGAGGCATCCTATGTTCGGGTCATAGGGAGAATACTACAGTTTAAAGTCATGTAGATAGGACTACTAGCATCTCATGCTAGAAGCATGAGGCATCTCTCATATTGGGAGAGAGGCATCCTATGTTTGGATGATAGGGAGAATACTACAGTTTAGAGTCATGTAGAATGGACTATTGGCATCTCATGCTAGAAGAATGAGGCATCTCTCGTATTGGGCGAGAGGAATCCTATGTTTGGGACATAGGGAGGACTACAGTTTAGAGTCATTTAGGTAGGACTGATGGCATAAGGTTCCTAGTAATGGTTGGTGTCGGGTCTGACGCAAGGGTGACCCTTTTTGGTTCGACCTGGCATAGGAGCCAAGTGATTGGGTTTGGAGGAGTTGCCTGAGGAATAGTTCATCTCAATGTACTCAGGGAATTGGTGATGAGAATCTCAACTCATGACATGAGAATGAATCCAAGAGGAATAGGCCAACTCAAGGTGCTTCATGATGTGTGGAGGAGTATCTCAAATCAGGGTGTTCCATAGGTGGAAGGTGGGTGCGCATAGGGGCGCAATGGAAAATCCCGACACCCCGGCCCGAGAATTTCACAGTGTGACTCTCCATTTTTCATGGGGGTTTGTCACGGTAGCCAAGGGACCAGCCCAAAGGGCCGGGACCACAGCCCCCGTGGTATGGACCGGTGGGTGCGAAGGTAGGAGCCTCAAAAAGGATAGGTCTTCGCGAAGTAGCTTCGTGGAGCAAAGGTGCTCGGGGAGCATGGGGTCTCGTGGAGCATGGTCTCGCGGAGTAACATCAAGGAGAATAGTCTCGCGGAGCATGCACTCGCGGAGCATGGACTCACGGAGCATGGACTCGGGGATCATGGACTCACAGAGCATGGTCTCTCGGAGCATGGTCTCGCAGATCATTGGCTCACGGAGCAGCAACACGAAGGAAGCTGCTCGCGGAGCATCATCACGGAGCAGCAACGTAAAGGAAGCTGCTCGCGGAGCTTGGCCTCGTGGAGCCACTTTCGCAAAGGAAAGCGGAGCTCCGTGAACCGGGATCTCGGCCACCCAAGGGGCGAACTGGCCCTCAAAGGGGCGAACTGGCCCTCAAAGGGGCGAAGTGGACATCCGGAGAAGTGGAGCGAGCTAGGTCTTTATAGTCAAGGGGCGCCGCGCAGCAAAGCTCACGCGGCGCGAAGGGGGCTTCGGTTGCTTCGCGGTGGGCTCGCGAACGTCAAAGTGGTTCGCGAAGCCTGCCGCCTCCTCTGCTTCGCGGCGGGTTCGCGAACGTCAAAGGGGTTCGTGGAGCTTACTGACTCATCTACATCGCGGCAGGTTCGCAAAAGTCAAAGGGGTTCACGGAGCTTACCATGTCCTCTACTTCACGGCGGGTTCGCGAACGTCAGACAGGTTCGCGGGGCATCCCGCCTCATTGCTTCGTGAATGGGCTTTGCAAACCAGTTTTCTAGCCCAAATTCAAATGTCCATAACTCCTAATCCGTAGCTCCATTTGGAACCTACGATCTACCAAATCGAAGCTTGCGAAATGGACTACGATTGTAGATCGTGTATGGATTCATTTGGAAAGTTTTTTGGGGAAGCAGTTTTCCTGTTCTACAACCTTCTATCCATCCTACAGAAAACAAAATCACCCCGCGTACGTATGTACTGAATACCATCTCCACACAGTGGTGTAATCTATTTTTTCACCACCACCTTAATTTGATGGGTATAATAGAGTAAAGAAAAACTATATATAGTTACTATAACATCATAATTATTCTGAGATATTATGTCATCCACTCCAATTCAATAATTATCGGAACAATGCCATCGCTCGTGCGTACGTACGGAATACCGTCTCCACGACGCGATGTGATTCATTCTCCATGTTAAGAATTCATGAATGATTATAATGTATATATAATGAATAATAATAAAATATATGACATGATAAAGATACTGGATATATATATATATGTCATCTACTTACTTCCATTCATGACAATAAGGAATGGAAAACAACATTCATGCGTATATACGGTCTACCGTCTCCATAAACGGTATATTCCATTTCATCAACCTATCTATTATATATATATATATACCGAATATATATGATATATAAATCATGATTTAAATTCTGGAATATGTAAACCATGATATAAGTAATAATAATATCACGAACAACAAGTCCAAACATGTGTGATAAATAAAACGATTTTCCGAAAATGCTGCTTTAACATGGAATTTACAAAAGAACGGAAAATATAGTGTCATAAGTGAACCATATATGATATCATAAAAACGAATATGATTCTGTAATAATTCAATGAAATTATTTAAATCATTATACAGGAGGTTCAAATACATACAAAGCATATCAGACCTAAGGTAAAGGATAACTTTTCTAATATTGCTTTTATCTGAGACTGTTTATTCATAAGTATTTACTGGGGTTATATTTATCATCCATGTACCTATTTTAAAAAAATGGTTTAATGTTTTTTTAAAGTCCTTTTTCCCATTCTTGACTTTTACTACATGTTATTTAAGTAATCTTTCTTTTTTTACCATACGGGGTAATTTTTGAATTTTCTGGAAAAAGTATGAGGATAATGTTTTTTAACTTATATGGCATGAACGGATTTTTACGGTTTCATAACGCCTAATTTTCAGGAAGCTTCTAATACATTATTGCATAAATATTGTAGAAAAAATAATTTTCTTTTAAAATTGCATGGCATTTTGTGAAATGAAAATGATTTTGAAGACGAAAGGATATTTTCCTGAAGAATTCATTTCAAATGTTTTATCAAAACTATTTTCCATCTAAGATGACATTATTAAGTATGTTTATGTTTCAAGTATAATGTATCTATTATTTACATGTTTTGATTTTTCTTATGATTAAATGTTATCAATTTATTTTATATTGATTATGTTATGATGAGATGATGTTTATGAAACCCATTTTATTCGTTGGGATATTATGAACGATGAATTTTTATTTTGTGGCACACGAATGAATGAGTACAGTATGATATGGGTGTGACCTATATATCGTTCCAATGCATTGGGTAAATATTTATATCTCATGAGATAAACATGGATGGAACTGTATGTTTATCTAGTTCAGTGATATAAGACTGGAACAAGGAGTGAACTCGATTCCTAAAGGGGATTTTCCCACTAAGATAGTCTTGGCAGCAATGCCTTGGGTACTATGGAAATCATATCATGTGCTTAATGATTTTCAAAAAATACATGTTTTTTCCCATTCGATTTTATCATAATTGATGAGCCTTTATGATATATGCCATACCTACTTCCATGATTTATGTCTTTGCTCAAGATTTTGATGTTTATATTTTATGTTCATGTTTTTTTTGCATTCAAATGTTTATGGATTGTTTTATGTTCTCTATGTTTACCCTTACAGAGAATTTGAGATCACCATTTTTTTGTTTTCTTTTCACCAGGATATACTGAATGGTTTTAGGTAAGAAAACAAAAGGGGAAGATCCTTATGGGAGATGTTAAAGATCATTTACCATGATTAGAAGATTATGTTTCGAGTTTCCAAAGACACTAAACTATTACAATCCTTATGTGTTTGTTTTTGTTATGTATTTAGTATTCTGAAAAAGTAATGTAATGTCCATGTACCTCAAGATTTGGGTCTCTACAGTTGGTATCAGAGGAAAGGTTTAGTTAACCTTTGAAAAATAGGATGCGAAAACTGCAGGGAAATCCCTAGAGACATTTGTAAGGTATGTCTAGGGATGTCCCTAAGGATATGTATATGTATAAGTTATAGTCCTAGAATTACCATAACGATCTTAGAATTAAACCTAAGATGTTATATATTGAAAGTAATTTCCTTTTATTATGTTGTTTTCCTAGAATGATTTTTTCCTCTCACACTGTTCTTTTTGGGTTTTACACGATGGATGGAACCCGAAGAAACTGTGTTGATCAATGTAATAGACAATGAAATTATTTCCTCCTGAATAATCTAATGGTATGGGAGATATAGTGAACAATATTATTGCTATTCTAACACAAGCTATGAATCATTCTGGACTTCAAAATGAGGAGAGAAAGGAACAATATTCTATTGAGTCCTTCATGATTCAACGTCAACCTTATTTTAGGGGGTCTTCTGATCCACTTATTGCTGAACAATGGATTAGTACCATTGAAAAGATATATTTGATACTTCTCTATTTAGAACATGAAAAATTCATTTTTTCTGTTTACCGGTTAGATAGTGAAGCAGACCATTGGTGGACTCTAATTTTGAATACAAGGCCCCAACATGAAATTTAATCCATGGAATGGGATGAGTTCAGGAACATATGTTACAATAAGTACTTCCCTTCTATTCGTCGAACAAATATGGAAAAATGAGTTCCTTGAGATTCAGAAAAAGGATAATGAATATGTTGTTATATATGAGGAGAATTTTACAAGGCTTGCAGGGTATGCATCTGGATTTATCATCCAACCTGAAAGTAAAGTAGATCGATTCTTCAGTGTCTTAAAAACAAGTCTCCAAAAGGCATTAGCGATATGAGACATCAGTAGCTATGAAGAAATTGTGTGTTGTTCTATCATGTTAGAATAGGAAGTTGGTGTTAAATATACATCTCATGGTTTTGAGAAGAAATGAAAATGGAGTTCAAGGAGAAATCAATGAACAATGGTGAAAATAAGATGAATGCTTCTTTATGCTGAATGTGTGGAATGAAGCATGGTGGAGACTGTCTAAATGGTACTAGAAAATGTTTTATGTGTGGAAAAGAAGGTCATCGATCCGTTGAGTGTCGAAGTAATTGGAAAAGGTAGCTAATGATTTTAATAGAGAAAAGATTATAGAGAATGCTCCACGAACACATCAATGCTACATTTACAAGGAAATGATGCATTATGCTAACCAATGCCTTAATCCAATGGTTAATAATGATCGACATCAACAACCTCTTAAGGAAATGGAAAAGGGAAGTCACATGCAATCACTCATAGCAATGTTGATTATGACAATGATGTGGTGGAATGATTGTGTGTTTATGTGAAGGGATCCACAAAAAATGTTGTGGAATCCCATTTATAGTATTGTGGAACATTGGAATATCTATTTAATGGTTTATTGTGGTTTTCTATAATTATATTGTACAAGTAACCATAAAATGTGATTGAAATAGTTTTGGAAAGTAGATGATATGCACATAATGAATGGATAAGGAGAAAATAATATGTTTTATAGTATTCATGTGCTAATAATTGATAAATAGACTAAGTGATATCGTGGTTTGAGTATATAGAATTTTTGGAATTTTGGTATGTGGAAAGAGTTAACTTTTAACGTCATTCATGTTATCACTAAGGTTCAATGGGTATTCATTTTTCAAGAGAATACATGATTAAGGAATTATAATTTTTGGAATGTGACCAACTAGATATATCTTATGATATATGGGGATAAATGAAGGTATTCACATGCTTGGTAGATGACCTCTCTATCAATATGTTTCCTCATACAGTGAGTTTGGGTAAGCCTAAAGATTGGGATAGATTATGTTAGACATAATATAGTATTGATTATGTCTATATATTTTTGATATTATTTTTTGAATGTTATAATAGTATAGTTTTAGAAAAAGGAAAACCCATAGGATGGGTGACAACCCATCGCGTAAGACAAGGATGCAGATTCAAACCGAAAACCAAAGTGCGACAGGCCTTTATCGCATACCATTGGCCTACATGAAGTCATTGGTTAGTAGAAACTAGTTTTATTTAATTAAGCGCTATGATTGATGATGTATAAGTACATTTTTGGAACCATATATGATTAATCTCACCAAAACGTGGACTTATAATTTTTTCAAACCTTATGTTTGAGATAGATGGAATGACCTATCATTCTATCACATGATCTACTAATAATTCAAGGGAGACAAATTCAATTTCACTTTTTATGAGATGAAGTGGAAATTGTTCGAGGCACAAACTACATTATGATTGTACCAAAATCAAGTAAGTATTTATTTTAATTATTCATCATTAGGGTAATGATCTTGAAAACCAAAAATGTTGTCCTAGTGCCCTCATATCTGAAGAATCAAATGGTAACTTAGATCATCAAAAATTTATGGCTTCATGATTGTTGGATTTTCATAGCCATGTTCTTTAACACTCTTCATCTAAACATGATGGTTATATTTCTATTCCATATACACAATTTTCACCTATAATCTCCTATGAGTAATCCCAGTGATGAGTTACATTGGGTATTCGTTTTGTTTCTAATGCTCCTTTTTAAAATGATCATTTAGTATTCCTTTTTACGATGTGGGTTTCAATGAATGAAACTTTCAAGTAGTAAATGATTTAAAACCCCAATGAATTTCGAGGGCGATAGTCATTTTATGAGGGGTAGAATGTAACACCCCGAGATTTTATGAGAAGTATTATTTTTAATTTTTTTGATGTATTGTGTTTTATGCTACACCAAGATTATCATGTGCTATATATAGCACCGTATTATCTTATAGTATATGAAACAATATTCTTGGACCGTGTTACACACAATTTCATGTTCGTTTCATAGACGTTATTATACAAAACATTGAGTGTGTATATATATATATATACATTCAATGTATAAATGAAATATGGTCAGATTCTATTATATGAAACATCAAAGGAATCTTTCACTACACAAAACCCCGACTTGGCTTGCATTACATGCTATCACAACCTTCCACGATAGCATGTGTTGTACGCAATTCCTAGTTTCACTAAACAACAATATGTTATTAAAATATTATATAAACTAGATGTTATGAATAGAAATACCCACTTTTTAAAATTTTATAAATTTTATCTTTTAAAATGGACTTCATTTTTGGATTGGGAATGTCGAAATATTTCTAGGGTAAATTTTTGGTATTTTTTCTGAAAACATTCAATTTTTGATGAATAGTGAAAGCAAGGGGTTACTATTTTAAAACTGACTTTTTATTTAAATAATAATTTAATTATTGATACATAATACCTATATAAGTTCAATTTAATTCATTGGAGTCATTTTATAATAATTTTAGATATATAAAAATTTTATTGAACTTTTCACCGTCTTTTACCCACCTCATAGGAGGATTTGAAAATTTACATAAAACATAATTTTCCTGCTTTTATGAGTAGAATTTCAAATATCCAAGTGACACAGTTAATATCATTGTGTAAAATGTGGTTCAATTAAATAAATATATTTTTTGGTGAATTGTAACTTTTTACTTTTATTTACAACAGTTAAAAGTAAATAGGGAAACTATGGGTAAAAATGATATTATTATCACCCTAACACATGTCATAATTCTATTGGATATGTGTAATTAGACCAAAAACAACATTAGGAATAAAATATTACCCTTTAGGTACACTTTTATTAGATTGAGACATTTATTATTATTTTATTCAAAGAAGAGATAAAATATTTAAAATCAATTTTTAATAAATGAACCATTTTTAATATAGGGTAATACATAAGACAAATTAGACTATAAATATTAATTAGAAATATAAAAAGATTTCCCACATAATGGTATTTTATTTATAATTTTTAGACATTAAATAATTTAATTTATTTTTGACATAACGATGATGCAGTAATTACCTTATTAATGAAATATTAACATAATTTATGTTATAAATACCCAAATAAATGTAATTTGAGACTTTTTATGAATTCTGATAATTTTATTAGGTTAATATGATATTTTAGTATAGAATTAATTTACCTATTTCTAACTAATCTTGCGGTTATGATATTCACAAAAATCAATTACCAAATAGTGTCAAAATTGACATAAAATAGTTTTTAAAACCAATATTATATAATTAATTGTTATTTTATTCATAAAAATCTATGTTTGGAAAAATGACTTTGATATGGTTATATATATATTAATAATGAACCACGTGGGGTTCGTTTGGCTTGTTATAGTAAGTTTATTAACCATATTGTATAAGAAAACAAGAAGACATAGTAAAAGTTAAATTATTTTACTTAGAGTCAGATAAAAATGATAAGGTTAAAATAGTAACATAAAATTTTCAAAAACCTATTATTTGAGAGTATTTCTAATCATCCCCACATTATCTTCTAAATATGTCACTTTGGAGCCATTATATGTTGAAAATGACTTTATTATAAAATAATATTTTATGTTTTTCTTAAGGTTCTCCTCTCCTCCCTTATAAAAGGGCACCTCCTACCTCTTTTGTTTACACAATTTTGAGCTTTCATGCTCGGAAAAACCCTGCCAATTTCCCTCCTACACTTCCTTAGAAACAATATTGATGTTCTGGTCTCCTCAAAAGTACAACTCTAGTGCCTTAAGAGGAAGCTTAAAAGAGGTGCGTCGAAGAACTGGTAATCGCTTCTACTGATTTGTTCAAGTTTTATTTCTTATTCAACATCTTCTTCTTAAGTTGTATCAGTATAAAGTAAAAACATAAGTATAAATAACATACTGATATGTTATTAGAAATATGAAACAACCCCATTTCACCTTTTATCCATCCTACAGAAAATGAAATCACCGCGCATGCGTACGTACGAATACCGTCTCCACGCCGTGGTGTAATTTATTTTTCACCTCCACCTTACTTGGATGGGTATAATGGTGTAATGAATAAATATATATAGTTAAAATAACATCATAATTTTTATAAGATATTATATCAGCCACTCCAATTCAATAATTATGGGAACGATATCATCGCTCGTGCGTATGCACGGATTACCGTCTCCACGACTCGATGGGATTCATTCTCCATGGTAACCATTCAAGAATGATTATAAAGTATATATAATGAATAATAATGAAATATATGACATTATAAAGATAATTTATTTATGTATATTTATATATATGTCCTCTACTTACATCCATTCCAGTCAACAAGGAAAAGAAAACAACGTTCATGCGTACATACGATCTACCGTCTCCATGATCAATGTATTTCATTTCTTTTATCTATCTATTATATTTATATAATTAATATATATGATATATAAATCATTATTTAAAATATGGAAGTATGTAAATAATGATATAAGTAATAATAATATCATGAACAACAAGTCCAAAAATGTATAATAAATAAAACGATTTTACCCAAAACACTGCTTTAACATGGAATTTACAAAAGAACGGGTGATATATTGTCATAATTGAACCATATATGATATCATAACAATGAATATGATTCTGTAATAAGTCAATTATATTATTTAAACCATTATACAGGAGGTTTGGATACGTACGAAGCATATCAGACCTAAGGTAAGGGATAACTTTTCCAATCCCGTTTTTATCCGAGATTGTTTATTTGTAAGTATTTACTGGGGTTTTATTTATCATCTATGTCCTTGTCTTCTAAAAATGGATTCATGTATGTTTAAATTTCTTTTTAACCACTTTTGACTTTTACTACATAGTATGTAATGGATCTTTTTTTATCATACGAGGAAGTTTTTTTCTTTTCCAGAAAAAGTACGAGGATAATGTTTTTTTAACTTATAAGGAATGAGCAGATTTTTATGGTTTCATAATTCATAATTTTCATGAAGCTTATTCTTTATGTTTTCATTAATATTTTTATCAAAATCTTTTTCTTTTAAAATTTCATGGAATTTTGTTAAATGAAAATGATTTTAAAGAAGAAAGGATATTTTCCTCAAGAATTCATTTCATGTGTTTTATCAAAACTATTTTCTATCTAAGATGACATTATTAAGTATGTTTATGTTTCAAGAATAATGTTTCTATTATTTACATGGTTTGATTTTTCTTATGATGAAATGATATCCATTTCTTTTATATGGATTATGTTATTATGGGATGATGTTTATGAAACCCATTTGATTCATTGAGTTATTATGAATGATGTATGTTTATTGTGTGGCACAACAAAAGGATTTTTTTTATGAGATGGTTGGGACCTATATCTCCCTCCAATGCATTGGGTAAAGATTTATATATCATGTTATAGACATGGATGAAACAGTAAGTTACTCCAGTTCAGTGATACAATACTGGAACGAGGAGTGAACTCGATTCAGAAAGGGACTTTGTCCACTAAGATGGTCTTGGCAGTAATGCCTTGGATACTGTGGATATCATATCATGTGCTTATTGGTTTTCCATAATTACATGTTTTATTCCCATGATATTTTATCATGATTGATGTACCTTTATGATATATTCGATACATAATTCCAAGATTTATGTTATTGCTCATGATTTTGATGTTTAGATTTTATGTTCATGTTTTTTTTCATTCAAATGTTTATGGATTGTTTTATGTTCTCTATGTTTACCCCTATGGAGAATTTGAGTTCTCACTTTTTATTTTTTCTTTTTACCAAGATATAAAGAATGGTTTTAGGTAAGAAAACAAAAGGGGAAGATCGTTACAGGAGATGTTGATGATCTTTCACCATGAATAAAATATTATGTCCAGAGTTTCCAAAGATAATAAACTATTACGATCCTTGAGAGTTGGTTTTTGTTATGTATTCCAAAAAAGTAATGTAATGTCCATGTACGTCAAGATTCGCGTCTCTACATCTACGGTAGTCGATGTGGCTGGCAGTGTGAAGAATCCTCCAGGAAGATGCATGATAGCTATAGGTATGGGCCACATGAGCATGAAAGGTGAAGTTGGCTAGAGAAAGGTGGGAATGGGCAGCACGAGTCGGTGCTGGGATAATTATTTTATTTAGGGATCACAAATCTATAGAGATGGAATTCTTCTTCCTATGACTATATGTGTAGGTGTCGTGGGATATTTGGTTAAGGCCAGACCAAGGTACAGTACCCCTAACTTCCTCAAAAAGGAGAGATTTTATGCATATAAGGCATTGGTTGTCCCATTAAACACTGGTGTATCGAGAACCCATGATTCATGGAGGTTGAATTCGATTTATTGATTAAAGTTCATAAAGGATGAAACATCTCATTCTTTTTTTGATCATAATTTTCTCTGTCCCAGGATGGTTACATCGAAATGGTAATGTCTCTTATGTGAACACAAATCCCCATGTTGTCTCATAGTGATTTTAAATATGTAAATTTTATATAATTATTCAATTTATTTTTATAAAAGGTTCCAAGACTTTGAATATTGAGGAAATGGTTGAACATATATCCAGAATAAGGAGTTTCACAAAATTATACCAAAATTAGTGTTTAATAGTGGTTTAATATACCACTTAATTTTTTAAATAATTTATCATTGGTTTATTAAAAAACAATACTAAAACATTTATTTTTCCACAAACCCATCACGTCACCCCTGACCCCAACTCCACCATCCCCCGTGACCCCCTGAATCCCTAATCTTGTCACGTGTCCCCACCAGTCTTAGGCCTCACCTCCCCTTTCCACACCTCTCCAATGGTCCCTCACCTCACCTCCCCTCGTTCTCTTTGATCATTTACATTTTTACTTCTATCATATTTGATCATCTAAAAACATATACCCATTAATCATGGTACATTTTTCTACCAATTTTCTCTATAATTTTATATTTTGTTGGGATGTTCATTCATGTGAACCCCACTGTTTTGGAATAAGATATGATTGAGGTTGGGTTTCTCATACCATGGTTAGAATCTTTTATTTTTCCCTTTGACCATGATCATGTTTGATCAACCAATTATTATTCTTCAATCATAGTTCACCATGAACATCTAATCATGGCAGGGGATTCTCCATTCTTCATGTTTACTAAATTTATTAAAAATTTATTCTTTTTTCATCAACATTTTGGAAAATATGGGTTGGAGTAATAGGGTAATGAATTTTGCAAATCCAAATTGAATGAGATGTTCTTTATTCAGAATAAATCACTAATTTTTATGTTATTGAAAATGGAATTATTTTTTCTTAATAATGTTTCTAATTTTTTTTTTCAGAGTAGTTATTTAGTAGGTGATAGTTATAATTTCAAAACCATGAATCTATTAACTATTTCAAAATAGACTAAATAAAAATTTTATATCATATAAAAGTATATGGTAATTATTTTGATGGGAATCTATATTTACATCAAAATAAAAATCATAATAATTATTAAATATAATGAATTAAATTTTTTTCAATTTGAATTGTGGTATTGTGAATGATGAAATATAATTTATATATTTATGTGATTGATGCATTTTTTGTGCTTTATGTTGTCCCTGTGTAGATTTTACCATTAGTGGTGGTAATAAGGTTTGGGTTAGAGTGTGTTGTTCAGTGAAAAAAAATGGTATGTTGGAATGAGGAATGATGTTGGATTATATGTGATACAGTTGTGTGATGATCGTGGGTGTGGTGATGATGTGTGATGTGGGATCATGGTATTTCTATGTGAATTCTGTGTGGGGTTTTGTATTTTCATAGTTGTTTCCTAGTATTTATAGTTTGATTGAAATGTCTCATTCTCAAATTAAATGAACTTCACAAGTATATTGTTTATTTGGCATGTAAATAAATGGATGATAGAATATATTATATTGTGCATGCTGAAGGTGCATAATTTTATCCTCTAGAGCTTGTTTTTTTATAGGAAAAAATAATAATAATAGTTTTTTGGGATATTAAACATTTCAAATCATTTAATATGTGGAATTTTTATTGTTTTGATATGAATCATGTCTATTTTAATGGTGTAACGAATTTTTAGTATGTAAATTTGGAAAAAATTGTGTTTCTCTATCATTAATATATTTTTCTGTGATTACCATATGTTTCATTATTTTAAATTTCACATGTACAACCTTGATTTTGTTATGAAAATCGTATAAAACATTTGGGAATTATATTATAGGGTTTATTATGAAACCTATATACTAGATAGACATAGAGGTATATCTATATGTATATCAAGTAACACCCTATGAAAAGGGTTGACCTTCAATAGAAAAAGGATTACATATATGTATATGATTACTAATATATATTTGTTATACATAAATATTTTTATCATATGAAATTATGAGGCCTCCAAAGCAAGAATGATAAACATATAATTCCTTCCTATGAGAAGATGAGGCCATCTACATAAAAATTCTATTAAAAAAATACTATCACATGGTAAGATACAGTCTCTTAGAAAGGATTATTATAGAAACAGACACATAGATATTGATATGTATATATATATGTGTATAGCTCTTCCTATAGAAGATGGGGTTTGACATAAAACATTGATGGAAAGGTCCATGATGGTAAAAAGTACAATATATGGATTCTGGTTCCATTTAAAAGTAGTATTGGATGAATTTGATGAAATTTTTTAGTGTCAAAATAATATATATTACTTGTTACCTATTTATTATTATTATTCTATTGTTAATCAGTTTCCATAAATAATTAAGAATGGAGAGGAGGCGGTTTGAAGAATAATCTCAAATCTTATGGGTTATGTGATTATGTATATTTAAAGGTATATTTGTGTCATGAAATTGGTTTTACCTTACAATTATACTCAAGAATAATATTTCAAATTATTCATTCAACATTGATCCACCTCAAATACGCTACTTCAGATTTATATTGGTTGAATATATTTTTGTGAAATAGTTTAAATTTTCTTAAGTAGTGAGTGAGAAATGGATGTAGTAAAACATTTTTAATTTATATTTTCTAAGGATCATTATGAAGGTGATACCTGGAAACTCATTATAGTTACCAGATTATTGGAATTACATTAATTTCATGAACTCATGCTTTCATCTTTAGAATGGTTCATTACTCACCTAAACTCCTCATTAGCATGTCCCATGAAGTCAAGATCATACTCAACATAATTTTAATTTCTTACATCATGCTGGTCCTCTAATAAATTATTGACATTGTATTATGATACTATTATCAATGAGTTCTTAATAGAATATTTTTATTATAAATGAATTTCAACATTTATTTTTTCTCTTGGGTTTCCTGATGTTTTGAAAATGTAAAATTTAACTCATTTATAAATCATTTTCATCACAAATATACTTTATGGATTCCAATTACTATTTTTAAAATGAATCATTATTAACCATATGTGTTTATATAGGAAAACATTATTTAACATAATCAGATTTTTTTAACTAGTATATATGTATATATTTTCCTATTTAGTAATAGTTATCTGTTTTAATTTTTTTAATAATGTATAGACACATTTTGATATATATGGATAAAAGCTGTATCACATTACCGAGGACCACACCTCTTTATGCCAAGGGTTTCGAGATGTTAGATGATTTTTCAATGTCCAATCGATCAGTTGATTTGATAATTATATTCCATGTCTTAAAGGTAAATTTAGAAGATGGTTGAATGGTGATGAAGTTTATGAACACTTGATATTAAAGAAATTCCCTCTTCAATAGTTTTGTTGGATTTGTCACAGAGAATCGATCATTAGATAAATTTTGACCACTCATGACAATCCATAGAATGTTCTCCCAAATTCACTGATAATGGAAAATGATTTGAAAAACCTTATAAATGATGCATTTTGAATTGAAAGACACCAACACGAACCTCAAAGCATATCATAACAACATGTTGAGGGTGATATAAAAAATCAACATGAAAAGTGATGTTTTTGAGACTGTTGGAAAACCAGATAATGATTTTAACATATCATTTGATCATCATCTTGATTCTATGGAGACTAATGTAAGATAAAACATCACCGAGAAGATAGATTCTTTTAATGGATTTTTTGATGATGGTAATCAAGATTTGTATAATGGATGTTTGAAATATTCAAAACATTCTTTTCTACTAATGTTGTGCCACATCAAATGACTATGTGGAATTACAAATAACCCGATGTACATGATATTGGATTTTTTTTGTGATTCATTTTACGAGGAATATTCCCTGAGTCATTTTATGATATGAAGGATGTTTTTTACAATCATGGTCTAAATTGTACAAAAAATCATTAATGTCCCAATGATTGTATTCATTATTTGGGAGTGGATTTAAGAAGACAGAATGGCAATGAATTTTATTCTTCTAGATGGATGTCTATGGGTGATGTTGGAAGTCTAAATCAACACTCTATCATGATGAAGATGAAAATGAACACACCTAAAATGGTTTTGTGTAACTTTCATTTAAATCGTCGATTGCAAAGATTATTCATGTCATCGAAAACCACAAAAGACCTGAAGTGTCATTCTACAGATAATAACAATTATTTATTAATGCGACATACAAGGGATTCAACATAATGGAATAGATTTAATTCATTACATCTTGATTTCTTATCTGATCTTAGTAATGTTCAATTGGGATTGACGAACAATGCATTCAACTGATTTGTGTCGTTGAGTGCCATTTATAGAATTTGGCCGGTTGTTTTAATCCATTATAATATTTTATTGTGGATGTGTATATAGGAAACAAATTTTATCATTTCTATGATTATTCTTCTAAAATAAATGCTTTTAAATGATATTGATGTATACTTGCAGCCTTTAATTGAATAATTACAGAAGATATGTAGCAACGATGTAGAGAAATTTGATGCATCATATAGAACAATATTTAAAATGCAAGCTTCTCTAATGTGGACCATTAGTGACTTCCCTAGACATGGGAATTTAGATGGGTAGAACAATTATATTGGTTTGTATTTTCCAATTTGTGACATTAATTTTGAGAACGAATGACTTCCTCATAATAAACAATGGAGTTTCTTGTTTCATCAATGATTTATCGATGCTTCTCAATGATTTTAGCTAAAGAAGTAAAAATTCAATGGTTTCATTATTAGTAGACCACCTCCAAAGTTATTAACAACTTCTGAAATATGGGAAAAACATGGAAATGATGAAATAGGATTGGTGAAGGTTCATCATCTAAAAGATAGTGGGAAATGAGTTCAAAGTTCATCATCATGATAAATCGGAACACAACATTGGAAGAAAAAATGCATATTCTTCAAACATCTGTATTTGGAATTTAATTTTATGTGGAATAATCTTGATATGATATATATTGAGAAGAATGTTTATGAAAATTTGATCTTTACATTACATAATGAGCATGGAATGCCGAAAGATAATCTAAATGCTCATAAATACTTAATAGCAATGAACATAATGTGAGATCTCAAGCTTTATGAGAATATAAAGTATGATCTGAAAATTTTTACAATGAAAAATAAGTCAAAGATACATTTCATTGATTTTTAAAACATGTGAAGGTATTTGATGGGTATATATGTAACATCTAAAGGACTATTGACTTAAGGATTAATATTTTACATGGATTGAAAAGCCATGATTCACATATTTTGTCACATTTGTTACTTCCATTGTCATTTTCTACATTATTACCTGAATAGGTTACTACTATTGTACTCAAAGTCTATAAATATTTTAGACAACTATGTGAGAAATCTCTAAATCCATTTCATCTCGATACACAACTGAAGACATTCTTAATGACGCTTTTTTTGCAATGGATATGATCTTTCCACCATATTTTTCACTATCACGATGCATTTAACTATGAGGTAGAAACATTTGGTGGCCCATTACATTATCGATGGATGTATCCAATTGATAGGTATTTTATTTATATTTTTATCATTTCAGCCAAAAATTCATTAAACTTCATTGAATACAAAATTATGTTTTTTTTAATTTTATTTCAAATATATCTTGGGAATTTGTAATCATATGTTAAAAATAAATATCATCCTAAAGGCTCTATTTCACAAGGATATTTGGAAGAGTAGTGTCCTATCGTTTGTTATAGATACTTGGATGGTATTGAGACATGATTCAATCAATTTGTACATGTTTATTACACATCGACTCAATAAGAGTTACAAGGGAAATAAAAAATTCATATTTCTATTGGCCAAAAAGATTGGAAGAGGTGATATTTTACAGTAAAAGAAATGCAATTATTATAGGCACATCGATATATGGGTATAAGTAGTGAAATTGAAGATCCATTTATTGAAGAGTTGGGGATACAAACAAAGATACCAATGAGATGATGAACTTCAAATGAGAAAGATAAAAAAACATTTTAATAAAGACCATGAAGAATGGTATGCATGATGTGTAAGTTCATAAATATTTCAATCTATATGGATATTAGGTTGATAAATATATTTTTTAAATCTAATAATGTGTATTAATTTTTTCAGATCATGAATGCTGATACATGAGAAGAGTTTCCATAATATTTGTTGCTTTTTGCTCAAGGTCATCTATAACTGGCTAGAATGTTTGATACTTATGATGTGAATGGATTTAGATTCTGTACAGTTGATCAGCAAGAGGGTTTGAAAACAAATTATAGTGGAATATTTACATTTGATAATATGGAATACTACAGAATGTTTACATATATTATATAATTAATCTACCACATACATTTTTCTATTATATTATTCAAATGAAATTGGTTGGATATTATCAAGGGTGTTAAAAGTGATTCCTTGAAAATTACTTCTGTGATCTTCTCTCACTTGATAGATGTTGGTGAACATGAAATACAAGATCTCTATATCATTTCATTGTAAGCAGAAACAACATATTATTGGAAAGATGTCTTGGATGAAGGCTGGATTGTAGTTTGTCACATAAAATAAAGAGACTAGTATGATATGAATGATCAAGTGGAAGATTTAACCTCTATAATTGAATCCCATCAACAAAAGTAAGCATACTTATATGTCCATTAGGATATTGAAAATATTCATATTTCATGAGTTGGTAAAGTAGATGAAGTAATGATGGAGTAGAAAATAAACATTATTAAAGGAGAAAATGATTTTATGTGTAGTTATTCATAAATTTATCAATCACTTATGACATTTGTACAGTCATTAATTATTATTTGTATGTATATTTTGTTTGTTATTATAGTGCCTCTGTTAACATTTTGATTTTTTTTATCCATGATTTTTTTAAATATAAGTTCTGAATATATTTTTATTTAATTAAATGATAGTAATGCCATGGATGAAGCGTTATACCCATACTATGGGGTAAATGAGATTTTCTAGAAGACAATTAAATTTTGTAATATTATCATTTTATTTCATATTTATTTGATAATGTTATATGTGTAATATATTAAATTATGGATTTATGTTTTTTTAATACAGTCACAGATTTTAGTCTATAATGAATCACAAACAGAAGTGTGGTTGAATGATCATTTAAAATCAGATGGGAGTTTTATTGATGATCCTACCAATGAAGTTGGGGTTTGAATTCATTTTTTCATTATAACAACTTATTATTAGTTTTCACTATTTTCATATATATTACTTATAATATGATTGATATTTGATTTATAAGTAAAAAATTAAAGAACTACGTGATGTCAATCCCACACCATCCTACTTAGTCTCTCAGGATGCCAAGTTGGTAAAGTCCTTGGGAAGGAGAATCCTAGTCGAGTGTGCGGTATGGGTTTGGGACCATCCCCATCTAAGGGCATTGGCAGTAAAATAGGGGTTTCATGTGATGACTAGTTGCGAGAAGATAAATCAAACAACATCAAAATCATTTAGTTCACAAAAAAATATTGATTTTATTTTTGAATATAAATATACAATATTGATTAATATTCAATATAATTGTCTTATGAGTAACAGTAGCAGGAAGTAGTGATAAAGATGGAGAGGGTAAAAAGTATAGTACATTAATGGGAAATGATTAGTGGATATGGTTCATGTATCAGTTCATCCAAAGTGAGTATTCTTTTTAATCTTTTTCTTATATTTTACATGTTCTTGGGACAATTGGTTCCCTATATATGTCTTTTATAACAATGTGTCCATATCCTATGTTTCGATTTTATATAGAGATTAAAATTTCATTATAATCATATATATGGTTTATATTATTATTTATCCTTTTGTTGGTCGGAGTGGATTCTGAAGAGGGGGGGGGGGAATTGAGTTCCAATTAAAAATTTCAATTAAAATCTTTCTATTAAAATCCCCCAATTTGAAAACAAGTTTAACTGTAGTGAATTTGTAAATCTATAATGGTTCAATTAGATTCTCAAAATATTGATTAGGTCTCATTTAATTTAATCCGAGTATTAAATTATCTTTTGAAACTAATCTAATGATTTACATAAGTTACAAACACTTGACAATTTAACTAATAGTGTGACATGAAAATAAATTTGTACTTCAAAGTAAATTGCGAAAGAATACAAAAATAATAATAATATAATTTAAACCTAATCTAAGATGCACATCATATATATCCAAGAGGTTCAGTCTCAAGCCGAGACTTAGCCCTCTAAATCAATTTATATAAATTTGATCCACACACTGGATCTGGGAAAACAACAGTACAGAGACTGTTCAGGTCCTAAGACCTCTACCACAGTTCTACATGGGAAAAACCAAAGCAACAGCTCTGAGGCTATCCAGGTCACACATGAACTCTTCCATAACTCACAGTGGGATACAATAAGGTATATAATTTTTGGTGTGAGGATTTAATATCCTCTAGTACAACTCATAAGAAAATGTGTATCTAGAGTAGACAGATGTACTCAAACACTGCTCAGAAAGTTAAGCAAAGGGATATAACAAAGAAAATAATAGTGTTTAGAAATCATTGTGTATTTGAAGATATGCACTGGACTCATTTTGATGTTGCATATGGAAGTGAAGTCCTTTTTGGTGAGGATGAATCAAAACAGAGTATCGTTGATTTTCTCAACTACAACTATTTAAACTTGTGCTAATTATTTTCAGTAAGAAACAACTACTGGTCTTTGTGTTCGTTCTAAGTAAAGGATCTGTTTCAGGGTCTTTGATTTTTACAGGTGTTCTTCAAGTTCTCTTTGTGTTCCGTGGGACTTCATACACATGCAACTTCTATTGTGTCTTTTTTTTTTCTATTAGATCAGCTCTTCCTTTTTATAGAAGATCTTCCTTTTTATTCATTGAGATCTGGAAAAAGAAGGAATAACTTTTTATGGGTATGAGGTACGGTTTTTTGAAATCCAACAACCAACATTAATTAATAGAAGGTGAATTTAACTAAGAAAATATGATCATTGGAATTAATAAGGGTTAGTAGAATGTTCAATCAGTTTTCAGGACTATCAGTGATTCAGGAGATTGGTGAGTCATTTGAATCTACATTGGTTTCTGTAGGTCATTTGATTATCATCGATTTTGGTAGGTCATTTGATCAGCATAGGTTTTGGTAGGTCATTTGATCTGCATCGGTTTCGGTAGGTCATTTGACCAGCATCGGTTTCAGAAGATTTTTTGATCAGCATCAGTTTCGGTAGGTCATTTAATCAACATTATATTTGATAGTTTATTTGATCAGCATCGGTTTCGGTAGGTCATTTGATCAACATCTTTGTTGGTAGGTCATTTGATCAGAACGACCGTTCTACATCTGTCTGACCGTTCTTCATCGGTTTTACCATTCTTCATTGGTGCGACCGTTCTCAACGGTGCGACCGTTCTCATCGGTGCAACCATTCTCATCGGTGCCACCATTCTTCATCGATGCGACCATTATCATTGATGAGACTTTTATCATCGATGCGACTGTTCTCAACGGTGCGACCGTTCGTCCTGGGTGACTCAAGAAGATAACTATCAGTGAGTCAAAAACATAAAATACGCACCATGTTTCCGTTCAATCTAGAACACTTACAGGGAAATAGAAAACCATAAATAATCATAGATAAACATATATATACTTGATTAAAAATATTTAACCATATTTATAATAGAATGAATAGGTGACTAAATTTACTTATAAAAAGAAATAATTATGATGTTTGATTATTAAAATAACCATTTCACAGATGGTTCATCAATCTCCCCCCTTTTGATAATCACAAATCTAGGGCATAAAAGAAAATAGAGGAAGGATTTAACATTCAATATACTCCCCCAATGTAAAAAATATATATATCCAAAGATAAAGAGATCATCAGAAAGTGCATCAGATCATAAACAATTTGAGAGTATATCAACATAGAACCAGATTACAAAGAGCTTGCCTCTATATATAAAGTATTTTATCTATGTATTCATTTATATAAGTAGTCATCATTTAACTAGTCATCATTTCTACCCCTTACTTCATATAGTCTAATTGTTTGTCTGTTCACCCCCTTTGGGATTATAAAAAAAATAGCAGAGAGGGAAATAGTAAAAAGTTCCATTGAAATAACCACTGAAAAATAGTACCAGAATAAGAATCACATAAAATACACCCTATCAAAAATGACAGGCATGGCTGCTTCTTAGGATGTAGAGGAGAATTTCCTTTGGAAGATGGAGGAATGGATGGGACATAGGGTGGCTTGGTGGAAGGTTGATATGGCCGGATGAAGAGAGGTGGAAGGACAGGTAGGGCAAGAAGCAGAGTGGGTGCTAAAGTCACTTGTGGTTGAGTAAAAGATCTTGTTGAAGGCAGCTATTAAATGGCTGACTGAATATTGGAGAGAGCTTGAGAAACTGATAATTGACCTGGAGTAACACCGGATGGACTAAGATGTTCAGTAGTAGGGAAAACAATTGCCATAACTTTCACATTAAGATAGGGTTTGAGTAGATTGATAAAATCTTGAATTACATCACCACCATATTTCATGGACTTTTCAAAATCATCTTTGTTCTACATGAAACTATCTAGAGTGGGAGTAAAATCCTTCAACTACGTTACCTGATCTTAAAAGGCTTGAGTGACTGGAAGAAGCCTCAAATTGTCAGACAGGACTTTAAAAAGATTGTTCATCCCATGCTTGGTATAGATTTTAGAGAAATAGTGATCCACCTTTTCTTTGATATCTTTCTGAGCCTGAGTAGAATCAGCTGAATAATGCTTCACCATATTATGAATATGATCACTATTTTCATTCATCTTTTTCCATGAGTCCAAATCCAAAATCTGTCCAAGTGAAACTAACTCTTCTTTTATAACATCCATTAAATCATTGATCTCAGGTCCAGTAATCTTGGTCTCTTTTGAGGATCTAGCTTAAGCAACAATCTGAGTAATCTCATCCTTCAACATTCTCAAATCTTACTTCTTCAAATGTTCTATTAAATTCCTCAGAACTTCCATCATAACAGTGATGGTTGATCTAAAATCTCCTGATCGAGAAAATAATTCTTTGCCTAAATCCTTGAGAGCTTTATTTAGAGAGTTAATGTTCCTGCTAATCATTTCACCAGTATTGTACATGTCTGGCTTGATAATACATACAACCCATTGAGTTATAGAATCTATAGAAGCCTCAGATATGTTCATAGGAGTAGGAGTAGGATCATGAGATAATTTATCTTTCATTATCTCTCTAACTTCATGGAGCAACTCATATTTAAATTTGTCTAAATACGATCGAGAAAATAAAGGACCAGGTCTTTCTGCTGCCACTTGCACATTCTCAGCAACTAGTCTAGCCTTAACTGAGAGGCTTGACCTTGCATGGTGCAACCCTTCTTCTTCTTCCTCTGAATAATCTAGACCATGAACAAAAAATCATGGTTGTTCCTCCCATTCATCTTTACAAGAGGTATTTTGGGAATTTACATAATCATCTTTTCTTGAATTTTCATGTGAGATTTCTTCACCTACATCAATCACTGTCTGCATTGTTCTTTCAGCACGAGGAACAACTTCTTCTTCAACTTGTTGTGGTTGTGGATCATATTGGATCACATATTGGCCATCTACAGGTCGACTAGCAGTATCATCATCATCACCACCATCATTATTACCATCATTATCAACACCATCGTCACCATTTCCATCATCATCATCACCATAATCACCATTTCCAACATCATTTTTGTCATTATTTACTAATGTTTCATTAGTAATAACTTTTCTACTGGAATCATACTCCTCAGAATTTGATTCTTCAATTTCAGCTTCTTCATCATCACAGAGAAGAGGTTCTAACTCTAGTAACATGAGAGGTGGACTATCTGGTCCAAATTCCATTCTTCTTTTCTTAGGACTTACTGTATTAGGATCACTTCTATCATTATGAGGTGACTCATGCTATTTTTTAGTATCCACATCATCATCTGCCTCAAATTCCCCTATACCATTCATACCTGACTCTCCAGTTTCCTTAGGAACTTCTGTCTCCACTTCCTCATCAGAATAAAACACTTCTTCATATGGTTTTAAAGTAGGATCTCTCATCCCCCTTGGTCTCATAGAATGGACATAAGGATTAATAGATTCATACAAATTATCTTCATCAGCAACCCATGCCTTCTTCCATGGATTCCAGTTGATTATCATTCTTTTTAAGATATTGTTGTTAATAAAAAAACTACCACAGGATGAGATACACTCATCTTCATCTTCACAATATCCCAAAAAATGTAACATAGCATAGATTTTCTTGGAATAGAACAAGGTTGTAGATTTCTTGGATGGCATCACCATCTCATCAATATGGACAGTAAAATATCTACACAAGTTTATTTTCTCATCATTTAGTGCTTAAAACAACACGAAAACATCCTGATATTTCATAACAGCAAAATCACTATTTCTGGGACAGATTTGGTGCTGAATATATTTAAACAAAATTCCACTTTCACCATCTAACTCAATAGCTGTTATTATTCTAGATTTAGAATTTCCAGTCAGGATCTCAAGAGCAAGTTCATATGAAAAATATTAAATGGTAGGAAAAATATTTCTAGAATAGTCCTCATATCTACATTTATGAGGTACTCCCAAACACTCATCCAATTGCTTTGATAAAAAAGATATCTTTTTCTCTTTGACCACTGAAGACAGTCTTGCAGCTTCATCTCCATACAATACAATAGTAATGTTTTGATAAAACTCATGCACAAACTTTTGGAAGCAGACTCAGTTATTATCACAAAACTAGTCTTTCCATCCATTCATTTCCAATAATTACAATAGGGAAGAATTAATTGTTAACACCCATTCGGAGCTTACATCCTTTTCAGTTGTAACCACTCGAGTTTCTAACTCTAGGATTACTGACCTTTGAGTAGTGATGCTCGATTCTTCTCGTTTGGGTTTCACAGGAGAAGAACCTTTAGACTCCCCTCATTTTCACTTTTTCTTTTACATTTTGAGGTTTGAGAGGTTTGAATGGTTTGAAGGATTCAAAAATGTTCGATAGGTTAATGTGGTTCATGTTTCAAAAAATGTACGGTTCGGTGGGAGATACAAAGTCACAGTTATTGGGAAAAGAAATAGCTATGGGTCATTAAATTTATCATTTAGGGTCACAATAATAAATATAATATCGATTAAGTAATACAATGTCATTTTGATAAACACTGAATGTGTTAAACAATATAAGACACAAACGGTAGCAAAATATCGGTTTCACTGTTCGGTTTAACTAATTGGATTCACTAATCGGTTTCACTGATCGGTTTCACTGATCTATTTCACTGATCAGTTTTACTGATTGGTTTCACTGATCGGTTTTACTGATCGGTTTTACTGATCTATCTTAACGAATTCTTTCTTAATAAAATTTAACCATTCTGAGCTCAAGGGTTTGTGAAGATATCAACTAATTGATGTTCAGTGTCATTAAATTTTAATGAAATATCACTCTTTTGACAATGATCTCTCAAAATGTTATGTCTGACATCAATGTGATTGGTCCTGAGATAGACACATGATTCTTAGAGATACAAATTGCACTACTGTTATCAAAATTAATAGACACATGTCTAAATTGATATCCATAGTCTAATAAAGTGTGTTTCATCCACAGAATCTGTGCACAACAACTACCACCAACATTATATTTTGCTTCAGCAGTAGACAATGAAACATTGTTCTATTTCTTACTACACCAAGATAACATGGACTTTCCCAAAATATGACATGTTCATGATGTGTTGTTCCTATCTAACTTGCAACTAGCAGATTCAGCATCTGAACAACTCATTAAGTCAAAGGATTGTCTTTTTGGATAAAACAAACCTTAATTGGTAGTATGATTAAGATATTTGACAATTCTTTTAACAGTAAGTAAATGAGATTCTTTAGGATTAGCTTGAGATCTTGCACACACGCATACACTAAACAAGATATCTGGTCGACTAGAAGTAATGTAAAAAATGATTCCAATCATACCTCTATAATAGGTTTGATCAAATGATTTCCTAGTTTCATCATCATCCAACTTACAGTTGGTACTCATATGTGTATCACTTCCCTTATTACTATCCAAACCAAAATATTTCAAAAGATCCTTTTTATATTTATATTGATTTACGATAATAACATATTTATTTTGAAAAATATGAAAACCAAGAAAATACCTGAGTTCTCCCATTAAACTCATTTCAAATTCATATAGCCTAATTATTGAAAAGTCAGTACATAATGAATTTTTAGAAGATCTAAAGATAATATCATCCACATAGATTTGAACAAGCAAAATATCTTCAGAAATTCATTTAATAAAAACTGTGAAATCTGCAATTCCTTTAGTAAAAACATTAGAAATAAGAAAATTAGTAAGTCTATCAAACCATGATCTTGGAGCCTATTTTAAACCATACAAAGCTTTATAAAGCTTAAAAACATGATTTTGAAATTAGGAGTTTGTAAATCCAGGTGGATGTTCAACAACAACATCTTCAATTATAAAACCATTTATAACAGAACTTTTGAGATCCATTTGATATAACATGAAATTAAAATGAGCATCATAGGATAGTAAGATCATAATGGCTTCAAATCTAGCTACATGTGCAAAGGTTTATTCATAGTCTATTCCTTCCTCTTGACTATACGCTTCTGAAACTATCCTTTCATTTTTTCTAACAATATTTCATTATTCATCAACATTATTTCTAAAAACCCATTTAGTGCATATGGTCCAGGTGTCTTTAGGTCTGTCTATTAATTCCCAGACTATGTCTCTTTCAAATTGATTTAACACTTCTTGAATATCCATTACCCAAAACTCATTATTGATTTCATCATTGATATTTTTAGGTTCTAGCTTTGAATGAAAGTCTTGATGTTCAACCTGATTTCATAGAGAAGCTTTAGTCTGCGTCCCTCTTTCATGATTACTAACAAAAATATTTAAAGGATGATTCTTTATAATCCTAGGTGATCTCGTAAAGGTGGGACTAGAAATTTCAGGTTCTTTTCTAGGATCAGATTCATCATACGCAGGTTCTAGAACATTTCTAGAGCTAGTTGTCATTACAACTGGTTCATTGATTTTATCATTAAGTTCCAGAACAAAAAAATCTTCTTCAAGATTTTCAAGAGATTATTTATGTTCATGTGGATCAGTTTAATCTAATTTTATGTGAACAGATTCTTCAACTCACTTGGTTATCTTGTTAAAAACTCTATAGGAGTTGCTAGTAATTTAATTTCCTAAAAATATTCTTTCATCACTCTTGGATGAAAATTTTTCTATATTATTCATAGTATTAAAAATATTGACTTTGCAACCAAAGACTCTTAAGTAACTAATATTAGGTTTCCTAATATTCCACAGTTCAACAAGTGTTTTCTTAAGAATAGGTCCAGTAAATACTATATTGATAATGTTACAAGCTGTATTTACAGCTTTAGCAAATAAATAAATAGGCAGGTCTTATTCATTTAGCATAGTTCATGGAATTTCATGAAGGGTTCTATTGCTTCTTTCAACTACAAAATTCTGCTGAGGAATCCTAGGGGCAGAAAAGTTGTGATTATAGCCATTGTGTGAGAAGTATGATTCAAACTCATGATTTTCAAACTCACAATCATGGTCACTTCTCATGTTCTTAATCTTAAGTCCACTAAGGATTCTATAGGCTTGGAGTGTTTTAAAAAATAAGAACAATAATCACTTTTGTGAGCTATGAATTATACCCATGTATATCTATAAATTCATCTACTAAGACATAGACATAGTTCTTCCCATTTAAACAAGAAACTCTAGAAGGTCCAAACAAGTCCATGTTAACCAACTCGAGAGGTTGAGAAGTTGAAACATCATTCTTTAATTTGAATTAAACATTAAGTTTCATTCCCTTTTGATAGGTATTACAAACCTTATTAGTTTGGAATTCATGTTTGGGTAGGTCTTTAACTATGTTCTTCGTAGTCAATTTTCTAAGTGAGTAAATGTTGCAGTGTCCTAATATTCTATTCCAATGACATGACTCTTTATGAAAAGAATTAAAGAAAGTAACATTTTGTTTAGCCAAGTATTTCAAATCAACAAAATAAATATTTTCATTTCTCAAAGCAGAAAATACAAAAATATTTTTAGAATTAAAAACATTACAAGAATCATTTTCAAATTTAACGTTGAAACCATCATCAAAAAATTGATAAATACTTAACATATTATTCTTAACTCCATCAAAAAATAATAATTTGGAAATTAAAACTGAATCAGTGTTACCATTCTGGAATAGGGCGATGATTTTCCCTTTTAAATTATCACCAAAGGTGGCATGGCCTCCATCGTCTTTGATTAAACTCTTGAATCATGAGTAATCTCCAGTCATATGTCTTGATCATCCACTATCCATGTACCATACCTTCTTATGGTAACTTTTCATGAAATATTCCCACAAAACAGGTTTAAACAAAATATGATTCTGGTACCCTGATTTCCTTGGGTCTAGACAGGTTAGCTAGCACAATCATAGGTAACCAGATTTGACTCATGGGTATCATATATTCTATAGAATCAATAGATTTTGAAATATAAACATTATTTGATCTATAGAAATGTGAATAATGAGTTGAAGCATATGAATTTATAGAACTATAACTAGCAGCATTCTATCCAGATTTAGGAATTAATCTAGCTTTAGTAATGTATCTCTATCTAGGCAGATAGCCAATTCCAGTGGTATATTTTGGCGCCACTTGTTTTCCTAACATTTTTGTAAGTGTGTCTTTTCCATTAGTGAACTTTTCTATGACCTTCCTCAATTTCTCATTAGATATTTTCAGTTCAGTATTTTCCTTAAGTATTTGAGCACTCTTTTCATTCTCTGTTTCAGGAGAAGATTTAACAGATTTGGTCAAAGCATGCTGTTTCTTCAAGGTTTTATATTTTTCCTTTAATTTATTACAGGTTTCTTCTATAATATTACAGTATTAAAATAATTCCTCACTAGACATTTTTTCAGATTCCGAATCAGAACCAACTCTAGAATAATATAAATTTAAATCAGGAGTGTCCAGTGTAACCTTATATGTGTTTTTAATAAAACACATGTTAGACTTGTGAGAGTCTACATCCTTAGTAGAATCAAAATCACCTGAAGTGTCATCTAAAGCAATCCAGATTTCTTTTATTCCATTCTTGTTATTATTTTCATTGTAGTCATATTTCGTTTTGAACATTAACTTTGGATAGTCAGCCTTAATGTGTCCTTTCCTTTTGCATTCATTACAAACAATCACATCATTATTATCATAATTCTTCCAATATTTCATCCAGTGACCTTTATTGTCATATTTACAATTGTAGTTTTATTTTTTTGTAGAATTTCTTCTTCCTATAGAACTTCATAAATCTCCTGGAAATTTGAGCCATCTCTGCATCACTTTCAGAAACTAAACATTCACTTGTTGAGCTTTTTGTAGTTATGTGAACATTCTCTTTATCATTGTTCTTTGAAGCAGATGTCTTGAAGGCTACTAAATTCTACCTTGGTTCATCATCTTATTCCATATTTAATTTAAGTTCTTCTTCATACATCATAAGCTTACCAATAAATTCCTTAATAGGTAAAGCACCAATATCACAAGATTCTCTAATTGAAACATATGTTCCTCTCTATTTGTCCGATAATCATATTAATATCCTCATGATCTGTTCTATTACAAGAACAACATTTACAAGTGAACTCATGGTGTTTTAAATCTCATTGAACCTGAGATACATGTCAGAAATAGGTTCATCCGACTTCATTTTAAAATTATCATATTTAATAATGTATGTGTTTAATCTCATTTCATTAACATTGGTTGTTCCCTCATGAGAAACACCCAAGGTATCCCAAATCTCATAAGCAGTTTTTCAAGTTGATATACTATTAAATTCCTCATCGCCTAAAGAACAATACATGGCATTCATTTCATTACAATTATTTTTATAAGAAGTTTTAGTAGGTTCATCCCAAGTAGTTCTCTTAGTGTCTGAAATCTTATATTGAGTTTCTATAGCAGTCCAGATGTTGAATCCCATATTCTCTAAGTGAATTTTCATTTTACGTTTCCACTGAGCATAATTTGTACCATTGATGAAAGGTGGCATGTTGGTAGCAACACCTTCTAGTCTATTATCCATTACTAGATTTTAGAAAATATATTTCACGAGATGAAATTTATAACTAACAAAAATTTATGATCTTTAAGATACAACAAAAATCATAGTTGAAAAACAGAGTATTCAATAATCATTAAAAATAACAACCTCTGACACCAAATGTTGGTTAAAGTGGATACTCAAGTGGGGGGTGAATTGAGTTCCAATTAAAAATTTCTGTTAGAATATTTTTTCTAAAATCCACCAATTTAAAAACAAGTTAAAATTTATTGAATTTTTTATTCTGTAAAGGATCACATAGATTCTCAAAAGATTGATTAGGTCTCACTAAATTTAATCTGAGGATTAAATTTGCTTTTGAAACTAATCTACTGATTTACAAAAGTTACAAACACTTGCTAATTTAACTGTCAGAGTAAATTTATAATAAATTTTTATTTCAATGTAAATATCAAAGGAATATGAAATATATATATATATATATATATAATATACATTAATCTTGATCTAAGATTCACAACAGATATAACCAAGGGGTTCAGTCTTAAGAAAAGACAGAGTACTCTCAAACAATTAATATAAATTTGATCCACATCATGGATCAGGTAAAACAACATTACAGAGACTGTTTAGGTCCTATGACCTCTACCATAGTTCTACGTGGTTTAAACAAAAGACATAACTCTCTGGATGTCCATGTCACACTTGAACTCTACCACAACTCACACTGGGATACAAGAAGGTATAGAATGTTTGGTGTGAGGATTTAATATCCTCTAGTTCATCTCAGGAGATAATGTGTATCTAGTGTAGACAGATGTACAGACAAACTGAATAGAAAGTTAATCAAAGGGATAAAATAGAGACAATAATATAATTTAGAAAGCTCCTTGTATTTGCAGATATGGTCTAGACTCATTTTGATTTTGCAGATGGAAGTCAAGTCCATTCTGGTGAGGATGACTCAAAATAGAGTATCATTGTTCTTCTTAGCTACAACTATTTAGATTTGTGCATATGATTTTCAGAAAGACACATCTAATGGTCTATGTGTTTATTCTAAGTGAAGGATATCCTTCATGCACTCGGATTTTTATATGTCTTCTTCATGTTCTCCTTGTGTTCCATGGGACTTCAAACACGTGCACCTTCATTCATGTGTTTTTCCTTATATTCGTTCAGCTCTTTTTTACTATAGATATTCCTTTTAATTCCTTGAGATTTGGAAAAAAGAATGATTACCTTTTTAAAAGTACGATGTATAGTTTCCTATCATCCAACAACTAACATTAATTAATAGCAGGAGCATTTAACTAAGCAAATATGACTGTTGTAATTAATAAGGGTTAGTATTAAGTTCAAACAGTTGTCATGACTATCGGTGTGTCATGAGATCTATGATTCATTTGAATCTTCATTGGTTTTGGTAGGTCATTTGATCAGCATCAGTTTTGATAGGTCATTTGATCATCATAGGATTCAGTAAGTCATTTGATCAGCATCGGTTTCGGAAGGTCATTTGATCAACATCGGTTTCTGTAGGTCATTTGATCAGCATCAGTTTCAGTAGGTCATTTGATCATCGTGACCATTCTACATCGGTGTGACCATTCTTCATCGGTGCGACTGTTCTTCATCGGTGTGACTGTTCACAATGGTGCGACCATTCTCATCAGTGCGACTGTTCTCATCAATGCGACCATTCTTCATCAGTGCGACCATTCTCATTGGTGCGACCATTCTCATCGATGCGACCATTCATCATTGGTGCGACCATTCTCATCGGTGCGACCATTCATCATTGGTGACTCAAGAAGATAACCAATGGTGAGTCAAAACATGAAATATGCACCATGTGTCCGTTCAATCCACAACACATCCAGGTAAATAGAAAACCATAAATAACCATAGATAAACATATGTATACATGATTAAACATATATAACCATATTTAGAACAGATTGAATAGGTGAATAAATTTACTTATAAACAGAAATAATAACGATGTGTGATTATTTAAATAACAATTTCCCATAGGGTTCAACACTTTTACATATTTTTTGATCTGACTATTATATGATACTATTTCCCACTTGTTTTTCATGGTTCCTTACTATGTATGTTTAGACTCACACCAGCACCGGATTTGCATGAATGAAAATTTTCATTTCTAGACAACTGGTAGATGTTTTCCTTAGTGAACTAGTATCTGTGGAACATAGATGTAAGTGGATGCACTGACCATGTTTGGGGGTCATACATAGGGATCTTGAGTTAGGAACTCCTCCTCATTTCTCTTTCAGTTGTTTCTAGATTGGTACCTACATTCCTTCTTCTTGGATAGGCTTGTATTTTACCATTTTCTTTTCCTAGATATTTATCTTTCTCACTCTGATGTATTTCCTAGAGGATGATACATGATTTTTTTACACCAAGTGGTTTTATTTTATTATACCAATGCATTATTTCATGGAGTTGAGTTTGTGTTGTGTCTGTTCACGTACAATAATATAAATCCATCCACTGTATTGATATTCTTACTCTGTTCTTGTTTATAGCCCTTCAACTTTTGGGGGTGAACAATTGGTGTAACTATCAGCTTACTAGTGTCCCATGTAGGGTCCCTATAGGTCAAGTCATGAAACAAAACATCATGGACTTATCCATGAAATTAATATCTATCTAACAACATCCATTATAGTAATGTCCATACCCTTTTTAAAATCACACAACACAACCCAATCCAACTGACCAAGGATTGTTTTATTTTATATCTCACCAAATCAAGGTACTATATCACTTATCCATACAATGATATCAGAATCCTATAACATATAGGATAATACCTATCTATCAGAACCCATATTCATTTAGTATCGTATTTCCTAACCTTCTTGGTTAGAGCTCAATCTTGATATGTTGGGTGATCTCCCTTTTGGGAGATATTTTTTCTCTATTTGTGAATTAACCCTAATATTGAAATCATTATTGTTGGTCTTTGATAGGCCTTGGGGGTGTAATCAGGTAACTCAAATTATGTGGATTCTTGTTGTATGAGGCACATAGGGGAATCTATGTTGTTTTGTGCAATCTCATCAGGGGTGGGATCAATTTTAGATGTCCTAGGACATCATAAAGATCCTTCATCTAAATTAATGTCAGTTTTAATCTTCGCTTGTGTATGTTTAGATAATTTATGGATATTTATGGTGATTTCTCTTTTGGATAAGCAATGATTATTGGTTTTTAATCATTAATGAGCCATTTTACAAAAATGGTATTCATTATAGATGGTTTCATATTGCGATTTATTTATTTATATTTAAATTAATTTATCTTATTGGTTATTTTTGTGGATTTAGTTTTAATATGTGAAGCCTCATTTTAAATGATGTACGTTGATTATTTATAGCTAGTTTTGAATGTGTTAAATTTGTGTTTCCCATGGAAACGATTTATGTAATAGTTTAATGAATCAGTATACATTAAATGAGAAATGCATTGAGAAATGTATTTATTCTTTAAATGTATTGAGAAATGTATTATTGATTGTTTCAATGTGTTGATTATTTCCGTGTAATTATGTATTATTTAATATTTTAATGTGTTGTGTCTTGTTTTATTCTTTAAATGTATTAAGGAATTTATTATTTCATTTAATGTTTTGTTTTCCTTAGTCAATGTGTTGATTATTTATGTTTTGTTGAGAATCAGCTTATAATGATTCTTTATTTTGATCATGTGTTTTTTCCTTGTACATTGATGATATATTTTATGATCAGGTAAAAATTTTAGGGTTACTATTGTGTTGTTCTAGGTGTAGGTTTTGGGGCTACAAAACCAAAAAATGTTTTTTTAATTCATCATTTAGCTGCAGTTTACACCGCCGAAAGATATAGTTTTATTAGTGGTAGTTTAAACCGCCAAAGTATTATGTTATTTTTTAGAGTTATGGTTAAAACCGATGCTAAATATAAATTTGTTTTACTTACCACCGGTTTTTATCTAATTTAGTGGTTATTTTTTTTCAAAAAAATGTTCTGACTATAGTTGCGGTTTAAAACCACCGCTAGAATGCGTTAATTTTTTTAATATAAAGACAACACTAAAACTAAAAAACCACCATGAAGTATGTGTTCTATGACACATTCCAAAAACCTACACTAAATTAAAGGAACCGCTACATGTTGAATGTTGAAACCAATTATAGAGGCAGTTTTTTGAAACCATCACATGACCATCAAGTAGCGGTATAAACCGCCACTAGGTTAAAAAAACCACAACTAAATGGGAATTTTGTCATAGTTCAAATTGGAAGTGCATTTCCATAAGATGTGAGGTTTTTCATATGTTATTACCTATATATGACATGATGATGAGACCATGGGGTATGGATTCAATTTCTATCAAACTGATTGTTAGTCACTTATGTGAATGGGATCAGAGTTTCAACCCGTTTGAAGTTAGAAACTAATACATCCAATTAAGGATCATGTTCCATGTCTTGAACTATATTTTATGGCATCCCATTAACGTTATATCACACTTACATAATGATAGTAATTCCTATAAGTATGGATGAAGAGAATGAATGGGAAAGTATGTCAATTTTCTTACTCTTCTTGGTGGAAGTTGACCTTTGTTCTACTCATATAAATATAGTCTTTCATTGAACAGATGAGGATGAATTTAGTTTTCACTTTGAGTATGAGAATATTCACACTTTCAACTCTGTTTTCAAGAGGACTTTTCATGAGTCTTTTAAACTGTATAAAATGTTTTCTGTGCACTTCTTACTCTAGTAATGGAAATGGGGAAATCTTATAAATTAAAAAGAAGAAAGTGGGTAATTTGGATAAACTGATCAAATAAGGTGGAGGAGTGGGTCTCCATGTGGACATCAGCTATGGAAATCCGTATTCATTGCATAATGGTGGATAACATAGCATTCTTCCTAGTGTGCAAGTTGATGTTGAACTAATTTTGGCTATTTTGAATCCTCTGAGGGGACATAGGGCAAGCGCAATAATGAGAAATCGTGGGATGACATCTTCAATGATGAGGAATATATTTTATAGATGGTGTAACTATTAAAGGGAAGTATGAGGAAATGGGGCACATGAGTAAAGATTAAATTCAAAGGGTGGTTAATCAAACACTCGATGATGAGCATGATATTTCCTCAAGTCCCCACACAGAAATGTAAAATGTGGATTTTTCTTCTCCTGTGAATCGTCAAAAAAAAATTATTATGGATGTTGATGGTTTCCAAATGGTTCCTTCTCAGAAAACTACAATATCTATATTTTCACTCCTTATAGAGGTCAGTAGTGGTCATATGGATTCTAGATCATTGGAGGATACCATGGATGATGAGAAAGACTCTAGTCTTCCCATATGTTGGAGATGATGGAGGTATCGCAATGCTCGTGGTCGAGCGAATGGTCATGATGATGCATCACAAGGGGCATTCCACCAGGAATTCTATTAAGGAGCATCTCACACTGGAGTAGCAAAGGTTTATAGAAATGTATTTTGTTCTCCATAATCAAATGCATTCCCAATCTGAGTGGGAGATGTGTGGTGATGGTGAACACATTGGATATGGTAATAGTGATGATTTTGATCCTTTTTTATATGTAAATTATCTATTTTTGGGAAAGGTTTTGTCTCATTCATTTACCAAGTCTCTCTTATGCTTTCTTGTTACACGTCACTTTATTTAATAAATAGTCAGGATCCTAGGCTTCTGGCTGGACTGACATGGTAATATTTATTACTTTATAAAATTTATTATACCCTTATAATTATTAAATATATATTTATTTAATTATAATCTTATAAATACATTTTTTTAAATATTTTATATATTAAATTATTAAAATCTATATATATATTATAAAAATGTGTTTTTTATTTATTGTATATAAATAAATATTACATTGGAATATAAATATAATAATTTTATATAAGTGAATAATAGTATTTATTAAAAATAATTATCAGTGCTAATAATAACACGAATAAATCGTTGCATTGTCTGCACTTTTAACTCATACTGATAAAGGACCCCCATTATGAGAACATTTTTCCAAGCACTAATAAAGGTCAACACTATCCTTGCGCCGATCTGTGGCAGTGCTCATAACCCTCAACCTCCCACCCTCCCTGATTCACTTGAGGGCCTTATTCTCCCCTTACCAGAGTGCTGACCAACTCTCTTCTCCTCAAGAAATCTATCCAAATTAAGAGATCTATTGATTTTTTTCTTTTTTCGACATCATATTATTGACATCCAAATCCTTCTTCACTTTGGAAGACTACTGTTTTCATTTATATTATTTTCATAATAAATGTGATTGTAATAAGTATATTCATTGTTTCAATTTAGATATCCAATACTGTTACATATATCCATTAAAGTTTTTTAATATATATTAAAGGACTTTGTAATTAATTAATATATTAATTTTTTTATTAATGTATTATGGGATTATTTTATTTCCTATTATTATATAGAATAATTCATGAGTTACCCTTAATTAGATCAGTATACCCTTGTATAGACTTAAATTTTCAATGGTTATCTTTACCTAGGTCAGTGTACTCTTACAAAACTTTACCTAGGTATTGGAAATCGTGAATGACTGTAATATAGATTCATCAATGGACTGCTCTTACCATTACACATGGGTGTGGATCATACCACTAGATGAGCTAGTTCACACCACTAGCAATCTATTTCTTCATATATTTCTATAATGAATCATTCTTTCAACTGAGGCTAAATAGATTTTATGAGCCAATATTTATCTCCGAAATATTTTTTTAACCTCTAGACACCACTTGTTAAAGCCAATTTGTTGGTAATATTATTTTTTCAAGTAGCATTCGAGTATCATGATAATCACTCATATGATACTAACTTGTTAGTATTTAAAAAATAACATGAATTGTTTTCCAAATTTTAGAACATCATTAGTAAAACAAAAACATGGATTTGTGACGAGATCCACTCCAAAATAGGCTTAAAATACCCTATATATTTAATATATCAGTATATTCATATATATATTCCAGCATGTATGGTCAAATTCACAATTCCCCACAATGGATTCTGGATTTTTTCAATTTAAATATTTAATTAGAAATTTCATTCCATCATGTTTCTGTGAATATATAATTCTCTTTTTAATGCTCATATCATGAATACCCCCATGGATTTCATTTACCCATTCATGCTACATCACTCAATTAATAATATTTTACAACAACATAAAAAGGGAGAGGGTTGCCGATGACTTCCTCATGTAAATGATTTTAGTTTTTCTAGATGAACCAAATTTTTTCTTCTACTCTTCCTCCATGCCTTACTAGTTGTTTTTTTCAAAACCACTTTTGATGATTCCACTTCAAATTATTTTTAAAGGATTATTTATCCTTCAGGGATTGGGTTTCTTCACCATTATGTGACCAATCCCCCAAACACTTGTCTCTTGTTTGGATAATTGTTTCTTAAAAAATTCAATATGTTTCCTCTAACAATAGAGGAATCTTCCACAAACATTGAACTATTGACTTGTCGAGTGATATGCAATATCACTAAGGAATACTATGTTCATATCCTTTTCATTGATATCTATAAAAGTCACATCATAATTATTCTTCCCCAGTGAATCCTTATTGAAGTAAAAGTATATCACAATTTTTGTACACTCTATGTGTATGTAGACCCAATCTATATTAAGTTTGGAAGATGAAAGTTTCTATTTGACATAGTGTTTGATAATTGGATATTATTCAGGCTTATGGAAAGATAAAAGTGATAAACTTTTATTTTTTAACTAGAGATGTTTATTTTTTAGAAAAAATTTGTATTCCATTTTTATATCATTAAACATAGAGCTTCCATCTCATTTATTACATTTTGGATATTGATTTTATAAATCAATGTTTCCATTATATTAAGAGTGGTAGATTAATTATATTTTATATCAATTATTGATGAATTAACATTCTATTATTATACCATGTTTTTTGGATTGGATGTACAGTGACACATTGTTGTTATTCTTGATTAAATGATTTTAATCATGAATAAATGCATACATATCATTCTTATGTTAATTATGAACGATATTGAAGAGGTTTGAAGGAAGAGATTATTTGATACTGATTTATGGATTTCCAAGGTAGGGTTTCCTCTTTTGGTTCCTTTAGTGTGTATAATAATTAAAATATTTTTATTCTATATTATATTTAATTTCATTACCATATTCATTATCAAATTTATTTTAGGGTCATTAGATTGAACTAGAGTTTTCTTCACCTAGTCCAAAAAGTATGAGTCCAAGTGGGGTTTCTCATATATATAAACAGATAACCCATCTTACACGTTTACATATTGACCTGCCAATTGACACCACATCTACCACACCATATCATCCTCCACATGAAACTCAAGTGTTGTTCCCACCCATGCCTCCATCATCATCTTATTTAGCTTATTATTCTTATACCATTCCTATAACTCCAAATTTTTTCCGAACCTATATCATTTCCTTATAATATGATATATCCCCCACTCTTCTATCCTTATACAACCTTGTCTATGATTCCTCCATTTCCTAATTTCCATCCAGGATCTAATGATTTTTTCCATCATCATGAACTCTAGGGCTTTAATATGACCAGATTCGTGAATTTTAATAGACAAATACTTCATAGGGTATTGATATAGGATATCCCACAGATCCATGTGATCCTAATTATCAGTCTACATTAGGTTTTTTTATATGTGTGTCAAATTATGGCACATTATTTTTTCTTGTTGTATTTTGAATTATTTATTTTTTTACCTTAATTTGTGAGACATTCTAATAGGAAATTTTTTTTCACCTGTATATGTGGATCATGGAATCGTCAAACATAAATAACAGTTGATTAAAATTCTGTCCATAAAATGATAGGTAAAAATGCTAGACAATGTTGATGTTTTATGGATAATTTAGCCGAGTACAAAAATATCATTATGGTGAAACAAATCATGTGGAGGAATATCAGTAGTAAAATCATGTATAATTAATGGGCAGAGATATGGGGAAAAATTTATTAAAATGATATATGTATTATTTTTTAATTTATATGAATTAACATTTTCATTTCAGCATCAGTTTATCATTCCCGATAGTGAAGCTATTAAGGTCTCATAGTTTATGGGTCATGGGAAGTAGTGGAGATCATATAAGAATGAGTTTTTTGTTTTATGTATTAGTGTTGGTGTCTTATAAGAAAATTCTATGTAATTTTTATTATATATATTCACAACATTGAATATTAATAAAATTCTTAATGCATTGTAATTTTTCTTCTATATTTCATAGTATATGATAATATCCTAAGAGCAAGTGGCACAATGAATGGTCATAGTAGTTCTCCACTAGGAATGAGAACCCACAAATTGTCTCAATAGTATTCTTAAAATATATGTTCTATATATATATGATATGATTTTTGGGACACAAATGATGCATGATATTAGGGGTGGTGTCTCACAGGACATTATGGTTACTTCTCAAAGTGTACTCCCTTGGTAATATCTAGTATAGGATATTATGATTTATGAGCCACTAGTAGGAAATCAGCATTTATATTTGTTATCGGGTGTTCCTATCTATGAACATGTGTATTTATCCGTAGTCATTATGATTATTCTTAAATGTATATTATAAGTCTCTTATATTGATGTATTGTTGAAAATAATTATGACATATGTTCATGGTATGGTAGGATATGTTGGGTGTGTCATAAGTAATATTGTATTAATGAAAAAAGAAAGAAAGGATTTGTACCTTCTGTTCTTTAACACAATTATATATCTTAGGACCTTTCCAAAAAATGTTATAGCCTATATAAATCCATGGACATGGTGTTCTATAGGCATGTTCAATTTGCATAAATTCAATGAAGGATACATCAAGCACACAAGTTGATGTTTCCAGTTTGCAATAGGCTTCATTAGAGATATCATGATAAAGGGATTACATTACATAGTGACCACCCATATGAGGTTTTATGTAGATTCTCATTTAAAATCATTCTATATTGGTGCCTTGGCATATTTCCAAATGACAACATTGAAATTTAGTATACCTCACCTAATGGAATAGAAAAAGAGGAATAGATGATCACACACTAAATGTATATATAATTTATGTTATATAATATATTACTATTTATTATTTAGAAATATTAAAAAAAATTATTATCGTACATGGTTTAATAACTATTCCTTTTCTATTGAATTCATATATCTTGTCAGCTGTTATTTGAGATAATATTATGTGATCATAATATTTAATTAATATTTATTTTCTATTTTGAGAATTTATTATTTATTTATTTATTAGTGAATAAGGTAGTGATATTTAATTATGATATAAATAATAATTAGTGAAGGGTCGAAAACTATTGTTGAGGAATGGACGATTGAGTTTATAGGTCATATTGGAAATAATGTATATTTAATATTATTTGATTAAATGATTTTCAATTTTATTTCTATAGTTTAGAACATGTCAAGAAATAATAATATTAATAATATTATTGTTGTCATGGGGTTCTGAATGGATTAAAAAAATAATAAGAGAAACTTGTGAAATTATTTATTTTTAACTATAGTAGTATATAAACCCAACAAGATTTTTTTTTCAAGAGGGTCAATTTGTTTTTTGTTTGCACACAATGATATCCAGAGAGAATAATCTCTTTCTCAAGAGATATCCCTATCAAATAATGCTCACATAAATGGAGAGCAATCTTCCTCTTCCATCTTCTCTCAAATCTAGAGAGATCAATGAGAATCATTTGGCAACAATTCTTTTGGTGATCAAATGTGATTAACACAAACATTAGGATCTATCATGATACCACCTTGAAATTCTTATGATGACATTCATGATTTTTGGAACCCGTGTGGATCACCGCTTGTATGATCCTCAACCAAGAAGCCACTACACCGGTGCTTTGATCCAGGTCGCCACATGACCTCAAGCGTACCTCCCTATTCTAGAGGACTCCAGCTAGTAGCTAGGGTCTAATAGGTCAGGTTAGGAGAGTATAACTTATTTACCATATTTTTTAAAATTAGATAATATAACAAATAAGGGAAAAATTAAACAATTAAAAAGAACATGCATTTACAAACATTTCACAAACATGGTACAAACACAACCAAATGATAAATATTCCATGTTATAATTGTAGTGGAAATAGTAATGGAAACCCAAAATAATGGCTATTGGAAACATCCCCTAAAACAGGTCCTAACACCATGTCTGAATCCTCAACCATTCAATCTCTAGCCCAAATCAACTCCCAAGCATAGGGCATTTTCTATTACGCAATCCTATAATAATGAAATATTCTTGGGTACCCAATTGCATCCAGAGGAGTTTGGGAGTACAAATCAGTAAGCCACCACCTATGGTGTCTACAAAATATCCATTCTAAAATGATAATGCCTAAAAGTACTAAATAAATTGAATGTCAAACAAAAGAAAACTCAGGTTCCATTAGATAACAATATTCACTATAGGAAAATTTATTATTTATTCCTTTCGATCAATTAATCCATGGTTTAGGAATTTACATAATTTAAACTCTGTCTTAAGCCAGTAAAGTATTAGAATTAAGGTAATAAGTGAATATCCCTATCTCACTAGAGATAAAAATTTCATTACAAATACATTGCAATCACCTTGGAGCCTCTTTCTAGGTTGTCTCATCAAATGTAATCATTAGGGCCTTAGAGCCTTAGTCCAAATAACTAACCCAAGAATTATAGTGGTGGGGTTTATATGCTTTGTCCATCCCAACCCATAGGAGGAGCCTCAGTCCAATACCCCCAAATACTAGCGATCCATGTGAACGTGATTATCCATCCAATTACCACATATAAAAAATCACAATCTTTGCATAATAAATACACATAACATTAAAAATTCACATTCTATATAAAACATAAACCATCTTTGGAATTTAACCCATTAACACTTTTAAGACACACCTTACATAGCCCATTCAACCCAATTATCTTTCATATCTCAACACACATCATATTCAACAATTTTTATACATTAATCGGATTCACATAATTCATTACTTCACATGTATTAGAACATTCATGTATTTCAATTTCAATCATAGAAGTAATTACACACATTAAACATAATCCATTTAACCATCATTACATTTTCCAAAAAAAATCTAATTCAATTTTCAATGTATAGGAATAATTATCAATAATACCCTTTTAAACTCAAATAACATATCAAGTTGTTCGCCTTGCGATATAATTTAACAAAATACAATTACATACAAAACATTACAATTTTCCGTGTCCGAGAATATTTTCACACCGCATGGGTGGATCTAAATTGTTCTAGTCAACCTTAAGGAATCCTACGAGGATCATGAGGGGTATAATTCATCATTTAGCCATCATTTCTTCCAAATTTATTCAATGGTATCATATACACAATAAGAAATAACCATTACCACAACCAAACATGTAGAAATTAACTTCAAGACAATGGAATATAACTTGTAGCCCAACTACCTCAAAACCATAGATGAAGACATTCATAAAACTGGACATAGATATGGATTCAAGAACTTTTGGTAGCCCCAATCTAAGATCCACTATAGAATGTGAGTTCTTGTGATTCAAAATAAAGATAATGAAACAAAAAGACCTAATCCGTAAAATACAATAAAGTGGCACGTAAGACATATTCGTAACTTCGATTCGCAACCAAATGCACTATAAACTGATGCATCAGCCACAATCTCAACATCCTCAACATCTAACACATGAGATGGTTCATGGTTATACACTTGATGCTGTGACACATGGAAAAATATCGTGCATGCCACTAAACCACTGTGGAAGAGCCAATCGGTTTTCCATCAGCCCAATCTTCTCTAATATATCAAATAGCCACAAGTACAAGGGCACCAACATGCCCTGTTTATATATTCAATGGTGACCAAACATTGGAAACACTAGAAGAAACACATGATTAGAGACCATAAACTCATGATTTCTATGATGCCAATCCATATATGAATTCATCCTACTCCGATCCATTTAAATACATTTCTGAATCAACTGAAGTAGTTAGGATGACTCCTGCATGAGGCTCATGCATAAAAATTCAGATTCTCCCACCTCCATCCATCAAAATGTAGATCTATATGATCTTCCATAGACTGATTCATATAGTGTCATTTGAATCATCTTCTCGAAACTGTTGTTATAGGTGAATTCAAGAAGTGCTATGTTCTTCTACCTTGATCCACCAAAATCCAAGACACAATCATTCAACAAATCCTCTCATACCTGAGTTGTATACAACGATTTCTATTCCTTCTATGGGTGAAAATCCATTCTCTAAACACCTGTATACCAAATACTTTCAGTAATCCCTACTAGAAATGTAATGTAAAAATGGACCATGATCCAAAACAATAGTATGTGGTACTCAATGAAACAAAACTATTTCATGGATATATAATTCACCCAACTAATAAATGTTAAAAGTCTCTAAAATTAGAAAGAAATGTTCCACCCTGGTCAATTGATTCAAAACAACACATATCACATTATAATTATGAGGCGTCCTTAGAAGGCATACCCCGAAATTCATCCTTACATCATTCCATTTCCATTTTGGATTGTTGAATGGAAATAGATGTAAAAAACCACCCAACCATTGATTCCCAAGCTTCAACTATTGACAGGTATGACATCACACTAAGTATTGCATCCCATCTTTTTATAACATAAACTTTCATTACATTACACAAAACTAAGGATCTTTAAGGTTTAGTGTCTTGGAAACTTGGAACTTAAAACATGAAAACAAAAAAAAATTCTTCTTAAACACTTGAAAAGCTTCTCCTCATGTTCATCCTAGGTTCATTACTGCATCTCATAACCTAGGGACATACATCAAAAGAAAGGGTGAGCAGAAGGCCCAGTAAGGGAAACAAGAGAAACATTCTACATGTGAACTTGAGATACTTCAATAAAGTCATGAAAAGAACTTTCAGGCATGAGAATGAAATCATGAGGCATATCATAATAAAAATAACATTCTTAATAACTTTATGATGTGGCTGAAACATTTAATATTTATAATCATTTCGTTTCACCAAGGTCCATCCCCAAGGTGTCGTTAAAAAAATTACCAAGGTTATTCACCAAGGCGTCGTTAAAATGGTCATCCCTAGAGATTAAGTTTTTACCCAATGCATTGGAGCGCTATCAGGGAGCACCATTAAATTTTCCTTTATTATCATGTGAGCCAAATATATCATCATAAAAAATTTTATAAATAACCCATATATCATAAAATAAATGGGTTTCATTTCATAATCATAACGTTTTAAAAACTGCTTTAAAGACATGATCTTTGTGTCACTTTAAAACCCACAGAAAAGGAAGGTGGGTCTCATGAATGTAAATCCCAGAATTTAAAATAGAACAACTTGGTATATATGTGAATACCCCTATAGAAGAAGGAGATTTGAGTATTCACTTAATAACTTAAAAGAACATTAGAAAAAGAAAGAGACATTTTGAGACGAAAATTCTGCAGCATAACGGGTATGTTACAAGGTTTTTAGAAAACATTGAAAAGAGAGGGGACATGGGTCAAACATTCATAAATGACCCATAAAATAGTAGAGGGACATAATATAAGGGATTTAAGAACATGGTAATGAAATTTGAAAATATACCATATGAAATGAAGAACATGAAAGGAAGACAAAAATAAGATTTCTCTTATGAAAATTCGGCAGCCTAACAGCGTTATATAAACTTCAACCAAAAATGAATTGATGAGATCAAATAGGGTCCCTCATCATATGAACATAAAAGATCAGTATGATAGATATATAGATCATACCCCAACGTAATAAAAAAAGGACTTGCACGACTTGACATGGAATTATATCTTTGAAAAGGGAGAAAGGTGCAAGGACCACTTTAAAAATTCAGTAGCCTAACAACGCCTCTTAAACATCAAAATACTGAATTGAAGAGATCAAATGGGGTCTCTCATCATATGATCATAAAAGATCAGTATGATAAATTTAGATATCATACCCAAAAATAATAAAAAGGAACTTGTAATGAATTGACATGAAAGTAGAACTTCAAAATGAGAAGGTTGAAGAACCACTTAAAAATTGGGCAGCCTAACGGCGCCACTTAAAACTTCAAAATACTGAATTGAAGAGATCAAATGGGGTCTCTCATAATATGATCATAAAATATCAGTATGAAAAATTTAGAGATCATACCCCAACATAATAAAAAGGAACTTGGAAGAATTGACATGAAAGTAGAACTTCAAAACGAGAAGGGTGAAGAACCACTTAAAAATTCGGCAGCCTAACGGCGCCACTTAAAACATCAAAATACTAAATTGAAGAGATCAAATGGTGTCTCTCATCATATGATCATAAAATATCAGTATGATAAATTTAGATATCATACCCCAAAATAATAAAAAGGAACTTGAAATACTTTACATGAAAATAGATCTTGAAAAATGAGAAGGGAGAAAGAATCTGTTACAAAACTTTCGGCAGCCTAACAGCGCCACTTAAAACGTCATAAAACGAAATAATGAGAGTAAGAGGGGATATATAATTATGTGAAAATGAAAAGGGAAGTAAGAGGAGTATAAAAGAACACCCTTTAGCATAAGAACATGGAGCATAAAATAAATTACATAAAAGAGATTTCTTGAAAAGAAAGAGAGAGATTGGATACCTTACCTTGAACGTAACTCTTAAAACTCAAAGGTTGAGGCCTTGAGAGGCTTGGGGGCACCTTGGTAGGACTCCTTGGGAGGTAATGAGACCCTAACTTCGTTGGGGGAGAGTGGGGATTCGAATTGATGAGAGGAGGGCTTGGTATTTATAGGGAAAGTGAGGGGACAAGGCATTAATGGCCAAGGGACACCTCACATGTGCTTTTCGCAAAACTATGTGCTCTCCCATGATATTTCCCATTAAGTTAGGCCACATGGGGCCCCCCATACAATAATTAATCACCTTTGATCTAACATCCCTTAAAATATCATATGACATCATCATGACACAGTTATGATGTCATTAAACATACCGAAACCCTAAAACTCTATTTTTACTATTCACTGAAAATTCAACTTTCTCAAAAAGATCCCAAAATTTCACCTTAACCAAATATCAATGCTCTAATTTCAAAAATGGAATCCATTTTATAAAAATAATTTTCTAAATATTTTTAATTTAATTTTTAAATAAATACACTATTCACTGAAAATTCATTTTTTTAGAAAAATCCCCAAAAATTACCATAAGATAATATCGAAGCCCTGAGTTCGAAAATAAAGTCCATTTTATAAAAATAATTTTCTAAATATTTTTAATTTAATTTTTAATTAAAAAACACTATTCGACCAAGAAAAACTAATACTTGAATAATAATTTATGAAACCGTTATTTAACCATTTTATTGAATCACATTACTTAATCAAGGTGCCTAGATTATTTTAAAACTTTCATTTAGTGAAATTACTAATCCATTTGGTCACATTACTAATCCTAAGCGTAAAATCACTATTCATAATTTACTATTCATCAAAAATTAAGTTGATCTTATTAGACTCTAAATTTCGTACTGAACATAATTGTAGAAGACCATTTTTTGAAAATCATTACACATTTTTAATTATTTAATGTTTACATAAACATTTTTAAAATATCCATTTTCTAAAATTCGCGAAAAATATGCATACTATATTTATCGGGACATTTGAAAAGTCATAAACATTATCATAAGAAGAAATCCCAATTTTTATTTAAAACAAAGGATTACACAAGGCAGTTACGGTCTCCTTACATAGCACCTTATCACACCAGCATAGGACATAAGTGTAAGGTGTTCTAAGGTGAGAGAATCTGAGGGAGGCTCGGCCAACATCGCACGAGTAGTAATTTCTATCAGTTTAAACTTCTCACGAAGGCGATCCCGTTCTAGCTTCACACGATGATGCTCGGCTTGGGTTTGGTCCAAAGCAAAGCACAATGGTGCTACCTCCTTCCCAAGTTCTGTTAGATGGGCTTCGATCAGTCCAAGACTACTGGGTGAGGCCATCGAATCTTCTTTCTATATTAATTAACCAAGATCACTTGTATTTAAAGACAATAATCGAAACATTTAGTTTCTAGTGGTCATATTGAATAATGGTCATATAATAGTCAAACCCCATGGTCTCATTTTATCAAATAAAACCGTTTTGTTGAGTATATATATATATAAAATAAAATTACACACAAAATTAGGAAACAATATTTATTCAAAACTTTGGGTCGTTACACTAAGAAACCTTCTACCTCTTTAATCATTCCTAGACACCAATATTGTATATGAATATCATGATACATTTTTTTCATACTAGGATGCACCACATACCTCGATACATAAAACTCATTCATAAAATCTTCCTCCATCCACGATGGCGCAACAACATCACAACACACATAAATGATCTTTTCATCACTAATGGTTCAATCAGAATGTGAATAAACTTCTTTAAGACTATCATTTTACGATGAACATTGAAAATCTTCACTCTTATATTCCTTGATCCATCTCAAAAGCTTGAAATCAACTTCAAAGTATGCATGAAAAATCATACAATCCCCATTATGAACCTCAACTTACATCTCAGAGAAAAACACCATCACTATCCATTATGAACTAGATCCCAAACTACTTGAATTGGAGTCTTCTATATCAAGAAATATACAACACTATTCACCTATCCTTGAGTATAAACTAGCCCAATGTCAAAACGCTGCATGTACTCAACCCATCTTCACTTACAAAGAATCAAATCATGTGGTGAGAAGAAGTAATTAAGGATTTGATGATCTGTATAGAAGTTAAACTATTCTCCCAACAAGTAGTGTCACCAAAAATATAAACCACAATCATTTCATCCAACTAAATATTGTGTATAGGGTAATTTCATTCATGAGGCCTTAGTTTCCATGACCAATATGCCACAACATGACCAATCTGCATTAACACTAACCGAAATCCAACACCGATCACATAAAAAAATAGGGGGTACCCCTTACCTAGGTTGAGTCAGAATTGAGGAAGATGTATAGTGATTATTTAACTATTGGAAAACATTCTCACATACCCTAGACCATTTCAACATAATTCAATTAATAATTAAACCCAAATGAGGTGTTTCAAATTGTGATAATTCCTTAATGAATGTTTAGTAATAGCATACCAAACTTAGAAAATAATGGATTTTAGAAACATTCTAGGGTTGTTCACAAGATACAACTCTCGTACTTTCTCTAGGTCCACTAAAACATCTTCCTTAGAGATTATGAAACCCTTGAAATGCATCCTATTGATAAAAAACTTAAATTTGGATAGCTTGGCCTATATCTTATGATCACATAGTGTTCTCTGGACAATGTCAAGATATTTCACATGATCATCATGAGATTTAGAGTAGAAAAAGATGTCATCAACAAAAACAACTACAAACAAATCTAGGTTTGGATGAAATATTCAGTTCATTAGAGACATTAACATTTATGGTGAATGGTTCAATCCAAACAGCATTACCAAACACATAAATAAACAATATACTCTCATAAAGGTAGTACACGATATATTAGATGGTCTCTACCTTAGCTGATGATTCCCTAATCTCAGACAAATATTAGAGAACACTGAAGAAACCATTAGCTAGTTAAAAATATCAATTATTCGAGGAATAAGGTATCAAATCATAACAATCATTTAATTCAGCTTCTTATAATCTACATGAAACCATAATGATCCATTAAACTTATTTGGAATCAACACTCGAGATCACCATGGTGACATACTTGGGGGAACAAAACATGTGTTTTCCAATTCCCACAACTGATTTTTAAGCTCCTGGAGTTCTGATGGTGCCATTCTATATAAAATAATAGAAAATATCTCAGATCCTTGAAGAAACTCTATCATGAAATCGATATTTATTTTTAGTGAAAACCCTAAGAATACCTCAAGAAACACATCCTACAACTGAATCACCATAAGAGGAAATACAAGATGATCTACTCCCCCATCAGCAAGTACAAAATGATCCACTTAAGTTGTGAGCTCACCAAACCAAAGAAACGCAAGCCCTGTACGACTACCAAAATTTCCCACTCACAATGATGGACCCAAGTGTGTCCTTTTGTAGATGAGAATGTTATCCTATACCAACCAACATCAAGAGCACACCGCTTACACATCCCAAAATTCTCTAATCGCATCCCTAACAGTTTATCAACTGACTGACCCAAAAACATTCCACTTCTAGAACCAACATAACCACAAGCTATGTATAAATAAACGAATGTTAACAACTAGTATATAAATAATCACTAACCAGCATGGATGCTACAATGATCATACCACAAATAGTTGATGGTCCATCCTTGTCCACTCCTGGTATAGTTTGAACTGCATGAAGCTGACACTCCCCCCTACCATGGGATCTAGTATAAATTAATGGCATAGTAATACACTATATATATGGATTCTCTCACCCTATAGTACCAAGTTAACCACGTCAATCGGTATGACCATTATATGACCAAATGCTTTCCTGATATGGGGTAACCACACCCTTCTTGCAATCAAAATCAGACTCTGCCCTCCATCATTTCCAATATATAGATGGTTCCAAGAGAATCACTTCACATTCCCCATTCTTCTACATGCTCAACACTCAAATGGTGTCTGGGGACACTGACTATGTATGCGACCTATCCCACCACACTATTTGTAGACAACTTGATCACTACACTTAAGGGGGTGTTTTATCTTCTAACTACTATAACCTCCACTACCATGGTGAATGTTGTCGAAAAAATTCCTCCTACCATTGGATGTCGCACCAATAGATCACCCAACCAAAACTATATTCCATCCATTGGGGGACTCCATTAGGTTTTACTCTGAAGTAAGTTATTTATCCACCAACTAAAAAACACTTTTTTAGCTAATGATGTTCATGTAGGGATTAATATCATGTTTACTACCATCCTATAAACTTATTCTTATAGTCGCCTCATCCCCTACAAAATCCAGAACAAAAAATTGAAAGATGGAGCATCAAATACTATATTTAATCACTATCTTCAACACCTAGGTCAACCTCATAAACTGCACAACCTTTTCCTACCTCATGGTATCAGAATAGAAATTTTCGAATAACTTTTACTAGAAATATTTACATGACATACAAACATCATATAGGATCTAAACAAGAATTCCCCACCAAAATTTTTCCTTCCCTCACAATATGTAAGCCACCAATTTGACTATCTACTCAAGAGGAGTCACTATGTAACAAAGAATCATATGAATGGACTCCATCTAGAACTCGGCTACATTAGGTCCACCATCTCTAGAAAAAAGGTAGAGGGTGTTGTATCTAAAAATCCCTAGTCAACGCAAACATACTTGGTATGACCTACCCTCAGTCACATTCTATCATCTTCATAACATGAGAGATGTTCTTAGGAAACTGATTCCCTCTTATGTTACCCTGATTCACTGGTATCTATTTCCCCACTTATATAGGTGTTTTCTTGATGATGTCCTCTTATTTCCCAATCATCACATGACATTCTGTTGGCATATTTCTACTATTCCAACACACATCTCATAACAAATAATATAAAACATCCATAACTTTCATAAAATAAGGCCTATCACTATCCATAAACAACTTTTTTTCATACACTATTTCAAATCATCTCAGTTTGAACACTACCCTCACCCATACCTAACAAGGGTCATGGTCAACATGGGGTAATCAAACATACATAGTCACATGCATTTCATTACACACCCTTTTAAATCCATTTCCACATTCAAAATTAAAATATTTATCTTTTATGTACACTTCACATCTCACTATTTATTATAACCAAAATTTTACCTCATTTACCTCAATTCATCAAACACAATTCTCAATCCATTGTTTAAAAAAAAATTATTTACCCATTTGTGTAATCTTTATTCGACATTACATTCATTAAATTTTATGTAGAGTGAAAAAAATTATACCCTTCATATCTCACACATCTATCTCATGTGTTTCTATCATATAGAATTCCACCAATATCATTATGTTCCTATAATGATCCTTGTATGCACAACCTCATTCCATTCCTGCTAGAAGAAAAATTTCATAAAACAATTTCATAACACAACAAGTTCATCACCCAATGGTGAAATATCAGTCAACTTTAATTACACATATTAGGAACAACAATTCCCACTCTATTTACTTGTGTTTCCCCCATATATGGGTTAGATACTCCCTAATATGGGCTCATTTACAAAACACAACATGTCTTAATATCGCAAATAGAATCCCATAATAGTAAGTCCACATAAAAGAACATCTATGATACAACTTTGTAACGTCCCCGACCTAGAAGCCACTAATGTGGTGCTCTGATGCGGGTCACCACATGATGTTAACTGTGCCTCCCTGTATGCAACAAGCTTCAAACTAACTACGAGGGTCTAATAGGAATTTTGTGCAGACTATAACCTCTTTAACTAAGTATTCTATATTAGATAACTTAATAAACAAGGAAAAAATTCAATAATAAACAAGAACATTAATTACCGACCATTTCCCAAATAGTGTACAACCAATACCACAAGATAAATATGTCATGTCATTCTAATAATGACAAAGGTAAAGGAAGCCAAAAATAAGACTAATGGAAACATCCCCCAAAATAGGTCCTAACTCCAAGTATATATCCTCATCCATTATCATACCAAGACCTTATTAACTCCCTTTCACATAGACCTTTCCCATTTCCAATCCTGTAATAATTAAATATACTCGGGTACCCAACAATGACCCGAGTAGGGTGTGAGTACAAATAAGTAGGCCACCAACAACTCTTTCTACAAAATATCATGTCAAAACAGATAATGCATTAATGTACTAAATAAATTGAAATAAAAAAAAGACAACTCGGGTTCCATTAGTTATCAATATTCCCTTTATAAAATTTCATCATTATTCCATTCAATCACATAAAGAATTACTATACATAGTCCATGGGTTAGGCATTTACATCATTTACACATCAGCCTAAGCCTATCAATTATAAAACATAAAGAAATATGTAAATATCCAAATGTCTCTTAGGGAAAAAAATTTCATAACAAATTTACAACACTCAACATGGAGTCTCAGTCTAGGAAGTCTCATCAAATGACACTATTAGGGTATTAGAGCCTCAATCTGACTCCCTATCCCATGTATTCGATGGGCGAGGATTAGAGCCACAGTTCACCCTAACCCATGGGAGGATCCTTTGTCCAGTATCCCACATACCACCATGCCATATGAACATTCTTATTCATCCAATTACCCCATATACAAAATCAAACACCATGCATAAAAAACACACAACATTCATAATTCACAGTATATTTAATACATAAATATTCATTGGGCATTAACCCTGCAACACATTTACCACATACCTTAAATATAACATTTAATCCATTTCCCTTCATATCTCAATCCATTTGACATATTTGATAACTTCTATACATTAACCCATTTCCCATTATTCATCTTTTCACATGTATTATCCCATTCATGCATTTCAATTTCAATCTCACAAGTCATTAGAAACATTCCCCTTATTCCACATAACCCTATTTACATTGTTCCAAATAAACCCTTATTCCATTATCAATGTATAGGAACAACCATAAATAATCCCTTTTCTAACTCAACTAACATATCCACATTTTCATCTTGGTATCTACATTATCACAATTCAAATCCATAGATAACATTACAATTTTCCTTGTTCAGGAATATTGGAACACCCTATGAGTGGATCTAAATCAGTCCAGTCAATATCAATTAATTCAACACAGATCATAAGTAGTTCAATTTATCATTTGAACAACCTTTTTCCAAATATATTCAATTTAATCAAATGAACAACAAGAGAGAACCATTAACATGACCACACATGTGGAAATCAACATCATGACCACATAATATAACTTGTAGAAAACCTACCTAAAATCTAGAGATAAATGCAAGCATAAACATAGAAATGTATCTAGATTCAAGAACTATTTGAATCCAAAACCTATGATCCATTGGAGAAGTGGGTTTTAGGGATTTTAAAGAGAATGAACAAAAAAACAAGCCAAAATTTAGAATATTGAAGTAAGGGGAGCAGATGACCTACCTGAAGTTTCAATCGATTATCAATGACACTAAACGGGGCTAGAAACAAATGGTATCAATCCATCAGAATAGTTAGTTTTTTAGGATCAACACTAAGGCTATTGGATGTAGAACGAGAATGGATGTTTAGTGAGGAACATAAAATCCAGAGAGTAAAAAATTGTAAAATACAACTTTTAATGAGGTGCATAGTTTGGCCGTGTGGTTTTCTAAACCATGCACCAACCATATATGTGACTTTATACAAGAGGTTTTGATTCATATGGTTACCATGTGATCCCCACACAGTTTGAAAAAACTTATTCCAACCTCAGAGAATGCCTCTGTCTAGTCCCATATGGTTTGTTCTACCGTGTTTAATTTTTTAATAAACTGTGAACCCGTTCCACTTGTCTGACATGGCCTCGGGGGATGGTTACTACTTATGTTGCACCAACCATGCAACAAGCACAATCTGATAGAAATATACCTTTTTCATGTCATGTTACATTGAGATAGCCCTTGAGCTTCATCAAACATTGAAAAAACATTCCATTTACCACAATAAGGAGACTTAAACCAAAACATATAAAAGAATGCACTCATGAAAATCCAGGATGTTACACCACTAGAGGGATTCTTTACTTGATTATTATAATGAAATGGCAACACACCAAAGAATTTCTATCAAATTTGTCAATGAAAAAATAATTACTCCAAATGAATTTTTTTTAATTATTAAATTAATTATAAATATTATGTGATGATCTTGTGGTATGGTTTTGTAATTTTATCCACGTTCAATTTTTTAATGAATTATATTGATATTGATATTTTTCATCATGTAAATCATTTATTTTGAGAAAAAGAAAAGCTGGACATGACACATTTCAGGCATATATTGCACCTAAAACCTACAATTTGTATCAAAGTAGTCACATAATTCTTTATAATTATTTAAATAGCAAGGATTGATTTATTCATTTTTAATTTACTTTTGAAGTTCAACTTAATCATTCAGAAATACAAATTTTGATATATTCTATTTCAACATTCGTTTCTCATAAATAAAATCAATTTGATTAATTTTATGATTGATATAAATGTCAATATATCATTTTGATGTCCTGATGAATCTGGTTGGATAAGACAAGAGTACACATCGTGTAACCTGGAGGTACACACAATTTACTAGTGTTCAATGAACTAATATATAATTCATAATTTATTCCAGGATCATTCTTTTATTACATATCGTACCATAATGTTACACCTCTTATTGATAGTTCCAGTCTGGAACATAGTCAACTAGAGTACTCATCAGTTAACTACCATACAATGTGTGTAATATTTTAGCCCCTGATGGGTCTTGTATCTTCTTACACGACCTACCATTCTAGTAACCATTTAACAGGGAGAACACATGATGTGTTGAATATTTACACATCGTGTAGAATAAAGTTTTCCATTTTAAAGTTTACATTCCATGTCCCTAAGAACATATGTTGGATATATGATTAAAATAGCGCATGCTGTGTAGCTAGATTGTATAGAGCATGTTCTTTTACCAAATAATGAAAATAACTAAATAATTTTTTATACTATGTAAACTGTATCAACATGATATTGTGTGTGTTCATTATGTTTATAAAACACTCCATTTGATGAGTTTTTTATATATAAATCTTTATTTAATTTATGTATAATGTTCAAATCTCCATATCCTCTATGAGTGAAATTATAGTTATTCATGTGAAGACATTGAAGCATAAAACATGACAGAAAAACCATGTAATTAGTGTTATCATTAATTTGATAGTAAATGTCGTGAATGAATATGACATTTCATGTAAGAAACATATCTCAATAGTAAATAGTATATGAGTATAATATATATTTGGTAGTTCAGATGGGTATTCACCGTGTTACCTCCAATGTACATTTATGTACACAAGTAATTTTTATTAAAAATATTTTTTTAAATTAATATGGATAATAATATAAATCAAATTTTAATGTAAATTAAGTTAAAAATATTTATTAATTAAATAATATAATAAATTTACATGAGCATGATTTATCTTAAATATGAATGATCCGAATTGAACAATAATTTTATTAAATGCATAATTCGTTGTAGTTATGTGGATGTTCATGATCTTAGACTATACCGTTGCATGCAGATGGTTTCATTAAACTTTTTTATTAAATTAAATTGTTGGCATGTGTTCTATCTATCTTCTTATTATGAATGGTTCTATATTCCAAGTGGTTCTTTTGTGTAAACCATTTTCTATTACTTTTGTTTAAATAAAAGCATATTTAATGGAGGAGTAACCAAGTCAATGGTGGAAGTTCATGTTTGGAGATAAGAAAAAAAACAAATCCAAGAGACATAGGTGGTTAGATGGAAAACTATAGAACAAACCATAAATGGTTCAAGGGGTTTTCCTCTCTGTAAACAATTAGTTTATTCATCAAATAAATAAACTAACCATTTTTAAATGTTTAATGAAATGAATCCTTTGGTTTTCAAACTACCCCAACATATATCTTCAGATGTTATTTCAAAAATTATTTTCATCCTATTTATGAGTATTATTCTTATGGTATATCAAATCAAGAAAATATGTATTATGTTTTTCATCAAGATTATATTCAACCAATTATTGATGAATAGACTTTTCAAAACCCAAGAAGTTAGTTATATCTTAAGAATAATGATAGTTATAATATAATTGTTGATGTTGATCAACTAATTAGAACTACAATTTCATTTAGGAATGAAATTTAACATCTACCATTTTTATAAAAATTCAATCATAAGATTCCTGATGAAGTTTTAAGTGAAGAGGATTGGATAAAATAAATGAAATATGAAATCAATGAGTATGAAAAGAACAATGTTTATACTTTGGTTAAATGTCAAAATGATACTTTTATCATTAGAACAAAATGTTTTTTCTGAAACAAATGAAATGAAAATAGTATAATAGTTATAAATAAAATTCACATTTTACTAAAAAATATAATCAACAAGAGGTAATAGATTATCTAGAAACCTATGCACTAGAAGAAAGAATTGAAATTATTCTTATACATCTTGATTTTGCAGAATTCATAAATTTTCATATATTTCAGAACCATGTGAAGCGTAATTTCTATAATGAATATGTTTTGGAGAAAGTTTATATATAAACCACCAGTTTTTTAAAATTGAAAACATCTATAACATGTTTATAAACATACCAAATTTCTATATGGACTTAACCATCCCCCTAGATCTTGATATGATAAGTTAATTGGATTATTATTACAATAAATCTTTTTTAAGGGAGCTAAAGATCCAAATATTTTTATAAAAGAAGTAAATAATAGTATTACGAATGTTAAAATATATGTTTTTTACATTATATTTGGTTCAAATAAAAAATATTTCATATATTACATTGTGGGTCTTATTAAATCTAATTTTGAAATGAGTATGATGGGTGAGTTACCATATATTCTAGGTTTTCAAATTTCTAAAAAACTAAAATGAACTTTTATATCTCAACATAAGTATATTAAATTTATTCTTATGAAATTCAAGTATAAAATAATAAATATATTTTTACTCCTATTGGAGCTTCCAATACATTAGATCTTTATGAAGCTGGAAAAAACTAGTCAATAAAAAGAATTTTAGAGGCACGATTGGATGTTTACTTTTCTCAATATCTAGTCATTGAGACATAATGTTTTCAACATTTTTAAATTATAGATATCATTCCAATCCAAAATAATATCCTCTTAATGTTGTAAAATTAATTTTTTGTTATCCTAAGGGAACTATGGATTTACAGTTGTTGTATTCTTCTTGAAATGAATTTGAACTAAATTTTTTTTCTGATGTGTATTTTGGTGAATGTAAAATGGATATGAAAAGTACATCTGGAACATGTCATTTTATAGAAGAAGAATTAGTTTCATAGTTATGTATGAAACAATACTATGTACCAATTTCCACAATTTAAGCCAAATATATGGAAGATGTATGTTGATGCGTTCATGTGTTGTAGATGCAACACACACTCACTGACTATGGAATTAGTTTTACTAATGATATTTTTTTGTGATAACACATGTTCCATTACACTATGTAAAAAACCTAAACATCACCTACATGATAATCAAATAGGAAAAATACACCATTTTCATTGAGATCGCACACATTAAGGATATATTATTATTCCAAGAATCGGAATTAATGAACAAATTGCAGATATTTTTAATAAATCCCATAGCTCTGATATATTTGAATTCATTAAATAGAAGCTAGTAATAATCAATATCAGGTGATTATTCATATCTTTTTTTTTATCAATCTATTTTCATTAATGTGAATAGTTTCAAAGGGAGATTACATATGATTTTTTTTTCTAAAGCAGTTTGATTTATTAAAACGTTCATTTTTATAAAAAGTTTTAGTTTATATATTTAATATTTAGTAGTCAACTTCTTTTTAAAATATTTTTAGAGTCATATTTTCTTATAAAAACTATCTTAATCTAAAATGTTTTACAAATGAATCTTCAGAGGAAAAAAATTCGTAGAACAAAAATATGTTATAAAATATTTTCTGCATCAAAATTTGTTATAAAATATTCAGAAAAAAAAATTAATAAAAAATGTTTGATCAATATTTTGGTTACAAAAATTATCAAAATCTGTTTTCATTAAAAAACCATGAAGATCAGTTTACTCATACTGATGAATCCTTTTCTACTCCAGAAGGTATTCTTCTATTAGTTTTTACACTGATGAATTACATTTGTTATAAATGTTATTGTTTACTAATTCATTTAGTTTTAATACTTTTTATTATTTTCAAACATATAATTTTTCAAATTACATTGATACTCATTCCAATGAAATTATTTCATGAAATCATTATTAGTTCAAAACTAACTTTATATACATTTTTTATTTAATAAATTCTTAGTATATTAGATAGGGATATTTAATCTAATCCATTAAAATTCATGGAAGTCTAACCATCACTATAATTCATATATAAGTTTTAGAAAACTTGTGTCCCTCATCAGTTCTCAAATACTTTTCTCCTAACTCTTAACACTCCATTAAGTGATCTATTCGATGTTTTGGAATTTTTCTGATCTTCGGTTCATGTCTTAATACAGTGTAAAATTTAGATTATTTTGCACAAAGATAAGTATACAATAAAATAATCATCGAGAGAAAATGGTATGAAATGTAGGATTCAAGTATTAAAAGTATCATTAGTTTTCATGGATGGGAGAATGTTTGTGTGGAAAATTAGATAATGAATTTGGTTTACCTTTTCCTTAAATTATAAGAGTGTTTTATGCTATAGTTTGAGAAGGAATTAGAAGAAGAATATGAGGAAAGAGAAGAAGGGAATGAAGTGGGATAAGAAGAAGAAAAATAATAAGAGGTATCAAAATATGAAAAAGAAGAAGATGATGATGAAGAAGAAACATTGACTGAGGAAAATTCAAAAGAAAAGAAAACTAAGTACTCATCTGATCTTGAACACCTATAACATCCCAATCAAATAAGGATGCAGACATGGAAAATTAGTTGAAAAAAATCATCATCCAATGAATCAGAAAACTCATCCTAAAATGCGGAGGAAGAAAATATACAATCCCAAAAAAAGTTGAGAATAATGTTGAATCTGATATGGAATTTGACATTATTAATGTATTATAAGAAGAAAACATTTCTCCAAAAAGCATGGAAAATATAGATAATGATGAAAAACAAGATGTAGATCCCTCCTAACCAAATGGTCATAAATAATAATCAGGATCAAAAAACTATAAATGGATTGTTTCTCCGATGTTTTTGACAATATTTTCCAATCCTTGAAAAGGTTATTCTATTCCATTCCCTATTTTACAATAATATATGCAAGGTATAAATTGATTCTATATATCCTCAACTAAATATTAGAATCCTAGAATGTTTTGACTAAATAATTTTATCTGAATATGGAATATTTGAAAACATTAAATAAATATAAAATAGATTAAAAAATATCATACAATTAGATGTATATGTATTTAAAAAAATTGGAAATGAATATATTTGATCATGATGATTAGTAAATATAAGTAATGAAAAATTATTTAAAAATTGAAAAATCCTTCAATAATTTCTTAATGGATTTCACTGATAGTCATATATTTATGGAAGAGTTTAGCGATACAACTGATGATTGTAATGGGGTAGTAAATTTTTTGAATCAATTGGTTCATAGTTTAGAGTTAGAAAATAGAAGGATCAGAATGTGTAAATATAATATTTTCCTTCTAAAGGAGGAAAATAAAAATACCATTATAGATGTTGAAAAGCATAATTCATAAATTCAAAAAGAAATAATGATGAAGGACCAGATCATGAATCATGAATCATTGGTTGTAGTGGCTTAGAGGGAACATGATTTATTTAAGAAAATGAAGTAAATTGTGATAATTTTTAAGAATAAAGAATGATATTTTTTATTTGATCTCTTTTTGTATATTATGAATCATTTTTTAAATGAATTTTAAATTTTAATGATTTTTTATTCAAATAATTATGTCTTAATGTATTCGAATTAATTTTTTACATATATTCATTATTTTATTTCTTGGAGGATTATTTATTTCACAAAAAAATGTTTAGAATGTTATATATTAAAAAACATTTTAGGAGATATTTATTCGATATTGTTTTTGAAATTAAATAATTTAGAGAAATTCATAAAGAGGGAGAAATTTATAAATTAGGAGAAGATTATAAACGGATAATCCTTTGAGATATTTTCCTAAGTATGAGATATTATCATATGTAGGAGAAAAAATTAATTATTCCATCACATTATAATGATATCATAACCTCATGGGGACTTATGATATGAGGTATATCATTAATGATCATAAAATTATGAGTGGCAGTTCATTTCAATCTATGTTATTGTATTTTTCATTTTATGTATTATGTATTGTGACTTATGAAGGGGGTATTGTTGAGTAATAAATCTTAATTCTTATATTTACATTTCTTTGTTTTGTAAATCAAAAAAAACATTCTTATAAATATAATTTAATACCTTTATATTTCCCAGGTATCTTAGTATGTTTTTGTAGGAAACGTTACATAATATCAAATGTAGAAGTAATTTCGATGATAAAAAATATATACATATTATTTTTCATTCAGATTAATCGGACTGAATTTACATATGATACAGTAGACTAAATATTTTTTTGATATGTTTCTTGAGTAATTAATTACTGAAAAAATCATGATTGTAAGAGTAACTCGGGTACCAATTTATTAGACTAACCCTAAATTAGTTTACCAATTTGTAAATAAATATAGATGTTCATCAGACTATCAATTTTTTATAATTTGTTTGATTAGAATTATATCTATCATAATGAATAAAAAATAGCAGTGTAATTGTGATAAAATAATTTTCTATCTTTTTCTAAGGTTCCCCTCACCCGTTTTATAAAAGGGCACTCCCCCTTCACTCTATTTCATACCTTCAAATCCATTTGGCATGGCCAACAACTACCCAAATACCCTCTAATCTATCCTACCTTATTCCTAGATTCCATCCACTAGTCATAAATCCAATTTATGGATCCGTTTTGATCAAATCAAAAGGAAGAACCTGAAGAAGAGGCAATAATTTCACCACCCTATATCATGTTCTTTTCTTCTTCCACTTCATCATTCAATGTTATTATAATTATAAAATAATAAATCCATTATATTCTATATGATTTCATGTTATTATAAATATGGTACATCCATATTCATTATTCTATCCATCTTTTTAATGACATACCACCATACATGTATACGTACGGATTATCGTCTCCACATCGGGGTATAATTTTTATTCAATACATTATTATTTGGATGGGTATAAATATGATGTGTAATTCACATAAATAATAAATATAACATGATCATGATTATGTATATATCATATAATATCCAATTATATATTATTTTAATATCAAAATAATGATATTGTCGCTCGTGCGTACGTACAGATTACCATCTCCATGAAAGCAATGAGATTTATTCCCCATCTTATCCATTCAAGAATAATTTTCACTAGATGATTAAAAATAAAATTTAAAGACTTTATATAATTCTGGATATGAATAAGATTCATCAAATCAATAACAAATATGACTCACATAATAATGAATATAATGGAAAACGAATCCGTTAACACCCAAAACGACGATAACACTAAGATATTATTAACAATGCGATGTTAAAAGATCATATATGATATCATATTAATGTATATGATTCTTTTATAATTTAATAACAATTATTTCACCATTATAAAGATGGTTAACCTACCCTCGATGAAGGAAATAGTGCTAGGTAAGGGTTAATTCAGCAATCTATTCATTATCTGAGGTTGTTTATACGTAATTATGTACTGGGATCTCTTTATCATCCACATCCATGTTTTTTTTAAAAATGGATTTGAAAACATTTTTATTAGTTTATATACTATGGGTTAAAGTCATTTATAGCCTTGTTTGACATTTTATACGAGGTTTATCAAGGAATAATTCTGACTTTTTCCAAACAAGGTCATTTTTTACCTTTTCGACAACATTAATGTATGAATGTATTTTTTAACATATATGGCAAGTGTGACTATTTTATTTCCTTTATAAAACCGTCAAAGATTCCCTTACAAGATTATAAGAATATTTTAAAAGTAAATGTTTTCTTTTATAATTCTATGTTTTTTAAATAATAACAAAAAGATATTATTCTCTCAAATAGATTTTATTTCATCTATGTAAACATCCATTGATGGATTTTAAGATTATTTGAAGTTGATTTATTATGATAAAATACATAAATATTGAATTGAAGGATTTTGATATGTTTGACTCTGGATGTGTTATTTTTATACCAATCATTGTTTATGGAGAATGTATTGAAATTTTGTATGCTAGTTTGAATAAGAATGTTTATGTTATGTTTAATCCTGTTCATATGAGGAATGCATTAGACTTAGTAAGTGACGGGTGGAGCCCGATATATTTCCTCTATGAATCAGTAGGTCTCATGAGACAAACTACTATCTTGGCATAAGGCCTTTACAAAATCTTATTTGTAGTCTTGGCACAAGGCCCTAACTATGTGGTTATGATAGTCTTTCATTATGCATTCAATCATTATGAAAGTGGTTATTGATATTGCATGTGATTATTAGTCCAGTAGAATATCCATGTGAATAAGTAAATGAAATTATTTCATTTTATTTTTTCCATGTTATGCTGAATTTCATATTTAAAAGGCTTTTGTTTTATTTATACATTGCCTTTAATGTTTATGCATACTAATTGATATTTCTGCTATATTGTTATCCTTAATAAGAATATGATCTCAGCCCTTTATATATTTTATTTTTCCTAGGATGTGAAGATTTATTTTATGACTGACTTGCAAGGATAGTCTAAGGGGATATGAGTGTTGACTATGGATAATTTGATGTCATAGTTTTCCATTTTATCATGTAATGTAAGACTTATTAATGCATCTAGTGTTTCCAAGGCTAAAAAACTAATCAGTCTATTGAGACGTGATCTTTTGTGATCATGATAATGTTATATAATAATGCACCGACTCTAGGTAATTTTGGTGGGGGAATTACACAATAGATACATAAAAAAATTTATAATATTTATAATGTGAAAAGTATTTACAAATATCTTTAAAATCAAAGAGCATGAAAAACATCATACATTTCACTAATCATGAAAATCGATAATTTCACCTTCAACTATACCTTTAAACAATTGAATATAATTTTCACATTGATCTTTTTTAGGTTGATATAGCTCTTTAATAAAAAATAAAATAGTAGGGGGTTCATCTCATTTAATTAAAAACGCTCATAACATTGAAATATTCATAGATACATTCCAATTTGAATTATATAGAATTGTGGTGAAGAAAATGTGTTCTACTTCTGAAGAAAAAATGAAAAGCATGATAGTGCATCGTTCATCTATATAAAACATACATTTAGAGATCACCATTATAAAATAAAATTGATCATAATTTTTCCACATATTTTATCAACCCAATTACACATTAACAGTATGTATTTCATTCAGTGTGCATATAAAACATCAATGATGTCTTTCAATTGACGCTAGTAATAACTAAAATAGTTAGATGGATTAACAATGTCACAGTTTGTGATTCTCATTTTTCATCATAATAATTAATGTGAATATAAAAGGAATTATCATCTAAATACTTTTAATGATGGGTCGTTATAGATTGAAAATCAACAAGTTAGTTAAATTCTTCAGTCGGTGTAGGGTCACCTAACCTCTATAAGTTATGTACCTATAAATTTAATAAAATTAAATAAATAGTTATGTTGAATGAAATTTTCACTAAATTTCAATCAAAATGGAAATTAATTTATATATATATAAAATTCTAGAACCAATTATGAAATGATGTATAATGGGTCTATTGAATATAGTAAACACTAGGAAAAGGATTATCATATTTTAGCTTATTTGTGTCTTTCATGTTAATGAAAATTCGATGATTAAATGCATATATTCTATTTGAAAACAAAAACCAAAAAATTTTAATAGTTAAAGAGATGCAAAAGTTATAAAAATAATAGTTCAATAAATGGATTATTGTACAAGATGCATCGTTGAGTGTTTACAACTTTCATGTTGTCCATATAAAATATAATTCATTATCTATATGTCCAATCATGAATCCAAGTGTGATTATTTAATTTTCCTTCAACATCCATATGTTATTCAGCTAGAGAAGTAGTACAGTAATCAATCAAAAAACCATTATCTCTTGATACCTCTGGATGAGGCCTATTACATTTACATCATTTTAATGTATTCAAATACCACTCAATTTGATACATCCAAATAAATTTCACAAAACCCATAAAAATTAATTAAATGGTTATGGGTTCTATAAAACTAAGAATAAGGATGAAAATTGTGTGTGTTAATAGTTTCTCGAATAGAAAATATCTAAGTAAAATCCTATCATCAAAAACTTTTAATGCACTCACTCAATGATTTAAAAAAAAGAAACCTAAAAAATAACTCATCTCAATAAATATTTAACCAAAATTGTGCGATAAAAAATCAAAATGTGTGATTGGAATCAACTATTGAAGTATTATATGATAATCACGAATTTTCAACCATTACTAGAATAGAAACCATCAGGCACCATGACCATCTTCAAAATTCCATGAAATTTCATTTTTACTCATCATATACATTGTAGAAGAGATGTATTCCCTGTTACCCTCACCCAATTGTAAATGTAATTTTTTTCATTAACCAATTTATCCTAAATCACCTCTTGTATTGACATTGCCATTTTATTTTCCACAAACACTGTTAATGGTCCATAATATATTTTTAGAAAAACATTCATTATTCATGACATCTAGATTATATTTAATATGTTAAATTTCTAGTAATGGTGATTGAAAAAATATTTTTATCCTTCCAATTGTGACTTTATTTTCTACTAGCACCATAAATAGATGGAAATGAAAGTGCGAACAAATCCTAAAATTCATATACCATGGGAATGATTTACTTCTCAATATATGATAAAATTTTAAATCATGTCATGATCTTTGGTGTGCGGATTAATTCTCTAGAACCATAAAATTCCAATTTGGTCTTTCTAAACATTTGATGAGGGGAATAAAACATATGTTTCTCGTGTATGTACATTTTATACTATTTTTTTCCTATATAGAATTTTTTACATTTATTGAACCAAGGGATAGAAAATTTTCCTTCCAATCTCCTACAAAAAAAATATCTATATATGGGGAAAAAATTGATTGTTTATAATAAAATAGCCTACTATTTGAACATTTTATTCATTTCAAAATTATATGTTATCACACCATCAACCCCAAATTCATTTAACTCATCAATAAATGCATGATGGTAATCATAAATATTAACCTTAAAACATCTAAGCCCATCAATATTAGTAGAAAGTATTATAAATTATTGTTTCATTAAAATTCATGGAGGAAGATTAAATGGAACCAACACCATAGTCCATGAGTTTTTAGTTGCACCAAAAAAAGTAATGACTGATTTTAAATCATACTCTACCAACCCTAATTAGACATTAACATTATATTTATCAAATTTAGGGTGCCTCTTATTAAGCTGATTTCATGGAATATAGTTTGCCACGTGGGTTTTCATATCAATATCTTTATTTCATTCCCCATGACATTTCAATAATTTAGAATCTATAGATGACATAAATAATATTTTTAACCTTAGATTTAGTGGGAAGTGATGCATTTTATTTACAAAAAACCTATTTATCTTATTTCATATTTTATCATTGATATGTCTGATTTCAACCATTATCATTACCCTTGGAAGACCCATTGACTATACAATTATCTAAATGGGGTTTTTATTTTCTAAAAAAAATCTTACATTGGACATGAATCTATGGTCTCATATATGATACCAAAGTCCATTGTAAACTAAAAATAATTGTAATATGACTCTAGAATCATATCATTAATAAGATGTTCTTTTTTTAATAAAACAACAATATGTTGAATGATGCATCAGACACCTAATTCAATGCCTTCAAGTATAGTAACTCCTTGATAAAAGACAATTTATAATAATAGGTACACGAAAAATATAATTTAGTTTTTTCGTCATCATGTAATTCATAAAAACCCAAAGAATTATTATTTACACTAGAGTGTGGATTGATCTCACCAGTCTCAAATGTTTGAATGTTAATTACCTAAAGATCCAACCCACCTGACAATTCATTATGAATTTCATGCATAATATCAATTTACCTTCCATATAAATGGATACAAATAGTTTATATCCAATGAAAATGAATATATTATTCCTCATAACAAGTCGATATCAAATAATCATTTAGAAACCCATTCAATTTTTTGTTCTCCCCAATGGTATGTCATGAGAATTGATATATCCTCGAACAATTTTTACAAAGAAAACAAATATAATCACTCAAAAATCACCCAGTGAAAATAATAAACATCATAATTCCCTAAAAGTATTCATTAGATGTTCTATTTGGATGATCAATCCAACTCTTATCCATGCATGTATTTCACGACCCCCTCCCCCGAAAGTGTTCTCCTCCTTGGGTGGTAATAAGACAAGGAGGATAGTGATCACCCGAGTCCCACTACAAGTATTCCCATTGATGGAATCTATCACTGGGGGTATATCATACATATAAATGAAAGGCATTAATCTCTAAGAAAAACATAAAAAAGAGAGATATAATCCAGATATTCCAATAAAATCATGCTCATAAAGACAAAATAAACCCAATATTATACATATAATGTCATAAGAAACTAAAAAAATAGTAATGAAAATGAATGTATCAAAAAGTTAAACTCGTTAGTGACCAATAAGAAAAAATTGATCAAAAAAATGACGAGCTAGTATTATCTAGCTTGATATACAACATTCACTTACTAACCCAAAAAAATTATATATACGCGATGTGATTATAATAGTACACATAGTTGGATCTTCCCGAGAGCCTACCATAAAAAATATTAATAAAGTATACTAAATCCTAGTGAACATTAATCTTTGTATACTATATCCAAAGATACTTGTGTGTGAAATTACCACAAGCCATTGTAGTCTTCTACACACATATATAGGTAAACTAACCACCATGCATAACAGCACATAATAATGTTACTAAAAGTGATTGGGACCATATGCAGTAGTTAGTCATCTATACATCTCAAACATATATTTTTGGGAAAACACCCTAATAGAGTCCACTAGGTGTCATTTTTATACCGACATGGATGGGGTAGCATAATAAATCAAAAAACATGAATGATATTGTATAGACCATGACCATAGTAGAGGCATTAACCTTGTCTTATGATCAACTACAACTATCATCACTCAGAAACCTGAAATCTAATTCTAAGGAATATATATCCTATAAGCACACAAGCAATTAATGGAGCGACATTAAATTCATTCATTTATTCTATTATTTTAATTCATGTTAATTAACTCATTAACTATCAATTATCATTATTTCAGACATATTTCATTAGAAGTTCATGTGAGTAAATGAATTCCGTGAATAACCCAACTAATTCTAGCGTTTATTTGGATAAACATTAAAATTTTCATTCCATTAAGATCTAAAGCCATTGGTTAAAAATTTATTAAACATTACTCCCATTCCATAAATCTTGGAACTATTTAAATAAAATTCTAATATACCCTAAAGAGAAATAACCAAACACATCCATCTACCTCAAGTAGAGGGAAAGGATTCTAAATAAAACAAAAAACCCAATCGTCTAAAAATTAAATGGATTAAATAATAAGAAATAATATCTTATTTCAGCACAATAATAAAAATTCCTAACTACAACCTATTCCATCAACTTTTGTTTCATCACTAACACCCTCATGCATATCCCCATGCATACCATTGTCATTGGAATCCACTACTTTCACAATCTCATGCCTCCACACCCCTATCTCATCATCCATTCTAGTCTCATATTGTATTGCATGAAATGGATCTTGTATAGATCAGACATAAGATACAAAGAAACAAACATAGTTAAGAAGGAAACATGGCCTTAAAAACATGGAATCTAACTTTTTCATAGAAATGGGCTGTCACATCCCAAAAAACATTATGAATTCCCATGGAAACAAGAAACATTTACCCAAAACATTTATATTCATTAAAAAATCTATTTTTATTCAATATTTAATTAACCATTTCAATTATCATATCTTCCAACTATGAAAAACCTATGGAATTATCTATAACAAGTGTTATGGGGTAATGATGGAACACACAACCCCCCCAGCCCACCAAATCAATTCAAATGACCACTGAATAGACTATATGGTTTAATCCAATATTTAAAAAAAATATGAATTTTATTACAATGAAATCAAAATGAAACATTGTGATGATATTGGAATAGTGAATCAAAAAAATTACAAAAGAAGAAATGAGAACAGAAAACAAAGGCAGCACCAAGATTTATGTGATTCAGTCCCTTTTGAAACTAATGAAAGTAATGAAAACAACCCACACAATTTTTTTTTCATATGATCAAAAAAATGATCATAGTATATAGAGGATAAGTGGATAGAAACTAAAATGAAAAGAAGGTCTAAAACAAAAACTGAGCACTAGAAGTAGTAACATAGACATAATCATGTATTATAAAAACATAAAACCTAGAAAATATATTGGCCTCAAGGTAAATTAAATATCCAAAAACATTTATCTCACTAATTTATTGGATCACATCGTAGGTTGATAATGACTGGTCTTTGGATTCAACAAATGGTCACACATCATCAATTGGGAAGAAGCCCTTGAGGATCCACCATGATCCTCACACCAACAACCTGTAGGGGGGTCCGAACGCCCCCAGATCGGCATTCTAATGAGTATGATAACACCGCCACCAAGGAGATTGATGTTGAGGAAGATGATTCTCAACAATGAGTGATATAAAAAGAGGACTAAACCACCATCAGGAAGAAAAAAACCACTAGCGGGGTGGGAGAGTAAATTTTGGGAATCTGGATATTTACTTTCTATATGAACTAGACTGCATAAGTAGGCGATTTTAAGATCTATTTTGTATATTTAATGAAAAGGTCGTAGGGATGAAGAAATCCATTTCCCAAACATTAACTAGATAACTACTCACCCAAAGAGAGGCTTTTATGAATCCAACACCGAACCATTGTGGCACATGGATTGACTAATATCAATGGATTTCTATGATATATTAGGCAGTAACAGACATTGATGACCAGAACAAAAGGGAATTAGTATAAAACAGATATCCAAGGTGGAATCCTAAATCAAGTTGGACAAACAATTGAGGGGACTACATAAATCTGCTCATATAGTAAAGTGATACAGAAACCAAATAGATATAAAAATGATAAAATATTTAATAATAAATTTCATTTATTTTAAAAAATTTAATTGTTGAACAATTTAAAAGGGTTAATTTTAATTTTAAATATGAAAAAAAGAAATCCCAAATTAAATTTTTTTCTCCCTTTACAATTGAAACTTTTTTATGTTATTTCACCTATATATTATTCAAGTGGGTCCAAATTCATGATATCTATGAAATGATTGAACTTAGATAATGTTGTAGGCTTAGTCAAACTATCGGCTATGTTTTCATCCATTAGTATATTAGTGACCCACACTTCTCGAAATTCAATAACATCTCTTATAAAATGAAACCTAAAATCTACATCCATAAAAAAACCATGTCACAGTAAATTTTTAGAAAAACAATGGGAATATTAGGTATAAAGATGTACTGTAATAATAATAATTACTTATACTAAATTAAGAAATAAAATCTTTAAGCAAAATTGATTATTTTACTACTTTTGTAATTTCTATGTACTTGGATACAATGGTTGAGGTTGTCATCAGCAATTGCATATTTCACTTCCATGATATTATTCCTCCACCTGATGTAAAAATATAAATAGTTATTGAATTCAAAGTATCAAAATTTCCATTGTATTCAAAATCCATATAACTAGTCACTAATTTAGAATAATTAAAATTCTAACCATATAAAATTAAAAGAGATGATGTAGACGAAATGTTCCTCCCCAACAATTTAACATAAAGGAAATGTGTCTTGCCTGGATTTTCTATAAACCTTGTCAAAGTACAGAATGAAAAATAATCATCTGGTTGAGTACAAATCATAGAATACATAATACTTCATAATACATTAGAATATGAGATTATACATATATATTCATTATCAGAAGTAGTGTCTGGTGACTAAAATTATGAAAATTTAAAATATTCACCCAATGGAAACCTAAAATGATTCAAAGAATCAAAAAAATACCTCTTAAGAACTTTAATGACATAGAAACATTGATATACATAACAAAGTTTATGCTACTTATCCATAATAATTTCCATTCCTAGAATTTCCTTAGCACACACAAGATATTTCATTTCAAAAGATAAATTCAATTTCATTATAACATGGGTGATTAATTTCATACCAATATATATGAGTAACTTATCATCTATATAGATCGGTATACAAATCATATATTTTTAGTAGATTTAAAATAAAAACATGTATCAAACTGAGTCCTTTTGAAACCATTTTATAACATAAATGAATCAAAATTATTATAACATTGTCTTGATTCTTATTTTAAGCCATATTAAAAGTGATTATTAAAAAAACATGGTTAGCTTTAATTCCATGTTCAAAACCAGTAGAAGGTTTATGTATAATCCTTCAATTAAATCACCATGAAAGAGTATATTTTTTATATCTTGGTGTTTTATTAATAATACAAATGGTTAAAAAAGACAGAAGAATTAATATTGAATAATATTTCACTACAAGTGATATTTTTGAGAGTAATCAATTCTGTCTCATTGAAGGAAGCCATTGCCTATATGTCTAGAATTAAGCAAAATTTTATGTCATAATTTGTTGTATTGTTTTTTAAATATAGAAATTTACAACCAATCACCTTGGCAGTAGGTGGTTTATTGACTATGGAACAATTACGTTTCTGGATTAGGGATTTTATACCATCTTCCATAGCCTAAATCCACTGATTAATGTTTTTGTAATTGAGAGCCTAATTGTAGATTCGGGGATCCTGTCCACCATGATCCAATACCAATTTAATGTAAAAGGAAACAATATCACAATTGTTGTACTTAGAAGGTGTTCTAAGGACCCTCCTGTACAAATCCATAGTGAGATGATAACCCCTAAGGCCACTCTATAATCCATAATCAAGAGAATCATTATAAAATTTCCAAGATTATGGATCATGCTGAGAATGAGGAACCTGATAGGCAGACGATGTCTCAACACGAGACTCACTAATATTGGGAGGATCAACCACAGGATCACACTTCTATGAAGGATCAACGCTGTCATCAGTGGGAGGATAGACACTACCAAAAAATAGACTCTTGAAACACCACATCCTAGCTATGAAAAAACTTTTCAATGCCAGGTTTATATACCAAAAGGTTATAACCCTTCATGCACTCAAAATACCCTATGAAGATGCTGTTTATTGCTCTGGTCTCATGTTTATTATCCTTAACATGAGCATAGGCTGTGCATCCAAACACCCTAACATGATCATAAGATGGGTGTGATTTCTCCATAATTAAAAAATAGTCTGATGTCAGTTGGTAGATGAGGGACAAAAATTTAATAATTAAACTACTCTAGGGATATAATATTCCCAAAAATATTTGAAAAAACTCGAGCATGAAATCCTACAGTGAACTCACTCATGAATGATACAATTCATACAATCAACTAGACCATTCTACTGAAGAGTATGACTCATGGTTCAGTGCATTAAAATTACATCACATTCACATAACATGATAATCTATTTAGATATGTATCCAAGGCCATTATCAGTCCTCAATTCCTTTACCATCATCACAAATTTATTTTATATGGAAGACATCCAAGTTTAAAACAACTCAAAAACATCATATTTATTTCTCAAAATATAAACCCATACATTCTTTGAAAATTCATCTATACATGTAAAAATTAAGAGCCTCCATCATTGGAGGTAGTCTAAGTAAGTCCCCACAAATCAAAGTGAAAATACTCAAGTGGGTTACAAGAATTAATGTTGGATCTATGAAAACTATCTCTTTTAGACATACCCAATACATAGTCTTCACAAAGGGTATTCTACTTGGTGTAACATGAGTGAGAATCCCTTGATTTCACAATTTTTCTAGACATTTAGAACCCACATGTACCAGCTGCCTATGAAAAAGAATAGTGTTGTAATTGTTAGTGACACAAGTGTTTCCCAACTACATTATGTATGTTCTTCCACCCAAAACCTATATCCCAATTATCAAAGATCCTTTATGAATCGTACAATCTCCCTTGGAGATTCTAAGACAACTAGAATCATATTTAAAGTGGAAAACTGTATAATCTAAGATACCTATTGAGATTAGATTCTTGTTTAAATACTAAATCCATCACACATCCAATAAGATGGTAGGGGAATTCTTGGAGAGTTCTATCATACTAAAACCTTTCCCTATTAGGTAACATCCCTTGTTTTTTCCTATAACATGATCCACTTCAACTCCATCGGTAAAACAAGAAATGAACCCCTATTTGGGTACATTTGGAATGAACATCCATAGTCTAAGAACCCCTCAACCTCAATAGTAACTTAGGACACACAGAAAACTTCAAGAATTTAAAAGTTTTGGTTAGAAAATAGCAGATTATCAGTAGACTTCTAAGAAGGTTGTCTAGATTTTTAATCAGGTAATTTTGGTCTTATATGACTAGGTTTCCCACATTTATAGATATTAACCTCTGTTGACTTAGGTGTAGATCTATTTTTATGCGAGTTCCTACAAATCTGAATTCTCTTTCTATGTTTGACTTTCTTTTTTCCTTCAAAACTTTAAACTACCCTCACATGAAGACACTAAACATTAGGTTTAGTGTAATCCTTGTTAAGCAAATAACATGAAATATAGGTAGACTTAAATATCTCTTAAGTCAAGGAATCTCTCCCATACATCATAACATCGATTATATCTTTATATGAACAACGTAAAAGAAATTAAAAGTAGGATGTCTTGGTCCTAATCTTCAACATTAAATTTTATATTGGAAAGCTCTAATAAAATTTTATACAACCCATTATGGTCTGTCTGGATGGTGGTTCTATGTCATATGTTGAAGGTATATAATTTTTGAATCTTATGTAGATGGAAAATTATAAAATTTTTAATATATAATATTTCATGTTTAGAACAAATATTGGTTGTTGTGGTCTTATTAGCATCCCCCCACAAGAGTTCATTAAATATGTAAATTTTAAAAGACTATGTTATTTCATCAAAATTTCATGAGGGACATCTAAATAGGTTGTGACAATTTGACCAATAGTGGACAGATTTATGTGTTGTATTATAGGTCCTCAAAGGGAATATTCAATCTATTTTTGGTCTAACATTGCTATTATTTTTAATCTAAAGAAAATAAAATCATTGCACCCATAAAATTTCTCTATTTCATATTTTTCATACCCCATTGTTTAATTTTTTTACCCTGATGAAATTTTTTTGTTGGCAAATAGGGGACTAAATCCCACCAAAAATAATTCCAACAACCACCGAATAAACAATATGGTTTAATTTAATAAACAAAACTAAAAAATGAATATGATTATAATTAAATCACACAAAAATAGTGGTAGGATGTTCTAATAGAAAACCAACAAAATTTGAGAAGAAGAAATGAGAATTGATGACAAATGCAACACTTGGATATATGTGATTCGGTCCCTTTGTGACCTACTTCATTGGTCAAAATCAAACCACACCTAATATTTCATTAGATGATAAAAAAATGGATTTCACTGTGTATAGTCAAAGCAGATAGCCAAATAAATTTCATAAAAGCACTAAAAAAGAAACTGTTCCCTAGAAGTAGAAACAATGAAAGAATCAGTTTAAAGAAAAACATAAAACCTTTGAAAAATGCATGGTCACCCAGATAACTTCTAGATCCAAGAACACCGATACTATAGCTTCATTGGATATCACCATTAGATGATCAAACCAAGTCTACATATTCGAGAAACGATCATAGATCTCTAACCGAGAAGAACCCCTATATGCTCCACCATGAGTTGCACACCACTGACATGTAGGGGGTTTCTATGACACCAGACAAGTTTTCGGATATGGATGAGAGCCCAGCCATTGGAGAGATTAATGATGAGGAAGATGATTTTTAACAATGGGTGAGAGAAAAAAACCTGAACCTCCACTTGGAAAAAACAAACCACTAGTGGCGAGAGGGCGTCAATTTTATAAATCTATATCTATACATACCATTTGAATTCTTAACCAATAAGTTGAATTTTAGATATATTTTTTATATCAAATGCATGTGCCACAGGGGTGTTGAAAACCCCTACTAGGCCCTTAACCGGCTTGCTGCATATCCATGTGGAGGCTGACATGATGCCAACAACAAACTACCCACCATGCAGTACATGTAACGACTAAATTCAATGGATGTAGAAGATAAATTCGGTGGAAACATCCATTGATGTCCATAAATTAAGAGAATAGGATTATAGTGGCTAGCCAATATGCAATTCCAAATTATGAATGCCATAAAATTGAGTGGTCCATATAAATTATATCATGCAGTAAAATGAAACAAAAATCTAAAAGATATTAAAATGATAAAATATAAAAAAATAAATTAATTTTATTTAAAACAATTGAAATTTAGGAATAACATAAATGGGTCAATATCAAATTTTAATATGAAAATAAAGAATACCTAAATTCCCAAAGGGCAATAACATTATTTCAACATGATCAAAGTCATAAGCATCTAGTTTCAATTAACATAAGAAAGAGAAAAATTCATTAATCTTTTCTTTTATCATCCCCAATAATCATTAAATATTTCTTTTCATTATCCAATTCCATTTACACAAGGAATAACACATTTATTTAGTCATGTATACTTGAATTAATATTATTACCATCAAATTATGAGAATCACAGAGTTTGTTAAACATGTCACCTATTTAATTCATTATCAAACAAACAAATCATTATTGGATTTATGTTCATCATCAAGATTCTCCAATTTAAATGAGATAAATCAAGAAAATAACTTTCTAAAGAATGATCAATATAGATATAACACTATCTAGAAAAATAGGAAGCAACCCATTATTACGAAGCAATTCCACTACATGCGATCTCTAAACACAAAATAATTCAACTATTTAATCTGGTTTAACCTTTATTTCATTAATTCAAGCACCATGTAAAGGTATAAACCATGGTCAATTTATGATATCACGTAAATAAAAAAGATAATAAATTAATCCCATGAATTAAAGCATCATCAATCTTCAGACGATAATGAATCAATATTGTGGATCTCTTATCAACCCTACCTTGAAAAAACTATGATCTTTCCATGATTTCGTTCAATGAATTCAATGCCAAAAAATAATGAAAAATCCATTATAATGATAGATATTACATTCCATAACATGGAAAGAAGGAATGGGGGGAAACATGATCAAATAGAGATAAACTACATGAAAAGAGGAAGAGCCTACCTTTGATCACCATAGATTAAACATTGGAATTTGAGATTCATCCCTATCTAAAAGGGGATACAATGCCTTCTAAAATCACCCTTGGTGGCCTAGGGTTTAGGATGAAGGTGTTGGATAAAGCTAGGTCAGGACCCTCAGGGGTATTTATATAAACCAAAGATTTGTAGAGGAGCACGACACAACCTCTAAGATAACATAGATGACCACCAAGACCATTGCACTGTGGTTAGAGACACTATCATGACCCATTTTAAAACCCATATATGGGATCCACTAATATATCCATGGTGAATATCTTATTTATCCAGGGTAGGGACTATATTCATGTATACGACCCACATTACAGCCACCCCTAGTTTGGCCATATCCATTACAACCACTATGATGCAACCACCTCGCTCTATGCCATAGTGGTTGACACTGGGAAAAGGCATATTATGTATCCATCTACCATAGAAAAACAAAGAATAAAAAGAAATTATCCCCAATTTTCTTTCTTTGAGCCTCCTAACACCGCATTATGGAGACCACACCACAGAAGCCTATCATACTACACAAACCATGGATCCATGCCATAACCTGACCTCAAATAGTATTTGTGCCAACCTTTCTTCATAATTTAATCTCCAAACTCCATTAGAGAATATCCAGGTTCCTCAAACATCCAAAACACACAAAGGGATGGTCCACTATTGTTCAAACCCTTACTCAGTTTATGTATAATAAATAGATACAATTACACAGGTTTTAATATTAAATTAATTTCTAAAATTCTAGATCGTATAATATATTTACATTTTCTTATATTACACATTTTTAAAAATTAATATCTTCTAAGGATCACTCCACTATAATAATTTATGATATCAAGCCACAATAATTGATAATGTATACACCAATTTGTATAAAAAATTATCAATATATTATAAAATCCACAAATGAATCCCCATTTCACCTTATTGTAATCACAATTTCAATGACCATGTTAAAAAAATTCATTTGATTAATCAAAACATTTATAGAAACATGAAACTATTGTCTATATATATAATGATGTTCCCATTTACATTGGCCTCTGTTTCTAAATATTTTAATTTTCTCTTATATTTCTCATAGTTTTTTATCCATTTATTACTTTGACCACTTTTTCACATAGAAATGTTATTATAAAATTTCAACCAACTATCCGTCCTATTAATATAAATTTTAATTAGTTTTATAATAACACCATAATCAACTTAAACAATGGCGTTTTCTATAAAATATACAACTTAAAATCAAAATAATAGTAAATAAGTGATTAAATTTATTAACTTATACTTGAAAAAATTTTTTTGTTCTATAATGTTGAGTAATTTTCTAATATAAAAGTATAATGATAAAACCAAGGTCAAACTACAGAGAAAAAGCATTTCAATAAGTGTATTTTTATATTCCTCTTGTATGAAAGTGTGTTGAAAGGTAGATTTTTTGAACTCTCTTTCCAAGAGAGAAGCTCAACATTTCTAGCAAGAAATGTTTCTGAATTGAGATTACATGAGAAATATTATCAGATAGAATAAGAAGATGAACATATAGACCATATTTAGTTAGTTATTGTATAATGATAAGTAATCAGACTTGGAAAATATTATTGATATTTTTGGAATATAGAAAACATATATTAGAATTGTTTTAGTGGTATTCTGATAGAGTTATATTTTATTGAGAAATTACCTTTGGGAATCATAATGGGAAATTAGACATAGTATCATTATAATTCAGGGATGTTCTTACCAGCACATAGGTATGAAAATGAAGAATTATTTTGAACGATCATATTTTTGAATGTTTTCCAAGAAGCACTATAACATGTTTGTTACAAAAATTTCATTATATCTTTTCATGCTGCTTGAATCGCATGAACTATTCTAGTGAATATTGTGCTACACGAGTGTTAGATCACATCCTACTAATTATATACCACATGAACGGATTTTCTTCTAGTGTATTATGTGTTACTAAATTTTGTACAAACCATACCAATGACTATCTAATCATATTCAGTAGTGAAACTTGTACATTCTTAAGTTCTTGTGGATATGTGTTTGAGTTATTTTCAATAGATAAATAAATCATTAACCACAGGAAAAGGATTTTTCTTAAGAAATAACACTTAAAAAAAGATATTAATAATTTAAACATTCCCCCTCTTAGTGATACTTAAATTCTAGTTGGATAATCTCAACAGGTTATTACTATGACAACCTATGAAATATTCTATAACAAGGGGCTATTTAATTTAAAGACACTCTCTAGTATATGCTTCAAGTTTCAAAAAATTAATGAAGAAAAAAATCATTAATCATATATTTTATTATCATCAACAAGCATTACATATTGAAATTATTTATCCAATTCCATTAACACATGGAATAACACATATGAAAAAACATGCATACATTCATTAATTTTATTACCATCAATTAATGAGAAACACCAGATTTGATAAACATTCAACCTCTTTAATTATTTATCCATCCTGAAAAAAATTATTGGATTTATTTTCAATATCCAAATTCATAAATTTAAACATGATAGACCACAATCCACAACATTGAATATAAATCATAGTATAAATGTCACACTATCTAGAAAAATATGAATCAAACCATTTTCATTGTGGAATGAAATAACATGCAATTTCTAAATATAAACTAATTCCATTTTTTATCATGTTGAATATTTATGAGGTTAATTAAAAGACCATACAAAGTGATAAAACATGATCAATTTACAATTTCATGTAAATATGTTGGAGAATCAATCACTCCCAATCCTCAAAGCATCAACATTATTTTCATGAGAATGAATCAATGTCACGGATCTCTGATCCCCTATTCTGTGAGGGAACATCGATCTCCCTTGGATGTTGTTCCATGAAAACATTGATAATTGTCAAATAAAATTCCATTAGAATGAATGAGATCATCATCCATTACATTAAAAGAAGGAATGGTTTGAAATGAAATACAATTGAGAGAAAATGATATAAAAGAGGAAGATCCTACTTGAAATCATCACAGATTAAAGTTGGGATGTTGGGATTGATTCATATTGAACGGGTGATTCAGTGCGTTTGAAATGAAACCTTGGGTGAGTAGGTTTAATGTCGAAGGAGTGGGACCAAACTGAGTATAGGGACCTTGGGAGTATTTATTGGAAGTAATATTTTTATAGAACCACAACACAACCCAAAATACTATGTAGTAGAAAACCAAGACCACTACATAGTCAGAGGAGAACATATCACAACTCTTTGTAAAACCTAAATATGGTATCCAATACTGGATCTATGGTGTAGTCTGTATTTATCCATGGGAGGGACTATGAGCTATCTTATAACCCATGTTCCAGCCACCCCTGATTTCATAGTAGCCTAAAAAACAACTATTATGTAGCCGCCTCACTCCACACCCTAGTGATATATACTGGGGATGTGCCTACACTACAACCGACCACCACAACACAACAAATCATAAAATTATAGTACCCATAATTTTCATTCTTAAATCCTCCCTACACCACAACATGGAGACCACACCATAGAATTTTAGCTTATGGCACATCCCAGCGCTCCACGTCACAACATAGCCTCAAATGGTTCTGGAACCCCATTTTTTATCCATTTATCATGATAACTCCTTCAAACTGACTCCATGTGCCTCCAACACCCAAAATACAGAATGTGAAGTTCCACTAAGGTTCAATACATTGCACAATATGTGTACAAAAACTATAACAATTACAAAAATCATAAGTGAATTTGTTGAATTTCAAATCACATTGCATATTTAAATAGTTTCATAATACACATTAAAAAAATATTATTTTAGATATATCACTCTACCAATTTAATTAATGATATAATTCATTAGTTACTAATAACATATACTAAAATATGTTTTAAAATTTATAAATATATTATGAAATCATATATTTATTCACCATATCACCTTATGGTGATCCCAATTTCAATGACCATGTTAAACCAATTTTCACTTGATTCATAAAAAAAATTATATAAACGTGCAACTATTATCTCTATATTTAATGATATCCCCATCTACAATTGATATCGGTTGCAAAATATTTTAATTTATTCTTATATTCCTCATATTATTTTTATCCAATTATCACAGTGATATCTTTATCTTATTGATATGCTGGTATAAAATTTATTCTAACTATATATCCTAATAATATTTATTTTAAAAATATTTATAATAACACCATTATCCATTTAATAAATGGTTATTTCACTATAATATACAACATATAATCCAAATAATAAAATATAAAGAATTCAATTAAGTGTCTACTACTTGAAAAAAAATATTTTTTACGTTGTATAATGAGGAATATTTTTATTAAATGATAGTACAATTACACACCATAGTGAAACTATAGAGAAAAATATTTATAGTTAATGTATTTTTAAACTCCTATTATAAGTCAATGTGTTGAAATGTATATTTTGTTAAATTACTTAATAAAAAAATAAGAATAAATTGTGACACTCAGTCAATATGTGAAATCAAGTATTCCTTATTTATTTTTCTTATAAATTGTTAGGATTCAAAAAAAAATGCATTTCATTAAAAAACTACCAATTCAATATAATTAAATAACAACAAAAATTCCATCAATTAAGGTTCCATTATATATAAAACATGGTTTTTTATTCCTAGCTCAAAATTGATTAATGAACATAATGTGAATGATGGGTAAATAAAATAATTGTCTAGAATCTATGTGTGACAAGCTGGAACCCAAAAATAGATATTTTTTCCAAGAATCATGAATACATATTGAAAATAGGGCTTTCCTCACGAATCTAGTGACTAATGGAGGGATTAATCATGGAAGAAATGGGGGTGGTGATGATGGTGAGAATAGATTAATCAATGGAAATGGAAAGTGTAATCATTGATGTATGGAAATTTAGATTAGCAATAGGCTCTGGTGCTTTCAGTGGTGGCACCGACAGTGGTATGGTGCGAGGGAGTTGGGAGAGGGTGTGCAGTCAGGGTAAGAATGGACCGAGAAGGTTGGGAGTCATGGGTAAGGTTGTTTTTCTGTACAACATCCACCAATGATCGTTGACTATGTCATGGGTGATAAAGTTCAACTCTTTATTAGTGAATTACATTGGAGAAGCTCACATTTAGGTGAAAAAAATAATTTTATATGGGGAAAATCATATTTTTAATATTGAAAAATATATATTTTATTGATAACTAATCAAAATGATACCATCATTTTGACCTTGATTCGAATGTGAAATTGAGGTCCTAGAAATGATTGTATTTAGGAGAGATTTTTCTCCACATTTAGAGTGAAACAAAATACTTGGTAATGTTAATAGGATACATTTGTTGGAAATTAATTTTTTTTTCAATAAAAAGAGGCACGATGGAATCCAAATTTAGTGAATTTATTAGTTTAAACTCACCAAGAATGTCATATAATTATTCTTGAAGATATACGTGAACATTTGAAAGATAAACATGGATAATGAATTGGATGTTTGTAGAACACTATGAATATCATACAAAGAATATGGTTGATATAATTGAACATGCACAACCCAAGTGTGAGCCTCACTATCCCCATGGCTAGGTCAACAACTGACATGGGGTAATCTAGAATCCCCCTTCCTCTATGAAATTCAATCTACATAGATATATGTAGTATTGCATTACAACCATCAACCCTCCCTACATCCCTTTATGAACTAATTTCATTTTTTTTCATTGAGGAATCTTCTTTTGCTCCCCTATATTGAGTGATTTCACTGTATCATTTGTGTGACTACTTTCTAGTGTTTCCTACTGCTTTGGGGTCCTCACCCTGATTTTTGTACTGGCAATGGATTCATGACAGGTGATCCTTCCATGATTAGCGATGCTTCCTTGTACTCTAGGTATTTAATGTTATGATATGGATTTTTTGGTGGTGAATTACCATTGTGCAATTATGGGTTGGGTATGCCTCCACACATCCCAACATCCTCACTCTCCGAAATCATAAAATCATTCCCATATAGTAGAAACTCTTCACTAAGAGAGCTCACCTCACCAAACTGTGACTTCCCCCATCTTCTACCTCTTTTACATTGTATTCCCCTAACATTGATAGTTCAACACAGGACTCCATCTACCTTGAAATCGATAACATAAGATTCCTTAGGTAGAGGATAGTCTTCAAGGAATAAAGAGTTATGAATATTGATGGAAGATTCTCTCATAATCATAATTGATTTTGACACATTATTATTAAAATAGTAATGACAAATTACTAGAATTAAATTTGGTTGACATCTCAAATTTGATCTAAAATAATTAGTTCTGGTAAACTCAGGGTTTAAGGATTTATTGCGACTCATTGATTTGATTAATTTCCTCCTCTATGTTCAATTTCTTCAGTCACCATTCATATTCATCGTAATTAAAATCTATTACAGTATTATAGAAGTCATGTTTTTTCTGCATTTTTTTCATCTTACAAATCATTTCATAGAAACAATTTATTATGCGTGTTAGAGGTTGTCTAGTGGAGATTTCATTTGATATGGATATATGTTTCATTTTTAATTTTTCATAATTTAAGGGGATTGTTTGAATTTAAAATTCAATAAATTATAAATAATGATATAAATATTGATGACAATTAAAACAATTAAAGTAATAGAAAATTATTAATAATGAATTATTTCAAAAAATTTATAATCAACAAAGTTCCTTACTATCAATGAGTTTTGTGGAGGTGACCAAATGTGATAGTAATCCAATTAGTTGGTATATTTTATTTCATCTTATTTTTTTGGTTACTGAATTATGTGATTATTTTAACATAATCTCATATAGTTCATCAGAGTAACCCATTGGGTAAAACATCTCTAATGTTCTTCTTTTTCTAAAATATCCCCCGAATGGGAGATGACCATTGGAATCACGTCAAATAATCATACCTACCCAAAGGAAAAATCTACATAACAATCATTCAAAAAACAAATATATAAGATCAGATATATATTTATGTCTTTTCCATGATGGATCCCCTCATCCTAGGCTCTAACTCCTCCCTCCCTCCAGGAAACCGAGCTACAAAAATTTATGACACCTTCTCGGTTGAGCTCTATGATGAATCACATATTTGTCAGGGTTGAAGCGATAGAGAAATACTTCATTAAATCCAAAATAAAAACACTCTTTTCACCCCTTCATTTTTGTTAATATCTTCCATTCTTCCCTATATACATCATGTATAAACAAAAATAAAAAAGGCATTAATATTTCAGAAAACTAGAAATACATGTTCAAACTCAATCAAATAGCCAATATAGAATCAAATCAAAATCTCCAAACCATCCGAAACAAAAGGTGACATACTGAAAAACATATCATATGTAGGTGACATAAATTTAACATTAGTTTGATATGGTTTTCTCATACGACCTCCCTCATTATATTGAAATAAAAAAAATAGATACATTTATCTAATTAATCTTCAAAAATATGTGCTTTCTCTTTAGGGGTGGAGGTTTAAAGGATGCTTCCCTAATGAAAATTTTAATACCTTTGTTCCAAATGTAATCCATCCTTTCTAATGAGTTGACATGCATCACCCAATCACTTCTCAATCTCTTGATGTGGGTGCGGTTTTTGACCTGATGATGTGGTCGGTCAGATCTAAGAACTGGTTCACCCTTATCAAGACCCAAAAGTGATTGTTGAGTCTGTGTAAATTATTAGGGAGGTAGGGGTGAGGGGCATGAGGCATGTCAAGATTAGATTATTATTTATATTTTTATCAACTATGCTATAATTTACATGAGATTATTATACCATGTTTTTTAGTTTTGATGCTAGGTGATATATTGTCTTTATTCTTGATTAAATGTTATTCATCATAAAGACAATTGAACATTTGATTATTAAGAAGAATATGAATGATATTGAATTATCTCAAAGAATGAAATTGTTTGATAATGATCAATGGATGTGAGAGCTTGGGTTTCATCCACTAGTTACCTTAGTGAGTATAATAATTGAAATATTTTTCTTCTTTATTAAATTTAATTTCATGTCCTTATTCTTTATCAAATTTTTATAGGGATGTTAACTAGAATTGACTTCTTATTAGCCTACTAGTATGGGTATCTGTGGGGGTTCTCCCAGAGTTACATGGAGCACCCATTGTACCCTTTCACACCCAGAACTACCATTGCAAAACCCTTATAAGACTTATTTTCATCCAAAACATGAACATCCATGGTTATTCCCACCAATGCCTCCATCATCATCTTCTTTAGTCCCTTATTCTCAAACCATGTATACATTTCCTCTAAATTTTGTCCCACTTTTACCAAATCCATATCCTATAATGTATCTTCACCCCTTTTATACTTATCCCACAATGTCTCTCCCACTACATTTCCTTCTATCCATATCATATTTGATGATTTTGATATTTCAGCTTCAACTCTCACGTATGCAAATGAACCCAAGATTTCATTGAAACATTCACATCCTTTAGAGGTTTTTGATCCATGAGAAACCATATTTCAATATGATCCCAATGAGTAGTATATATAAGTAATTTTATAAGTGTGTAAAAAATATTTATTTTTATTTCATGGTTTTAGCACATTTTAATAAATAATAACTATATTAATATTATAGTTATCACGGGGTTCCAAAGAGAATAAATAAATAATAAGGGGCACATGGGAAATTATTTATTTCTAACAATAGGAGTTTTTAAACCCAATTATATTATTTTTCAAGAGGTTCAATTTCATTTGTCTTGTGCCCAATGGTAGCCAGAGAGAATCATATCATGACCAAGAGAGATCCCTCTCCAAAAACACTCTGATGAATGGAGAGAAAATGTCCTTTCTTCTCTACTCCAAAATCTAGAGAGATAACGAGTGTCATTTTGAAGGGATTCTCGAGGCGATGAAAAGTGAATGAGACAAGTATCCCATCTACCATGCTAGAACATGAAGATTCCTATAGTGACATTCTGATATTTTTGGAACACGTGTGGATCACCACTAATATAATCCCCAACCCAAAAGACACTAAACTGGTTCCTCAAGCTGGTTCACCACATGAACTCAAGCATTCCTTCCAATATGATAGAGGCCACCAACTAATATCAAGGGTATAATAGGTCACATGGAGTGACTATTCCCGCTTTAACAGAGTATTCCACAATAGATAGCATAATACATACAAATTTTTTTTCAATAAACCAGAATATGTATTATTGACCATTTCCCAGACATTGAACAACCACAACCAAAATATAAATATTCTATGGCATTATGAAACTGCCAAAATAGAAGTAATCCATAAATAAAGATGAACAAAAGCATCCCAAAAAATTGGTCATGACACCATGTCCGAATCCCTATCCAAGAACATTTGCATCCCAACACAACGTCCTATCCCATTGATTTTTCCCTTGCCCAATCATAAAATAATGAAATCTACTGAGGTACCTAACGGAGTCCCAATCATGGTTTGAGTAAATCTCAATAGTCCACCACCAATGGTGTCTCCAAAATTTTAAATCTAAATATATTGAACATGAAAGTACTAAATAAATTTCAAGATAAACAAAAGACAACAAAATTTCTATTAGATAACAATTTTCACTTGGGCAACATTGATAATTTATTCCATTCGACCAAATAAACAATTTCCATCACATAATCCACTATTTATGAATTTACATCATTTACAATCCGTCCTAAGATAATCAATTATGAAACCTATTGGAATAAGAGAAGTTCACTATATAAAGATATAATAATTTAATAACAAATAAACCACTCTCACCTTATAGCCTCGATCATTTTAGTCTCATCTAATGAAAGTGCTAGGGGTATAGAACCATAGTCGAACTCCCTATAATATGTATTCTAGGTGTGGATTTTAGAGCCTTAGTCCAAAACGACTCGTCGGAAGAGCCTCAGTCCAATACACCACATACCACCAAGACATGTTCACACACTTATTCATACAATTACCACCTATACCAAATCCTAGACCATGGATAATCAATACAGATAACATTCAAAATTTACACTCCATTTAACACTAAATAATCATTGGGACTTATTCCATTAAATCATTTACCGCACACCTTACATATACTATTTATCCCAATTACCATTCATATCTCAACCCATTTAACTTATTCATTAATTTCCATACATTGACCCATTTCAAATATTTTATCATTTTCCATGTATAATCCCATTCTTGAATTTCAATTTTAATCTCACAAGTCAATAGACACATTTAACATATTCTATATGACCATATATACATTGTTCCAAACAAACCCTTAGGCGATTATCAATGTCTATGAACATCTATTAATAATACCTATTTGAACTAAACTAACATATCAACATGTTCATCCTGGGATCAACATTATCACAAATCAATTATATACTTAGCATTAAAATTTTCTTTGTTCAGGAATAATTATAAACCCCATGGGTAGCCCTAAATAGGTTATGTGGACCACAATGCAACCTATGTGGATCAAGAAGGGTTAATTCATCTTTTATCAAACCATTTATACTAAATCCAATCAACGTAATTAAATGAACAATATGATAAAACCATTAACACCACCACACATTTGAAAATCTACATCGAAACCATGGAATTTAACTTTTAGACCACCAACCTAGAATCTAGAAATGAAAACACATATAACATTAGCCTTTGATCGAGATTCAAGTACCCATTGAAGCCCCAAAAAATTATCCAATGTAAAAAGAGGGTTTTAGGGATTCCGAACAAGAAGAATGCAACAAAAATCTCTATTCCGTTAAATATAATATTGTACTGAATACGACATACTCATAGCTTTGATCAGCAACCAATGACACTCTAAATGGTCTATAAATAGAATATATCCATACATGGAATGATTTGGGTGTTTAGACTAGTTAATAGGGATCACTGAGGAAGAATGAGGAAAACATTCCCATGAAGAACATAAAAACATGTGGGAAAAATTGTAAAATCCCACATTTAATAGGGCCCATGGTTTTTCCACATTGTTTCCCAAACCATGTTTCAACCCAATTTATACTACAATACAAGGGGGGGGATGAGTAACACAGTTACCTGGGGAACCCCACACATTTTAAAAATGTGCACCATCCATGAAGAATTCCCCTATTCAAGCCTGCATGGTTTGACCTCCGCTCATGCACTGTTCACTAAACCGTGAAGCCATTCCTCTTAGATAGCACAGTTTGAGTGCATGTTTACTACTAACCATGCACCAACCATGAAATATGCATTGGATGGCCAAAATATCCCTTCATTCATGTGCTGAGCCACCAGAACACCCATATGCTTCCACTTACATCCAGAAAAATTTCCATTAACCATAATAAGGAGATAGAATCCAAAGAACTCATCAGCATCAAAGGACACATTGGCCTCAAGCTCAACATCCTTGAAATCTAACATAGATTATCTTTCATGGTGATACTGCCAAAGAAGTGACACATGAAATAAATCATGCATGACACTATTCTACTATGGAAGAGACAATCGGTATGGCACCAGGCTGATCCTCTCCACAATATTAAATGGACCCATGTACCTAGGCACTAACTATGTATATTTATGTATCTGATGGTTACCCAACCTTGGAGACACCAAAAGTAACACACGATCACAAACCATAAACTCATGATTTCTATGATGTCGATCCAAATAAGACTTCTCCCAACTTTGAACTGTTTCCAAACATTTCTAAATCATTTGAACCAGTTCTGATGTATCCTACAAGAGAGTCAACCCTAACAATTCAGAATCACTTACCTCTAACCAAAATAATGAAAATATACATGGAATACCATAGATAAACTTATAGAGTGTAATGTGAATCATCACTCAGTAATTGTTATGATAGGTGAATTCAATAAGATCTATGTGCATCTTCCATGATCCACCTAAATCTCAGATTTAATTTCTCATCATATCCTCTATTGCCTAAATAGTATGCTGTTATTGTCTGTCTATCTTTGGGTGGAAAATCATATTAAAATATACATGGCTACATAATTATTTTCCTAATCTGAAATAGAAACGTGATGTAAATTGTGGATCATGATCCGAAACTATAGGCTATTTTACTAAAAGTAACTACACTATTTACCAATAATACAGTTTACTCAACTGATCAACAGTGAAATTATCTCAAATTGTTAATAAATGTGCATCCATGGAAAAATATTCCACAAATACCTATATCACATCCTCCATCTGGAGAATACATGAAATAAAAACCATGAAATCTATCATAACATCATCCCATTTCAATTTAGGAATGAGAAATGGTTGTATCAAACCACCCTTCCCTTGTTGCTTGACCTTCACCTACTAATAGGTAAGGCAACACACCACAAAATCATAAAACACTTTTTTTATTCCAAGACACAAATACAATCAATAAAGATCATGATAAACTTTTGTCAATTTAGGATGCACCATACACCTCGATGAATAATACATGAGCATCAACTCTTATCCAAATTATACTGGCACAACAGCATGACTACAAAGAGAAACAACCCCATCATCACTAACCATCCAACTAGAAGGTGACTACCTACCTTTAAGACTTTACCTTAAATCAAAAAATTCAAAATACACCCACTTTATTTCCATGATTCAGTATAGATGCACAAACTAAACTATGAAAGATGCATGGGACATTTTTCAGTACTCATTCTGCACCTCGATATGCTTCTCAACAAACAACACCATGATCATCTATTAAAACCTTGATTATATAACAACATTAATTTTTGTCTTTTGGCTCAATGAATTTTCAACACTATTCCCCTTTCCCATAGTGTAATTTAATTCAATGTCAATAGATTGTATGTATTCAAACTATCTTCGATATTCAAATCATGTTGATAGATGTTCTAATTAAGGATTTTATGATTATTATACATGCTATGTTATTCAAACAACAAATAGTGTGTCCAAAAATTTAAACCATAAACAATTGCAGGCAACTGAAGATCATGCATAGGGTAATTTCATTCATGTTTCATAAATGGTCATGACCCATATGCCACAACCCAATCATTCTGAATCAGCATTTCCTCAAGTCCAACAATGGAAACAAAACAAAAAGGTATACCCCTGACCTAGGATGACTGTGATTATAATTGGTGTGGATGTCAATTGGTTCTTTAACTCTTGTAAAACAGCCTCACTTTCTTGATACCATTCCAACGTGATTCCATTCTTAGTCAAACCCAAATACAAGGTTTCCAAATGGGAGAATTACTTAATGATACATTATTAATAGATGGACAAACCCTTAAAAATTTGGATATTTTAAACATTTTTGGGTTGTTCCCATGAAAAAACTACTTACACATTCTCTAGGTCCATCAAAACACCTTCCTCAGAAATGATGTTCCCCAATAAATGAACACTATCAATTCAGAAATGGAATTTGGATAGCTTGGAATATAGGCCATGCTCCCTTAGATTACTCAGGATGATGTCAAGATGTTTGGAAGTTATGAGTTATATAGTACACAAATATTTCTATAAAAATTAATACAACAAAATGATCCAGGTATGGGTGAAAGATTTTATTCATTATGATAGTAAAAAATACAGGTGAATTTCTCAATACAAACGTTATTACAAAAAACTATTATAAACTATATATCCACATGAAGGAAGTCTATAGTATTTCAGAATGTCTCACCCTTAGCTGATGATAACCAAAACTCTGATCAATAATATAGAAAACTGAAGCAACCCATAGCTGGTTAAAAATATCATTGATTAAATGAAGGAATTATTATTTTTGAATTGTCATATAATTCTTCTTCCTATAATTGAGACACATAATGGAAATGAGTCATCATCATTCACAGGAATCAACACATGAGGTATCCATGGTCACATTCTCGGGTGTTCAAACCTATTATTTTATAATTACCCCAACATAGTTTTATGATCCAAGAGTTCTGACGATGCCATTCAATATGATAGAATAGAAACTCACACTCCTCCTAGTAGAAAGTCTATCATGAAATCAATATCTTATTAGGGAGACAACCCCAATATGTCATTAAGAAACACATCATGAATGTAATAAACCCCAATAAGAAAGGCAAGCTACTATACTATCATATTATCAGGAATAAGACAAGACACTTTAGTTGTGATCTCAAGGAACAACAGATATTGTTTTGCTACATGGCATCCCTGAATTCCCCACCCACCTTGATGGACATGTGTTCCTCTCCAAGAGACATGATTGTTATCCTATAATGAAAACAATCGATATGGAACAAATAAAAAATTCTCCAACCCATGCCCAACAATAGATCAAAATATAAAATCTAATGAAAAAACATGTCCCAAAGGAAATTCTACAAAACAAATTCAATAAAAAAAACCCTCAAACTGCTTAATATGCTCTACTTGCATCTCAAATGGTGTATCAATTGATATAATCCCATAAAAAAGATCCATCCTTAAGCCCCTCATAACCCCTAGATGAGAAGAAATAAAACAATGTGAGGAACCTGTAATGAATAAAGTAAAAATAATACTATACACTAAAAGGATCATACCTCAAAAATTTGATGGTTCAGCCACAACACATCATGGTGTAGACATAAATATTTGAATATGAGTAGCCCCTCTACCCTGGGCTCCAGTCTGAATTCCTATCATTTCACTACCTTTCTGATATGGATGCTCTCTCCACATATTACCACAATCGCTACATTGAATGGTGTGTCTAGTAGAGTTCCAAATGCCTATTTGATATGGGGTATCAAACCCCTAAATACACTCAACATCACCCTTAGTGCCGAATCCTTTTTCATTAGTTAAGGGTTTCAAAAGAACCTTTACACATACCCTATTCTTCCATATACGCAACAATCAACTAGTGGTTGGTAACACTGAACACACGTATTTCCTATCCTACCAAACTAATTGTATATAACTTCATTACTACCCTAAGAGGGTGGTTATTTGTAACACCCCGACTCCAATTACCCAGAGTCGGTGCATTATTACATTACATTGGCATGATCATAAGAAAGATCAGGCCTCGAAAGACCGATTGGTTTAGTAGCCTTGGAAACACTAGATATATATTCATATGTCTTACATTACATCATCAAAACGAAAACTACAATAACTTGGTCTCCTTAGTCCACACTCATATCCCCACTGACTATTCCTGCAATTCAGTCATAATACACTTCTTCACATCCTAGGAAAATAAAACATTGAAAGGGGTGAGCTCAAATGCCCAGTAAGGATAACAATATAGCGGAAACTTTCAGAAGAAAACATAAGCATTTAAGGAAATATATAACTAAAAAAAGCCTTATTAAACTTGAACTTTAGCATAATATGGCAAAAGTAAAATCAAATAATGACATTTACTTACTCACATGGATATTCTACTAGTCGAATAATCACATGAAATATCAATAACCACTTTCATAATGAAGGAATGTATAATGCCGGACATTCTGAAACATTTTGTCAAGGCCTCGGCCAAGACGTCTAAAATGATTAAGGCCTCGGCAAAAACCATAAATCCAATTGGGAAAGGGCTTCGACCAATTCCACGTCTAGTTGTCTCATGAGACCTACCGATGCATCGAGGAGCTATAGCAGGCTCCACCCGTCACTTATTAAGTCCAATACATTCCTCATATGAATAGGTTTAAACATTACATAAACATTTGTATTAAAACTAGCATACGAAATGTCAATACTTTCTTCCTGAACCATGAATGGTATAAAAATAACACATCCATAGTCAAACATACCACAAAACATTAAATACAATATGGAAGTTTTGTATCATAATGAATCAACTTCAAATAAGCTTAAAATCCATCAACAGATGTTGACATAGATGAAATCACAACTATTCTAGAGAAATATCACTTTTTTTGAAATCATTTAAAAGTCACATAATTATAAAATAATACATTTAATTTTAAAATATTCTTATAAGCTTGTAAGGGAAGCTTCGACGAAGTTATAACGGTGGAAAATAGCCGCACCCGCCGTATAAGTTAAAAAAAACATTCTTACCTTAAATTTGTCAAAAAGGTCAAAAAGTAATTATTTGGAAAACGACGGAAAGATTCCTTTCAAAAATGTATAAGGGTATAAATTACTTTAACCAATTTTCTATTTAATAGTAAAAATGTTTTGAAATACATTTTTAAGTAACATGGATGTGGATGATAATGAGGTCCCAGTAGATATTTACGTATAAACAACCTTGGATAATGAAGAGCTTGTGAAGTAAACCCTTACCAATTTGGTAACATACGAAACATAAAACCCATGAAAGAGGTATCATACAATGAATATGTAAATACACATAAGGTAAAGTGTATTACACAAAGAATACAATTATGGGAAGTACATACACCACACAGAAGTTAATAGTGGCAATATGACATGAATCTCATGGAAATAAAGAGTGAGATGAAAACCCCATACCATGAACATTCCCTTAGTCGATGGTATGTTAACCTCCTGTATATTTGTTAAAACATTGTTATTAAATTATACAATAATTATATACATCAATATGATATCATATATGATCTTTTAACGTTTATTTGTTAATAATATCTTATTATTATTATTATCATTTAGGGTGTTAACAGATTCATTTTCCTTTATATTCTTCATTATGTGAGCCATATTATTATGGATGAGATGTATATTATTAATATCCAGAATGATATCAAGTCCTTATCATAAAATGAGAATTAGACTTGAATGGGTATGATGGGGAATGAATCTCATCGCTTTTGTGGAGACGGTAGTCCGTACGTACGCACGAGCGATAATATCATTCTTTTGATATTTAAATAATATATAATTGGATAGTATATCATATATAAAGAATCCTTATCATGTTATATTTATTATTTACATGAATTACATATCATTATTATACCCGTCTAAATAATAATATATTGAATAACAATTACACCACGACGTGGAGACGGTAAGCCGTACGTACGCACGTATGGTGATATGTCATTCAAATGATGGGTAGAATACTGAATATGGTTGTGACATATTTATAATAACATCACAGTATATAGAATATACTGGATTTATTATTTTATAATGGAAATAATAAGGAAAGAAGAAGTTGAAGAAGAAAGGAACTTGAAAGAGGGTGATGAAAACTTTACCTCTTCTTCGGGTTCTTCCTTTTGATTTGATCAAAAGGACTCTTTAGGATGGATTTATGACTAATGTGAAGCTTCTAGGATGAATGGAGAGAAGTTGGAAGAGTATTTGGGCAGAGGTTGGCCGAACAAAAAGGCTTGAGAGGTGCGAGGAAATGGGTAGAAGTGGTCTCCTTTTACAAGGTAGAGGAGGGTCTCTTTAGGAAAGAGTGAAAATATTATTTTATAATATAATGATATTCGGTTTATAATGGTCCAAAAATCATTGAGGTCTAAGATAAGATGACTAATATTCGAAATAAATTCCACCAATAGAAATTGGACAGGTTTTAGATAATATTTTCATCATTATAATCTTATTTATTTAAATGATTTATTAATGAGGTAAACATTGTATCATTATTGTGTCTTTAATAATTTATATTATTTGATGTATAAAAATTATAAATAAAATACAATTATGTGGGAAATGTTTATAGATTTCTAATGAATATTTATAATCGAAAATAAAACATGTATAACCCTATGTAAATATTGTTCTTCTAAAAGATGTAAGCTTATGTAATTTTTATTTTTATTTTAACTTTATTAATATAATGTGTCCCTACCACATACAAGTGGATCCAAGGGGTCCCAAAATCGACCCAAGGATGCCCATGGTCGGGTATGTGTCCACCAATAAGGTTAGGACACGTTTTAGGTTAATTTAGGATTATTATAATATTATTTTGTTACCCTTATTTACCGGATTTACCCTTTAACCACGGTAAATAAAATATTTACTGAAGTAATTATTCAAAATGTGTAAAAATAAAAGTTACCTATTTACATAATTTGGACATCCTGATTCCAAATATGGAATCCATTTTTCCAAATTCAAAACAAAGAAGTGTCAGAAATTAATTTAAAATTAATTCCCGTTGTTAAAACAAAAAGAGTGTTTTTAGGATATAGTAATTATCAAAAGATTGACACATGTTGATGTCAGATATAAATGTGAAATTATGTTCAATGACCAACATTGTATTAAATGGTAAAAATATATTCTAAATATATTTTAAAACCACTCAAATTCATAATTTATCATTATTAATTATTTTGATTAAAAAAGTTGTTTTTAATTAAAATTTAGTAATGTTTCACTATTCATCAAAATATTAAAGTTATACGAAAAGTACCAAATTTTCACCCTAGGCTAAATTCGATATTCTGAATCCAAAAATTAAGTCCATTTTGATGAATGAAATTTATAATATTTCAAAAAGTAGGTATTAATATTCATAACGACTAGTTTAATTAGTTGTGGTGTGTGTTAGAACTTGAGGTTACGTACAACACACGCTATTGCATTATTCTAAGGAAAACGTACCATGGATGTTTGGGGTGTTACATTTTCCCCTCCGTAAAATAATTGCGTCCTCGCAATTTCTAGGGTATTACTTCATAAAAAGACTCAGGTGGTTTTTCATCATAAGTTCCTCGGGTTCCCACGTTGCTTCTTCCGTTTTATGATTTCTCTATAGAACTTTTACCAGACGAGTCGTCCAGTTTCTCAGCACTTGTTCTCTCATATCAAGAATCCTGACGGGCTTTTCGCAATAAGATAGATCGGGTTCTAGTTCCAATTCCTCATAAGTAAGTACATGCGTTGGGTCAGGCATGTATTTTCTCCGCAGTGATACGTGGAACACGTCGTGATCTTTGGAGTGACGTGGCGGCATCGCCAAACGGTAAGCTACAACCCCAATACGATCTAGAATTTCGAAAGGTCCGATGTACATGGGGCTCAATTTACCCTTATTACCAAAACGTATAACTCCCTTCCATGGAGATACCTTTAGGAAAACATGATCTCCCACCTGAAATTCCAAATCCTTCCTTCGGTTATCGGCATAGCTCTTCTGCCTACTTTGAGCTGCTTTGATGTGGTTTTGGATTACCTTCACCTTGTCCATCGTTTCTTCCACCAGTTCTGGGCCTACAAGTTTTCTTTCACCAACATCATCCCAACAGGTTGGTGTACGACATCACTTTCCGTATAACGCTTCATAAGGTGCCATATTAATGATTGAATGGAAGCTATTGTTATAGGAAAATTCTACCAGTGATAAATATTGATCATACATACCCTGAAAGTCATGAGAGCATGATCTCAACATGTCTTCTAAGGTTTGAATAGTCCGTTCTGATTGTCCATCTATTTGAGGGTGGTAAGCAGCGCTGAAACGATGTTCTGTATCCAAGGCCTTCTGAAGACTTTTCCAAAATCTTGAAGCAAAACGGGGATCACGATCAGAAACAATCGATAGGGGTACACCATGATGTCTTACAACTTCTTTAATATATAGTCTTGCTAGACGTTCAAGTGGAAAATCCTCCAGTATAGAAAGAAAATGTGCTGACATAGTAAGACGATCAACAATGACCCATATTGCATCATTCCTTCTAGGAGTCTTTGGTAGTCCCATGACAAAGTCCATTGTAATATTATCCCATTTCTACTCAGGTATGGGAAGAGGTTGCAATACTCCACCAGGCTGTTGCTTTCCAGCTTTCACTTGTTGACAAAGCATACATCTTGATTCAAAATCAGAAATCTCCCTCTTCATGTTGTCCCACCAAAAATGTTCCTTCAAATCTCTATACATTTTGGTTCTTCTAGGGTGTATAGAGAAATTAGAACAATGAGAATCATCCAACAAGTCCCTCTTTAAATCAGGCATATCGGGAACACAAAGTCTCCTCCCAAATTTCAAAATTCCATCTTCATACACAAATTCACTCAATCTACCATCATTCACAGCTTTAATATTCTTCTTAAACTCTTCATCATCAGTCTGAGAACTCTTTATCCTTTCTAGTAAAGATGGTTTGGCAGTCATTTTAAAAAGTTTTGATGTTTCACCTTCCATGGTGATTCCCATATCCATCTTTACTAGATCCATGAAAATAGGATCCCTTTCCACTATCATCATGTTCAAAACTCCATGATAATTTCTACTCAAAGCATCTGCCACCTTATTTTCCTTCCCCGGGTGGTAGTGTATCGTGAAATCATAATCCTTGAGTATTTCAACCCATCGCCTTTGCCTCATGTTGAGTTCTTTTTGTGAGAAGATATACTTCAAACTCTTGTGATCGGTATAAATCTCACATTTTTCACCATAGAGGTAGTGTCTCCATATCTTCAAAGAAAAGATCACAGCTGCTAACTCGAGATCATGAGTTGGATAATTTTTCTCATGAATTTTTAGCTGTCGTGATGCATAGGCAATAACCCTATCATTCTGCATAAGGACACAACGAAGTCCTTTCTTCGATGCATCACTATAAATAACGAACCCATCATTCCCCAATGGAAGAGTCAATATAGGATCATTGACTAATCTTCTATTCAGTTCTTCAAAACATTCTTCACACTCTTTTGTCCAAAAAAATTTAACCCCTTTACGTGTGATCTTTGTTAATGGGTTAGCCAAATGGGCAAAATTCTGGACGAAACGTCGATAATAACCTGCTAATCCAATAAAACTGCGTACCTCAGTTATACTCGTCGGTGCTGGCCATTCTTGGATTGCTCTTGTCTTAGAAGGATCAACAGAAATTCCATCCTTAGAGACAATATGGCCAGGAAAAAAAATCTCTTGAAGCCAGAATTCACACTTGCTTAACTTTCCATATAATTCATGTCTTCTAAGAGTCTTTAGGATAATGTGCAAGTGATTTTCATGATCTTTGTAGCTTTTGGAGTATACCAAAATATCATCAATAAATACTACTACAAAGTCATCAAGATATTCCTTGAAAACACTGGTCATTAGATCCATGAAAACAGAGGGTTCATTAGTCAATTCAAAAGGCATTACTGTAAACTCGTAATGCCCGTACCTTGTTCGAAATGCTGTCTTCAGAATGTCTTCCTTATTCACACACAATTGTTGGTATCCAGATCGAAGGTCAATCTTGGAAAATTATTGAGCTCCATGTAGTTGGTCAAACAAATCATCAATGTGAGGTAGGGGATACTTTTTCTTTATTGTTATAGCATTGATCTCCCTGTAGTCAATGCATAACCTCATAGATCCATATTTCTTCTTAACAAAAGGACAGGGGCTCCCCATGGAGAAACACTAGGGTGAATAAATCCTTTATTACTCAATTACTCCAGTTGTTTCTTCAGTTCAACTAATTCCACAGTGGACATTCTATAAGGAGTCTTCGATATAGGCCTTGATTCAGGAATTAAATCAATGGAAAACTCAACTTCTCGTTTTGGAGGGTGTCCATGTAAATCTTCCAGAAACACATCAACATATTCTCTCACAATAGGTACATCTTCTATTTTAATATTCCTTTCCTCAACCACAGTAATTTCATTCTCTTCCACCCCGATAATTGAATTTAGTTGAGATACTGGGGGTGGATCTAGATAAGAATTATGTGGTGATGATTCTTCTCTAAAGATAAGGTGCTTCTTATCATCATCATCAAGAATCATGACCTCTTTCCTCTTACAATAAATTTTTTCGTCATGGTCTGAAAGCCAATCCATACCAAGGATTATATCAAATTCAATCATGGGTATGACAATGAGATCAGCAGGTAAAGAACATGTAGGTGCTCTAATGGGAATTAATCGACAAAACTTTGTTGCAACAATACTTCCCTTAGGGGTTTTGACAGACAACTCCTTTATTAAATAAAATTGGAAATGTCTAATTTTCTTAGAAAATTGGGAAGATATGAAACAATGCAATGATCCAGAATCAAATAATGCATTTGCTAAACTTGAGGAAACCATTAAATTACCTGCCACCACGTCTTTTGGAGCTTCCACCTCAGCAGTAGTGATAGCATAAGCCTGGCCTTGATCCCTTGGACTCTTCTGAGGAAAGTTCCCTTGAATCTTAGGAAATTCATTTGCATAATGTCCCTTCTCTATACAATTATAACATTCCATGTTGACATCAACATTCTTTCCCTTGCATTCACGAGCTTTGTGGCCTTTTTCACCACACTTGTAACATACTCCTTTTCCTTTTAGACAGGCACCAGGGTGCTTCCTACCACAAATATCACAGGGTGAAAATTCATTTCTACCCTTATTCCTTGTTTCCTTATTTCCTTTCCCAGAGTTTTCAGTGGATCTCTTCTTATCTTTATTTGCTTTAAAGTCATAAGACTTAGAGAATTCCTTTTCCATCTTGATGGAACATGAGACAATGTCTTCGTACGACGAGAAGGTTTGTGATACTAAATATCGACAGAAAAAAAGTTTTAACCCATCAAAGAAAAGATCAATCTTACTTCTTGGGTTACGTATGTAATCCGTAGCATACCTTGCTAACCTTGTAAAGTTATCCTCATACTTTGTGTCATTCTCATCCTCCTTCTTCCTCAGACTCAGAAATTGCCTTTCCATATCAGCTCGATGGTCTCGAGGAAAGTATTTTTCGAAGAATATCTCTTTGAACTCCCGCCATTGCATATTTGATACTTCATCATCTTCCTTCATGTTTTGTATTAATGACCACCATTGATCAACATCTCCAGTAAAGCAATAGACTGCCATGACAACTTTCTCCCTTTCACTACTCCCCAAGGCATGGAATATTTTCTCTAAAGAATTTATCCATTGCTCAGCTACTATGGGATTTGTACTCCCATTGAATGTTGGTGGTTGATGCCTCATGAAACGGTCTAGCATTGATCCTCCACGTTGCAGATCAGTGTGCTTCATACGAGTAAGGTTATTATTCATAACCTGCGTGAGTTGTCCCAATACGGTGAGAAGTTGATCAGCACTAGTTGTATCACTAGCTCCACCATAATTATCTTGAGCAAGAGATAAATCCCTATATGGAGTCTGTGCAATGATACTGTTTCCATTTCTTCCACTAGGAGCCATTTCTAAACAATGGTAGAAACTAGATCAGTTTATGAATCGAAATACATAATTCCATACTAATAAAACACTTAACATAAATTGTACAGTTTATGGATATAATCCATAATCATAAAAAAAAAATTCCTTTGGGGAAGTATATACTTATAACCCTTCATAATGGTTTGTAAAGAAAATGAGAATTATCCTAAGCATATCCCCTGGGAGTGTCGTAACCAAGAGTGCAGCAAGGCCCGTTGTTGTGTACCAGGATACCCCGGGTCAAGCCCGAAACTCCTTGTCGGAGTTTTCACTCCTAGGTACATCTGTGCCAGAGCCGCCTCTAACTGCTCGTATCCAGACAGGGATGTATTGCTCGGAAAACTCACAAAATCTCTACAATACCAAAATTCTAGGAAGTTATTCTATACTACTCCTCAAAGTCTATAATAGGGCTATGTTCTCTAATCAGAGTTTATCTAAATCTAGCTTCCAAGGTTTATACTAAACTTCCTCTGATACCAACTGTAACGCCCCGACCCCAGTTACCTAGAGTCGGTGCATTATTACATTACATTGGCATGATCACAAGAAAGATCAGGCCTCGAAAGACCGATTGGTTTAGTAGCCTTGGAAACACTAGATATATATTCATATGTCTTACATTACATCATCAAAACGAAAACTACAATAACATGGTCTCCTTAGTCCACACTCATATCCCCACTGACTATTCCTACAAGTCAGTCATAATACACTTCTTCACATCCTGGGAAAAATAAAACATTGAATGGGGTGAGCTCAAATGCCCAGTAAGGATAACAATATAGTGGAAACTTTCATAAGAAAACATAAGCATTTAAGGCGATGTATAACTAAAACAAAAGCCTTATTAAACATGAACTTTAGCATAATATAGAAAAAGTATAATCAAATAATGCCATTACATACTCAAATGGATATTCTACGAGTCGAATAATCACATGAAATATCAATAACCACTTTCATAATGAGGGAATGTATAATGCCGGACATTATGAAACATTTTGTCAAGGCCTCGGCCAAGACGTCTAAAATGATTAAGGCCTCTTCCAAAACCATAAATCAAATTGGGAAAGGGCCTCAGCCAATTCCACATCTAGTTGTCTCATGAGACCTACCGATGCATCGAGGAGCTATAGCTGGCCCCACCCGTCACTTATTAAGTCCAATACATTCCTCATATGAATAGGTTTAAACATTACATAAACATTCGTATTAAAAATAGCATATGAAATGTCAATGCATTCTTCATGAACCATGAATGGTATAGTAATAACACATCCACAGTCAAACAAACCACAAAACTTTAAATATAATATGGAAGTTTTGTATCATAATGAATCAACTTCAAATAAGCTTAAAATCCATCAAAGGATGTTGACGTAGATGAAATCAAAACTATTTTAGAGAAATATTTTTTTTTAAATCATTTAAAAGTCACATAATTATAAAATAATACATTTACTTTGAAAATATTCTTATAATCTTGTAAGTGAAGCTTCGACGAAGTTATAATGGTGGAAAATAGCCGCACCCACCACATAAGTAAAAAAAACATTCTTACCTTAAATTTGTCAAAAAGGTCAAAAAGTACCTTATTTAGAAAACGACGGAATGATTCCTTTAAAAAATGTATAAGGGTATAAATGACTTTAACCCATTTTCTATTTAATTGTAAAAATGTTTTGAAAGTCATTTTTAAGTAACATGGATGTGGATGATAACGAGGTCCCAGTAGATATTTACGTATAAACAACCTTGGATAATGAAGAGGTTGTGAAGTAAACCCTTACCAATTTGGTAACTTAAGAAACATACCACCCATGAAAGAGGTATCATACAATGAATATGTAAATACACATAAGGTAAAGTGTATTAAACAAATAATACAATTATGGGCAGTACATACACCACACAGAAGGTAATAGTGGAAATATGGCATGAATCTCACGGAAATAAAGAGTGAGATGAAAACCCCTTACCTTGAACTTTCCCTTAGTCGATGGTATGTTAACCTCCTGTATAATAGTTAAAAAATTGTTATTAAATTATAAAATAATTATATACATCAATATGATATCATATATGATCTTTTAACATTTATTTGTTAATAATATCTTAGTATTATTATCATTTCGGGTGTTAATGGATTCGTTTTCCTTTGTATTCTTCATTATGTGAGACATATTCTTATGGATGAGATGTCTATTATTAATATCAAGAATGATATCAAGTCCTTATCATCAAATGAGAATTATATTTGAATGGGTATGATGGGGAATGAATCTCATCGCTTTCGTGGAGACGATAGTCCGTACGTACGCACGAGTGATAATATCATTCTTTTGATATTTAAATAATATATAATTGGATAGTATATAATATATACAGAATACTTATCATGTTATATTTATTATTTACATGAATTAAATATCATTATTATACCCATCTAAATAATAATATATTGAAGAACAATTACACCACGACGTGGAGACGGTAAGCCATACATACGCACGTATGGTGACATGTCATTCAAATGATGGGTAGAATACTGAATATGGTTGTGAAATATTTATAATAACATCACAATATATATAATATATTGGATTTTTTATTTTATAATGTAAATAATAAGGAAAGAAGAAGTTGAAGAAGAAAGGAACTTGAAAGAGGGTGATGAAAACTTTACCTCTTCTTCGGGTTCTTCCTTTTGATTTGATCAAAAGGACTCCTTAGGATGGATTTCTGACTAAAGTAAATCTTCTAGGATGAAGGGATAGAATTTGGGAGAGTATTTGGGTAGAGGTTGGCAGAACCAAAAGGCTTGAGGGGTGTGAGGAAATGGGTAGAAGTGGTCTCCTTTTATAAGGGAGAGGAGGGGCTCTTTAGGAAAGAGTGAAAATATTATTTTATAATATAATGATATTCGGTTTATAATGGTCCATAAATCATTGAGGTAGAAGATAAGATGACTCATATTCGAAATAAATTCAACCAATAGGAATTGGACGGGTTTTATATAATAGTTTAATCATTATAATCTTATTTATTTAAATGATTTATTAATGAGGTAAACATTGTATCATTATTGTGTCATTAATAATTTAAATTAAATGATGTCTAAAAATTATAAATAAACTATAATTATGTAGGAAATCTTTCTATATTTCTAATGAATATTTATAATCGAAAATCCTACATGTATAACCCTATGTAAAAATTGTTCTTCTTAAATATGTAAGCTTATGTCATTTTTATTTTTATTTTAACTTTATTAATATAATGTGTCCCTACCACATACAAGTGGCTCCAAGGGGTCCCCAAATCGACCCAAGGATGCCCATGGTCGGGTATGTGTCCACCAATAAGGTTAGGACACGTTTTAGGGTAATTTAGGATTATTATAATATTATTTTGTTACCTTTTTTTACCTGATTTACCCTTTAACCACGGTAAATAAAATATTTACTGAAGTAATTATTCAAATTGTGTAAAAATAAAAGTTACCTATTTACATAATTTGGACATCCTGATTCCAAATATGGAATACATTTTTCCAAATTCAAAACACAGAAGTGGAAGAAATTAATTTAAAATTAATTCCAGTTGTTAAAACAAAAAGCGTGTTTTTAGGATATAGTAACTATCGAAAGATTGACACCTGTTTATGTCAGATTTTAATGTGAAATTATGTTCAATGACCATCATTTTATTAAATGGTAAAAATATATTCTAAATATACTTTAAAACCACTCAAATTCATAATTTATCCTTATTAATTATTTTGATTAAAAAAGTTGTTTTTAATTAAAATTTAGTAATGTTTCACTATTCATCAAAATATTAAAGTTATCCGAAAAGTACCATATTTTCACCCTAGGGTAAATTCGATATTCAGAATCCAAAAATGAAGTCCATTTTGATAAATTAAATTTACAAAATTTCAAAAAGTAGGTATTACTATTCATAACGGCTAGTTTAATTAGTTGTGGTGTGTGTTAGAACTCGTGGTTATGTACAACACACGCTATTGCATTATTCTAAGGAAAACATACCATGGAAGTTTGGGGTGTTACATTATTTCTTCATAATACTCTTTCAAACACTATCCTAGTGAATATTCCCAAAATGGAACAACCTTCCATTTGACATTGCACCAAAAGATCAACCAAATGGATCTACATTCCCACCACTAGGGGACTCCTTGAGGTTTCCCACTGAATTAAGTGAATGATCCAGCCCATTGAAAACTAATTTTAAAAATAAAATATTCTCAAGGGAAATTACCTCATGTTTATGTCCATCCCAATTTTTTTCCATAGCTTCCTCATCCCCTGCTAAAGATAGAACACAATGATTCAAGTTAGTGATGTTTTTAGTGTATTCCATCACTATCTTCTACCACTGGGTCATCTTTTAAAACTATGTAGCCTTTTCCTACCATGAGGTTTCTAAATGGAAATTATCCCAAAACATTTTATATAAATATTTTCATGAAATTACAACTCCGTGCTAGCTCAAAACCAGAATGTCCTACCACTGCATTGAATGCCCATGAAATAGGTAAGCCTCAATCATCACTGTCTTATTAGGAAGAGTTTCTAATAGACCATGAAATGTCTGTTTGGACTCTATTTAGTACATAGCTACTTCATGTCCACCCTATCCATCAAATTTCAATGGGCATTGTAGATGAAACCCCATAGATAGCTCAAAAATTCTTAGAAAAAGCCACCCTTGGTCTAATTCCGTTTTCATCATAAAATAATAAAAATTATAAAGAAACTGATCCTCTCATAGGTTACCCACAACCACTGGGGTTTTTACTCCTCTTATGGATGACAATTCTTTAAAATATCTTCTAATTTCCCTACCATCACAGTATATTGTGGTGGTATATTCCTAAAATGACAACAAACATCTTACAACACACAATGAAAAACTTCAACAGTTTTCATAAAACAAGGCATTCCACTAGCCATAAACAACACCTATTGCATTCACCATTCCCAATAGGAATAATCTCACACTGAAAACTACCCTCCACCATCCATAATGTGGGTCATTGTCAACATGGTGTAATCTAACTTACATAGTCATGAGTCTTTCATTAGATATACTTTTTAAACCATTTTGACATTTACAATGAAAATCATTCTCCTTTACCTACCCTTCTCATCTAACCATTTTTTATAAGAAAAATTTCAGCTCATTTACTTCCATTCATCAGGAAAAATTATTTAAAAATTCATTCTCAATTTTTCCATTTACCCATTCATATCATCTTTATTAGACACTATATTATTCATATATTATGGTATGTGAAGAGAATTCCACACTTCTTGTCTCACACATCGATCTTCTATGTTCCCATCATGAGGCATTCCACCTATATCCCTAGGTTCCTATGATAACTCCTGTATGTACAGCCTCAATCCATTCCATCTTCATGAAAACTATCATATAAAAATATCATTACCCAAAAGGTGCATCATCTAATGGTGAAATATCATTCAACTAAAACAACTGGTATCAAGAACATAAATTACCTCCTAGGGTACTTGGTTTTCTCCCTACGGGAGGGATATATTGTCCCAAACACGAGTTCATCATCAAAACCAAACACATATTAATCTCTTGAATACCATCCCCAAATAGTAATACCATAGAAATGAAAAAACATTAATATCGCATAGTAACGTCTCCACCCTAGAAGTCACTAAATGATTCTCCGAGCCAGGTCACCAAATGATCATAAGCGTGCCTCCACATATGATAGATGCTTCTGACTATAAGTAATGGTCTAATTGGTCATGTGGGGAGACTATACCATATATACCGGAGTATTCCACAATAGGTAACATATGAAATAAGGAAACAAAAATAAAATAAATATAACATTACATAGAAACCATTTCCAAAAAAAGGTACTACCACAACTAAAAGATCTATATGTCATGTCGTGCTAATTGTGCCAAAAGTGAAGAAGACCTAAAATAAAAAACTAACAAAAACATCCCCCAAAATAGGTTCTTATTCTTTTTCTGGATACTCATCCATGCTCATCCCAAGACCAACTCAAATTTCTCGCATAGGAAAATTTCCCTTTTCCAATCCTACTATAATGAAATCTTCTCGGGAACCCAATGACGACCCGAGTATGGTGTTAGTAAAACCTAGTAGCCCACCACCAACACTGTCAACAAAAATTTCCAATCAAAATAGATCATTCTTGTAATTACTAAATAAATGGAAATATAAACAAAATAAATACAAGGTTTCATAGGTAACAATATTCACTTTATAAACAGTCATCATTTATTCCATTCAATCACTTAAACCATTTCTATCACAAAATCCTGGGGTTAGGAATTTACATGATTTACACATTGCCCAAGATGATCAATTATTAGACATAATGGAATGACTCAATTTACTTATCTGATTAAGGATAAACATTTCACTAAAAATACATTACAGTCACCTTGGATTGTTAGTCCAATTGATCTCATAATATACAATTGTTAGGGTCTTAGAGCCTCAATTTGACTCCTTAACCCATGCATTCTAGGGGTGAGGATTATCACATCAGTCCAACCCAACCCATGGTAGAGCCTTAGTCAAATATTCCACACAAGATCAACCCATGTGCGCATTATTATTCATCCCATTATGACATATACCAAAAAATGGACCATGCATAATCAATACACATAAAACCCACAATTCTCTTCTCTATTTAAAATATAATTCATATTTGGGCCATAACCCATTAACACATTTACAAAACAACATACATATCACAATTAACCCTATTCTCCTTCATATCTCAACCCATTTAACTTATTCAACAATTTCAATACATTAAATAATTTTACATAATTCATCATTTCATATGTATTATCCCATTCATGCATTTCTATTTATATATGACAAGTCATTAGACACATTCATCCTATTCCATTTATCCAATTTTAAATATTTCCTAACAAACCCTTATGTCATTTTCAATGTCTAGATATTACAATGAATTATCCCTTTTCCAACTCATCTAACATATTAACATGTTCAACATGGGATCTACATTATCCCAAGTCAAATCCAATGTTAACATTACAATTTTCTATGTTGGTGAGTATTGGAACACCCCATGGGTGTCCTTAAATCGGTCTAGTCAATATCAATTCTCTCATGAGGATCATGAGGTTTTGAATTCCTTAATGAGAAAACTATTTTACCAAATCCATTCAAAGGCATCAATTGAACAACAAGAGAGACCCATAAACAACAAAACATGAACAAATCAGCTTCAAGACCATGGAATATAACTTGTAGACAACCTATGTAGAAACTGAAGAGGAACTCATGCTTAACTGTAGCCTTAGATCTGGATTCATGCACTAATTGAAGCTCTAACCTATGATCCACTTGAAAAGAGGTTTTATGGCATTATAAGACAAAGAATGTAACCACATTCTCAAATTCCGAATAGAGATGCAAGAAGAGAATAAGAAATACCCAGACATTCATTTCACAACCAAAGACACTCCAAATTTACTATAAAAGAAGGAGATAAATCCATGGGAATATTTGTGTGTTTAGATTCATCACTAGGGATGTAGGATGATGAATGAAGGGGAAATTTGGGAGAGGAACATAAAATCTCAAGGGGTAAAATCGTAAATACCACTTTTAATGAGGTGCATGGTTTGGACACACGGTTTTCCAAACTGTGTGCAAACCAAGCATCTACCACTATCCAAGTGGGGCTGTGTTCCATGGTTACTTAGGGAGCCCGACATGGTGTGAAGGACTATGAAAATACCATGAATGATGTCTCTATCTAGTCTCACATTGTTTGGCCTCCCCTATTTCATTGTTTAATAAACCATTAAACCCTTCCTCTTTGCAAGCATGGTTTCGGTGCATAGTTACTACTATTTATGCACAAACCATTCAACATGAACAAGATGGCAAAAATCTATGATCTTTCATGTCCAGATCCCCCAATACACCATTGAACATCCTCATACATCCAAAAAGCATTCCAATAAATAGTCTTAAACAAAAACATAGTCAAGAATGCTCAACGATAAAATCGAGGATCTTATACCAGTATATGTCATCATCCCTTGATTCCTATAATACAATAATAATACAATGTAGATATGCTTTTAGATCCATAATCAAAGAAAGAAATTATCACAAGGTAATTTTTTAATTGATTATATTAATTATAAATATTATGTGATGATCCTCTTTAATGGTTCAGGGGTATTATCCATTGTCTATTTTTATTCAATTACATTGATAACAATTTTGATCATCATTTAAATCATTGAATGATCATTGATTAGGAAAAAAAGGAAATTTTTTTAATATCCCATCACATGAATCTATTACGCTCAAAACCTACATGTTGTATCAATGCGATCATATAATTTTTCATAATTATTTAAATATCATTCATTGATTTACACATTTTTAATTTAATTTTCAATTTTTGATTAATCATTCCCAAAACAAAATTTCATGATCTATTTCTTTCAATTCCATTTTTCATAATTATAATCAAATTGATTAATTTTTTTTATATAAATATAGTTTAATACAACATCTGAAGGTGATTAGAAATTTGGATGGATAACACAAAAGTACACACCATGGAACCTGTAGATACACACAATGTACTAGTGTTAAAAGAAAAAAGTATCAATTCAGAATTAAATTAGTGAGTGTACGTTTATTACATGAATTACCTATAATTTTACACCTTGTTCTGACTGGGCTAGTCTGGTTCACATTCAGTTGGAGTACACAACATGTAACTACCATACATGGAGTGAAATATCTTATTAATAGAATGGTCATGTGTCTTCTTACACGACCTACCTGACCAAAGACCATGTTAATTAGAGACCACATGACATATAACCCATCTACACATCATGTAATATATCTTTGTCTAAAAAATTGTTGACACTCCAAGTCCCAAAGCACATGTCTCATATAGAAGGAGAAAATAGTTCACGTTATGTAGCTAGATTTTACTTTCCATGTACTTTTATCAAATTACATAAAAATAAAAAATAGTTTATTAAACTATGAAAACCTTATCAACTTATTCATGTGTGTGGTAATTAGGTTTATCGGTCTCTTTGTGCAATGATTTTAAACATATATAAATTTTTATTAAATTTCTGTATAATTTTTAGATCTGTATATCATGTGTGAGGCATGTTATGGTTATTTCTCTACAAACATTGAAGCATGTCATGAGACAGAAAAATCATGTAATCAATGTAATAATAAATTTGATAGTATGCATCATGAATGTATATGACAATTCGTACAATACAAAAATCACAAGAGTAAATGGTAAATGCGTATATTAAATATTGGGTAGTTCAAATGGGTGCTCATCGTGTTTCCTCTAAGTTACATAATTGTAAACAGTTAATTTTAAATATATTTTTTAGCATTCATAAAATTATGAGGAATTAAAATCTAAAGATAATATAGATGTGAATTAAAAAGGAAGAATTTATTAACTAAACAATATAATTAATTGATTAGCGTGTGATTTATCTTAAATAATAACAAATAAAAATGAATGCTAAATTTATTAAATGAAAAATTATTTTTATGCATGTGGATGAAAATTAGCCTAGGCCCGACCCTTATATTTGATAGGTTTCATTTAACTTATTATAAAATTAATTTTTTTGATTGCGTGGAATATCTCTTCTAATTATGTACGTGTTGGAATGTCCATTGTATAATATTTGTAAACCCTTTTCATTCAATTGTTTTTAAATAAAATCATATGTAATAGATGGAGCACTGAATTTAGTGTAGTAGGTTCAAGTTTGAATCTGAGATGAAACCAATCCAATAGGGATACATAGATGGTGTGGTGGAAAACTACAAAACAAACCATAAGTTGTTCAAGGTGTTTCTCCCTTCATTCAATAGTTTTATTATCATAAAATTGATAAACTAAACATTAATAAAATCATGATGAAATTTATCCTTTCATTTTTGAAAAAACCCAAATTAAATCTTTAGATGTTATTTCTAAAACTGATTTTCAGCCTATGTTAGAATGTAATTAATATGATAAAACATCTCAAAAATTTATTTCAAATGTTTTTCATCAAAAATATTTTCAACCTATTATTTACGAATAGAATTTTGAAAACCCAAAAGTTATTTATTTCTTAAAAATCATTATAGTGATGACATTATTAGTTATGTAGATCAACATATTAGAACTATAATTTTTTTGTGAAATAATGTTGAACATATAAAATTTTTATCACAATTCGTACCTAAAATTCTTGATACCGAATTAGGTGAATATGATTGGATTAATGAAATGCATGATGAACCAAATGAGTTTGAAAGAAGAAAGTTTGGACTTTTTTTTAATGTTGTAATGATACTTTTATAATTGTGTAAATGGGATTTTTCAAAAAAAATGTTATGAAAATGGAATAATATGTTGAAATAAATCTATAATTGTTTCTAAAGGTTATAATAAATATGAAATAATAGAATACATAGAAACCTATTCCCCAACAACAAGGCTTGAACTTTTACACATATTTATAGCTTTTGAAACAATTTTAAATTATAATATATTTCAAATGGATGTGAAGTGTTCCTTCAATAACAGTTATTTTCAGGTGAAAGATTATGTGTAACAACCCCTAGTCGTGAAAATTCAAAACATCTTCAACATGTTTCTAAACATTCCAAAGCTCTTTACGGATCTATACAATTCCCCACATCATTGAATGATATGTTAATATGATTTTTTTTACAAAAAAACATTATTAAGGGAGCTAAAAATTTATCACATTTTATAATATATGTTATTAAAAAATTATTATTGTAAAATTAAATGTTTATGACAATATATCTAGTTCAAATAAAAAATATTTAACATATTACTTTATAGATATTATGAATTATGAGTTTTAAATGAGTATAATTGGTGAGTTAACATATATTCCATGTTTTCCTATTTTTGAAAAACTAGAAGAATATTTTATATATCAACATAAATATATAAAAGTACTTCTTATGAAATTCAGGTACGAAAACACTATAAGTATTATTAATCCAACTGGAAAAAACAATAATTTAGATCTAGATAGAGCTAGGAAACCAGTTGATCAAAAGAAATTTAGAGGAATGATCAGAAGATTACTTTCCCCAATAGCTATTCATCCAGATTTAATGTTTTCAAAATGATAATATGCTAGACATTATGCCAAACCAAAATAATATCTTCTTAAAGTTGTAAAATTAATTTTTCAATATCATGAGGGAAACATGTATTTAAGATCATTTCATTCTTCTAGAAATTATTTTAAACTAACGATTTCACATATATTGATATTTGTTGATCTAGATTGGATAAGAAAATTCAATTTGGAAAATTTTGTTTTTTAGGAGAAGATTTTTTTTCCGGGTTATGCAAGAAACAACACACTAGAGCACTTTCCATAGGTGAGGCCAAATATATGGTAGTTGGATGTTGTTTCACTCAAGTGTTTTATATGAAACACACTCTCAAAAAATATGACATGATTTTTACTAAAAATTAAATTTAGTATGATAATTAAAGTGGGATTTTGTTATGTAAAAACCTAATACATAAATTAAATTCTATGAAAATAGGCAAAAGACAACATTTCCATTGAGATAACACTTGTAAAGGAGATATTATTACATAATTCATTGGAACACAAGTATAATGTGCTTATATTATTACTAAACAAATTAGTTTTGATATATTTTAATACATTAAAGAGAAGCTATAAATGATAAATATCATGTGATTATTAATATCTAAATATTTTTATCAATTTTCATACATTGATGAACTCATTTTAAAAGGGGGAGAACATATTTTTTTATGCTATTGAAACCTTTTTTTTACTCAAAACCTTCATTTTTCCAAATTTTAATATTTTTTATATTTAATTCATGAACTCAAATACTTTTTTAAAAATTATTAGAGACAAATTTTCTTATAAATACTCTCAGAATATAAAATGTTTTACAAATGATTCTTTTGAGTGAAAATTTCTCCCATAAACAAAATTTCTTATAAAAAAATTTTTCTATCAAAATTTAATATAAAATTTTCTTCATAAAAAATCATTAATAAAATTTAGACACTATTTTTAAAAGAAATATTATCATAATAATTTTTACTTACAAAATCCAAGACGATAAGTTTACTCATTTTGTTGATACTTTTCTTATCATAATGGTATTCGTCTTTTAGTTTTTACACCAATTCATTACATCAGTTATAAAATTTAATTTTTAGTTATTATTTAAGTTTTTATACATTGTTTTATTTTCAGAAATAAAAGTATTCAAATCGAATTATTGAACATTACAATGAAATATTTCTTTAACAAAATGTGTTCAAAATTAAAATTAAATTCATTATTTCATTAATAAATTATTTTCAGATTAGATATGAAAATTTTAATATATTCCATTGCAAATCATGTAATTCTATCCATCGATGGCATGCCTGTATTAGTGTGGGGAATCCTATGTCCCTCATTAATTCATAGATACTTTTTTCCTGACACTTACAACTCCTTTAACTACTTTATCCAATGTTCTTTCACTTGACTGATCTCTAGTTGATGTCTATGTACAATGCGAAATTTAGATGATTTTGGAGTGAGATAATTCTAGAGGAAAATAATCTTCTTAAAAAATGGTAATAAAAGTTAGATTAAATTATTAATTGGATTATTAGTTTTCCCGGTTGAGAGAATGTTTGTATAGAAAAAACTAACAATGATTTTCATTTAAATTTTCATGAAATTATAAGATAATTTTATGCTACAGTTTTATTTGGAATTAGATGAAGTGGAAGAGGAACATGAAGAAGAGAAATATGTGGGATAAAAAGATGAAAACCATGATTGGGAATATGAAGAGGAAGAAAATTATGATTAAGAAGAAGAAATAAATACTGATGGAGAGTGAAAAGAAAAGAAAAAAATTGCGCTCATAATCAAGATAAACTCTTCTACACTCCCCATCAAATAAGGGCGCTGACATAGAAGAATTATTGGAAGAAATATGATCATCCAATGAAGAATAAAATTCATTATCAAAAGATGTAGAAGAAAATAAAAAATACCCAAAAAGGTTAAAATAATATTTTATCTGATAAGGAAGCGGAAATTAATGATGTATCAAAAAAATATTTCTCAGAAAGGCAAGGAAATAATTGAGAAGTAGGAAAACTAGATATAGAATCCTCTAGACCAAATGCTAAACAGAATTATTAGGTTCTTCCAACATTGATGGGGTATTTCTCAAAAAAAATTTGACTTTATTTTCTAAAATCTTAAAGGGTTATGTGATTACATTCCTTATCTTCCAAAAATATAAGCAAGGTGTATATTGATTCAATTTTGTCTAAATGAAAAATTAGAATCCCTAAATGTTTTGACTAAATCAGTTGTTCAAAATAAAGAATATTTTAAATCATTTAATTAAAATATAATGTATTAATATTGATCATACAATCAAGTGGTTATGTTTTTCAATAAGTGGGAATTGATCTCAAGGATCTTGATGACAGTTCATATATGTAATGAAACTTTGTTTATAAATAGAGAAATCCAATGATAATTAATCAATGGATGTTTCTCATGGAGTGATGTTTGTTGAAGAGTTTAGAGATACATGTGATGATCATAATGACAAAAGATAATTTTTTAATGAAATGGGACACAGATTATATTAAAAAAATAGTAGACTCTAAATGTCATAAGATGAGATTTTCCTTATGACGAAGTAAAATTAAAATATCTCTATAGATGTTGAAATACATAAGACATTAATTCAGAAGAAAATATTGATGGAGGAAAAGAACACAAATCCTAAATCATCTATTAGAAAGGCTTTGAAGGATCATGATACTTTTATGAATATGATTTAAATTGTGAATAATTTTTTGAATAAATAATGAACTTTTTTTAACTGTTGATTTATAGTTTGAATTATTTGTTGAATTAATGTTAAATCAGAATAAATTTTTCATCCCAAAACATTATGTCTGAATATATTCCAATTAATTTTTTATCTATGTTCCTTCATATATTAATTGGAAGATTTGTTATTTCACATAAATTTGTTTCATATGTTATCTCACTATAACCATCAAATAAATATCGCTTACCTATTATTTTATTACATCAGAAGTGGGAGAAATTTATAATGTGGGTTGATTTATAAAATGGGAGAAGTTTATGAAGGGAAAATTCATTGAGATATTATCCTGAGATCGATATATTATCCAAAATGGGGGACTGAATAAATACATTCCATCAGATTATAAAGATGTTATAAACATAGGGGAGTTAAAATATGCGGCATATATTTTAAGATCATAAAAGTGTAATGGGTTTTTTGTTTTTAAAATTATAATTTATTTACATTAACTATGGTGTTTTGTGAATTTTTAATGGTGGGGATTGTTGAGTCAGAATTCATAATTCATAAATTTCCATTCCTTAATTTTAGAAATCACAAACACTCCCTTAAAACATTAATTCTATAACTTTATATTTTCCATGTTTCATAATATGTTTTTGTAGAAAACATTAATTTATACCTAATGTAAAAATAATTACAATGAAAACATATATAAACTTATTATTTTCCATTTGAATCAATAGAAATGATGTTGAATATCACACCTTTGACAAAATAGTTGTTTGATCATTGGTCAAAATTATGAATTACTGGAAACATTTATGACCGTCATACAAACACTTGTTACAATTCCTCAGACAAACCCTTATTTATTTTATTGTAGTGAAACTCAATATAGAGGTCAATAGAACTATCCAAAGTTTATAATTGGTTTGATTAGAATTATATCTATCATAAATAATCCAAAAAATAATTTTAATGGGGATAATCGAAATTATGTTACACTATAAATGTTCATGTCATCCTTAGATAGCATGTTGAAGATCGTGAACATTATGAGATTTCAAGTACATGTTGTCTGAGGTCATTGATACTATTTCTGATGCTTTCTACCATGGAGTGCATGTGCGTACATCATACGGGTGAGGATGCGTGGATTGTAGCCCCTCATTCCTACTTTCCAAAGGCAGGCAGCATCCGTTCCTTGTTCAGGGATGTCTGCTCCTTGATTAAAACTGGGATGACGAGATGTCTGTTCTCCCTTCTGTGTATTCCTCCTCATAACTCGTCACATTGTCTGGGTCTCCCCCACAGATTTAAAATGTATTCATGAAGCACATTCCCATTTCCATATTTTCATGGACACCAGTTCATTACGCCGCTTCCGTCGAGACGCTCCAAGGGGTCTAGTCGGGGTAGCAACCTTCGGTGACAAGAATGGTCACGCTGGGTGTCATTGGCATGTCTTGACTTCTATCCGTTATTAAAGGTCTTCTCTTGAGTGCCGAATCCCGAGGCATCCCACATAGAACTCAGGGGATCATGTGCCATATGAGGTTTTTATTAGCTTCCCATGATTAACACCGGGTATGCCGCGAGTTTACCATCCAACGGGGACAGATCAGAATGATTAGAACACTAAGAGTGGATCAGGTGAAAGAACCCCCTGAGGGGATCTCTGATGTTGGGGCTAGCATGTGGGCTGCTTCTTCGGTAATGTAGAGTGGAATTAGGTGACATGATCACACCGGGATTTGACAGCCCGAGTAAGGATTAGGATGGGTGATGGAGTGAAGAGGGGCTTGAAGCTCATGGAGTCTCCCTACGTATCCATGTGACATGGAATCAAAGTCAGCGTAGTTCGGGTAGTAAGGTGGGACACCTGGGGACGCGACCCATGAGAATGAATGCATGGGTTGGTTCCTGGAGGATGTATGACCTCCGGGCTAGGGCATGAACATCCCGAGGCACGTGGGCTCGGGGGAGATGGCAGGATGGGACGTGGGTGTTGGATATGGGGCCTACAGACTGAAGCGGCCCATAATGATGAATACGGGGCTTATTCTATGAGGTAGCCCACAATGGTGAATTTGGGGCTTATGCTCTAAGGTAGCCCACAATGGAGTATATGGGGCTTATGCACTGAGGCGGCCCACAATGGTTAATATGTGGCTTATGCTCTGAGGCGACCCACAATGGTGTATGTAAACCGATCCAAGGGGGTCGGAACAACTGAATGATTAGCTTGATCCTGATAGAGGCTTTCTATGTACTATGCATTAGCACGGATCAAAGTCCACGTAGTTTGGGGGCAGGTAGTTTAACGTCGTGCTGGATGGAATACAGTTTAACGTCATCCGGGATGACGAACAGTTTAACGTCATGCGGGATGAGAATTGGGGCTTATGCTCTGAGGTGGCCCATGGGGTTGGTGAACCAACGTGAAGGGGGTCAGAACGACCGCATGGTGGGCTTGAACCTCATTGTTTCTTCCTACGTATCAATGTGGTAGTGAATCAATGTCCGCGTAGTTCACTGTGATGGGTCTTACGGTCTGAGGTGGCCCGTGAGGATGTCATGGTCGATGCTTTCTCTAAGCCCATGTGAGTCATGCTCAGTGTGAGAAACAAGAGGCAGCAGAGACTAGACGATCACGTCACGAAGGGAGTGTCCATGAGAAATGGAGAGGGGTTACGCATTGAGCAACCCTTGGTGCTGGGACATACTCCATGGTGGGGGCCTGAGGTGGGACAAAGTGTAGTGGGAGAGGGACTCCACTGGCATCGACTGAGGGGAAGTACGGAGGTGCATGGGTGCAACCTTCAACAAGAGGGGCTAGGGGATTACACCAAGGTGGCTGCCCTTCTGCCGTGGACATATACCACTCCAATAAATACACCCTATAAGGGGTAATACCGACATTCCTGTGGAGACGAGCAGGTGGAGAGCATATCCGAACTGGGGGGACCCTGCATGCAAGGCATGAGGTCAGATCACAGTTTAACGTCATGTATTGAGGATGAGGTTGCTTGGAAGATTAACATCCTACAGATCAGATGAGGTTGGTTAGCTCCACACCTCTAGGGCATACATAACCATCACCCTCTACCTCTTTTGGGAGGAAAGGCATCGGCACAGCCATGAAGAAGGGGGGCCGCGGGGCGAACCATCAAGGGGTCTACGTAAGCATGGTTATGAGAAGATTCTATATCCATTTGCGTTCCTATGTGAAGAATCATAAGTCAATGCAACGCTATGGGAAACATCACCCAAGGGACCTTGAGGTTACTTCGTACGAGCCTAGAAGGTCGTACGCAAAAACAATGCATGGCGTGCATACCCGGTATGGAGGACATCGGGTGCTTACGCAGGGAGCATCAAGGTGAGGGATCAAGGAGTTTTCACGAAAAGAGTAGGTTTGTGCGCAAAATAGCGGGATGGCACGCAATTTGGCGTAGAGGGATTGTGCAGAGTAAGGGGGATTGCACGCAACGGGAATGGATTACACACAGGGGAAATGGCTGGTCCCTATGGAGTTGAACAACTTAACGAAGGGATTGCACACAATTGGGTTCGTGCGCAAAGGAGGGAATTCACACACCGGAAATGATTGCGTGGAAACTGGGAACATTGAAAGACATCATGCACGTGCGAGAGTCTAATTTCGTGTAGGAGAACTGGTCTGAGTTCCGAATCACCAAAACAGGTGCAGTCTCCTTCTATTTATAGGCCTCAGGAAGCACGGAATCTGGGAGGCGCGCATAATTTTCCACGTGGGGTCCAGTTGGCATGGAAGGTTCACTGCGCGGAAACCGGGCACGCAAAATTGCGCACCACTGCCGGGTGATTTCACGAATACTAGCCTACCTTCGCACGGGGATCATTGTTCCGCACACGTCCTCTTTAATTTCATGCAATGCTTTCAGGCCCTCTGGAACAGGCTTCCGAATCCGAATACGACGTCGATTCATCCTTTTGGAACTTCATTAAGGAACTACAATTTTTTCGGCATCTATAAATCCCCCCCTTGGAATTGGATTGGCAAGAGTCGCAATGATCGGATTCTGAGGGAAATGCCGAAATGCGGAAGGGTTGGGATTCAAGGGCCTTAGGAGTGCAAAAAATCCCCACTAATTAGGGTGGACTTTGCATAGTGATCTCGAAATTGGAGGCTTGTTGTGCTGCTGAGCCCGGGCAGTCCATGAGTGAACTAGCGGTGGAAAAACCACCTCTTCCAGAACATACTTCTCAAACTGAGTCGACCCCTACAATTGGGGAAGATGGTGAGGCAGACATCAACGGTGCTATATTTGGATCTTGGTCGAAAGACGAAGGAGGCACTGCCGCTGTCAGGGCGATAGAGGAGGGTCACCCAAACGTCGAGGATCCTATTCCTCATGAAGACATCCATGAGGCAGACCCTGTTGCAGACTTGATGGCTATGTTTCCTACGTACTGGCCCACTGATCCCAAGGAGATAGATGATTCAAACTTGGATGCAGTTGAGGAGAGCTGGATGACCTGGCGCAAAGGGTGGAAGTTTATCAGGCACTTTCTCAGGCAGCCTCAGTCAGATTGGCTGAGGCAGATGGGGTCACTCCAGACCTGGATGCACTTCCTGTGTGCTGGAAGGAATGATGCTCCACGCCTTCATCAGACAGTTCGTGATTACATGGACGAGAAGATATGTGAGAGCAGTCGGCGCGTTGACGTTTCCGAGTGTCGGGAAAGATCAGCGAGCACCCGAGTGATCATGAGGGCGGAGTACAAAGTTTGGGGCCTCGAAGGGCAGGTGGCAGAGAAGGTGGTATTCATCGCAACGTGATCCAAGCTCGTGGAGAAACTGAGGGACCAGCTCGCTGACGCCCAAGAACAATTGACGGAGGGGAGTCACTAGATGAACATACTTCAAACCAAGCAGGCACATGCACAAGCTATAATTAGTAAACTGCGCTCTACGGCTACTGATGAAGAGAGAGTTTGCAGAGAGCAAGAAGCAGTTCTGGAGACTTCCATCCAAAGGGGAGCAGCGTTGGAAAGATCCATCAAGCACACTGATCCTTAAGGGATCTGTTTTGTCCATCACATAAACTTTTTTTCTTTCAATTCATAATATTTTGATCCAATATATGGACCAATATATTTATCTGTATCATTGGTTTAACATGCTCATCGATAATCTATTACATTATAGGAGCGTCAACCAAGCTTCAGGCATCCAAAATCGTGCCTGGACATCTAAGGAGACGAGGGAGGTCTATCCAAGGGAAGGAGAGCTCAGAACTGATCAATGTATCATATCCTCAATGTGCACTAACACACGAACGGGACAATGCCGGTGGAATTGAAATATATCCAAACATAGGAGATAAAAAAGGTAAATCACGTTACCCAAATTCAGAACACTGCGGGGCGTGACGATGGAGGATAACTGTTAACCATGGCAGAAACGTAGCATCCATATCACATTAGCCAAAAATGGGGACAACAATTGAGGTCCGACCACGGACCATGATCACAACACGAGGCCTGACTCAAATATCATCGACCAGTCTTCCAGACCGTTGGCCCAAGATAGCAGGTGGACCACCGGACAATCATCGATACTGTTACAAAAGGCGGACCAAATGTCTATCAGGCGTATTGTCATAGCAGGCAAAGCACATGTCTATCATCCATACTGTTATGGGGTCCCATCAAACATGACCAATATTCCGGAATGTTGGCCCAAGATAGCAGACAGACCATAGGTCAATCATCCATACTGATAGGGGGTCCTATCAGACATGAAAGAGGGTGAAGATCCAAATAAAGGGGAATGCGAAGTGTATAAGTGGAGTGGTGGTTTGTTCGAACATAATCCAACACTCCCAAAATTGTTCCACTATAGTGGAAGCAAATTAGGTAGACGCACTAATCTGGTCACGAATCATCCCAATTTTCAAACAAGACCTCTCTGGCAAGGGAACTTTAACTTCCCACTATTACCTTGGGGCATCTCGAACTTATTCTAGGTAAGTGTCGCTATTGCACCACTCCCCAAGAAGCCAGGAAAAAAGGCCGACAGTGAGGAGGGATGAGATTTGGTATTCCCTGGGACCGCATTCCTACGTACTTCATAAGGATAAGAATCAAGCCATACATTGTTCTTGAGAAGATCATAGTTTAAGGTCATAGAGCATGGACCAAAGAGGCCTAGATGTATGGCCAAATGCTGTTTATGATCGTGGAGGTCCTGATGCAGTTTAGGGTCATACGGGACCATGCAAGGTTCTTAGTTTAAGGTCTTAGAACTCAGACCAATGGAAATGGGAAGAGGGAGGCACATGGAAAAGCGATTCTGAAACCCGACGTAAATGAGGACGAGGTCATGCTTACCAGGTTCTCCTCGGAGAAGTGTTTAGGCCGAGGGACCGAATTCGAAAGTTAGGCTGTGCATGCAGGGATGTACCCAGGAACTCCTACGTATCTCATAAGAATGTGAATCAAGCCATACATAGTTCTTTACGCGTGGTACGACACGACATGGTACCTGCGCAAAAGATGAAAGTGGTGTGCGGGTCTAGCCCTCACACCAAAAGAAGCGGCATTCAATATATCTTGTTTGTCCTTGAAGGTGAATGGTGTTTCTTTTGTGGAGCGACCTACCTAGGGTAGACATTCCTGTCATCTCCACAGTCATCAATCCATAAAAGTCATTGACAAATGTTATGGTAATTGACCGATACCCGACATGAAATCTCTTGTGGGGAGGTCACCACAATGCGGTGCCATTTTTCGTCGTACAACCGGGATGACATCATCACAGATTATGGTCTTGTGGTGGGACCAGACAACACAATTTAAGGTCATGTGACATGGACCTAGGCAAACATTCATCTTGCGAAAAGGAGTACATGGTGGTAATGAGGAAATATCCCCACACCTTCACCACGCCTGATTCCGGGAGATGGCCCTCAGGCCAAAGGGCCCACGAGGGTCCAACAATCAGGGGGCAGGAGATGCTATCTTCCAGCTAAGCTGGGCCTGAAATGCAATGTATGGTCAACTCCTCATTTCTCATGGGGACGTGTGTCAAGCAACACATGGCCCTTATAGAAAACCCAAGCTTACTTTCGTAGCGCTCTGATCGCGGGAGCTCCGAGAGAGGTTGTGACGCAAATTGGTCCACCTGACCTGTGGAGGTGCACTAATGGTTAGTGAAAGGATTGTCGATATTCCTCCTTGACACGATGGGGGTGGAACATGATGCAAATCATGCAACCAATATTCAGGGACTAAAGGAGACGGTGTGGTGATCGACGATTTCTGCTGACCATGTTCGCAACACAACATCCTGTAACGTTAACCTGAAATGGGGCGAACAAATGAGCATCCACCACTGACCATGTTCGCAATGCGGGATTTGTATCAATTTTCTACCCAAAATCCTCAGGGGCATTGACCCGTGATGGTAGGATAACCCTTAGGAGTTGTATCCAAACCGTTCTTGGGGTTCCCTCCATGTATGGAAGATATCGAAGACCCGAATGAAAGGGAGCATGAAGCTTGACAAGTGGATGAAAAACTTGCCTAAGTCGAATCTGACACTCCAGGTCCTAGACCAGAGTACTCTAAACGCATTAGCAGACCACTAGAAAGGGTCGAAGGGCTCGGTTTGAGAGAGGACAAAAGATAGTGGACTCTCGGGAGAAGGGGTATGATGCCAAATACCTTGTACCACACCTATATATCCCCCTTGTGGGAAGGGACATGCCAAGAGACCGAGGTGACCGGGAGAACATGGGTTCCCCTAAGATATGGTGCTGGACATGAAATCTAAACATTCAGGTGGTCCTACGTATCCCATAAGGATGGGAATCAAGGCACACATAGTTCTTGAATCATAGTTTAACTTCATGTCGGACGATAAGAGGCATTTCATCAAGGAATGTGCATGGCGCAACAAATTACTCATCGTGAATGATGACATAATCCTACATCACACCGCTTATTCTGGGTAAAGGTTGGGGACAATGGGTCTGAGGCTAGGACTCGGTCAGGAATGCCTAACCAGCTTGCAGTATAATGTCTTGGATTGAGGACAAGAATTCAATTTATGGTCATTATTTACTCGGTAAAGATCTTAGTTTTAGGTAATAGAGCTCGGACCAATGGTGGGGGGGAGATGTAAGGACAAATGTAGTTTAAGGTCGTGGAGGAACTATTGAAGATCTTAGTTTTAGGTCTTAGATCTCGGACCATGGAGATCTTAGTTTATGGTCCTAGATCTCGGACCAAAAGTGATCTTAGTTTAAGGACTTAGACCTCGGACCATAGAAATATATTAGTTTAAGGTCTTAAAACTCGAACCCTGGAGATCTTAGTTTAAGTTCTCAGAGATCGGAACATAGGGAGATCTTAGTTTAAGGTCTTAGAATTCAAACCCTAGAGATCATAGTTTAAGTTCTTATAGCTCGGACCATAGGGAGATCATAGTTTAAGGTCTTAGAGCTCAGAACCTAAGGGACTCAAGAAAAATACTACTAGAGTAACCTAGCGTTGGTGGGAGGAGTGAAACGCTCACCATCTATAGTCACCAGGGAATATATGCCATTGGGATGGAACTTATGGATGATTTAAGTCCCCTCCCCCTTGTGCTCTAATTTGGGCGGTTTCTTGCCAGGAATTATTGTCGCTATGAGGGCCAGTAAGAGGTCACCTTTTCGGAAAGAGTGAAGACAAAAATTCTTGTTGAAAGCTCAAGCCATCTTGATCTGATGACTTTCTAGGTTATGCAAATCACAAAGCCTTTTCTCATCCAGCGCTTCCAACATAGCTAGACAGGCTTCAACAACTCTATCTGACACTTGTTGGTCGTAGACTGCAATGCACAATGAGGGAAACTAAATCTCGATGGGAAGGGTGGCCTTAGTTCTATACAACAAGGAATACGGGGTCACCTGGGTGGAATTATGAGTCGTTTTCCGATAATCCTAGAGGGCGTTGGGGAGCTTGTCCGGCCAACTTTTAATGTAATGACCAACCATTTTTTAAAGAATGTTAGAGAGTTTTGTTAAACACCTCGATCTGTCCATTTTCCTGTGCATGATAGTGGGAGGTATGGTTCGAGCGAATGTTGTACTTGGCGTATAATTTCTTCAGCTCAGCTGCCTGGAAGTTAGTTATGTTATCCGTGAGGATAGCGTGAGGTACTCTAAATTGATAGATGATGTTGGAACTCACGAAGTCAGTGATATAATTAGCTTTGACTTCCTTGAGTGGAATTTCCTCTTCCCATTTGGAAACAAAATCCGTAACGGTCAGAATGAACTAGCATTGGCGAGCTGTCGCCGGTGGGTATTGTCCTACAACAACCAACCCCAAGACTTTAAGGGGCCAAGAATACATGGTCATGTGGAGAGGCTCTAGTGGGAGATGCACAATGTTAGCACGAACTTGGCACGCATGACACATCCTGGAAAACTCGATGCAGTCAAAGATCATTGAGGGCCAGAAGTACCCTAGCCTCCAAATATGGTGGGACAAATTCGACCTGGCCTGGTGGGCACCACTGGAACCAGCATGAACCTATTGCACGACTTGTGGGATCTCAACTCATTAAAGGAAAAAGAAGAGAACACCATCATATCCACATTTTTAAAGGATCAGCTCGAGGATGGGACCGCTCTGAAGGGTGAACTGCAATGCATGGAGTTGGATTCGCTCGCACTCAGCCCGGTCTGACGGAAGATTACCGCGTTGGAGTTATTCAACCAAGGGTGTCTACTAATCAGGGACAACTTTGATTACCGTATCTGATGTACCCATGGTTCCAGATGTAGGGTCTCCTGTGGTGAGATGGTTCACCAATGGCCCACGATCATCCTACGGGATAACGTGAGCAATAACCCTCTAGTGTGTCACATGGATAATCAGGTTATCCTATTCAGGCTTTGAAAGTGACGCGGCCATGCTAGCCAAATCATCTTCTCAACTGTTCTGCGACCGGGGAATATGAACGAACTCTAGTCGAGAAGGGAACTGAGCCATTAGACAGAGGGTGCACTCCAACAATGGCACGTGTTCTTGCTTTCTAACAACATTTTCACCACCGACCTTCTTGATGACCAGCTCGGAGACCCCATTCACATGCAGATTTGGAACATCAATCTCGAGGGCCAGCTCAAGGCCAGTGATGAGGTCATGATATTCTAACTCATTGCTGGTGTAGCCTTCTGACAACAGGAACGAATATTGAAGAATGGATTCCTCCGGGGTGATGAAGGTGATACACATGCCCACACTGTTTAGACTAGGATCATTGAGTCTTCTACCGGTTGGGCTCTGGGAGGAACTGTCAAAGTGCATCTGCCAGCATGGGACGACATTTTTGACTCAGAGGATTTCCTCATCAGGAAAACCTAGATCTAGTGGCTGTTCTGCAGAGGTTGGGTGGGAAGGCTGGAAGTCTGCCAATGCTTGTCATTTAATATCTTATGAGGCACGTACCTGATGTCTAACTGTTGGGGTATCACCGCCCACCATGCTAGTCAGCAAGTCAACAAAGGTCAGTTCAGGATGTACTTCAACAGGCTTACACGAGAGACCACCTATACCTCATGGTGCTCCAAGTACTGCCGCAATTTTTGCATAGCGAATACCTAAAATCCATGTAGAGGAGCATACGACTGAGGTCGTAGAGGCTTCTGTCTGTTCCCTCATTGTTATTTTGGGCGAGAAGTGCACCAAGGGACCGTTCCAGCAGGGTCACGTAAAGGACCAGCGACGTTCCGGAGACAGGTTGCATCAGGACCAGAGGTTGGAGAAAGTACTAATTGACTTCCTCAAAGGCAGTCTGACACTCATCATCCCATTCATTGGTGGTTCCTTTCTTCATGAGAAGGGAAAAGGGCTTATACGTACCGGCTAGATTCATAATGAATTGGTGTATATTGGCTAGGTGACCTTGGTGACCTTGAAACTCCCGAATGTTACTCGGGGGAGGCATCCGGCTGATGGCACTGATCTTCATTGGGTCAATCATGATGCCTCGTTATCAGAAAACAAAGCCAATAAATTTCACGGAGGAGACCCCGAAGGTACACTTCAACGGGTTCATTTTCAGGTTGTGGGAATGGAGGAAGCCGAACACTTTCTCAAGGTCATTGAGATGGTCATGGCACTGGAAAGATTTAACCACCAGTTCATCCACGTATTATTCCACTAGTGTGCTGAGAACTGTCTTGAATATGTGATGCATGGCCCGTAGATAGGTGGCACCCACATTCATTAGGACGAAGGGAATGACCTGGTAATAGATAGTACCTTGGGGGGGCCATGAAGGGTGTGAACTCCTCATCCTCAAGGGCCACCCAGATCTGGTTGTATTCGGAATACCCATCCATGAAGGAGTGGTCTTGGAACCCGGACATGGCATCAATCAACAGTTCTGTCACTAGAAAACAAAAAATCAACCTTCAGACAGTAGCGATTGAGATCGTGGAAGTCGATATAGACTTTGATCTGTCTGTTTTTTTTCTGACCAACATGATGTTGGCTAGCCACCTATGGTACTAAACATCAATGATGAAGTTGGATTTGATAAGAATGTCAACTTCGGCCGCAACCATGGCACCGTGGGAAGCGTTCAACTTTTTAGGAGGCTGCTTGAACCCATGATGGTTTACCGGAAGGCCAAGGCGGTGGACGACTACCTGAGGATCTAGTCCTGACATATCATCATAACTACCAGAAAACACATCATGGTGCTCTCTATGAATGCCTATGTACTATTGATTCTCCTCAGGGGGCATAGCAGCGCTGAACAATGTGCGTCTTGGGTCAGCCTCGTTACTGAGGTTCACATGCACTAACTCGTCGACCGTGGTGGAGACGCCATCCTCAATGTCGGGGGGTTCATCTACCAAGTACTCCTCTCCAGTCACAGATGGATCATCTAGGGGGGATCTACTTTGGGGATACCAGACCTTGTTGGGTAGCTAGTTCTGGCTTGGGCGGAAGCAATTATCTCATTAGAAGACTTATATTCCACTGAGACCATGGCGACGAAGGCAGTTGATCTAATCCCATCTGGTCTTTGGCCCGAGGGGCCATGCTTGATGACATCAAAACAATAGTGGCGTGTAGGCCTAAATCAGTCAGTTCCAGCTTGGTGGACGAGACATGTATGACACACTTCCATGGCCATGAGCCTGACGTCCCGATACCGTACATGGGTAGAAGGTTCGGGAATTTCCTGGGCCTGGTTGGTGTAGGAGTATGAGGAAATTTTCCAAAGTCACTTTGACCTGGAAATATGCCTTCCTCTTATAACCAAAACAATAAATCACTTCACCATGTCGGGGGTTGTGGCCTCCAATCGATGGATTGGGAAGATGAAAGTGTCATCCAAACCCACCTTGGGGTCACTTGTGACAGCGACTGGCTCGACCTAAGTTTTCAGGATCTGCATATCCTTGCTCTTGTAATAGTCAGTGACTAGATAACCGGCTTCGCAAGAGGAAAAATGAGATGCATCTTCTTGGAGAACACCTACTCAACCCGTAAGGGAGTATTTGAGGAATTAGTGATACTATGTGGGGACAACTACATGTATGTGGAGCCACGTCCTGCCCATCAATGCATTGTACGCAGTGTCCTGAAAGACAACCATGAATTTAGAGTTTGTAATTAGGCCACCGAACTGGGTCTTCAAGTGAATCTTGCCAATTAGTGTTTTCTCTATCCTGTCATACCCCAGGATCCTGAGGTCGGAAGGATATAAATCTTCCTTGGGCAACCCCAGCTACCGTAGTGTCTGAGTAGGGATTAGGTTACTCCCAGAACACGTGTCGACAAGACAACGTCATACTCCCATTCCTTTGAACTGGATGGTGATTTACAGTGGGCGAATATGCACCTATATGGGGGGGGGGTCTTCATCTTTACCATAGAATGAGATAACTGCCTGACACTCGGCATTCTCAATCGTCTCGTCGTCGAAGGCTTCTGTAGCAGCTACCTTCATCTGAAACTGGAGGGGGCTCTTTAGGGCCTCAGCGAGCACCTCACTCATTTCCAATGACAGGCAAAGAGCCTTTAGGATAGATAGAAATGATGGAATTCTGTCTATGTGCTTCAGGACGTCATACATTCGTGCCAATCGTGATCCTCTTCTTACAGGAGACCGCTCTGTGATTGGTGTCATGATGGGCTATGCTGGCTGGACTAGTGGCTGACTGGTACTAGGCATGTCTCACTACTCAATAGCTAAAGTCGAGAGAGTGGCTGCCAGATCAGGACCGGAAGGATGAGGTTGACTGGTGGCAGGGTGGAGCTAGTTGCGGTACAACCGAGGTGGTTCTACCTAATCCAGCTGCAGAAACGATGGTAGAGGCGAACCTTTCAACATCGGATGAAGGGGCTGCAAGCACTGAACATTGTATTGGGATTTAAGCCTAGTCTTTGTGGAGTGCATGGTCTTGTTGGAGGTGCCAACTTTCATTCCCTGATGATTCATTTAGCCACGGTTCCGCCGACTTTGGCGACGACTGGGGACATTGGGAATGTCCACATGGCATTCATCATCGTCAGGAGTCACAAAGGGATTTACCAATTCTACGATGTTATCCGAAGTGTACCCCAGACTATCACATGATGAATCATCCACCACTGGGAGGATTCTGGGAGGGATCCCAATTTCTGGGGGCATGAAGTCTCCAAGAGTGCGGGATGGTGATGACATCGGCAGGGCACATTCTTTCTTCTTACGCCACCGCCTCTGGCTCTTCTGGAAAAAGATAGGATGGGATGATGATACCGAGGTAGCACCCGTAGCTTCTGAGGGATCTGGTTGATTTAAGCCCGCGTGGATGATTGCATGGGAGCGGGTGACCGTCTTGCGGGCCATGTAGTCACTATACATCTGGGACCAATGGTCACAAACCTTCTTCCATTCATCCTCATCACCACTACAGTCATCTGATATGACAAAGACACCCACCAATTTAGCCAGGGATGGGCCCAACCTGACTATGCTGTTGTCAATATGGTCTTGGAGCCAGTCCTTGAATGCGTAGCATTGCAGGATGGTGTGACCTAGGGCCCGGTGATAAGGACAGTAGTTGGGGTGATCAGTGAGATGTGCCTCTTCTGGCTTCCGGCACTCAGGCAGTCTCACGATTATCTACTCCAAGGCACTTCTGATGTAACCAAGGACCAGATTCTCATTGATATAGTAAGTAAGGTACCTTCTTTCCGGAAAAGGGGATCTTGGAGCCTATCCCTGATTATGGGCTGAAGGAGCCTATCGAGGAGGCAGAACCTGATTATCTCACCTAGGATGTGGATTTGCGTTATGCGGAGGCACTAGCTGATTCTAAGGCGGTCGCTGTTGGGATTGGAGTTGTTCCCATGGAGGCAGACCCCTATGGGGCTATAGATATGACCTCACTGGTAGAAACTCTAGCTGCCTAGGGGCCTCTAATTGGGCTAAAACCGTTGGCTCGGCTCTGGCGGCTCTCCTTGTAGGGATTATAGGAGGCTGCGGGCGTGCCTGACTGGCCTGTTGCAGGGCTTCTCTGAGGCGATGAGCCTTGAATGAGAAGTCCTGGAACCCTCCATGGTAATTCTGAGTGATCAGAGATGGAACCAGCTCTACCTTGACATTCCATATGCACATTGTGAGTAATTTCTCCCGAGTTAGTTTCATATCAAGGGATTATGTGAGCCCCATCCACTGGGCGACGAAATTCGCGACTCACTCCTCTGGCCTTTTTTTTCACTTGAAGAGGTCTGCGATATTCAACTTCCTGATCGTGGAACTAAACTGGTAGAGGAATTTCCTGCGAAGGTCCTCATAGCAACTCATAGATCCGATGGAGAGCTGGCTGTACCAGACGAATGCAGGACCTTCTAGTGTCTGAACGAAGCAACAGAGCTTGGCAGCCTCCTACAATGCCGGAGTTCCTAACATAGGTCCGCACCTCAAATTTAAGTGGTCTTGGTGATATGGTTGGTCTCCAGTCCCATTAAAGGGGGTGAAAGTGAGGTTCCCAAATCCCAGAGGTGTCATCATATCATCCACCCATGCTAGGTATGACTTACTGTTCGGTGGGATTGCCACCCTCCGAGTCTCTAAGGCCTCCAAGCGGTCGATGAGTGCTTCCATCATATCTTCTAAACACGGGTTCCTATCTTGGCGGGGATCCCTAACCACAAGTGTGTTTCCTAGCTCTTCAATATGTTAGTCAATCTTAGCAACTCGTGGGGCTGCTGGTGGAGCGACCCTTGGGGCAGTAGAAGGAACCTGAGTGGGGTCTCTTTGGTGATCACACCGTTCAGGAGGGATCGGTGAAACATATCGCGCCCACTTGCCATGAGCTCCGTCCTCTCCACTGTCAGCAAACACAGTATGATCGCGGTTTCCCAGACGAATCTCGTCGATGGGTGGTTGTTCCTCACCCTGCTGTCCTGGACTAGGATCACCGTAATCAGGCCACCGCTCTATAATGGGTTCGGCCAGAAGCTCATCAACCAGCTTCTTCTGCTCAGCAAGCTGTTGACGCAGTGTGGTCTTCTCGGGATCATCCCTTACCTTCTGCACTAAGGTAGAAGGGTCGCTGATCATGACAGCCTAGATGTGCTCTTTACCCTTGACAATATTTCAGCTCAGTTTTAATGCTTCAGTGGGTGTGGGGAGACCTAGGAGGTTCCTCTCCTAGCAAGTAATTATCCCTGATGGATACAACATCATATTGTACTAGGGGGGTGAGTCTCTGTCAGGAATTTCCAAACTATTCCCCTCTCCTGACAGGTCAGCCATGTTGACCGCCACTGCCTTAGGGGGTGTACCCTCAGGACCGCCCAGTGAGTCGGGCTGTCGATAAATCACACTGTAAAGAAGGGCAGCGTACTAACCCCATCCACGGACATGCGCGTGGTGGGTCACATCTTTGATAACTTTGCGGAGTACTTGAAAACACTGAACGCATTATTGCTGGAGGGCTTTATGGAGGCCAAGTGACCCGGGGGGCCGAACCACGGGGATCATGGACAGGTCGATTTAACGGCACTGCTCACTGATATCCTTGAGGTGTGCTTAAATCCATGGATAGTGCACTTGTTAGTGGTGAAGACGGGAGTGAGTCTCCTTGAGAGTCTAGCAGAAACATTCAAACTCTCCTAGGGTGAGCGATTCGTGTGTATCAAATTCCAATCCTACGACCGACCAAAACTTCTCTGGGTAGTGGCATACTACGAGGACGGTCCAGAAGCTCCACGACTCCAGTTTGGAATCTAGCTCTTTCTGGCCCCACTCACATACCAGAAATGGCTAGGGAACTAACAGCGGTGTGGTGGCAGGCCACTGGGCTGCTGGGCAGGCCCACGGCGAATACGGCGAGTAGGCCGATTGGCCACTAAATCCTAAGTTTCCCTCCAAGTGTTGCATTGTCCTAACTACCAAGTCACGATAGGATGGTATAAGGCCCCAGCCTTAAACCATACATAATCTTGAGTTATTACAAGATTACACATTGAGGATCTTTTCAGGTTTAGAGTTTCAGAGAATTAGATCATAAAACTTGCATTACATTCCACATATAAACAAAGTGGTTACATAAAGATAGTATTCTTCATTCCCATCAATGGAAACAAATTTAAAATAAAACATGGATTATTTCTTGACACATCCTTGACTCTATCATCTTATCATGTACCTTTCCCTTGACCTGTGAAAAACATTTCAAAAACTTGGGATGAGCATAAAAACTCAGTATGGGTTATAAAAAAAACATGGAATGGAAACATGAGTTCATATATACATAAGAATGAAATCATAATTTACCCATAAAACATAGGCACTTTATCATACCTCATAAAATCATGAATAAATCATAGAAATCATAAGACATAAAGGTAACTTGAGGCATTCATAACATTCTTACGTAGGGAGTAACCCTCTTGGTTACGTTTGGAATACCCATCACAGTATATTCCCTAAAATCTCTTCGGAGAAACCTTAAAATTTCACTCCTTCGTGTTACCCAATGCATTGGAGAGCTATAACGGGCTCACCCGCCCTTAGTTTATCACGGAACCACCCGTCTTCATAATAATGCCCAAGAACCATAACATAATCATATCACATAAAACATGCATAAAGGAAACATAACATTTCCACATTTCAATCACGAGATATCAATACAACACATTGATATAATAAAAACATTATGAAAACCATTTTCAATACCAAAATAAAAGAAAAGTAAAACATGGTATTTATTTTTCTTAAAAAAAAGAAGGTATGGCTTGTAGAGGAAGCCGAAACTCAAATAACGGTTACGACGGCGGAGAAGTTGTTGTCGCCGCATACGTACGACAAAAACATTCCCTTTTGTCGTTTAGTAAACGCTTCGTATAAAAAAGATTCCTTTTGAATAAACGTAAAATTCAAAGGGGTTTATACACCGTATTAAAGAAAGTTGTGTATAAAATATGCCTCCATGAAAGGAGATTGAGACGAAGTCCCATACCTCGTATCCGACTTGACCCGACCGTTCTTTAATCTCCTGAATAATAAACTTGAGTTAATCTCTACTTTCTTATGAATCTTTTTCAAGTTCATTATTCCTTTTATACCATGTTATGAACATCATGTAATCAGTTAAGTTAATAATGTTTATTTTGTCGGTATTTGGTTCTTAAGTCAAAAATAGGCTTCTTACACTTACATGTTGTTAATTTGGTCATAGGTTCGTTATATCCAGAATGATATTAATGATTTGGATAACATATATATCATATATATTCATCATATACATGTATTTATAATATTACATCACATTTAGAGGTAAGAAATGAAATGCACCGTTCCTGGAGACGGTAAGCCGTACGTACGCATGAACGCTACTTCCATTTCTACTTCATATTTTCTGGAATGGAATCATAATGATATAAGAGTATATTATAATTCCAGTATAATAACATATATAATATCATTAACTTTATCCTTTACACATCCCACATATGGTATTAACGAATCAAATCACTTTTAGGGGGCGGTAGTCCGCACTTCCTAAAATGAAGATATCGTGTTTTACCCATAATGGAAACCATAAAGGTATGCCCAAAATAAAAAAAAACGGAAGATTAAGGAAAACATAAATATATTATATATCATATATAAAAATAGTGACATCATAATGGCCACCTTTGAAGGTGTTAAATGAGTGTTGAACAATCATCGTTTCGGGAGGCATAATTTCACCATCCACGGAAACCGTATGTTCTTTAACCATTTGATGTAGTTGTGTGAGAGTGTAGCTCAAATAAATCTTATAACAACATCCTAGTATATTGATGATACTGGTGTTCTTACAATAGAAGTAAATAAAAAGACTTTATGGGGTTGGAGAAGCAAAATAAAACAAATGAACAAGAGAGAATGAATTACCTTTAAAAGTGTAACTCCTTTTGAGTTGAGCCTAAAGGCTTCCTTTGAAAGGTTTCTGCCCAAATGGATTCCTCTAGGATGAGGAGAGGGATGTGGAGAGAGCAAATGGGCAGGGGTTGGCCGAGCCAAAGGCTTTAAGAGTGTGTGAAATGAGGTAGAGGTGGCGGCCTTTTATAAGAGGAGAGGATGGGCACTTTTGGAAAGTAAAGAAATATTACATTATTTGAAAATGTGTTTCGGTTTAAAAGGTCCCAAATTGATATAATTCGTGGATATGGTGATAAGGGTTCGAAATCCACTCATCCAATTGGTGTTGGACATGTGTAGTTCATAGATTTTACATTATCTTTCTATTTTATTTAAATCGTCAAATAATGATGTCATCGCTGCATCATTATTATGTCATAAATAATTAAATTTATTTAATGTCTAAAAATTATAAAAAAACTACTATGATATAGGAAATAGTTTTATCTTTCCAATGAATATTTATAATCAAATTTTGGACTTGTATAACCCCAATTAAAAATTGTTTTCGTAAAACATATTATGTTTGTGTCATTTTCACTTTAACATTAAATAAAAAGTAATTTATGTCATTTCCCAACAAAAGTGGATCCATGGGGTCCCCAAGTTGACCCATGGCATGTCATGGTCGGCCATGACACAACCAATGAGGTTGGGACATGTGTCTAGGTCATTTCATTTTATTAAAGAATTATTTATACCTTAAACTACCCTAATTACCACTAATCGTGATTAAGAACTTAATAAGTTACTATTCACCAAAAAAATTATTATAATCTCATTGAACCACATTTTACTTCTTAATGACAACCATGTATGTCGGATTTTCAAAATTCAATACACATTAGTGGTAAACTTTCATTTAACTGAAAAATCAGTTTGCTTGATTATCACTTAGTGGTTTCACTATTCATCAAAAATCGAAGTTTTTCAGAAAATTACCAAAAATTCACCCTAAGCTATATTTGATATTCCGAATTCAAAAATGAAGTCTATTTTACAAAATTCAAAACATATAGGTCACATTAATTAATTTAATAATTAATTCCCGCTGCCAGAGCAAATAGCGTGTTTTTACAAAACAATAAGTATCAAAAGATTGACACCAGTTTAAGTCTAATTTCAAAGTGAAATTGATTCCAATGACCACCATTGGATAAAATGGTAAAAATATATTCTAATTTCACTTCAAAACCAATTCAAAACATAATCTAATCATATAAATAAATTAGATTAAAAAGTATTTTTGATGTAAAATGCAGTATTTTTCACTATTCATTAAAAAATGAACATTGTCAGAAAAATACCAAAAATTCACACAAGGTAAATTTTGATGTCCCAATCATAAAGAATAAGTTTATTTTGACAAAAATAGTTTATAAAATTGTCAAAATATAGATTCCAAAATGGTTTGCCATCAAAAGGCAGTAAAACAATCTTTTAAGAATATTAGTGTATTCCATGCATAAGATTGTATTTATTTTCATTTTAAGCCGCTATAACACTATCTTAATCATTAATAGACATAGATAAAAATATCTATTATTCATTACTTACATGGGATGTTACATCCTTCCCCCCTTTAGAAAATTGCGTCCCCGCAATTTATTTACTTATCGAATAAATGGGGGTACTTATCCCTCATTGCATTTTCAGATTCCCATGTTGCCTCTTCAATCATGTGGTTTTTCCACAAAACCATTACCTGATGAATCACCTTATTCCGTAACACTTGCTCCCTGTGGTCAAGAATCTGGAGTGGTTGTTCCTCATAAGATAGGTTCTCTTCCAGCTGAACTACCTCTGGGCTCAAAACATGAGATGGATCTGGCATATACTTTCTCAACATCGAAACGTGAAAAACATTGTGTACCTGAGATAAACTCGGAGGTAAAGCCACTCGGTATGCAACTGATCCAACTCTCTCCAAAATTTCATATGGTCCAACAAACCTTGGACTCAACTTTCCTTTCTTACCAAATCTCATCACGCTTTTCCAAGGAGAAACCTTGAGAAAAACATGATCACCTACCTCGAAAGATAGATCCTTCCTCCGGTTATCTGCATAACTCTTCTGCCTGCTCTGAGCTGTTCTCATGTGTTTCTGAATCAGATGAACTTTTTCTGCCATCTCTTCTACCAATTCTGGTCCCATCATCTTCCTTTCACCCACTTCATCCCAGAAAGCTGGAGTTCGACACCGCTTCCCATATAATGCCTGAAATGGTGCCATCTGTATACTAGAATGGAAACTGTTATTATATGAAAATTAAACCAAAGAAAGATGTTGGTCCCAACATCCCTAATAATCCATAGCACATGCTCATAGCATATCCTCCAATGTCTGAATTGTTCGTTCTGACTTCCCATCTGATTGAGGATGAAAAGCTGTACTAAAATTTAATTCAGTACCCAACGACTTCTGAAGGCCTTTCCAAAAGTTAGAAGTAAACCTGAGATCATGATCCGATACAATGGAGAGAGAAACTCCATATAACCTGACTATCTTTTTAAGATACAAACGAGAAAGTTGATCAAGATAGAAAGTATCTCGTATAGCAAGGAAATGAGCATATTTGGTCAAGCGATCAACAATAACCCAGATTGCATTATTACCTCGAGATGTCTTCGGTAATCAAACAACAAAGTCCATGGATATATTCTCCCATTTCCACTCCGGCACTGGTAAAGGCTGAAGCATCCCTTTCGGTAGTTGCTGCTCTGCTTTAACCTGATGACAAGTCAAACACTTCACAGTAAAATCAGCAATGTCTCTTTTCATTCCATCCCACCAGTAATACTCCCGCAGATCTCTATACATCTTAGTACTGCCCGGATGAACTGAAAACGGGGAACTATGAGCTTCACATAACAGCTCTCTCTTCAACTGTGAATCACAAGGCACACACAATCTCTTCCCAAATCTCAAAACACAATCACTATCAATGTTGAATTCAGGCAACTTACCTTTCTGAACCAGCTCTACCTTTTTCTGCAACTCACTGTCTTGCTTCTGTGCTTGCTTGATTCTATCTATTAGAGAAGATCTCACTGATAACTGAAACAAAAAAGAAGGACATCCTACACCAACAACTTCTATGCCAAAGTTCATCAAATCCATAACCAAAGGATCACGTTCCAAACACAGCATTGTTAATGAAGAATTACTTTTTCGACTCAAAGCATCAGCCACTTTATTTTCTTTTCCCGGATGGTAATGAATTGTACAATCATAATCCTTGATTAATTCCAGCCATCTCCTTTGTCTCATGTTTAACTCTTTCTGAGTGAATATGTACTTTAAACTTTTGTGATCGGTATATATTTCACACTTTACTCCATACAAATGATGCCTCCAAATTTTTAAAGCAAAAACAACAGCAGCTAATTCCAAATCATGTGTAGGGTAATTTACCTCATGAGTTTTCAACTGTCGTGAAGCATAAGCAATTACCTGATCATTCTGCATTAGGACGCAACCAAGTCCTTTCAATGAAGCATCACTGTATATAACAAACTCACCATTCCTGGAAGGTAGTGCCAAAACTGGAGCATTCACCAATCTTCTTTTCAATTCCTGAAAACAATCATCACATTCTTTTGTCCAGATAAACTTAACACCCTTACGAGTTAGCTTAGTCATTGGACTAGATAACCGTGAAAAATTTCTAACAAACTTTCGGTAATATCCCGCCAAACCAAGGAAGCTACGAATCTCGGTTACATTTGTGGGTCTTGGCCATTCTTCCACAACTTTTGTTTTTGCAGGATCAACAATTATTCCATCTTTAGAAACAATGTGACCAAGGAAAGAAATTTGTTGCAACCAAAACTCACACTTGCTGAATTTCCCATACAGTTTCTTTTCTTTTAAGGTTTGCAAGATAACCCTTAAATATTTTTCATGCTCCTCTTTAATTTTAGAAAACACCAAAATATCATCAATGAAAACCACCACAAACTTATCCAAGAACTCATGGAAAATTCTATTCATTAAGTCCATGAATACAGCAGGTGAATTGGTTAGCCCAAAAGGCATTACTACAAATTCATAATGGCCATATCTCGTACGGAACGCGGTCTTCGGAATATCTGCCTCCTTTACCTTCAGCTGATGGTACCCCGATCTCAAGTCAATCTTTGAAAAAAAACTGAGCTCCCTGGAGCTGATCAAACAAATCATCGATATGAGGCAAAGGATATTTGTTCTTAATAGTGATATTATTCAAGGCTCTATAATCAATGCAAAGTCTCATAGAACCATCTTTCTTTTTAACACATAAAACAGGAGCACCCCATGGTGATGTGCTAGGTCTAATGAAACCTTTCTCTAATAAATCTTGCAATTGCTCCTTCAACTCTAAAAGTTCAATTTGTGCCATTCGATAAGGGGGTTTTGAAATTGGCTTAGCATCAGGAACTAAGTCAACAGTAAACTCAACTTCCCGATCTGGTATTATTCCAGGCAACTCATCAGGAAAAACATCAGGATACTCATTTACCACTGGCACATCATTAATCTGAACAGTTCCTTTATTTTCAACGACGTGTGCAAGGTAACATTCATTTCCATCTTTTACAAGTTTTATCGGCCTCTTGATATGTTATCAAAAGTAAGGATTCATTCTTGTAAACAAACTGAAAGTCTTTCTGAAAAGAAACTTCTTTAGCTCTACAGTCAATCTTAGCATGGTAAATAGAGAGCCAATCCATACCCAGGACAACATCAAAATCTACTAGAGGTAGAACAATAAGGTTTGCAAGTAGGTTCTTTCCACAGATAAGGATAGGAATATTCTTATAAATTCTTTTTTCCTCGACACTTCCCCCAGGTGTTTTTACCAAATGTTCAGGAGTCATTTATTGAGATGGTATTCCCATTTTACTAGAAAAGGTTTCAGAGATGAAAGAATGTGTAGACCCCGAATCAAACAACACACTGGCATAATCTGAAAAAACAAAGTACCTGATACAACTTCATTTGATGGCCCGACATCTGCTGAAGTAGTTGCAAATGATTTCACCACCCCTTTCTGCTTGTAGTCTAACTGCTTCCCATCACTCATGCTCCTTGTCGGACACTCGTTTTCATAGTGACCCATCTCATTGCACTTATAACACTTCACTAAATGTAAATCAAATTTGTTCTTACCTTCACCTTGATCCTTTTCAGTGCAATCACGAGCCTTATGTCCCATCTTACCACATCGGTAGCACTTCCCAGAATTCAAAAGACATTCCCCAGCATGCCTTTTTCCACATTTATCACAAACCGGAAACTTAGTTTTCATACCATCAGACTCTTTTGAAGAATTCTTACCTTTCTCCTGCCACCTCGGTCTCTTCTTCTGCTGGTTTTTATAGAAAACTTGGTCATCGGCAAACTCCATTTCCACCTTCTCAGCACATCGAACAAGCTTTTCATAACTTTTAAACTCACGAGAAGCTAATTCCCTTCGATACTTTGGCTTTAATCCTAAGTAAAAACGATTGATTTTACTATCAAGGTCCCGGATAAAATTTGGAGCATAACTTGCCAATCGAGTGAACCTTTCTTCATAGGCAGCCACTGAGTCTTCCTCTTGCCTCAATTCCAAGAATTTCTTTTCCATCCTAAGTCGAACAGCCTTAGGAAAATACTTCTCAAGAAACATACCTTTGAATTCATCCCAGTCAAGAGCATCAATCTCTTCGGCGTCCCTGATATTTTTAACCATAGACCACCACTGATCTGCTTCTCCCTCCAAACTGTAAATAGAAAGACTAACATTTTGATTGTCTGAACACCCCATGACATCAAAAATCTTCTCCAGTGCTTTAATCCACCCTTCAGCTAGCACAGGGTCAGATGATCCTCTAAATGATGGTGGATGTTGCCTCATGAAATGTTCCACCACTGACATGTTCCTCTGCGGTTGGTCTGGCTGATCTCGTGCATGGATACCACCACCATTTATCGCTTGAGTCAACTGCGCCATTACTGCAACAAACTGTTCAGTTCCAATTCCGACCATTTCTGGATGCTAATTCGGAAGGTTATTTCCTTCTGTATGCCTTCCTAGCACTGCTTCCCTGTTTCCTCTGCGGAAAACCATTCTGAACAAACATGTCTTAGATGAAGCAACATGGTAATCTTTAAATGCTATATCATTTCGAAAAAAAATATTTTTGGATAATCATTTAATAGAATTCTAACTCTTAAAGTTATCTAAACCGACCTTTGATACCAACTATAAGGCCCCAGCCTTAAACCTTACTTAATCTTGAGTTATTACAAGATTACACAATGAGGATCTTTTCCGGTTTAGAGTTTTAGAGAATTAGATCATAAAACTTGCATTACATTCCACATATAAACAAAGTGGTTACATAAAGATAGTATTCTTCATTCCCATCAATGGAAACACATTTAAAATAAAACATGGATTATTTCTTGACACATCCTTGACTCTATAATATTATCATGTACCTTTCCCTTGACCTGTGAAAAACATTTCAAAAACTTGGGATGAGCATAAAAACTTAGTATGGGTTATAAAAAAAACATGGAATGGAAACATGAGTTCATATATACATAATAATGAAATCATACTTTACCCATAAAACATAGGCACTTTATCATACCTCATAAAATCATGAATAAATCATAGAAATCATAAGACATAAAGGTAACTTGAGGCATTCATAACATTCTTACGTAGGGAGTAACCCTTTTGGTTACGTTTGGAATACCCATCACAGTATATTCCCTAAAATCTCTTCGGAGAAACCTTAACGTTTCACTCATTCGCGTTACCCAATGCATTAGAGAGCTATAACGGGCTCACCCGCCCTTAGTTTATCACGGAACCACCCGTCTTCATAATAATGCCCAAGAACCATAACATAATCATATCACATAAAACATGCATAAAGGAAACATAACATTTCCACATTTCAATCACGAGATATCAATACAAAACATTGATATAATAAAAACATTATGAAAACCATTTTCAATACCAAAATAAATGAAAAGTAAAACATGGTATTTATTTTTCTTTTAAAAAAAAGAAGGTATGGCTTGTAGAGGAAGCCTAAACTCAAATAACGGTTACGACGGCGGAGAAGTCGTTGTCGCCGCATACGTACGACAAAAACATTCCCTTTTGTCGTTTAGTAAACGCTTCGTATAAAAAAGATTCCTTTTGAATAAACGTAAAAGCCAAAGGGGTTTATACACCGTATAAAAGAAAGTTGTGTATAAAATATGCCTCAATGAAAGGAGATTGAGACGAAGTCCCATACCTCGTATCCGACTTGACCCGACCGTTCTTTAATCTCCTGAATAATAAACTTGAGTTAATCTCTACTTTCTTATGAATCTTTTTCAAGTTAATTATTCCTTTTATACCATGTTATGAACATCATGTAATCAGTTATGTTAATAATGTTTATTTTGTCGGTATTTGGTTCTTATGTCAAAAATAGGATTCTTACACTTACATGTTGTTAATTTGGTCATAGGTTCGTTATATCCAGAATGATATTAATGATTTGGATAACATATATATCATATATATTCATCATATAAATGTATTTATAATATTAAATCACATTTAGAGGTAATAAATGAAATGCACCGTTCATGGAGACGGTAAGCCGTACGTACGCATGAACGCTACTTCCATTTCTATTTCATATTTTCTGGAATGGAATCATAATGATATAAGAGTATATTATAATTCCAGTATATTAACATATATAATATCATTAACTTTATCCTTTACACATCCCACATATGGTATTAACGAATCAAATCACTTTTAGGGGGCGGTAGTCCGTACTTCCTAAAATGAAGATATCGTGTTTTACCCATAATGGAAACCATAAAGGTATGCCCAAAATAAAAAAAACAGAAGCTTAAGGAAAACATAAATATATTATATATCATATTTAAAAATAGTGACATCATAATGGCCACCTTTTAAGGTGTTAAATGAGTGTTGAACAATCATCGTTTCGGGAGGCATAATTTCTCCATCCACGGAAACCATATGTTCTTTAACCATTTGATGTAGTTGTGTGAGAGTGTAGCTCAAATAAATCTTATAACAACATCCTAGTATATTTATGATACTGGTGTTGTTACAAAAGAAGTAAATAAAAAGAGTTTAGGGGGTTGGAGAAGCAAAATAAAACAAATGAACATGAGAGAATGAATTACCTTTAAAAGTGTAACTCCTTTTGAGTTGAGCCTAAAGGCTTCCTTTGAAAGGCTTCTGCCCAAAGGGAATCCTCTAGGATGAGGATAGGGATGTGGAGAGAGCAAATGGGCAGGGGTTGGCCGAGCAAAAGGCTTGAAGAGTGTGTGAAACGAGGTAGAGGTGGGGGCCTTTTATAAGAGGAGAGGAGGGGCACTTTTGGAAAGTAAAGAAATATTACATTATTTGAAAATGTGTTTCGGTTTTAAAAGGTCCCACATTGGTATAATTCGTGGATAGGGTGATAAGGGTTCTAAATCCACTCATCCAATTGGTTTTGGACATGTTTAGTTCATAGATTTTACATTATCTTTCTATTTTATTTAAATCGTCAAATAATGATGTCATCGCTGCATCATTATTATGTCATATATAATTAAATTTATTTAATGTCTAAAAATTATAAAAAAAATACTATGATATATGAAATCTTTTTATCTTTCCAATTACTATTTATTATCAAATTTTGGACTTGTATAACCCCACTTAAAAATTGTTTTCGTAAAACATATTATGTTTGTGTCATTTTCACTTTAACATTAAATAAAAAGTAATTTATGTCATTTCCCAACAAAAGTGGATCCATGGGGTCCCCAAGTTGACCCATGGAATGTCATGGTCGGACATGACACAACCCATGAGGTTGGGACAAGTGTCTAGGTCATTTCATTTTATTAATGTATTATTTATACCCTAAACTACCCTAATTACCACTAATCGTGATTAAGAACTTAATAAGTTACTATTCACCAACAAAATTATTATAATATCATTGAACCACATTTTACTTCTTAATTACAACCATGTATGTCGGATTTTAAAAATTCAATACACATTAGTGGTAAACTTTCATTTAACTGAAAAATCAGTTTGCTTGATTATCACTTAGTGGTTTCACTATTCATCAAAAATCGATGTTTTTCAGAAAATTACCAAAAAATCACCCTAAGCTATATTTGATATTCCGAATTCAAAAATGAAGTCTATTTTACAAAATTCAAAACATTTAGGTCACATTAATTAATTTAATAATTAATTCCAGCTGCCAGAGCAAATAGCGTGTTTTTACAAAACAATAAGTATCAAAAGATTGACACCAGTTTAAGTCTAATTTCAAAGTGAAATTGATTCCAATGACCACCATTGGATAAAATGGTAAAAATATATTCTAATTTCACTTCAAAACAAATTCTAAACATAATCTAATCATATAAATAAATTAGATTAAAAAGTAGTTTTGATGTAAAATGCAGTATTTTTCACTATTCATTAAAAAATGAACATTGTCAGAAAAATACCAAAAATTCACACAAGGTAAATTTTGATGTCCCAATCATAAAGAATAAGTTTATTTTGACAAACATAGTTTATAAAATTGTCAAAATATATATTAAAAAATGGTTTGCCATCAAAAGGCAGTAAAACAATCTTTTAAGAATATTAGTGTATTCCATGCATAAGATTGTATTTATTTTCATTTTAAGCCGCAATAAAACTATCTTAATCATTAATAGACATAGATAAAAATATCTATTATTCATTACTTACTTGGGATGTTACATATGGGATAATGAACAGGCCTTCTGTCACATCGTTAGTGCTCTCCGAGGGCATTCCATGTCGCAACTCTTCTGTCAGTCCCCAGAAACGTTCTCCACCCTCTCCGACCGAGGTGGATGGTGCTTATGGATAGGCCAATGGTAACTGCATGTTTGATCCTTGTGGGTATGTCATGCCCTCATCCTCCTGGATAAACCTTCTAAGGGAGGAGTGGATCATATGGATCAGGTATGTGGGGAGTACGAGGCTGACACGCCACGTCCATATCTCTTCCCTTGAAACTTAAGACTAGGCGGAGGAAACTTCCCTATTTCTATCATGGATTCCTCTAGCCGCGCTGGTGCTGGGGCAGAGAGGACTCAAGGACAGGGTGCAAGAGGCACAGGGACATATGTTTAATGGGACATGGGGAGGACCTCCATGTGGGCGAGTGACCAGATATGCAACGCTTCCATACTCGTGGCCAGTAGTTGGGGAAGTGGCCTCATACCCAGTGTAGTGAGCTCTGGAAAGAGACCCACTCGGAGTGCATCTGTCATGAAGAAGCCCCTTACCTGCGACAAGGGTTACACCGGGCTGGCCTCCAGGCTGAGGTCGGAAGGGGGGAGAACCCGTACCTTCTGGAACAGTAGCATGGAGTAGGCCATCCTGGTAGATGGCACTACCGCGAATGGATCCGTGATGGCCATTGCTTGTGCCATCGACTGGGAGAGTCGACCCAAACTGCTCGTGGGGTGGTCGGGGCCTTGATCCGGGTCGGGCATGTAACTGCCCCTGCTTGACGTGTGCAGGGGATTGATGATAGTGGGTAGCAGTGGCTTGGGCCATAGTGGTTGATGGTGCTAATGCCTCAAGGAGAGAATCCTCAACCGCTCTTTCCTGACGCTGGCATCAGGACAGATGGTTTGGAGTCGGTGCTGTGGGAACAAAGATTGTCTGCTCCTCTGGCTGGGGAGTTGGGCAGTGGCATCGACGCAGCCTGGCAGGATCCCTTGCTGTGAACCCTTGAAGTGGGTCACTGATCGGGGGAACCCTGAAATCCTCTACCTTAGCAGCATTGTGAAGGGAGGTGTCGAGGCGTTACCTGGATAAAATCTTGAAACGGTTGAACTTTGGGGTGGGGAGCGGCGGCTCACTTCGCGGCCCTCGGGGGCGGCGATGGCGGTGAGGCGCAGCTGCCTCGAGATCCAAACGAGCCATGTCCCTGGTGGGGATGACCCCTTCTTCTTCGTACCTACATACCATGTCGTTGATCACCCTTCTTTGGATAATTTCTGACGTGGAGAGGAGGAGTGAGCGCCCGATAGTCGCAGCGGTTGGGATAGTTGTGGAAATTGTGGGAATAAGCAGGGTGGCCACGTCGGTGCTGCCCCTACCCCTACGCTAGTGGCATGATGGTGATCGGGCCCTAGATGTAGCGATCTGATTCCTGAATTTAGGGAGAAGAACCCATTAACACTAACAAGAAAAGGAATCAATGACCGATAGTCCAGAGCCACTCCGTCTTCTATGGTGGGCAAGAGGAATCCTTGCTGACGATGTCGCAGAATAGATTTCTCAACGTTCTGACATCCCTAACCCCTGGTGGGTTCCACGTCTTGGTGTTGGGTGCCCAGACCTAGCGATATGCTAATTTTTCAACACCCCAAACACTACCAGTCTCCGTATTGAGGAGGAGAGATTCAAGTCAGTTTCACCATTTTTCTGTTTCTGAGGCTTTCCACTGGGGCGCGCGCGCTCGTCCGTCATGCGGGGGAAGATGCACGGCTTGTGGCCCCGCATTCCCACTTTCCAAAGGCTGGTGGCATCCGTTCTTTATTCAGGGATGTCTGCTCCTTGATCGAAACCGGGATGATGGGATGTCAGTTCTTCCTTCTGTGGATTCCTCCTCAGAGCTCCTCACATATTCCTAGTCTCCCTCATAGATTTAAGACATATTCGTGAAGCTCATTCCTAGGGCCATATTTTCATTGACACCAGTTAATTACACTGCTTCCGTCGAGACACTCCAACAGTTCTGGCCAGGGCAGCATCCTTCAGTGAGGAGAATGGTCATGCTAGGTGTCATTGGAATGTCTTGACTTTTGTCCCTTATTACAAGGCTTCTCAAGAGAGCAGAAGCTCGAGTCATCCCACATCGAATGAAAGCGATCGTGTTCCATATGAGGTTTTCCTCAACCTCCCATGTTTAAAATGGGGTATGCCACGAGTTTATCATCCAGTAGGGAAGGATTAGACTGATCAGAACACTAAGAGTGGATCAGATGAAAGAACCCCCTAAGGGGAACTCCGATCTTTGGGATAGCATGTGGGAAGCTTCCCGGGTAATGTGGAGTGGAATGAGGTGGCATGATCCCACCGAGATGTGGAAGCCCGGTTAAGGATCAGGATGGGTGATGGAGTGAAGAGGGGCTTGGGCCTCATGGAGGGTTCTTACGTATCCTCGTGGAAGGGAATCAATGTCCATGTAGTTCGGGCGGTAAGGTGGGACACCCGAGGAGGTGACCCATGAGAATGAATGCATGGATTAGGGATTGGAAGAAGTATGAACTCCGAGCTAGGGTATGAACTTCTCGAGGGACGTGGGCTTAAGGGAGAGGTCAGGATGTGACGTGGGTGTTGGATATGGGGCTTACACTCTGAGGCAGCCCACAATGATGAATATGGGGCTTACGCTCTGAGGCAGCCCAAAATAGTGAATATGGGGCTTACACTCTGAGGTGGCCCAAAATGGTGAATATGGGGCTTACGCTCTGTGGAGACCCACAATGGTGAACATGGGGCTTACGCTCTGAAGAGGCCCACAATGGTGTAGGTAAACCGATGCAAGGGGGGTCAGAACAACTGAAATATGAGCTTTAACCTCATAGAGACTTCCTAGGTACCATGCTTTAGCACAGATCAAAGTCCATGTAGTTCAGGGGCAGATAGTATAATGTCTTACTGGACAACAAAAAGTTTAACGTCATGCGGGATGAAAATTAGGGCTTACGCTCTGAGGCGGCCGATTGGGTTGGCGAACTGATGCGTGGGGGGTCAGAATGACAGGGTGGTGGGATTGAACCTCGTTGAGGTTCCCTATGTATCCCTATGGTGAGGAATCAATGTCTGCGTAGTTCTATATGATGGGGCTTATGCTCTGCAGTGGACCACCGGGATTTCATGGTCAATTCTTGCTCTAACCCACGTGAGTCATGCTCGGTGTGAGAAACAAGAGGTAGCAGGGACCAGGCGATCACATCACGAAGTGTGAGTACTTGAGAAATGGAGAGGGGCTGACACATTGAGCAGCCCTTGGTGCTGGTACATACTCCAGTGTGGAGGCCCAAGGTGCGACAAAGCGCAGTGGGAGAGGGACTGCACTCGCTTTGGCAGTGGAGAAGTATGGAGGCACATGGGTGCAACCTTCAGTAAGAGGTGCTAGGGGCATACACCAAGTTGGCTTCCCTTACCCAGTGGAAAAACATCACTCCAATAAATTACACCCTATAAGGGGTAATCCTGACATACCTGTGGAGATGAGCGGGTGGAGAGAATATTGGAACCGGGGGGACCCTACTTGCGAGGCATGGGGTCAGATCACAGTTTAACGTCATGTGTTGAGTATGAGGTTACATGGCAGTTTAACACCCCGAAGCTCAGATGAGGTGGGTTCACTTCGAACCCCTAGAGATTACATGACCGACACCCTCTACCTCTTGTGCGTGGGAAGGCATCGACAAGGCTATGAAGAAGTGGGGTTTCAGGGCAAACCATCGAGGGGTCCACATTAGCGTGGCTATGAAAAGTAGAAATAGCCGTTAGCGTACCTATATGAAGAAGCATAAGGCGACACAACAGAATGGGAAAAACTGCCCAAGGGACCTTGATGATACGTTGTACGAGCCTAGAAGGTCGTACAGGAAAACAATGCATGGCATGCGTACCTGGTATAGAGGACATCGGGTGCTTACGTAGGGAGCGTCAAAGTGAGGGGTCCTAGAGTTTGCACACAAAGAGTAGGTATGCGTGAAAAATAGTGGGATGGCATGAAATTGGGCTCAGAGGGATTGCGAGCAGCATGGGGGATTGCGTGTAGTGGGCTTGGATTGCATGCAGGGGCAATGTCCGGTCCCTAAAGAGTGACCAAACCCATCAAATGGATTGCGTGCAAAGGGTGAACCCTGAAATAAATCTTGCGAGTGCGGGAGTCCAATCTTGTGCATGAGAGCTGGTCGATGTTCCACAACCCTAAAACAGAAGCAGTCACCTTCTATTTATAGGCCTCAGGTGGCGCAGAATTAGGGCAGAGCGCTTAATTTTCTGCACGGGGTCCAGTCGTTGCGCAAAGATACTACGCGGAAACCGGGCGCGCAAAATTGTGCCCCACTCTATGGCGATATCGCGAATCCAGGACTTCCTTCACATGGGGAAAATTTTTCAACAAAAGTCCTCCTTAGATTCACGCAATGGTTCCGGGCCCTCCAGAATGGGCTTCTGAGTCTGAATATGACTTTGCATCGTCCTTTCGGAACTCCCATTAGGAACTACGGACTTTTTCGGTGTTTACAGATACTAACATTGAAATATGGATTTTGTAACACTAAATATAAATAAGAGTTCATTTTAATAGTTTAGAGATAATGTCCTTCGAAACTCATGCCATCTGTATATTTCTATGTGTGAACACCTCATTCATTGTCATTTTAATGCATTAGAGAGTTGAAGTTCTATGAAATCATCAGGTGGATTGTATTTCCATAAGAACTATTTTCTTTTGTAATTGCATGTATAATCTGGTTACTGATTAAGGGATTCATGGGATAGGAAGATGACAAATTTGATCCATCAGATCAAAGGAATTAGTGGATAGGATGATAGATTTCAATAATCAAATCATGGGATTTCTTGGGCAAGAGACAGAAGTTGAATCTCGTAAACATATCAAGGGCTTCTTGGCGATTGGATATAAGAGATGATTTTGATCCATCAGATCGAGTGACATACTTGTAAGGAATAATATACCTTATATTAGGTAATATCAAATGAATATATCATTTGTTATAATTTTTGAATACCTTAATTATATTTGTAAAAATTTGAAGGGTCCTGAAAACTTTGAAAAGGGATGGAATATACTCCAAAATGATCAAAAAAAGAAAATATGCAGGACTGATGGAAGAATTTGAGAATAATTATAACAAAATAGAATTTGGAAAATGACCGGATGTGGTACGCATACTGGGACCTAGGAATGGTTTGCAGAGGGCGCATAATACATATCGAAAGTTTTCGGACAAGCCTGAGAAATGTTTCCCTGCGAACCATTGGCCAGTGAACCAAGAAGTTCAAAAATGAAGAAGATATCCCCACATAACGTCTCTGAAAATAGAGTAGTTAGAGGATGCAGTGAGATCAGAGACATCCCATGAACTGTAGCCCTAGAAAATATCGATTGACTGAGTTGTACGCAGTTTGAGTGATATCTATGTGGGATTCCGCAAAAGGTGTCGCATACCCATCGATATAGATTCCCTGGAACTCTATAAAAGGGCCACAATGTGGAATGATGGGGGGTATGGGATAAAAAAAGATACACAGATGAAGAAACAAAGTATATATTGGAAATAGATGATGAACGATCGATGATGTTTGAACCCGTGGTTGATTCCAAGTAGGTATAAACCCGCAAAATACCATAAAAAATAATGAAACATAATAATAAGTAGTGGACTACGAAAAAAGTGGTGATTCATGAACCGTATATTCTTTGTGGATACGAATCCAATGAAATGTAAGAACAATGATCCTCCTTCAATCAGGCATCCCACGTAGTGCATCACTATGTGGATGAAACCATACACTGTGAAGAGAATCACAATGAAGATAAAAATCAGTTCCATAAAGAACCATGACCTGTGGAAATAACTAGGTTCAGTATAGAAAAATTCAATGTGGACCACATTTAGTTCCATCCACCACTTCAGTATGACGATGACACCTCCACATGCATATAATTATACCATGCGGGAAAACCACCACCCCCCATGAATAAGTTGTACACAGAATTGGGTATGATCAAGAATTTCATATACTTGTTCACATTAAGTCAATCCATTCCAATCACATCCTCCATACTGTCTCCACAAAATAGTCCACCTACATTATACCCAAGATACTTTAAAATCTACCAGACTCATATGATCAGATCATCAGGCGCACTAGTTCACTCTTCTGAGTTTACATACCCATTGTATGGGGATCCATGTGTGTAGTCCATAAGAAGGTAAGAACCCCTAAAAAGTTCCTAATTTTTCATTACAATGGTAACCATGGCTACAAACATGGGATACTCACATATAAATCCCCATTCTATGGATCAAGGTTAATCAATGTCCTTTCCCTTTCAAGTGGGCTAGTGACAAACAAGGTGATCAAAATTGTGTTTCCTTGGATGAGGAAAAATTAATCTCAACATTTCAAGAAATGGCTCGATGGATCTTCCCCTGAGGTAAGTCCCCAACCTTTCTTACAAGAGGTAGATCTTTTTCTCCTCTTCACTTAAGCTCCAAAAAACGCCTATCTTGATCACTAGATTTGACTATCCTAGATATCAACATCGGAAAGACTAGAACAACCAAAGCCCCCGCACACTCTCACCCTTCAGGGTCTCACCCTATCCTATTCCACCAAAATACACCTCCATTTTCTATATTTGGTGAAGTAATGTGTGTGGTTTTCCCAATCTAATACTTACTAGTTTTTTTAAAATCTTGCAAAGTCATGTGGGATTAGAGATTAGTGGTGATCACCAATTCACATCCCCTAGAAATGAACTATGAGATGTTTGATTCTTGCTCTGACCATGATATATATGAAACCTTTTTATGGACCGAGCTAGAGGGAATTCCACCTTAAAATTCATTGCCAATAAATCCCCCCAAGATCACTTGGGAACCCACTTTAGAAAAAAGCACCGATGTGGTTATTTTATAAAGGGAACATCTATAGTGTAATCCCTAACCATGTTCCTCAAATGGGAAAAACCTCTGCATAAGACCCATGAAATAATGACACAACACTTGACTCCCTTAATGGTGTAGGTCATAGATCAATCCAAACTATGTTTCCTTTGAATAAAAATTAATTAGGATACATAGAAATCCTTTTGAATGTCACAATCTGACACCCAATCTTCCCTAATGTTCATTGGGCCAAATCCTCGATATGGTGATATTTATCAAGGAGACCATATATCTTATTGGTCCCTTCAGACACATCTGAGCAAGTAACACACAAATACTTGAATTAGCATCTTTATCCTGGATGTCTTAACCACATAATGTTAAACTACATGGATGGTTCCTTATTGCATTACCATAAAAGGTGATGTTTACAGTTAAGCGGCACTGAACAACATGGTTTCTGATTCCACTCCTAAGGATCCATAAAAAGGCAATCTCATGGTTTGAATACCGAAATCAAAACACCTATAGTTCCCCTATGATGATTATAAATTCTAGAGATCCCAATCAGATGGCTTAATCCAGCATTGTCTCAGTAATGTCAGATCATTTTATATCCATGATGTTCTTTCAACATAAGGGTAACACGTCAAAACATACTTGGGAATGAACCAAAGATTTATGAACACATGAACTTTGCTTCAATATTTAAGAGAGTCCCATTGTAGTCAATAATTCCCCTCAAAAGGGTATGTTGAACAAAACCTCTCATCCTCTCGTCCAATGGAGTCCTCAAGTGTTGTTCGAAAAATCATCCATCACGTGCCTTCCATTGGAATGAATTTTCATGAATCATGGTTGAATGATACATTGGGTGTTTCTAACCCCTCGAATGAACATGTTGGAGACCATTTGAGGATATAATACACTATGTTGATCGATTTCAATGACATGTAACCCCCTACAATCTCCCACAATGATTATTCAACTATGGAACCTCCTTCGAAATATAAAAAAGTTACACAGCCCAATCCCCATGGGATACAATCAGTCCACATATTATTAAAACATTAATGACACAAATCAATTCCAAACAAAAATGGTGAACCATAACGGAATCCTTAACCAAGGTTGTGGCAATACCACACCTCAAGCCCTTTCTATATTAAAAATGGAAGAGGGGCCCAAAAAATCATCAAATATACAAGTAATTATGAGAGAATCCATTGTCGGGGTTTTTTGTATATAATTTCAACACATAATTCTTGTTTACTTGAAGAGATACCATCAATCCAATGGTTTCCTAATAGTTCACTCAGACATACACCTCAACAATAGTACATGTGGCTAGGTTCCCAAATATGAACTAGAATCCCTTGCCAACCCATCATCTCCAATGTTGTGTGAAAAACATGCCGATCAAAGAGTACCATAGGAATGGTACTCTCCCCATTATTGATCCTACTATACATGCTCTCTAATTGGTGAAATCTTTCGAGATGACTCTTTTTTCATAGCTGACATTCCACTATAAGGGAGATCTATTGGATATCTCATATCTTTCTAGGAACCTATTCCTAGAACACGAAAATTAGTAACTCTATTATTTTATGAAAGTATACGAAGTCGACATTGATGAATTCATCCTAACTGCATAAGAACCCCAATCGAGGGATCATTCTAAAAGACATCACCACCAACGACATACAACCCAACATTTCTATACGGAATATGATATCTGGCAAAGGGAACCTGCTAATGTCTGATTGAAATAGGCCCCATATGCTGCCTATCGACAGAGGCAGACATACTATCAAGATCATTTCATCATCATTATTCTTTAGGTGGGGATCTATAGCAAAAATGTGGAGGCATAAAATGGGAAGACATACAACTCTGCACCCTTTCCTGAAGACCACCATTGATATATGGTGGAAATCTACACATGAATGAATATTACTGCCCACTATTATGAATCCTTCTAAAAAAATTAGGTGGAACATCATGATCTTGTTCAAGTCTCCACCAATGATCACTGTTCTCACCACACAGATGTTGTGGAATTTACAGGCAAATGCAGGTCTCTACTGATGCACAAGAATACCGTCATCTAAAATGGATAGAAACCATCTATAAGAATGCTCAAATTCTAACTAATTCATACAAATCCATATATCTAAATATGGAAACGTACCATGGTTAGTCATACAATGCTTTAATGGATATGAATCCCACCGAGGGAAAAAATTGTAATCCAAATACAAGAAGAGTCAAATGACTGCGGATGCATACAAAGACAATGTGAAAAATACAATAGAGAAAGAGAAGATATAAATTCATTCTTATAAATATAATTTACACCAATCAAATATGGTGGAATATTGAGAATCATGTTATGGGAAGACATGTTCCTCTACCCTAACACAGGAGAACTACGAGTATCCGCTATAAACCTATGGAGATATAGATTACGAACCAACTCCTCATATGATTTTGGAATGATAATTAATACATATTCCAGCCAAAGACGTATACTAGTGAATCATGGACATAAAGGTGGATCATATGTCGATTCCATAATATATTATCCATATCTATCAAGACATTGTTGTTCCAGTGACAAAGGTGAGAAACTAGGCCCATGATTCGGTCTCTCCAAATGGAGTGGCTCATCCACAAAATAGGATGGTAACTCCTGAGCAATTTTATATCCCTTCTCTAGTCCATGAGGGATAATGGATATATTCCTTGATTCAAGGACAACCAGATCAGGAACAAATACCCATTCCTACTAGGGGACATCGGTCAAAGGTGTCAGCCACTCTAGGAAAGTCATATATCCTTAACAGAACTCACGATTCCCATCGGCTTATCTTGGAAACATCACAGGAACCATCCAAATCATGTCCCATATAAGAAGGCCATTACCAATAGCAGGCAGCCCCAGTTTTCCCCAATAACCTATAAATTAAACACTCTTAAAGTAACTGAGAAATGAAGTGAATATTCTTGATTCTTCTCTACTGAAAGCTGATGTTCATGACACCATAAAACGTCTATCAATAGTGTCATGAGATCATGTAGATTCATTAACAAATTATGGTAGTGACAATTGAATTTGTGAAGGCCCTCCACATAGTATTAACAACAAAAGCTCTGTTGGTAGTCCCCAGAAAACCTAAGGAGGATTAATCTATGGTCCAAAATGATCAATCACGAGATCCTATCTCCTGATGAGTGTCATGGAAAAACTCCCATTAACTTGAAGATCACACAACATGAAGGTACTCCTCTTACTGTGGTCTGTCCTGATGGTCCTCCATTGGGTTTTCATTAATGAAATCATTCTCCCTTTATTCAGACATCATGACCTCAAGGTTGTCCTTGTCACAATGAATGTCAGTACAAAGGCCCTCCACATATTGATATCAAGAAATGAGAAGGTCCTTACCTCATTGTAGTTCATCCTGAACATCATCTCTAAGGATAACACTATGTGAATTCTCCCTACATCCACAAATCAAGCTATAATGGTAGACCCTTCATTATAGTATTCATTGGGAAGGTCCTTTCCTCAAGAAGATAATAATTAAGAAGGTATGCCCCCTCCAACAGTCTACCCAAAAGGCCCTCCCTAGGGTATGCACCATAGGGACACTCCCCATTATTGAACAATAAGTTGTAATTGTATCCCTCAACATTGTATCACCAACTATAATGGCCCTCCCCATAGTCCGGATTCACACTCGTAAGAAGGTACACCCCTTACTCAGCAAAATGTGAGAAATACATCCTATGTTTAGTCACATAGAATGATGGATTCTGACATATTAGATACTTTTTCCACAATATGTTATTTCATTTCACAGTAGAAAGATGTTCTATGGAAACACTCATCATCATAACCACCCCATGCCGATCATAAATCAATGTGGATCTAAATAGACCCAATTCATGGAAAAAATCTTTAAGAATCGTTCAAATTGGACAAAAAAAAAGTATAAGATTCTCCTGAAGAAGAAAAAAAGGATATGTTTCTTATGAGAATAATATTATCTAGGGGTGACCTCCCAGTTATGATTTTCCCACAACCACTTCTTAGCTAAAAAACCGATGATATTTTTAAATGGAATGCCTACATTAAATTCATCCAAATATACGTATTACTCTCTTCCAACAAAAGAAAAAATTATTTCTCTATGATGGGTATGCATCCCATATAAATATATTTGGAGAGATTCTCCATAAAATTGACCTTGACGCCCTCTCATATACATGAAGACCACAATCAAAGTGACAAAAGAATTTTCGATAAATGGAATTCCTACATGTGCTACAGAAGTTGTTTTTCTTTATTTGTGATGCCCCATCTGACGTTCATATCTTGGGGTGAGGAGAACATGGAGATCTACACATCACCCCATGCGATGTCCAGTAGAACACATCAGAAATTAAACCCTATAATGAAATTTTCCCTAGACAGCAGCCAAATAAAGTATCTACATAGGGAAGGTTGAATTATCAACAATAAGCATCATTCAGTATGTCTCAAAAGTGTCAAGCCTGATGAAAGCTATCCTTTGAGAATCTCTTGATCTAGGAAACTGAGAACATCTAACAGTCCTCCCTTCTATGGTAATCCAATCAACAGGAAATGATCAGGTACTTTTAAGAAAATAATTCACATGAAGACCCATTTCAATGGCTGATCGACACCTGAATAGGAATGTGAGAGATAAGGAAGGAATAAATAGAAGCAACAACTGCCACAATTTGGGATCAACCCCATCCTACAAAGCATGGGAAATCATTAACTCATAATGAACCCGTAAGACCAGAAAATATGGTTGGGACACAGTAATGTTTCCTTACATTTTTTTACATCATTTTCATACAAACATAATTTCATTACATGACCAGGATCTAATGGTTTAGTGTCTTGGGAAAACAAGGACCATTCATAACATTTACAACATGCAAAAAAAAACATTTATTTAATTACATCACCTCTAGATTCTAATTGTCCCCTAACATAACTTCAGTACATGTAGTAACCAGAGGATATACATCAAATAGGGGTGAGATAAAATCCTTGAAAGAGTATGGATAATAACATGAACCAATATATCTTGGGGTGGGAAAAATCATAACAATATAATCATGAGAGGAATCATTAGATAAATTAATGAATTGTGGGAATTAATAAAAATGAAACATCATGTTCTAGTGGTCAACTACCACACATATTTGTGAAAAAATATAGCATCATGTTAACACATAATTAAAATTAACTCTTGATATTTTTTACATTAACGAATTCATTATAGTGGTGTATATTTTTGTGTGCACCGGTCTTAGCATATATTTTAAATTATCATTAGAAGAAACATTGAACATATGTCAAACATGAACATAAAATAACCCAAGGAAATGAATGTGTTTATTTTCATATAGAATAAATTCCTAAACATTGTGTTCTGAAATAAATAGGTAATAACATTTTGGATATAGAACCAAGAACCATGAGGTAACAACATACAATCTTTGAGGATTAAAAATGTTGTGTTTATTTGAAAGAATTATTCTTTTGGAAAACATTTGGTTTCTCATAACCTCAGTTATAAAATAGATATATCATAAAATAGGTAATATAATGATGAAAACTTGATTTTAATGGCATATCCATACTGAAAATGGGTTGAATAGAGAAAACACTAAGAAAGAGAGTTGGGTTAGATAATTTCTCCTTACCTTGTATCTCAATGATTTCTTCAGTTTAATGTCCTCTATAATCATAGTAGATTCATTAATTATAAATTAAATAACCTTTTATATAGGATTTTTATTCATTATAATCATATTATGTTCATTTATGGGCATTTGGATATGTTATGGAGAATAAATTCATTTTTCCGGAGAGTTCATTTTCATAGTTTTCATGAACGGTTCACTTGTATTCGTGAATGGGAGTTTGTGTAAAATGAGGCTTAAAACCTAAATTGTTATTATATATATTATTAGTGAAATTATAGTGGTATTATTGATCTTATAATTATTTTTTATACCATGAGGATGTATTATTAGCAAAATGATAATGATGATCTATTATGGTTATTTTTTTCGGTTCTTCGATCACAATAAAGATGTTTTATTTTATCATTTAGTGTAATGTAAATAAGTTAGTTCCAGAACATAAATATGATATTAACATAAATATAACAATATGTGTTTAAATTTCAATGGTTTTATTGATATCCTTGAAGGCGTTAAATGAAAATGAAAGTACATCACCTAGGATGTTGGTAAGTTGACCCATCACGAGAAATGATATCATCTTAAAAATAAAAGAGAGTGATGGAGGAGTGTAATGATGGATCATTAATTATAATTGTATAATTATAGAATATGTATGGTAATAGTGTTTATAATTATGTTTTTATGAGGATAAGTGATGTGAGGATAAAAAAAGGAGATGAAATTAAAAGAAAATAAAAGAGAAAGGAAGAACATTTTACCTCTTAAATCGCTCCTACTTGAGAATATCTGTTAGAAAGTGGTTTTTTTAAGAGTCCAAGATATCCTGGACGTGGACTAGGGACTAGGTAAGAGGTTTGGGTAGAATTTGGATGGGTCTTGATTCATGAGAGGTTTGAGTAAATGAGAGTGTGAGGGGTTGTATTTATAGTGGAGGGGAGGAGGGTTTTAATAATATTTAATTCACTAGTTTTTAATTTCCTTACAGACAAGAAATAGTTATGATTCCATGACTACATATAGTAACATGAGCATGTGACTTCTCACCAACAGTGCATACATAAGCAGAATGTCATCCACAACTCTATAATTCATGTATTTATCTTATTTTGTAAATTATCATATTTCACTATTCACAAAAATGATGTATTTCAGAAAAATCTCATAAATTAACTATAAATATTTTTAAACATGTAAAATTATAAAATGAAACTCATTTTTATTAAATAATATTATAAATATGATTAATTTTAAATTTAATTAAAATAAAAAATAATTTGATAAATACATAATTTAAAAATAAAAGTGATTTTAAAATGCATTGAAAAATTAGATGAGGTCTAATATAATTATATTAAAACCATAAGAAATAAAATTATTAATTTATGATCACATTTTATTAAAATGAATTATGCATTTAATTTTTATTTTAAACATAAAATTGTATTTAAGTATTTCGTACTTAATAAAAATACCAACACTTAATTAATAATTTTTAAATTATTTACTTACTTATTCTATGATATAATTACATAATATTTTTATTTATAAGATGCATAAATTTTATATATACATTCATTGATGATGAAATTATTCATTTGGTCGGTTTACTATTTACAAGGTCCGTATTACTATTCGTAGGTGAAATTTACTCTTTCATCCCTATAGGTTTCTTAACATCTAGAAGCACATCTTATATTATTAGTTCATCATTTTGATAGATTGTTTCATGATATATTTTTTATTTTAGGTTCTTTATCCAATAATAAATTATCATTAGGATGAATAAATATCATTGATAACAGTTTGGGTTGTTACATCTGGTCCATGGCACAACGTCACAAGAATGGGAGCAACCCCAACCTGTAGGGATTGAGACATTTTTACCTCAGATACCCACCTACTGAAAATAAGTCTTTTCCCTCCTATGGAAGATGCCATGTATAGATGTCACCTCTTCCATCCAGTCTTGTGACTCATGTCCCATGGGATGGAAGCATACATAAAGGTCATACTGAGTCTCCCATCGAGACACTCTTTACCAATAAACTCAAAATGGATCATGAAATAGAAGGAAAAGATCCAATAGAGAAAACAAAAATCTCTCCTACCATTTGACACCTAGCACTCCATCACCAATACAATATGAATTAGTGAATTTCCAGGAAATAAATCCTACATAACCCATTGAAAACAATACAAATCTTGAATAACAAGGAATAGATTGTTCCCTCCAAGAGGCGACCCACTCTAAACTCAATGGTGTGCATACCTGGAGCCAAAGAGCTACCATAAATCTTGGTACACTGTAATCCAATCTTCCATTTACTCCCTAAAAAATATACAACAAGGAAAACAATGAAACAAAGGTCATACATGACCCACCACCTCCTCCCCCTGAAAATGATTTTGTCACACTTGAGGAGTGATTCTTCTGATAGGTGGAAGAAATTAATGTGGTTAGGTGAATCAATGTTGAGCTATGTTCAAGAGGATATTTCACTACGTATTTCCCTCAAGTAAAGTGTCATGATATACTTCCAACAGAGGTGACTCTACCATGACGGTTAATCCCTATAAATGAGACCAAACCTGAATGATCATCTAGTACATCCCCGGGACCATTAATTTTTTTGAATCCATACCGAGAAGGATACAATGATTTCTATATACTATGAAAATTGTCAAAACCCACACTGGTGAATCCAAAGAGGATACCCCCTGCCAGGTATCCTTTAAATGGAACAGTAGAGCCGACACATCCAATGATTCTCCCTCTTGTACCTTCCCATAATCAAGTTCTATAGGTTATGTATGAAGGGATAGTAAATACCATAGAGTCACTGAATTCGTGACTAGAATCCCTGGAAGAGTTCTGCGCTCCGATACCGCCTGGATGGAAACTTTATCGTTACTGAGTGAGAAATTTTCCACCACCACCGTGCTTTAGGAAGCCCATATTCCTAGTGTTTTATGGTTCATGGGGACCCATAAATAGTATTTTATGCACTATGACTCTTAATATGATCCCATTATGGGAATCATAGGGAAACAAGAATATGTGAAGCTCATATACATCGTGAAATCTCTATATGGTTCGACCTTCGTGTGGTACACCAGTTGGCCAAAAAACTCAATTACAGGGTTGGAGGATATCTAGCTATAGTTCCTCTTCTAGTTCAGTTCAACATTGCCAACGAAAATGGTCAGTGACCTTATTTACTTCAAATCGTTACATAATGAGAGGGTTTTAGACTTAATTTCTAAATGCAAAGGTCGGACTGCAACCTTGAACTAGAACATCCACCATAATGAGGTACATTCTAGCTACATCAACAAATTCTGGGATGAGTTTCGAACACCATTCATTTTGATGAACTAAACCATTGGGTTTTAGGATATCTCCACCATTTCCCAATGGATAGAATATTCCTTACAATGAACTAATAACAATTCATAGTCAACACCACCATCCCCAATAAAATGTATGGGAACAGATGATGTAACTTTATTCATGATTATGCCACCCCAGCACCAGCCCCAACTGCAATGCCTCCACCGAATTATGCAGGTCCCCCTGGATACCAATACCCAACCACATATTCTCAATACAAGATAATGGGAACCATGATGAATCAATTTTATGAATGGAAAAATAAATACTATTCATTCTGAGATGACCAAATTCATGGCTACATCGTAGCTACAATGAATTACAATATGGTTTTATATGAGAGCCAAAGAGAGTTGATGAAGTAGATCTTGATGACCAGCCAAATTATTTTCCCTACCATATGATACTTGGACACACCATATAAAAGAATTAATTATTTAAGGAACTCATGAAAAAGATAGTTGACTTTATATAGGTCATTCTAGGACCACCACCGATAGAAGTTGAATATGTTTCTACCATAGACCTGAATGATTGTGTGTAGTGGAAAATAGTCACCAACAAAAAGGATCAGAAATTCAATAGTCAAATGATGCCAAAAATAGTCAACAATTATCATGTCATGATCCATGAAGAATTGATGTAACCAATAATTCCACCAACATCTCATGATTTAGAAAATCCATCTTCTTTGGCACAACAATCCTCTATGGTGTATATGTACAAAAATAGTGTAACGCCCCGACCCCAGCTACCCAGAGTCGGTGCATTACTTCGTAAGATTGGCATGATCACAAAAGATCAAGTCTCGAAAGGCCAATTAGTTTAGTATCCTTGGAAACACTAGATACATTCATAAATGTTACATTACATCATAAAGTGAAAAACTAATAAAAAAGTCTTCATAGTCCACACTCATATCCTCTTCTGACTATCCCTGCAGGTCATTCATAAAATACTTCTTCACATCCTGGATAATATTAAAACAATGAAAGGGGTGAGCTCAGATGCTCAGTAAGGATAACAATATAGTGGAAGCTTTCATAAATAAACATTAACAATTAAGGCAATGTATAACTAATAAAAGCCTTTTAAACTAGAACTTCAACATAATATGGAAAAAGTAAAATGAGATAATGCCATTCGCTTCTTCACATGGATATTCTACTGGTCGAATAATCACATGCAATATCAATAACCACTTTCATAATGAGGGAATGTATAATGCTGGACATTCTGAAACATTTTGTCAAGGCCTCGGCCAAGACGTCTAAAATGATTAAGGCCTCGGACAAAACCATAAACCAAATTGGGAAAGGGCCTCGGCCAATTCCACGTCTAGTTGTCTCATGAGACCTACCGAAGCATCGAGGAGCTATAGCGGGCTCCACCCGTCACTTATTAAGTCCAATACATTCCTCATATGAACAGGTTTAAACATAACATAATCATATCACATAAAACATGCATAAAGGAAACATAACATTTCCACATTTCAATCACAAGATATCAATACAACACATTGATATAATAAAAATTCTTTCAAAACCATTTTCAATACCAAAATAAAATAAAAGTATAACATGGTATTTATTTTTCATTAAAAAAAGGGTATGGCTTGTAGAGGAAGCCGAATCTCAAATAGTGGTCACGGCGGCGGAGAAGTCGTTGTCGCCACATACGTACGACAAAAACATTCCCTTTTGTCGTTTAGTAAACGCTTCGTATAAAAAAGATTCCTTTTGAATAAACGTAAAAGTCAAAGGGGTTTATACACCGTATAAAAGAAAGTTGTGTATAAAACCAAATATGCCTCAATGAAAGGGGATTGAGATGAAGTCCTTAAAAATATCATTTTTTTAGATAAAGTACATATATAATGTGTATTCACTATAAGTACACATAAATAATGTACAGATACAAGATAGGACATAAAAATATCATGACATAATTTGAAAGTAGGAGATTAACCCAAAGAATTGAAGTTGGGTTAAGAAATTCCCTTACCTCGTGTCTGACTTGACTCAACCGTTCTTTAACCTCATGAATAATAAACTAGAGTTAATATATACCTTATTAAGAACCATTTTTCAATTTCATTATCCTTATTATATCACTTATTACATGGTATGAACATTATGTAATTATTTAAGTTAATAACGGTCGTTTTGTCGATCTTTGGTACTTGAGTCAACAATAAACTTCTTATAATTACAAGTTGTTTATGTGGTAGAATATCCATTATCTCCAGAATTATATTCATGATTTAGATGTCATATATATCTTATATATCCAGTATATACATTCATTTATAATATTACGTAACATTTAGAGGTAAGAAATGAAATGCACCTTTAATGGAGACGGTAAGCCGTACGTACGCATGAACGCTAATTTCATTTCAATTTCATATTTAATGGAAAGAAATCATAATTATATAAATGTATAATATAATTCCAGTATAATATAGTGTATAATATCATTTACTCCATCCTTTATACATCCCACATATGGCATTAACGATTCAAATCACTTTGAGGGGGCGGTAGTCCGCACTTCCTAAAATGAAATTATCGCGTTTTACCCATAATGGAAATCATAAAGTATGCCATAAATGAGAAATACAGAAGCATAAGTAAAACATAAACATATTATATATCATATATAAAAATAGTGACATCTTAATGGCCACCTTTGAAGGTGTTATATGAGTGTTGAACAATCATCGTTTCGTGAGGCAGAAATTCGCCATCCACAGAAACCGTATATTCTTTAACCATTAGACGAAGGTGTGTGTAAGTGTAAACCAAATCCTTATCATAACAACATCCTAGTAGATTTTAGATACTGGTGTTGTTACAAATTAAAGGAATGAAAAGAGTTTAGGGGGTTGGAGAAGAAAAATAATACAAAACAACATTAGAGAAGACATTACCTCAAAATCGGGTAACTCTTTTTGATTTGAGCCAAAGGCATCCTTGGGATACGTTATGCCCAAAGTGAGTCTTCTAGGAGTAAGAGGGGGAAGTTGGGAGAGTATTTGGGCAGAGTTTGCCCGATCCAAATGGCTTGAAGGTGTGAATAAGGTGGGAGAGGTGGGGGCCTCTTAAAAGTGTAGAGGAGGGGCTCTTTTGGAAAGATTGAAATGTTACATTATTACACAATGCCTTTCGGATTCTAAAGGTCCCAAACTTATATAATTCGAGGATAAGGTGATAAGGGTTCGAAATCTCCTCATCCAATTGGCTTTGGACAAGTGTAAGCCTTGGATTTTTCATTATCTTCCCATTTTATTTAAATCGTTAAATAATGAGGTCATCGCTGCATCATCATGATGTCATAAATAATTTAATTTATTTAATGTCTAAAAATTATAAAAAAATACTATGATGTAGGAAATATTTTTAGATTTCTAATTAATATTTATAATCAAAATTTGGACTTCTTTAACCCCACTTAAAAACTGTTTTAGTAAAACAACTCATGTTTGTGTCAATTTAATTTTAACATTAAATAAATATATATTAATGTCATTTTCCAACTAAAGTGGATCCATGGGGTCCCCAAGTTGACCCATGGGTTGTCTTGGTCGGACATTACTCATCCAATAGGAGTAGGACAAGTTTCATGCTCATATCATGTTATTAAAACATTATTTGTACCTTAAACTACACTAATTACCTCTAATCGCGATTAAGAACTTAAAATTTACTATTCACCAAAAAATTATTTTAATCTCATTGAACCACATTTTACTTCATAATGACAACCATGTATGTCGGATTTTTGAAAATCAAATCACAGAAGTGGTAATATTTCATTTAAACGAAAAATCAGTTATTTAACTACCACCTAGTGGTTTCACTATTCATCAAAAATTGAAGTTTTTCAGAACAATGCCAAAATTTCACCCTAAGCTATAATTGATATTCCGAATTCAAAAATGATGTATATTTTATAAAATTCCAAACATATAAGTTTCATTAATTAATTTTATAATTAATTCCCGCTGTCACAACGAATAGCGTGTTTTTAAGAAACAATTTATATCAAAAGATTGGCAATTGTTTATGTCCAATTTCAATGTTAAATTAATTATAATGACCACCATTGGATAAAATGGTAAATATATATTCTAATTATACTTTTAAACCACCAAATAGTATAATTTATCACTATATATTATTTTGATTAAAAAAGTTGTTTTTAAGTATTTTTCACTATTCATAAAAAATTAGAAGTTCTTAGAAAAATACCAAAAATTCAACATAGGCTAATTTCGATATTACGAATACAAAAATGAAGTCCACTTTGAAATATAAAATTTCTATAATTTTAAAAAGTGGTTATTACTATTCATAACGGCTACTTTGATTAGTCGCAGTGTTTTAGAACTCGAACTTGCGTACAATGCAAGCTATTGCATTATTGAAAGAGAGGCGTATTGTGGAAGCTCGGGGTGTTACATTCTCCCCTCCTTCAATAAATTGCGTCCTCGCAATTTGAAATTTTTTTCTTTGAAAATAAAAGGTTGAAAAGAGAAAATACCTTTGAGGAAAACCCACATCGGAAATAAGGTTAATAAATATATAACATTAAAAGAAAGCAAGATAAGTACAAAGGTCACCCGATATAGCCCATTCTAGGATTCTATGAAAATATAGATATGGAGGAGAAACAAACCATCAAGGTCTGATGGAGAGTTATAGAAAACAGGATTAGGAGAAAGTTTAACTACAAGAAAATCACAAACTTGTGATTGGTTAAACGGTCATTGAATCCCCAGTTGGAAACGTTAACCGACAACATTTTTATTTTAAGTTACCTTTTATAATGTTGAGGAATTTATTTAGGAGATTTACTATGAACGTAAGGGAATATACATACTTGTTATGTATACTTTCATTCGTTAATAAATTTTTACCACAAACCCATCTTTTACTCCAAATGGTAACAGAACTCAAAAATATTCTTTTTATCCTAATTGTATAAGGTTCCAAATATTAATACATACCATTTAGATTAGTAAAACTATTTTGTAATAACCAGGGACTTCCTGTAGGATAGTGGTAGGAAATAAAGGCTTGTCGCACTATGGTTGTGGGTTCGATTCCTGCAGCTTTGTCCGACGCGACGGGTTATTCCCCACCCCGCAGGTTGTCCTTTTCCTAAAACTATAGTATTATAATATTCCAAAAATAATCTTCAGAAATGCTTTAACCTTAAACAATACTATCCATGGTTCAACTTAATCCATTCCAACCTTAATAGTTATCCAAAATACCTCCGTCCAGACTTTCTCTAAAAGGTCTCTAAATTCCAAAATCAATTGTAACATCAGATTCCCCAAACAAATAAAAGTTTCTCTTATTGTCACATACTAAAAATATGATTACCTTAATCATATTAAATCCTTAATGAAAACAACATGTACTGCAGTACAATCCTTATATATATCACATTATTCTTATAACCATAATCTAGTTCTTGAGTCCAAAAACACAAATTCAATAATTATTCCGCTTCAACTGTAGTCACAGCATAAGATTGGCCTTGATCCCTTGGACTTTTCTGAGGTAAGTTTCCTTGACGCTTAGGACATTCATTTGCATAATGACCCATTTCTCTACAATGGTAGCATTCAACATTGATAGCCTCTTTCGTTCCCTTGCAATCACGCGCCTGGTGACCTTTTTCTCCACATTTATAACAAACTACCATTCCTTTTAGGAAAGCACCGGGGTGATTCTTCCCACAACTATCGCATAATGGAAAATCCTTCTTTCCCTTTTTCCCTTTATCCGTTTCTTGTTCCACCATTCTCTTCTTCTCTTGCTTTACTTTGTTGTCATAAGACTTAGAGATTTCGTTTTCTGTCTTGATAGCACATGAGACAATATCTTCGTATGATGAGAAGGTTTGTGATACTAAACTCGACAGAGAAATGGTTTTAACCCATCAAAGAAACGATCAATCTTACTTCTTGGGTTACGTATATAATCGGAAGCATGCCTCGCTAACCTTGTAAAGTTAGCCTCATACTTTGCGACATTCTCATCCTCCTTCTGCCTCAGACTCAGAAATTGCCTTTCCATATCTGCTCGATGGTCACGAGGAAAGTATTTTTCTAAGAAAAGCTATTTGAACTCCATCCATTCCATATTCGATACGTCATCATCTTCCTTTGGGTTTTGAATCAGCGACCACCACTGATCGGCATCTCCAGTGAGGCGGTAAACTTCTATGACAACCTTCTCCCTTTCACTACTCCCTAAGGCATGGAATATTTTCTCTAAGGAATTTATCCATTGCTCAGCTACTATATGATTTGTACTCCCATTGATGGTTGGTGGTTGTTGGCTCATGAAGCGGTCTAACATTGATCCTCCACACTGTGGATCAGGGTGTTCCATACGGGTAAGGTTATCATTCATAACCAGAGTAAGTTGTCCCAGTATGGTGATTAGCTGATCGGCACCAGTTGCATCACCAGACCCACTATAATTATCTTGAGCAGGAGGGAAATCCTTACATGGAGTGCGTGCATTGATACAGTTTCCATTCCTTCCACTAGGCGCCATTTCTAAACAATGGCATAAACTAGATGAGTTTATGAATCAAAATACATAATCCCATACTTATAAAACACTTAACATAAATTGAACTATTTATGGATATAATCTATAATCATAAAAATGTTTTCTTTGAGGAAGTATATACTCATAAACCCTTCATAATGATTTGTAAAGAAAATGAGAGTTATCCTAAGCATATCCCCCAGGAGTGTCATAACCAAGAGTGCAGCAAGGCCCATTGTCGTGCACCAGTTCCCGTTCGAGTCTAGCTCAAAGCGGTGTTTTCGGGTTTTACCCCTAGGTACATCTGTTCTAGAGCCGCCTCTACCTGCTCGTATCCAGACAGGGTTGTATTGCTCGGAAAACTCACAAAATATCTACAATACCACAATTCTAGGAAGTTCTTCTATACTAATCCTCAAAGTTCATCTTAGTTCTACGTGCTCTAATCAGAGTTTATCTAAATCTAGCTTCCAAGGTTAGTACTAAACTGCCTCTGATACAAACTGTAACGCCCTGACCCCAGCTACCCAGAGTCGGTGCATTACTTCGTAACATTGGCATGATCACAAAAGATCATGTCTCGAAAGACCGATTAGTTTAGTAGCCTTGGAAACACTAGATACATTCATAAATGTTACATTACATCATAAAGTGAAAAACTAATAAAAAAGTCTTCATAGTCCACACTCATATCCTCTTCTGACTATCCCTGCAGGTCATTCATAAAATACTTCTTCACATCCTGGATAATATTAAAACAATGAAAGGGGTGAGCTCAGATGCTCAGTAAGGATAACAATATAGTGGAAGCTTTCATAAATAAACATTAACAATTAAGGCAATGTATAACTAAAACAAAAGCCTATTAAACTTGAACATCAACATAATATGGAAAAAGTAAAATGAGATAATGCCATTCACTTCTTCACATGGATATTCTACTGGTCGAATAATCACATGCAATATCAATAACCACTTTCATAATGAGGTAATGTATAATGCCGGACATTCTGAAACATTTTGTCAAGGCCTCGGCCAAGACGTCTAAAATGATTAAGGCCTCGACCAAAACCATAAATCAAATTGGGAAAGGGCCTTGGCCAATTCCACATCTAGTAGTCTCATGAGACCTACCGATGCATCGAGGAGCTATAGCGGGCTCCACCCGTCACTTATTAAGTCCAATACATTCCTCATATGAACAGGTTTAAACATAACATAATCGTATCACATAAAACATGCATAAAGGAAACATAACATTTCCACATTTCAATCACAAGATATCAATACAACACATTGATATAATAAAAATGCCTTCAAAACCATTTTCAATACCAAAATAAAAGAAAAGTATAACATGGTATTTATTTTTCATTAAAAAAGGGTATGGCTTGTAGAGGAAGCCGAATCTCAAATAGTGGTCACGGCGGCGGAGAAGTCGTTGTCACCGCATACGTACGACAAAAACATTCCCTTTTGTCGTTTAGTAAACGCTTCGAATAAAAAATATTCCTTTTGAATAAACGTAAAAGTCAAAGGGGTTTATACACCGTATAAAAGAAAGTTGTGTATAAAACCAAATATGCCTCAATGAAAGGGGATTGAGACGAAGTCCTTAAAAATATCATTTTTTTTAAATAAAGTACATCTATAATGTGTATTCACTATAAGTAAACATAAATAATTTACAAATACAAGATAGGACATAAAAATATCATGACATAATTTGAAAGTAGGAGATTAACCCAAAGAATGGAAGTTGGGTTAAAATTCCCTTACCTCGTGTCTGACTTGACTCAACCGTTCTTTAAACTCATGAATAATAAACTAGAGTTAATATATACCTTATTAAGAACCATTTTCAATTTAATTATCCTTATTATATCACTTATTACAATGATAGGAACATTATGTAATTATTTAAGTTAATAACGGTCGTTTTGTCGATCTTTGGTACTTGAGTCAAGAATAAACTTCTTATAATTACAAGTTGTTTATGTGGTAGAATATCCATTATCTCCAGAATTATATTCATGATTTAGATGTCATATATATCTTATATATCCAGTATATACATTCATTTATAATATTACATAACATTTAGAGGTAAGAAATGAAATGCACCGTTCATGGAGACGGTAAACCGTACGTACGCATGAACACTACTTTCATTTCAATTTCATATTTAATGGAACGAAATAATAATGATATAAATGTATAATATAATTCCAGTATAATACAGTGTATAATATCATTTACTCCATCCTTTATACATCCCACATATGGCATTAACGATTCAAATCACTTTGAGGGGGCGGTAGTCTGCACTTCCTAAAATGAAATTATCGCGTTTTACCCATAATGGAAATCATAAAGTATGCCATAAATGAGAAATACAGAAGCATAAGTAAAACATAAACATATTATATATCATATATAAAAATAGTGACATCTTAATGGCCGCCTTTGAAGGTGTTATATGAGTGTTGAACAATCATCGTTTCGTGAGGCAGAAATTCGCCATCCACAGAAACCGTATATTCTTTAACCATTAGACGAAGGTGTGTGGAAGTGTAAACCAAATCCTTATCATAACAACATCCTAGTATATTGTAGATACTGGTGTTGTTACAAAATAAAGGAATGAAAATAGTTTAGGGGGTTGGAGAAGAAAAATAAAACAAAACAACATTAGAGTAGACATTACCTCAAAATCGGGTAACTCTTTTTGATTTGAGCCAAAGGCTTCCTTGGGAAGAGTTATGCCCAAAGTGAGGCTTCTAGGAGTAAGAGGGGGAAGTTGGGAGAGTATTTGGGCAGAGTTTGGCCGAGCCAAATGGCTTGATGGTATGAATAAGGTGGGAGAGGTGGGGGCATTTTTTAAGTGGAGAGGAGGGGCTCTTTTGGAAAGATTGAAATGTTACATTATTACACAATGCATTTCGGATTCTAAAGGTCCCACACTTATATAATTCGAGTCTAAGGTGATAAGGGTTCTAAATCTACTCATACAATTGGCTTTGGACAAGTGTATGCCTTGGATTTTGCATTATCTTCCCATTTTATTTAAATCGTTAAATAATGAGGTCATCGCTGCATCATCATCCTTTCATAAATAATTTAATTTATTTAATGTCTAAAAATTATAAAAAACTACTATGATGTAGGAAATCTTTTTAGCTTTCTAATGAATATTTATAATAAAAATTTGGACTTGTGTAACCCCACTTAAAAACTGTTTTAGTAAAACAACTCATGTTTGTGTCAATTTAATTTTAACATTAAATAAATATATATTAATGTCATTTTCCAACTAAAGTGGATCCATGGGGTCCCCAAGTTGACCCATGGGTTGTCTTGGTCGGCCATTACTCATCCAATAGGAGTAGGACAAGTTTCATGCTCATCTCATGTTATTAAAACATTATTTGTACCTTAAACTACACTAATTACCTCTAATCGTGATTAAGAACTTAAAAGTTACTATTCACCAAAAAATTATTTTAATCTCATTGAACCACATTTTACTTCATAATTACAACCATGTATGTCGGATATTTGAAAATCAAATCACAGAAGTGGTAATATTTCATTTAAACGAAAAATCAGTTATTTAACTACCACTTAGTGGTTTCACTATTCATCAAAAATTGAAGTTTTTCAGAACAATGCCAAAATTTCACCCTAAGCTATAATTGATATTCCGAATTCAAAAATGATGTCTATTTTATAAAATTCCAAACATATAAGTTTCATTAATTAATTTTATAATTAATTCCCGCTGTCACAACAAATAGCGTGTTTTTAAGAAACAATTTATATCAAAAGATTGGCAATTGTTTATGTCCAATTTCAATGTTAAATTAATTATAATGACCACCATTGGATAAAATGGTAAAAATATATTCTAATTATACTTTAAAACCACAAAATAGTATAATTTATCACTATAGATTATTTTGATTAAAAATGTTGTTTTTAAGTAATTTTCACTATTCATAAAAAATTAGAAGTTCTTAGAAAAATACCAAAAATTCAACATAGGCTAATTTCGATATTAAGAATACAAAAATGATGTCCATTTTGAAATATAAAATTTCTATAATTTTAAAAAGTGGTTATTACTATTCATAACGGCTACTTTGATTAGTCGCGGTGTTTTAGAACTCGAACTTGCGTACAATGAAAGCTATTGCATTATTGAAAGTGAGGCGTATCGTGGAAGCTCGGGGTGTTACAAATAGTCTGATAAAAAAGGTAGAAAGAAGGTGTAAGATGGTAAACCTGCACCTTGGACAATGTTGGAAATGACACTTTCAGATTTATTACCATTAGATCTGAAATCATGGGCACATCCACACCAAACATCACCTTTTGAATAAATAATCTAGGTTGAATCATCAAATGATGAAGAACTGTTCTTCAGCTCCATTAATATCATCCACTTAATGGACACCTTATCTAATGAAGAATATGGTTACAAACCCAAATTTATAGCATCCAGCTAAGGTGCGAGATGAAGAGACCACATTTTCTAATGGTTCAAAGGGAGACATGGTCTTGGCATCAGTCAAATTACCAAACACACCCCAGCTCTAATAGTTAATGTTTCAAAAACACATGGAAGATCCCTCCCATGGAAACAATATGAGAATGAGTATTTCTCTTCACACATAGGAAAATATTCTGGACTAATTATCTTCGAGTATTAATCAGAGGAGCCATAAATGTCTAATCATCCAAGGCTTTTAGGCAGCCCTACCTAGAAAAACTTAGAAAGCCCAAAAGCAGCATATAATGCTATCCTCTAGGTCAGTCTATCTGCACCCATTGTTCAAGCCCGTAATGCATCTGTGAAAGAGCATCCTCATGCTAGGAAGTTCCAGACATTAGATTAGAAATATGTTATTTTTTATGTATCTTACCTTATTACGTGAAATGTTAACATGAATAGATTCACGGACACTATAATTATATCCAGGTAATCATTCATCAAATATTTACTAAGTCCCTAATAGTTATTAAGATTAAGTAGACACTAGCGATGTCTATCATACAGAGACCAGCCCTACAGAATTCTAGAGTATTGTTTCCTTAATGGATCAAGATGAGGACACAATCATTCAATGGAAAAATAAAACCCTATATGTGTCTCGAATGATAAATGACATCAATATCTTGAATGTATTCATCTAGAATGGATCCAGATTTAATCTCATACCAATGTGAACACTTTGTCGAATGGCCTTTAATGAGGATAGTCAGACACCCTGTGCCACATTTATTCTAGGCTATAAAAAAAGTGATAAAAATATGAAGAACCAAATCTATCAAAAAACTCAGTTTGGAGACCCCTCAAAAGACCCTGAGTATTTGGTGGTTAAGAAAAATACAACCTTCAATGTCATTCTAGGAAGGCCTTGGCTACCCCAACATGAAAAAATTCCCTCATCATACTATCAGTGTGTCAAATATTTTACTAAGGGGTAGAGTGGAATAATACATGATGATAAATCCCCATATATATTAGGCGAGTCACACTACATTGTTGTAGTATTATAAGAGAGATAATGGAAGTGATCTTCAACTGATGGTATTGAATCGGTCACCGAACCAAATGGTTTGGAAATGATCCCCACAAACCCCCCATAGAGCTTACTGAAGAGTACATACTTCCCATCAATCCTGTCGAGTGAATGAACACAAGTTCAAAAACATATTCCATAGACATTGTGCTATTAATCATTTCCATTGATGTTGATAATGTAAAAAAGTCAACTGACAACCAAGACGACGGTGAATACCAAGATAAAAATGCCCTCAATTCATCTTAAGGGATCCAGAAAATCCATTCCCCATTCCCTGAGGTAGTAAATTATGTATCATCACCTAATGAAGATGTAAATACTCCTCCAACCCTTCTTCCACCCACTCTAGATGATTAAATTCTACAATTCCTTACAAAGGATATCTTTTTATCCTCCGAACATCAAATGTTTTACTCTTCTCTTCACTCTAAAGAGTTCAACTAAAAAATTGATTCCCAATCAGATGAAGAATGAGATCAGGGGGAAGATATGGATGGGGATGATGAATAATACCATAGAGGCACCCCTTCAGATTTTAAAGAAGGTGTCTATATCATAAATGAAATACTCAAGGAAATAATCATGAGGACTCAAGAAGAGCTCAGACCAACTATGATTAGTGTGTCCAGGTATTACGAATAAAAGGAGGTATATACCTCATTCGTGAAGTTGAATCGTGATTTTCTACATGGGATAATAAAAAAATGATATGTATTGATTCTGAGGTGGGCACTCATAACTTGGGCCCGCCAGAAGCCCACCATGGTTACATGAAATCTTCTAAAAGGACACACATGACACATACTGCCAAAATGGAGGCTGATGTTCATAAACTCATTAGATCCAACATTATTCAGGATGTCCAATGTCTTATTTTTTCTGTGCATTTTTTTTCCTTTCATGAATAAAAAAAGGAATGTATGGATATTCAGGATATAACCAAATCTGAATAGACTATGAAGATGAGGAATCTACTACCATCAAAACACCTAAGGAGTATTGTATTACAAGGTGATGACATTCGATATAAAAAAATATAGCACCACATAACAATGTGCCATGTATTGCATTTTCAAACCACTCATTGGAAGATTTTATATGTTCTATGTTGTTGACATTGTGGTTAAATCACAATAGTTCTCGGACCATCTCATGATCTTGAGACTATCTATAATAAACAACAACAACATAGTCTCAAGATGAACCCCTTGTAATTTTCATTCAGCATGACCTCATGGAAATTATTTGATTTCATTGTATGACATCATGAAATAAAGTTCAATCCCAAGAAAGAATAATCCGTTCATGGCATGCACCCACCTCTCCATCTCATTGATTTGAGAGGTATCTCGATATATCGGCAAATACTCAGCACTTCATAGACAACTATGTAGGTAAATGTTTTACTTTCACCAGGTTGATGAGAAAGGGGTTAGCATATTAGTGGACTTATTATTATTAGGAAGAATTTGAAAATATCAAAAAAAATCTTTTAATCCAACATGTTCTAATGTTTTCATTCAATGGAATACCACTAAATTTATTTGTGACCACCTTGGAGCGATCACTAGATTCCTTCTCCATGAAAATGAAGGACGTTGATAGAGATAATAGTCTCTATATTCATTGCTAGATCATGATTGATACTGAGACTCACTACATTAATATTGATAAGAGATGATTGGACCTAATCTATGTGGTCTAGATATTGAGGAACTATCTGCAACACCACAAGGTCCACCTAGTGTCTCATTGAAATCCACTCGAGTATATCATCGGTCATCTGAGGTTAATTGGACCCTTGTCATGGTGGGATTTCATCCAGTGGCACATTGAATTATAGTTCGTGCCTCAGAAATCCATCAATGGCTAGGAACTAGCAGATTTCATGGCAGGGAACTATTCAGCAGAAGTTACTCCACTAGATACTAAACTTCAAGAAGAAGCATTTTTCAATGTGTAAGAGGGTTTCCAGATATGGGAAATGTTTTTTGATGTTGCATCCAGAAGACAGACAAAAAATAGGATGGGAGACTGCATGTTTGATATAGTGGGAATGAAATTTATACTCATATCCCCTAAAAATACTGTCTATCCTTACTTCTTCTTACTATAAGAAGGGATCACAAATAATGAAGCTGAATTCCTGGCCCATATTGTAGGCCTAGAGCTGGCCCTTGAGAACAAACTATGTAAATAAAGGTGACAGGAGACTCCTAACTGGTCATCAAGAAAGTTAATGATGACTAAGACATCAAGAAAGAAGAATTAATCCATTTAATTAAAAATTTATGGGAATTTATTTAATAATTCTTATTAAAACTAACATTTACCTATGTCCTTCAATCCCAGAATTCACAAGAATATGTGTTGGGAAATGTAGCACCATCCTTTGTTAACCTAGACAGTGATTAAACATTCATAAGCATTTCCCATCATCAGATGGTCTTACTATTCATTGAGGCCAAAATGGAAGATATCAACATGATTATCTCCAACCCTCATCCTTATGGTCATACCACACTCTAAATTACTCCCATTGGAAATTACCTATGAATGGGAGAACTCCAACAATATAGGGATGGTAGATAATATATCAGCAGGAAAGTGGTCAAATTTTTCAATATGATGGAACAATCCAACAAATGTTTCTCTATAAGAGAGTCCTTGATCAAGTCCTTATTAGGAGAATTGATGGAGAAGAGACTACTACTGTCATAAAGGAAGTTCATGTCAGAACATGTGGGAAAAAACAATTAGTATCTATGAATTGCCATCAAATTCAAAGGTGTTGATACTATTGTCCACCATGATACAAGAATTGCACCACATGCACTTTCAAGTGTCATTCGTGTCATGTTCATGCCAACTTCATCCACAAAACCGAAGAGTTACTTCATAGATCCAAGTACTTCTTGAAATTTTATATATGAGGAATGGACATCATGGGAACATATCCTCCATCCACAACCAAAAAATCCTTGTTTATTCTCATTGAAAATGAATTCTTTTCTTAATGGGAAGAATTTTTTATAATTAAAGAGGTGTAGGAAATAATCTTTGTATGATTTGTGAATGCCAACATCATTACCTCATTTGGTGTCCCTCATGAAATAATGATAGGAAATGGCACAAATTTCAAATCTTTTATGTTGTAAAAGATATATCATGAGTATGGAATCACAACAACCATTAATCCCACTAACATTTAGTATAAAATATATAACTAGAGAATTTCAAAAAGACCTTATAAAACATTATATTGAGAATGGTATACAATGACAAAAAATATTTTCCAGACAAGCTCCTCTAGACATTGTGGGACTAGTAGACCATGACCCGCACTACCACCCAAGCTATCACATTCACATTATTATAAGGGATAGAGGTAGTTCTACCCATTGATGATCCGTTTCCATTAATCTGTGCCACTTTCTGTGGTCAACTATTCAAAGATGAGTTGCCCAAAAATTTGGATGATGAGTTGGAGAAATTGGATGAGAAAAGGTTGCATACATTTATCTATTTGGAAGTCTACTTGAATCAGATCACATGAGAATTCAAAAAATATGTTATCCGTCAATATTTCCTCAAAAGGGGAATGGTGTTGGCTCTATGAAACCTAATAATTCGTAGGATGAAACAACCAAAATTGGATCTAAAATGGGAAGGACCATATGTCATATACAAGGTGTATTCCAAAAGAGCATATACCTTAATCTAAATGTATGGATTCCTCATCATGGCTCCTACAAATGAATGATTATTGAATAAATATTTCATATATCCAAAAGTATTGGCATCCATGATGCACGATGATAAATGGATAAGAATCTACATCCTGATCGATTGATGTAAAACTGCTAGATAATGACATCCTTACCATAAGACATAAAACTGCATGGTCAAAGTGTCCTAGATACATGACATAAAATTGTATGGTATAATTTTGTTTGAATCAATAATTAACTTCACTTGAGTATGTTATGTGGCAGATGAAGATGGAATTCCCCTATTCCATTTAAAGAGTCAGATCCACATGGGAACCCTCTATCTAAAAACTATATGTGGATTTATTCCTGCCCTTTCAAGATACATATTACCTTCTGGATTCTACATCATATCCCAACCACCACATTCAGAAAAACGTTTTCCCTCCTTGTGCATGGGTCCAATTGGTATAGGGATTTCTAGAACTACATATGGCTTGATTCCTATCATCATAGGGTAAAAAGTGATTCTCGGATTCCATAGTATGGTACATCTTCCATAAAAAAAGAAAATGAACACCCTCCTTGTGAAGGGACTAGACCCATAAATGTAGGATATTTCTATAACTACATAGATATCTATACCAGTCATCATGAGATATCTAGTAGCACCTAGATTCTATATCCCTGTTATAGTACAATTTATAGAAAAATGCCTCCCCCTCCTTCAAAATAGAGTAAACATATATATGTACGTATTTCTAGAAATATATGGTGATTAAATACCATCACCATTAGATACATAGTGACCCTTGGATCCCACACCGAAGTGTGACAAATTGTTGAGAAAAATACCCCTTTCTCATGCACAAAACATACTAGTTAATAGATCATATTACAAGACTATGTATGGATTGATACCAATTCATCAGGAGATACATTGTGATTCCACAAGCCTAGATATTGTTCCTATAATCACGTGACACAAAATGCCTCAGTCATTACCTCTGTTGCACCTGCACTGTGGTGGAATTCTTTTTCATTCATTGTTTCTCACACTGAGTAGTACTAACGTGATCTTAGGAAATAGGGTAAGGGTTTCCCTACATGGAAAATGAATCGAAGAGTATGATAAGACCCTAACCTTCAAATTATTTTTTAAAATTACCCTTACATATGTATTGACTAGACCTATATAGGAAGGATATTGCTAGAATGACATAAGTCTTGATTCCCGCCCTCGATAGATACGATGTGAGGACCAGATCCCACATCTGGGTCCAGCTGCAATTCCAACTTTAATTTCCCATTACCTATATACAGGAAAGACCTATGTTGGGATTTTCTATAAAGACCTACATTTGGCTTGATTACTACCCCTACAGGATACATAGTGAGGCCAATATCCAACATCCCATCCCAGCCACCATTGTCTAGGAAAATAAAGATGTCCCTCCCCTGTGTATAGGATGGACTTACCCAGGGAAAGTCATAGAGTAGCAACTGGATATGTTCTCCTAGATACAAGGTATTCTGATGCACCTAGTCCTATGAATCCTTGGATGAGATACATCAAATTATTTAGGGTAAAAATGCCCTTATCCATCATTGTGTTACCATGTCGATCTAATGAAATTCCCCAAAAATTCACAAATGTGATTTGAAAGCCCATATAGATGATTTCAAATCATGAATCTAATAAAAAGGAAGTGTCAAATAATAATTACCCCATAAATTTGTGTCAAATATGAGTGGGGGATTCCATATTTTATATGTAATAACAGTCTAAATATTTCTTGTGTACCCAGAAAAAGCATTTCCATTCATCGATCTCCATGCCCAAAGAAATATCAGATTCTCATTATCATCCATGACCATCAGATATGAAGAGTAGATGTCTTGAAACACATTTTCATAACAATGAATAAAATTCCACGGTGGCACTTCATATGTTTCCTAGAAAAAGGGCCCGTCACCCAAAGCCAAATTCATCCTCAAGAATGAATTTTTCTATCTCCATATGCCCACCAGATTCCAAGCCCCGCATTATTTAAACTGATCAATGAATGCTCAGAATTAGGGTTTACACTCTCCACCCTCACACATGTTCAAGGTATCACCAAATATGCCGACCTGATTAATCCATATTTACTCATTATTTCAATGAAAAATTGTCCCCAAAACAAAAATTAAACTGTGCTACTAATGTCCTTTATGGAAGACATAAACACCATTTATTCTTTATATCGATCACTTTCACATCGATTCAACCTGTTCTTTACCACATGTTGTTAATCTAGAAGGCCATAGATGTCTTAGCTACATGAAATTAATCTATACAACATGAAAATATACTCAAATCTAAATCAATTACCTCCAAAATTGGGTATCCACCATCTTGTGTCTTAATAACTATGTATGCCTTGATTCCAGTACTCAAAAAATACACACCGACACATGGATTCCTATCCATTCCTAGCATCACCATAATGCACCTTGTTTATGGGTTTAACTTACATAGGGAAAGATTATTGAAGAACCACTTGTGTCTTGATTTTTATTTTGTAGGATGTGTTGTGATACCAATGTTATATGTGTCAAGCTTGACTATAGAAATAATTGAATTTTCCCATCATCATCACGTGAACTACATAAATGAAGAGAACTCCCGGATATGCCCTATTCATAGGACTATCTCAGGGGAAATCACATTTCCCTTATTTCACACTGGTCTAATTTGCATCCATTCCATAGGATGTCAAACTGAATTGATGTCACCCTAGTGATAAAATATAGAACACCTTGATCTTGAAATGATCCCATCTTCGATTTTGCCATCTCTAAGAGATGGATTGGAACCATGTTCTTCTCATTGTTTCTAACACCAATCATGGCTCACAGGGAATGATGAAGTATTTATGTGGATTCCCCATAGAATAATAGATAATAAAACAAAATTTTTTTCCCAGTATCATGTCTTTAAAGGCTCGTTTGATTCCTCCCCCTCACATATGGGGGACCCAATTTCCTAACCGTATGATAGTAAACTACAAGGTACCACATGGATAACCAGAATACATTTTCCTTTGGGTATAAAATAGATATAAAAACAAAGACTAATTCCAGGACACCTGGATATACAGAAATGAGATATGTATTACTAATGGAAATGAAATTCCACACCATATGTAGAAGTCAGATATATATAGGGAGAGATTCTGATTTCTTAGTAAATCACATCCCATATGTTGCAAATTTGTTTATATATACACTATCCATCCATCATACTATATTCTTTGAGTAACCTAGTATATTCATAATCATCCATAGCTATCATAATTGGATGGTCAGTGTCCTATAGTCACCTATTCTTGACTATACCTATAATTCCCTGGAAACTCTTCATACATATCCAACAAAAACAAATTGTCAATTAAAGGAATTTTTCCCCATTAAAGACTTTTCCAATCTCCATATGTCCACTAGATTCTATTCCCCACACCATTCCATCTGATCCATGATCCCTCAGAATCATGGTTGAAAAATTCTACCTAGACCATGCTTGGGTGTGTCTAAACATCATGGCTTGATTATTCTCTCGTTAATTAGGGATCTTATACCGATTTCCAAATCACATTACATCATAATATCATGATACATGGTGGAAAATGATAACTCTTGGGTCTAAACATAAAAAATGGTATTTCCCCTTTGTTTTTATATGTGTGAAATAAATCCTCACCAGAAAGACCAGTGTGAGTCCCACCTTATGGGAACCCTGTGTACAAATTCCCCACCCATACCTATGAAATTGACCCACATATAGTTAAAATGAAACAATATTCCACCATATTTCCTACATAAGGGTCAAACCCGTATAAGTGACTTATTAAAACTTGTATATGCAAGATGCCCCGATATATCCTTGGTTATTTTTTGTATGAAATTTACCATCTTCATGTTATGGCACCCCCTCTTCATAGATCACACTCTAGGTTCTGAATGTTCTAAATCCTCTTAATCACCCATGGCCATCATATATGGAAGGCAAGTGTCTTGAAGACACCTTTTCATTACTTTTCACAAAAGCTCCTACGACATTGCATATGTTTCCCAAAAAATAGCATGTCATCAAACATAAAATTATTCTTATTTAGGGGCTTCTACTACGACCGTATCACCATATAATGTTTACATCTCACCCTACTCCTGTTTATAATAAACCCCTGGATCATAGTTAATCCCCTCTCCCTCTTTCATGTTTGAAGATGAAGATCATTTTTGGAATAACAATCATGGACATGAAAAATCATTTCTCCCTTGGTTAAAGTGAAATTACATTAGAATATCGATTCTTAAATGTCCCAGTTGTACAACATTAAACTACCCCACATTTAAACCCTCTTTTACAAGATCCAAATTCATGTGGGAAACGTTTCTCAAAAAATATGATATAAATGACCATATTACTCTCATACATCCTAGGTCACCCACTATGGTCATAAAAAATGAATCAAATCCAAACCCCTTTAATTTTAGTGGCCATAAAAAATGGAATGCTAGGGTTATGTAGACTCCTTTATTTCAATATGCATACAATTCACCAACGACTCTGCAAATGTTTCCCAAAAATCGGCCTTCTTGTCAAAGAAAAAGTCATATCTATGAGAGGATATTTGTAATTTTGTATGACCCATGTATTATATTCCCCATATCATATTCCAAATAAAAAAAATCAAAATATGAAGGGTCATGAAAATTATTGTATCCAAGATTGAAATTTATTATGACACCCTCGAATAATGAATACTAAATTGGGGCCACCGACTCACGGATCATGGTCAATGTTGTTTCACAATAAACAAATTTATTGTTAAAAGATGTTTGACCAAAATAATTAGTGATGATATGTCCAATTTTCATGAATATAAACTGCCATTGAAAGAGACACAAAACACACTTGGAGGAAAACCCTCAGAGGATGTCTTGGAAAAAAGTCATGTACCAACTTCTGAACCTACAACCTATATGGTTTTGGAACAATATCGAGCAATGAAATAGTCAAATGAGTCACAAATCTTGTTAGGATGAAATCCTGCAAAGGATGGAGTAAGAAAATGTCATGTCATACCCGCTGAGACCACAATTAAAGGGGTTCCGGGGAAAATAAGGTAATAATGGAAAAGAGGAAAAAAATTTAGGGTCTTCCATATAACCATAGTAATATTTAAACAATTATTGTTGATCCCTTGGACAAATGAAAAAATAGATCATTATTTTATTATTTTAATTAACTAATCCATGATCAGGATTCAAATCAATATCTATGGGAAATTGTTAATGAAAATGTGGAATTGGTAGGTAACACATGAAGAGATGAAGAAAGAAGAACCCTAAAACAATAAATATGTTTTTCTTAAATGGAAATGGGAGGATACTTAGTAATTTGGAGTCTCCCCCTGGTGTCAAAATGACGGTGACATCAGAAAAACCAAAAGATTAAATAAGTCCAAACTCACTCTTTCCAACTGGTTAATAATCTTATGACATTAATCATCAAGGGATTTCTCTAAAACAAACCATTGATTAGATTCAACATCTACTATCGTGATCAATCATTTCATAATGACTTTTATGTCCCACAAAGTATATATAATGACCTCATTATTTCATCTTGATGATTCTAGATGCAACTTCAATATGGCCAAGTGATCCTCGCCTCTCGCAGCTATTCAGTTTGAGCGATCACTTGGCTATGAGGCTACGAATCCTCAACCACCAGATGATTCAATTCCATGGAAACATCTTGAAATGATTTTATATGATAATGTGAGGAATTTAATTTGAAAATATTGTCCGGAAAAGAACCACTATTCTCCCTTGCAAGGAAAATTTTATGTATGACAAGGTGTAGACATCAGTTATCAATGATCTCCAGTCCCAATTCAATGTAAATTCATTATAAGGAAACCATTTGATTAGGAAATTTTGATAAGTGAGTTTCCATGTAAATGGCCAAAGATGAAGCCATGCCTACTACAGCACAGCCCGATATTTTCTAATAATACGAGGACATTGGTCCCACCCTTCAATCATGATTGGAATGTAATCGGGAAGAACCATCAAGGTAGGCAAGACCATCATAAGTGGAGTTTATTGAGCCACCCAAATGTGAGGGTCATACCCTTTAGTATATGGTTCAATATTTGGGGAAAAGCACTGGAGATCGACATTATCTTGAAGAATGTACGGTGATGACCCATATAGGAAGGATTTGGAAGGACCACCTACCATATCTGTTAAAGGTAACGAATATGATTCTCCATCCACATATATAGGCCTTGAAGATGAATTCACTTCTAAATTCATGTGGTGGAGAACATAACACCTACTTATCAAGGATTGGGGAGAAGATGGAACAACCAACATAGTTGGGGCATGACTGTAAATGACAATTGGTCTCTGAACTCATAGAACCAGTTTTGAAGACATCCCATTTGGATAGTGATACATCCATAGTTGGGCATATTGCAATGATGAAAAAATGTTGAAGCAACCATAGGATAATTAAGAACCTCCATGCTGGTGCTCTCCCATGTTATCCTCAGCCATAATTGGTGAACGATTAAGGGATGAGATTCTCCTTTAAAACATGTAGTAGGATGGGATGTAATCTGTTGGGGCACCCAAATTCCCCTGAATACCTATAAGGGGTATATAGATCATAAATAGTTACTCTATCTATATAGAAAGTCAAAACACTATCGCAATGTGAAATGATATATGAGTGTTCTTTTGGGAGGCACCTCCTATCTTCCATCACTATTACATGGGGTACAGAGTAAGGCATGAAGGAGAACTGAAAAGCAAAACTCAATAGTCCATTGACATCTCCAATTCATGAAAATTTTTGGAGAACCACAAATTGTTGTGGAGAGTTGGGTGAATGATAGAATGAAGAACTTAAAAGATATGTGGAAATTTGTAATCAAGGAGTGATCTTCTATCTAGCCATAAAAAAATTGAATGGGTCCACTTAGACGATGTGCGGGCCTCTATTACAATATCTACCCCAATAAAATCATAATTTCATAAAGGGGTTGGAACAACTAGATTAAGGGGATGTCCCTCTTCCAGTGTGGCCACCATAATTCAGTTACAAACTCTACCATCGTTGTATACATTGTATGAGGGAAAAATCAATCCACTCAGAGACATAAAATTGAATATTTATAATTTGATTTTTGGTGATACAAATGATCTAATTTCATATCCCCAGATGGAATACTGACAAACATCAAGGGCAGCACTATACGATCATGGGATTTCAGTGATTTCTACGTCGGATGAGTTCAACTTCGGTGGACATCAGACTCTGATCCACATACCATCATGAACAACCCTACCCAATCATTGAATGAGAAGATAGTGAAAGCATAGATAGGATAACTGGGCAGTCCCTCTTCCATGATCAAAACATTCTTCAATAATTCAGACACCCCGTCAGTATTTTACAATGTTTTGGCCCTTAGAGGAAATTCACCATATATATTTCCTAGAATGGGAATCCTTCCATGTTGATGGATGTACCATAAGTTTATCCCCACCTCTTCATGTGATAAGTTGAAGGTATTGGTGCCCGATCCCAAATGGCTATATAGTTATAGAAGAATCTCTCTTAAGGAGTAGATTGTGAACTAGGAATCACATGCCACCTGATGTAGATTTATGTCTTTCAATAGGTTAGGATACTCTAGGTAGATTTGGTTAACCCATAAAGGCTATACCCATTCATTAGAGAAGCATCATCTAGATAAAAGATCCCATTTTGAGATCCACCCTCCCTTGGGATTATCTTATGAAATATTTATAATTGATGTGTACATCTGGATTACCGATTCCAAGTAAGTGATCTGGTGGAAGAAGTTACCCTGAGGCCACACCGATCACTTCATTATGAACAAATTCACCTGAGTAAAATAAGCTATGATTTATTCCTAAATAAAATATTTAACCCATCATTCCCTTAGGATGGCTCAAGGTAAATTATATGGATCATTTTATTGGCTGACGTTGAAGGAGAAACATATTGAAGGCTGATGTTATAAAGTGGAAATGGGAATGATAATGGATAATCCATAAGATCTGGGGGAATGAGGTCTCTAAGGGAACCCTCTCGAGGAATGATGTAAGAGAAAAAGCAATCTTCAGTTTTTTCAACCATAGTTGACCTCCTCTTCATCACCTCCAATGACATCATAGGAAGAGCCATTTCAATCAGCATGAAAAGGCCACAAAAGTGGTTAGTCTAATAAAATCCTATGGAACAAGACATAAAAATGGACATGATCAAAAATAAGTCTATAAAATTCATGCTTCTTGTACAAAAACATGGAGATGGTTCACAGATGGAATTCCCCATGAACTAATTGTTTTCAAAATACCCCATGAAGTGTTGGCCCGCGATGTATTGGCTAGTGTGTCAACTAGTTCATGGAATGGGATATCCACGTACCTATCCTTGCCACAAAGATATTAAATGTTTTAAATTTAATTATTTTAATGAGAAATTTGGAAATTTAATGTTTAGTTCTTTGATTTGAGGATCAATTTTCTAGACAGATGATCTTTATAGCATCTTACTTCATGGAAATTCAAAATTACATTTTAATGTTATAATATTTGGTCTATGGATTCAAAGGATGGTTTGTAGATGAAGGAAAATGTGAAGAGTTTGTAGTTCATGATGTTCAAAGAATGGTTATCGGTGGATGTATTTTTTGAAGAAACTTGTACGTGAAAGAAAGTGTGGTCAAGAGAAAGTTAAGAGATTTTTTTTGAGAAAACATGTAAATGAAAAATTACATGTTCCCCCCAATATATAGGTGTGGTACCCATATAGGTCAACCTTTCATCCACAAACCACTTAACACTAGGATTTCATTCTACATTGTAATATCCTCCTAGTCATTCAAATCTGACCCCATTATGATACGGTAATTTGTAGTGTTCTGAAAATATGTTAAAGGGATGAAAAATACTCTTACATGGTCAAAAAATGAAAGGATACATGTTCGATGGAAGTATATGAGATGAATTTTGAAGAAATAATAATTTAGAAAAGGACCCAATGTGGTTTTTGTACTGGATTCCAGGAATGATCTGTAGAAGGAACACACCATGAACCGATGGATCACAGACAAGCCTATGAAATGTTGGCCCACAAAGCATTGGCCATCGAACCATATAATTCACAAAAAGAGAATACCTCATTGTAAAACAACCCTGTGAACCGAGTAGTTCATGGATGACATGAGACAAGAGGCCCCCCTATGAAACCTAGCCCCTACAATCTTCTGTTGACTGAGTAATCCATGGGACAATTAATATATCCATAAGATTACACAAAGGGTGACATGTGCTCATAGATACAGCTTCCCTGGAACACTTTAAATGGTTCAAAAAGGGGGATGAAGGGGGATACAGGAGAAAAAATAGGCACATACGAAGAAATGAAGGATGTTTGGACATTGAAGGAAAATGATCTACAATATATGGACCCACAAACGATTACTATTATGTATAAACCCACCACATACCATAAAAAATAATGGAATATAATAATAAATATATACTAAAAACCAATCGGTGAATTGTGAACCATATTTCATTTGAATATGAGAATCTAATAAATGACATGCATAATTCCACTCTTTCAATACAGCATCCCACATAGCACATCGCTATGTGGACGAATCCTTACACCGCTTAGTGAATCACTTCTTGGAAGGAGATCAACACCGCATAGAACCATGCAATGTGGATAGAAACCCATTCAACATATATAAATTCTATGAAGATCCCACCGAGGTCCACATATCACATTAGTAAGTGGATGAATCAACCACTCGCATAATAGTACACTATTTGGTAAAACCCCCACACGGAATGAAAATGTGGTATGTGGATTGGGATGCCCTTGGTAATTCTATCTTATAGTTATAAACAATTCCTTCCATTCCCATAAGGTTCTCCCTAGCCCCTCCAAGAATCATTCCATTAGCATTATGCCAAAAACTCTTCAATATCCACCAGACCCATATGATCAAATCCTTGATCACACTAGTGTGGCCTTATGACATTACATTCCCACAATAAGTGGAGATTTGTGGGTAATCCTCAAAATCGTTTGGTCCTAATTTTTTTTTCTATGTTTAAATTCATTTGGTAGCTCAGGGTCCAACAATTGGATACTCACATGTACCTCCCAATTCTAGGGATCAAGGTTAATCATTGGCCTTTACCTTTCACTCGGAGAAATGTCAAAAAATAAGATCGCACATGCATTTAAATTCATGAGTATGAACACCTACCTACATTATAGAGCCGACTCAAGGGAAATACATTAGAGTAAGTACCAAAATTTTCATTCAGGAGGTGGTGATCTTTCTCTTCTTAGTTTAGTCCTTGAAACACATCCAGATAGATCGGTAGATGTGACTTTCCATGATATCAACATGGGAGAGATGGGCACAACCATGTCCTTCTTTCTCTCCCTCTCTCTCTCCCATTAGGGTATCACTCCATCCTCTACCACCATTTACTCCACCTTTTCCATCAATGTGGAATGAAAGTGTGTGTTTTTTCAGATCCAGTTATTACTCTTGTTTCTCACACTGAGCACAACTCACATGGGTTTAGAGGTTTTCGATGATTGCAACATTCCCACCACCATGAAATTAACTCTGAGAAATATGATTCATACACCGACTAGGATACATAGGAGACCTATTTAAGGCCCATGATCAAAGGATAGTATCATTAATAGTCAGTCCCAATATGTCCCCCAATCTCACTAGGTCATCCTCTCTACGAATAATCCCTGATGTGATTCTTTTAGTACAACCTCCTCTATGTTGTATACCAAAACAATGTTCCCTTGAATGGAAATCACCTCTACAAAATCCCTGGCTATCATTCCACCACACTGGACACCCTTAGGGATGTATGTCCTAAATAAAGATGAACTAAAATGGATTTGATTCTGCACTTATTGGGATACATATGATGTTCCCTCGAGGTCCAAATTTGACAACCAAATCTACCCTAACGATCTTCAAGACATATCATTTATAGGTTCATATCCCCCTTGGTGGAGATATCTCTTATGCGTCCCTAAGTCCACTTTTGTTTATTTCCCACACCAAGTCCTGATTTGGAATATTCTTCTTAGAGGTCCTTTATGCATGAGGATAAACTCTGTGGATGGTCCTCATTGGATGACCTTAAATGGAGGTGTTTCCAGTTATGTGGAACTAAACTACCACGGTTCTGATTCCTATCATGAGGTTATGTAGAATGCCTATATCAAGGGTTCAATCCCTATATCACATCACCTCTTGTCCCCGTAGATGGTGATAATCTCAAGAGTGACCAATCAAATGTCTTAAGATAGTGTTGTCTCAGTAATGTCAGACCCATGTATATCCGTGATGATCTTCAATGCCAAGGGTTTTAGTAGAACACTTTCTTGTGAATGAACCAAGGATTAAAGAACATATAGACATTACATAAATCTATATGATATTCCAATAGTAGTAAATAATTCTCCCCAAAAGGGTGTGAGGAGCCCAACCAACCATTATCTTATCAAATGGTGTCCTTAAGGGTTGTTTTGCAAATAATCCTACAAGCATGCACCATTAGAATGATTGTTATTGAATCATGGATTAAATGGTCGTTGGGTGTTTTTGGGTCTATGAATAATCCCATTTGGGATCATCTGAGGACATTGTACCATTTGTTGTCTGATTTCACAAACACATAACCTCTTGCAGTCACCCATTAGGATCAAACAACTGTCACACATCCTTCACAACATATAAAGGATACACTACCCATTCCATGTGCGATCAAATCAGACCACCTACCTATGAAAAAGACACAACATGAATTTGGTTGAAATAAGGGAAAATTATTTTTTAAACTTGTTTGTAATTATTAATATTATAATATTTTGTTTTTATTTTTTAGAATATATATTTTCTGTTGTTCATGTGTATTAAAAAGATAATTTTTTTACATATCATTATAATACACTATTTTCTTGTTGTTTTTGTGATACAGATAAATATAGATTTTATCGTACAATATATGGATCTAATTGTATTACTCTAATAATCATATGATATGTGAGTCAGATTTTTCATACAAAAAAGGTTTTATTTATTTTTAGTATAATTTATAATGTATAATTCAGCCCCCTCTTATAGCCATCAAATAATATTTTGATTCAATAAGTGTGGGTCTGTTTAAGGATAACTCAAGCAGATTAGTGGTTCTATACCATGGAAAATAGTGGAAGATGAATTTGTGAATGATATTTAACTTGTTCATTGAATTTGATGAATTAGAAAAAATTAAATAATGCTAGATCTCAATGGAATTTATCATTATTAACATTGAAATTTGTCACATTCATTTTTGGTGCATTTATATTTTGATTCTATTTGAACTCAAAAAAAAAACACAACGTTTGTTCTATTTTAACTATTAAAAAGAAAAATAAAAAATGAATAAGTGATTAGAATAGTGACGAACCGACTCACACACACCCCTTGGGAAAGGATCTGGTTCGTCCCAATACATCATTAATGGTTTAGAGGAAAATTGTTTAAATATGGTCTGCAACAATCATTTGAATCCCCTTCTTTGTGATTTGTCACATAGCTCCAAATGAGAGGGGTAAATCCCATTTTCTACATACTATGATATTTTACTATCTGATCGATGTGTTAATTATTCATGTTGATTAAAAATGACTAAAATATCATTTTATAGATATTTAATGTAAATCGGAGCAAGTTTGGATAGTTTTAACCCCCACATACAAGATTTTTCTGTAATTATAAAAAAGTGAATAATTTCAAATCATACCTGAGGCCATATCGATCAATATGAGCTTCATATTGAAGATTGGTTCATTCCAAAAGATTAAAAAAATTCAAGGAAGGTTATCATAGCCTTTCAAATCCAGAAAAATGTGATTTTTTATTTTGACTCTCAAATGGGAGATATGTCGTTTTAATAAAAAGAATAAATGTTACCTATTTTTTTACATCATACTGACTGAAACGTGCATCTGTTGGATATGGTGTTGAATCCTTTTGATGAAAAATGTATAGGTGATCATTCACCCTCATTTTCTGGTCAATCCACGTGTGTTCTCTTGGCCTCACTCACATTTAGGTGATTTTTGACATAAATATAAATTGGGGGGGGGGGAGATGACACTATCAATCATAATATAAAATTCAGGAATCCAAATGGTGTTCCAATGAATCATATATATTGTAAATCACATAAATATAATTTTCCCAGGATTTCATGTTAATTAAAGCTCATTTGTTTAATTTTGAACCCAAATCATATTATTTTCCCATTATTAAATAATGTTAATAATATAAAATCATACATTATGTAATATTGATCTATCTAGGAATCAAATGGATGAATTGTTGATTCAAAATGATTAAAAATCATTCAAGTAATTTTCTACATGTTTTTAAAATAATTTGAATGTTGTTTTCTGATTTTTTTACCCCTCAATGGGAGATATTTCGTTTTAATAATACTATGAAATGTTACTAATTTGTTTCCATCATATTTGAAGACACCATAATCTGAGGACTATGGCATTGATTCCTACAGATCAATAATTTCTCAGTGATCATTCTATCGTAATTTAAAGTCAATCAAAGTGTGTTTAAATGGTATTAAACCATTTTATGAGATATTACACTTAACTGAAAATCCACGAGATTAACACAACATTCAATCACAGAGAGAAATTATGGAATTTGATCAATGTGACAATGACTTCTATAGATTACAAATGAATTAAAAATAACTTTTCAAATATTTCAATATAATCAGAGATCATTTGGTTGGTTTTAGCCCCTATACACTTACTTTAAGACATACTATTTAATCTATTCATCAAAATGATATGAAATTTATTCCAAAATATCACATATGATTTTAAGAATTTTATCCTATAATTTCACATCAATATGATGCTGTTTTTTCATATTTTATCCACTTATGGTAGATATTTCATTTTAATAAAACTGTTTAATGTAAACATTTTTTGTCATACTGAGAAAAAAGAGAATTCAATGGATGTGATGTTGTATCGTAGAGATTAAAAATTTCATAGAAAATTATATCCCTCGATTTCCTGACAATAATAATGTGTTTTATTATTATTGACCCCCTTTATATGATAATTCACTTAAATCTAAATATGAGGGATAAAATCCAATTTTGATCATACCGAACAATTTGGATATCTGATCGATGTTTTGATGATTCGTACGAATTGTAAATTATTTAATTATCACTGTACTAGGATTTTATGTTAATCAGAGATCATTGTTCTCTTATTATTTCTCACTAATCCAAGAACGTTTCTTCATTTTTGACTCCTAAATTAGTAATGATTCATTTTAATAAAATATTAAATATAAAAAAGTAAAAAATATTGCACCAAATACTTTAAGATTAAAAATAAAAACTGTTATAAATTTTAAGATAAAATATCACTTGACGAATATATTCTTATGTTTTATCATCAATATAAATGTATTTTGTTGGTTTTGAATCACCACTTAGTCCAATTTCAGTGTAATGAAAATGTAAATTTGATTTGAGACATTACTAAAAATAAAAAATAATATGATACATTGATGTTTAATGGGAAACGATAATGTAAAAATGAAACACACATCCTGGATCTAATGCATCTTAATGGCACATGGTTTCTACATACATCTTTTATAGTAGAGGAAAATAAAAAAATTATAAATTTAATAATAATTAATTTAATAAAAATAATCAAAAATTATAATATAAGTCTACATCAATGGATCCTCTGCACTATCACCCTAGAAGATATATTCTTATAGTGGTTAGACATCATGTAGCAGTAGTGTATTTACTATTTCAGAATCATACCTTTGGCCTCCAAATATATCACATATTATGTAAACCTAGCAATAAGAGGAGTAAAATCCTTAGCACATGAAACTATATAATAGGGAATCTCTATCCCATATGTCTTGTTATATCCCTATCCATCATGATCAATGATGTGAAGAGATATATCATCCTTCTAAATGGAATTTTATCGATGGTAATCTAGTAGAAATTCTAAAACATACTCAAATAGATCATATTTAATATATATAGATACATATAATTATTTTTAATTAATATATTAACATTTTATAAGAGTAGTAACTTAGGGATCATTTCGATCTATTGTTATCATGACTCTATGGTATCATATGTGAAACCTATGTTCTTTTTCAACTTATGAGCATGGTAATATGAATCCAAAATCATAGCATTAATAGGAAATACTTTATCAAGAACACCAAAAACTATTTCCATGATGTGCATAACCATTATTTCAAATCCTTAATATGAAATAACTCAATGATAAAATACAATTTAATATAATTAGTACATAAAAAATATAATTCCATTTGTGTGTCATCATATATTTCATAAAATCTCAATAAATCATGATCTACACTAGAGTTATATTTTATCTCACTAATATCAACATTTTAGATTCTAATTCATTCAGGGTCCAACCCATAAAATATTTCGTTATGAATTTCATGCATCAGATCAAAAATTATCACATCAATATCCATCTAAATAGTTTATATTAAAGTAAAATGAACTTATTATTCCCCATAACAATTACAAGTCTTATAATTTTTCACAAACCCATTCAAGAATATGTTATCCATCATAGTATCATATGTGAACTGATATCTGTTTGGAAATTTTCTACACTGATAATTCATATAGTCACTTTTTAATCCCCTAGAGATATAAATAAAATGAAAATTTACAATCTAAAATTATTTCGACATTCTATTTGGAAGATAAATCCAGCTCTTATCCATAAATGCTTTTCATACCCCCTCCCTCCAATGAGTACCCCTCTTGGGATGATAATTAGAAAAGGAGGACAGTGACCCCCAAATTCCTACCGCCAGTAGGCCCCAGGTTGGTAAATATCACCAAGGGAATATGTTACATATAAATACGAGGAATTAAAATATAATAAAAACATTAAAAAGAGATATATAAGAGAGATTCACTAATCAACTCATGCTTAAAAGAATAAAATAAACCTATGTATATACATTTAATGCCATGTGAAACTAAAAAAACAAGGAAGAAAACAAAAATTATAAAAAATCCAAAATCAATAGTTGTAATTCTCTGACCCTAGTTATCCTAGAGATGGTGCATTATTTTAATACATTGGAATGATAACAAGGAATCAAGTCCCAATGGACCGATCAATTTTTCAATCTTAGAAAATTGATTATATACATGAACTTGATATTACAATTTCTAACATAAAATACAACATAGATAATTATTTTAGAACACCATTATTCCCCTATATTAAACCTACATATAAATTATAATACACTTCTTGTTATCCAAGGAAAATAAAGCATAATAAATGAGTGTGCTCAAATGTTATGTAAGGATAAACAATAAATCATAATCTATCATAAATAATAATAAACTATTAATGAAAAGTATAAAATTCAAACACAAGCCCTTTAAACATAAACATTAGAATAATGTATAAAATCTAAATAAAATAATTCTATTTACATATTCACATGGATGATATACTAGTTGAATAATCACATGTAACATTAAAACTAATCTCATAATGATGGAATGAATAAGGGTAGTCATCTTTACAACAAAGTCAAGGACTCGTGCCAAGACCCTAAATATATATTCTGTCAAGGACCTATGCGAAGACATCCGTTTTTCTCATGAGAACTACTAATGAATCGATGTGCCATATTGGGCCCGACCATCACTTACAAAGTCTAATGCGTTCTTCATTTAATTTTTTTGAAATTTAGCATAAACATTTGAATCAAAACTAGCATACAAAATGTCAATACATTAACCATAAAACATGAATGATATAAAAATAGTACATCCCCTTTCAAACGTATCATATATCAGTAAATACAATAGAGATGAATGTATTTTAATAAATCAACCTCAATAAAAAAAATATCAAGTAATGTTTTTTTACATAGTTGGAAATGGCCAGTAAATCTCATTGAGAGAAATATCCCTTTTTTCTGCAATCAATTAAAAGAAACACATTAATAAAGGAAGTCATTTAAACATATTTTTGAATCAATGTGTACCATAACACTTTGACCATTTTGAAAAGAATTAACATTTTACAACAATCATGTCCATATAAATAAATCGTTAAAATAATTTTGAAAACATGGGCATTAAACAAAAAAGAAGCAAAATAATTCAATAAAACAATATGTATGATGATCTTGCTAAATATTACATTCCAAAAAAACTTAAAATATTCCATTTTGAAATATTTTTATGAAACATGGACATTGATTATAAATATTCCCCTGTAAATACTTACACGTAAACAATCTCAGATAATAATGAGATTGAGGAATTAACCCTCCCCTTGTACTTTCCATTAGTTGAGGGTATATTGAACCTCTTGTATAATAACCATAGTATGTTATTAAATTATACCAGAACCACATTAATATTTATGATATTATATATGATTTATTTATTACATTATACTACCCATTTAAAATAATTTCAATGTTAATGTAACATTTCAGGTAATAATCACTTTCTTTATCATAGAGTTTTAACATGTTATTCTTTATCGTATCACTTAGAAATTGATTTAAATACATCCAGAATATAAAAAATTATTTATATATCTTTTATATTCAGAATATAAATATGTATAATAGATATATATAAGAAAGGGAAACACTGCTCATGGATAAAGTAGTCCGTACGTACACATGAATGATGTTTCCATTTTCAAATCATATAGTATAAAAGTAAGTAAATGATATATATTAATGTAAAAAACTATATATAATTATAGTAGAAATATTATTTCATATACCTTATAATTAATCAATATATATATTTTATTAAAAATTCTTGAAGGGGGATTGTTGTAGATAAATCTCATCGCGTCTTGGAGACGGTTTGCCATACGTACACACGAGTGACAATATCATTAGATTGGGGGTGAAATGGTGTTTAATTGGAAGTAATTTTATATATAAATAATCAATAACATGATATATTCATTATTTAAAATAATTTTACTGATTATTATACAAATCGATGTACTGTAGTGTTGATTAACAAACTACACCACAATGTGGAGACGATAAGCCGTACGTACGCACGCATGGTGACTTTGTCGTTCATAGGATGGATAGAAAAATTGAATATGGTTGTACCATATTTATTATAACATATCATCATATAGAAGGTACTATTGTTATTATTATATTATGGTAACAACAAATAAAGAGGAAGTAGTAGAAAAAAATCATTGAAAGATGTGATAAAATAATTACATCTTCTTAGGGTGTTTCCTTTTGATTTGAAGAAAATGGCTACATAGGATGTCTTTATGATCAATGTAAGTACTCTATTTTAAAATGAGGGTATATGAGAGGTTATTGGATCCGGGTTTGGTCTAGTGAAATGGCTTTGGAGGTGTGAATTCAAGGAAAGGGAAAGTACCCTTTTATAAGAGAGGTGAGGGACACTTTTGGAAAAGCTTGAAATATTATTTTATTACTAAAATATTTTTGGTTTATAATTGATCCAAATAGATTATTTATAGTATAAGATGGGGTATGGGTCTAAATACTCTCAGAAAATAGGTTTTTTATATGTTTAGGTCATAATATTGACCTTATCATTTATATTTAACCCTTAGTCAAACAGTTTAACTATTACCATGCTTTCTTGTATTCTTACACTATATGGTTAATAAACAAACTATAAAATGCCCAGAGAAAATAAAGTGGTTAATTAATGACTTTTCTGACATTATTTAACTTCTTTGATGAGTTTTTTAGAAATATTATATCATTTAATAAAATAATATTTGTTTTAAGAACTCATTTATCTCAATTTTGACACTATTTAGTAATTAGTTTTCTTGTGAATGTCATAACAACTTGATCAATTAGAAAAAAAATACATTTAATCAACCATAAAATGTCATATTTAACTATTAAATTCGTGGATAGAATTAGAAGATTCAATTCACATTTTTATTAATATTTATAATATCCATTATTTTAATCATTCATTAATAAGGTAATTACTGCATCCTCATTGTGTCATAAATTTATTTAATTAGTTCATATCTATAAATTATAAATAAAATACTATGATGTAGGAAATATTTAAATCTTTCTAATAAATATTTATTTTATAATTTATCTCATGTATAACACTATATAAAAAATGGTTTAGTTATTAAAAATTTAATTTAACACTTTTAACTCATCTTTTAATAAAATATAAGAAATGTCATGATCTTACCCAAGTAAATATAAAACAAAATAATTTTTTTATAAGGATGATTTTTCTGAATAAACATATCTAATTGAAGTAGGACCTCTGTTGTGGTATTTTTAAATTATTATAATATTTTTTTACCTTTAATTTCCCTATTTACTTTTAACTGTGGAAAATAAATTTCAAAAGTTACAATTCACCAAATATTATTATCATCCTATTGAACCACATATTTTATAATGATTTTAATCATGTCTCTTGTATTTTTGAAATTCAATACTCAAATTTTGAAAAATGATGTTTTACGAAAATTTGAACGTGTGGCTAGAGAGTTGGTAAAAGTCGATAAAATGTTCCAAAAATTTTATATATCTAATATTATTATAAAATGACACCAATGATTTACATTGGACAAATATAGGTATTATATATCTATTTTTATATTAAAATAAATTTAAAATAAAAATAATTATGTAAATTAAAATGTCTGTTTTTATGTACTTTTTAGTATTTTTCAGAATTTTTCAAAAATTGTTTGTTTTCTGAAAAATTCTAAAAAATTATCCAAAGATAATTTTAATATTATTATTTCTAAAATTAAGTCAATTTTACCAAATTTTATTCTTAGGAGTGTCTAAAATTAATTTGTTTATTGTTCACAGAAGAAATAAGATGTAGTTATTTTAAGAAAATTGTTTTTCAAAATATATAACTATTTTAACAAAATTGATACATTTCATTATAAACACTATAAATAACATTTAAAATTTATTTTCTACGATTAATATCAAAATATTTAATTGATAAATAAATATATCATTTAAATAATTATAATACTAATGTGTTGTTTCACATAAACTCAATCTTGCATATAACACAAGCAAACTTTGTGTTTCATGAAATATAAGCTATTAAAATACATTAAAAAGATAACATAATATTAATTCTTGGGTGGTTACATTCTCCCCACAACAATAAATTGTTTCCTCTAAATTTGAAATAGTTCTTCGAAAATAAAAGGTTGAAAATAAAAAATACCTATGTGGAAACACACATTAGAAATAGTGTTAATAAATTTTAGTCTTAATAAGAGGAAAAAAGAAATGAAAATGTCACTACCAAATCCTGATTTAAAATAAGAAAACATTGGTGGAAATTAGAGACACATAATTGGAGTAAAAACATAAATATTTATATGAAGTTATTGAGGTAATAAATCACAAAAAACGAAACAATAAATATATAATTGATTGCCTTGAAGCAATAAATGTATGACGATTTAAAGTATCATCGGTTCAACGAAACATAATGTATTTTGATAATTTTATTAGATGATATTTTTTGGTATAAGTGGGGTTAATTTAATATGAAGATATGAACTCATGAAAACATACTTGATTTTATTACCTATCATAATAATAATCTCATCATTTGGTTGTGCATCGACCTATTTTGACTTCATCCTTTACACTTGGAAATGAATGTTCAAAATGAGTTTTTATGCCTGAAGAACATTTGATAAATCATAATGTCCACAAATAATCACATAGTCCTATAAATATTTACTGAAAACCAAAATTATTGGTCAAATTATCCAAAATATCATACTTTAACCACAATCAAAGTATCATGTTTTTAACATACACAATTACGACACTTAAACTTATCCAAAATACTTGTGTCCAAACTCACTGTCCAAAAATTTATACGGACCGTCAAAACAACATAATGAATATATATTATATCACATAAAAACATTTGAATACCTTAATCATATTTTTATTTAAATATGGAAACAATCTGAATTTTAATAAATTTTTATTTGAGTAGGTTTGTGCTTGATTATTCATTCTACAAAACTTACAATACTGGATAATCTCCATAAATCCGAAAATGTTGTAATCTCCAATAATTATTGAATAAATAAACATAATTAGTTCCAAGGTAGTCAATAATATCCAATATACATTATCCAACTCAATTATATCTTATTCTAAAATCATTACCTCATCCTCATAAATATTTTAAGGTTTATATTTCTCTCAACCATATATTTTAGAAAAAAATTAACCTGATATTATGTTAATTTTTCTAGTACCACACAATAAAAAATCCATAATGAAATAGTATTGTAGTACCATCCTTATATAAAGTATTTCTCTTATAACTTTTAAATCATTAATACAAAACTCAATTGACACAATTCATTAATAACAACATTAGATCATTAATCATTCCACTTCATCTGTGGTAGTATCATAACATGATTATAATCAAATAGAATCATTTGGGGTATAATTTTATGATTTGGAAATTGATTCCAATTGTGTCCCAACTTATTGCAGATGAAGAATTGTACTTTTGAATCCTTTTTCATACCCTTAAAATCATATACATGGTGTATTTGTTTCCAACATGTATAAAAAACTCCCTTTCCCTTCATGCCTTTACCATGGTGATTCGTTTCATAGTTATTTCATGAGGAAAAATCATTCTTTCACTTTATCGATTTATCCATATTTTTCTCTTCCATCAACTTATTCACTTACATCTATTCAAATCCATTAGACTCAAAGAATTAATTTCTTATCTTATTAACACATGATACTATTTCATTATAAGATGATAATACATGGAATCCAATTTCCCTTATAAACATTGGGTTAATAACATAAATGTTGTGATCCTTCTTACTATTTTGATCTTGTGTATTGATAGAGTTCTCAGTCCTTTTATTGGGTTCCATTTTTAAATGATGACATATAGTCAGTAAAAAATATGATAATATATAATCCAAAAAGTAGAAAAATTCTCAACATTAATTGAATATTTTCACACATAGAGTATCAAAATCCTATAAATGGATTGATTGCTGAAATATTTACTCATAAATCTGTCATAATGGTTTGTAACAAAAATGTGAATTATCCTAAACATAACCCTAGGGAGTTTCAAACCAGGTGTGTAGTAAGACTCATTGTCATGTACCGGGATACCCTGGTCAAGATCGAAAATCCATCTTGGAGTTTTCACTCCTAGGTACATCTCTACCAAAACTATGTCCACTTGTAGTATCCAGACAAGGCTATATATTGTGGAAATCCCCCATAAAATATACATTATCAAAAAAAATTCATGTTTTTCTATACTAATCCTCATAGTCTATCATAGGTTTATGTTTCAAAATCCGAGTTTATCTAAATCTATTTCCATAGTTGTTCCTAAAATTACTATACATCCAACTTTAATCCCCCGACCCCAATTTGCCAAGAGTCGGTGCATTATTTTAATACGTTTGTATGATTACAAAGATTCACGTCTTGAAGGACCGATAAGTTTAGCTGTCATGGAAAATAGAGAATATACAATAACTTTTCCTTACAATTTCCAACCTAAAATAAAACATAGATAATACTATGAGACCTCCATTACACTCCTTGCTTAATCCTATATATAAATCATAATACAATTCTTAGCATATTGGGGAAATAATACATAGGAAATGGGTGGGATCAAATGCTCATTAATGATAAACAATTTAGAAAAATCTATCAGTAATAATCATAAACATTTATGGAAAGGTATAAAATTGAAATACAAGCTCATTAATCATAAACATCAGCATAATATGGAAAATATAAATGAAAGAATACAATTTACTTAATCACATGGATATTATACTAGTGAAATAATCGCATGTAACATTAATAACTAATCTCATAATGATTGAATGCATAATGTTGGACATCTTAACCGCAGAGTCAAGGGCTCTTTCCAAGAACCTAAATATAAATTCTGTCAAGGCCTTGTTCCAACGCACTAGTTTGTCTCATTGACCTACCGATGATCGAATGGAAATAGTGGTCCCCTCCCATCACTTACTAAGTCCAATGCATTCCTCATATGAAAATTTTGAAAAATAACACAAACATTCAATTAAAACTATCATATGAAATGTGAATATTTTAACAACAAAAAATAAATGGAATAAATATAACACATCCATAGTCAAAAATATCATATCTAATTAAATACAATATGTAAGACTGTATTATTATAAATCATGCTCATTCATTAATAATATCCAGTAATGTATGTTGACATTATTGGGAATTATTAGTAAAACTCGTTGAGATAAGTATCCTATTTTCTGAAATCATTTAAAAGTCACACATTTATTATGGAAGTTATTTAAAAGATAGTTTTGAATGAAAGTTTCCCATAACAAATTGAAAATTTTGATAGTAAATAAAATTTTTAAGCAATTATATCCATATAAATAAATCATTTAAATTATTTTGAAAACATGGAAATAAATAAAAACTATTTTAAAAAATAAATCATTAAAACAATTAAAATGATGTTCTTACTAAAGATTCCCTTCCACAAAACCATAAAATATTCCTTCTAAAAATATTTTTTTGAAACATGTTCAAGGATTATAAATACTTTCTAGTAAATACATACACATAAACAGTCTCTAATAATAATGAGATTGAGGAATTAACTCATACCTTGTAATTTTGTTTAGTCAAGGGTACATTTAACCTTCTGTATAGTGACCATTGCCTGAAATTAAAATATAATAGAACCATATTAATATTTATGACATCATATATCATTATTTTATTACATTATACTACTTATTTAACAATAATTTCCATGTTAAAGTAACATTTTGGGTTATAATGTCATTCTTTATCGTACATGTTTTAACTTGTTATTCTTGATTGTATAACATAGATCATGATTTACATATTTCCAAAATATAAAACATTATTTATATATCATATATATTAAGAATATAAATTTTTATAATGAATACATATATGAAATGGAAACACCATTCATGGAGACGGAAGTTCGTACGTATGAATGAAAGTTGTTTCTGTTTTCTTATCATATAGTATGGAAGTATGTAAATGAACTTTATTTATCTACATAAATATATTTTATTACATTAGAAATTTATTTTCATAAAATTCATAATTATTCAACCTATATATGTTTATAAAAATTCTTGAAGGGTGATCATTGAAGATGAATCTCATAGCATCGTTGAGATGGTAAGCCATACGTATGCACGAGTGACAATATCATTCAATTGAGGGAGAATCAATGTTTAAATGGATGTTATATTATATATAGATAATCATTATTATGATATATTAATTGTTTAAATTAATTAAACTCAATATTATACCCATCCATGTAATATAGTGTTGAATAACAAACTACAACACGACGTGGAGACGATAAGTTGTACGTACGCACGCATGGTGACTTTTTCATTGATAAGATGGATAGAATAATGAATATGGTAGTAGAGAATTTATTATAACATATCATAATGTAGAATTTACTAGGGTACTTCTTTTAGTATGTAATCATCTAAGAAATAGGATGTATAAGAAGAAAAACCTTTCTAAGAGTTGATAAAATAAATACCTCTTTTTCATGTATTTCCTTTTGATTTGAACAAAAGGTCTCAATAGGTTGCCTTTATACCCAAATTAAGGCCAGTAGGTTGAAGTGAGGATATATTGAAGGATATTTTAGTCGGGTTTGTCTGAGAAAAATGGCTTTGGAGCTATGAATTTAAGAGGAGGGGATGTAACCTTTTATAAGAGTGGTGGGGGTAGTTTTTGAAAAGTTTGATATATTATTTTATTACAAAATTATATTCAGTTTATAATAGGTAAAAATTGATTCATTTCAAAGATAAGGTGGGTTAGGGTCAAAATAATCTCAACTGATATATTTTAGACTTTTCAATGTCATCATATTAAGCATATCATTTTGATTTAACCATTAGGTAAATAGTTTAACTCTTAGCAAGTCTTCTGGTATTCTTACACTATATGGTTAATAAACAGACTATAAAATCTCAATATAACCTATAGTGATTCATTAATGATATATATAGTATTATTTATGTCCTCTGGAGTAATTTTAGGTTTTTAGGAATATTATATCATTTAGTAAAATATTATTTGATTTAAAAACATATTTTTGTAAATTTTGACAGTATTTAGTATTTGGTTTTTTGGGAAAGTCATAACAATTTTATTACTTCGAAAAAAATTGAATCAAGCCTAAATGTCATATTCTACTAAAAAATTCTTATATGGAATCAGATGTGTCAATTTACAATTTTTTTTAATATTTATAATATCATTTATTTTAATCATTAATTAATAAGTTAATTGCGGCATCAACATTGGGTCATAAATAAATTTAATTATTTAATGTCTAAAAATTATAAATAAAATACTATTATATGTGAAATAGATTAATATTTCTAATTAATATTATGTCTAAATTAGCTTAAGTATAAAACTATATTATATTTGATTTAGTTATTAAAATTTAAAGTTAACACTTTTTTACTCTTCTTTAAATAAAATATAATAACTTCCTTAATCTAACCCAAGTGAATAAATGTAATGCCCCAACTCTGGTTACCCAGAGTCGGTACATTATTTTAAAACATTGGCATGATTTCAAGGAAACAAGTCCCAAAGTACCGATAAGTTTAGTAGTCATCGAAAATAGATTACATACATGAACTTTACATTACAATTTCAATCATATAACACAACATAGAGAGTGCTTTGACAACACCATTATTCCCATAGCACAACCCTTCTTATCAATAACAATACACTTCTTGGAATCCTGGTAAAAATAAAACATAAGAAGGGGTGAGCTTAAACGCTTAGTAAGGGTAAGCAATAAGCGGAAGATAACATAAATATAAAGCATGGTGAATAATTGAAACCACATGCCTTTAAAAATAATAAACAAGAATAATTTTTTTGTTGAAATATGAGATGGGAAAATAATGCCATAATAAAACATAATAATGGGAATTCTACTAGTCTAATGACCACATGAACCATCAATATTATTTTCATAATGCGGGAATGTATAATGCCAGACATTCTAAAACATTTTTTCAAGGCCCTGACCATGACGTCTAAAATGATTAAGGCCACAGACAAAACCATAAATAAAATTGGGAAAGGGCCTGGGCCAATTCCACATCTAGTTGTCTCATGAGACCTTCTGATGCATCGAGGAGCTATAGCGGGATCCACCCATCACCTACTATGACCAATACATTCCTCATATGAAATGGTTGAAACATAACATAAACATTCATATTAGAACTAGAATACGAAATGTCAATACTTTCTTCATAAACCATGAATGGTATAAAAATAACACAACCACAATCAAACATAACACAAAACCGTAAATACAATATGGAAGTTTTGTATCATAATGAATCAACTTCAAATAAGCATAAAAATTCATTAAAGGATTCTGACATAGATTAAAATGATTTGTAAAACACTTTGAGGGAAATAAATAATTTTAATGAAAACATTTAAAAGCCACACAAATTAGAAAAGAAGTCATTTAAATACATTTTGGAATCAATGTGTCTCATACCACTTTGAAACTTTTGAAAAGAAATATTATTTCAAAACTTTCATGTCCATATAAATAAATCTTTAAAATCATTTTGAATACATGGAAATTAATTAAAAATATTTAGAAAGATGAACCATTAAAACATTTAAAATTCTGATCATGATAAAGAGTACCTTTCGAAAATCCTTAAAATATTCATTTTGAAATCATTTTTAGGAAAAATGGACAAGTATGATAAAAAAATCCCAGTAAATACTTACACATAAACTATCTCGGATAATAATGAGATTGAGTAATTAACCCGTACCAATTTGGTAACATAAAAAACATACAAACCATGAAATAGGTATCATAAAAGGAATATGTAAATACACATAAATTAACGTGTATTAAACAAAAAATTCAATTATGGGCAGTACTTACACCACACTAATTGTAATAGTAGCAATATGGCATGAATCTCATGGGAATAAGGAGTGAGATTAAAACCCCTTACCTTGCACTTTCCTTTAGTCGAGGGTACGTTTAACCTCTTGTATGAAGAATATAGTATGTTATTAAATTATAAAAGAACCATATTAATATTTATGATATAATACATTATTCCTTTATGAATTTATACTACCCAATTTATAATAATTTTCAGGGTATATTAATATTTCATGTAATAATCGCTTTTTTATCATGCGTGTTTTAACTTGTTACTCCTAATTGTATCACATAGATCATGATTTAAATACTTCCAGAATATAAAACAAGATTTATATATCATATAAATTTAGAATATAAATATGTGTAATAGGCACATATATGAAATGGAAAACACCGTTTATGGAGACGATAGTTTGTATGAACACATAAATGTTGTTTCCATTTTTATATAGTATTGAACGGAAGTAAGTGAATAAGATATATGTAAGTAATAAAATACTTGTATATATAAATATATATATCTCCAGTAGAAGTATTATGTCATATACTACATATTTATTAGTAATATATATAATTTTATAATCATCGATGATTGGTGATCATGGAAATGAATCTCATCGCGTCGTGGAGATGGTAGTCCGTACGTACAGATGAGCGACAATATCATTCTTTTGATATTAAAATAATATATAATTGGATGGGATTATATATATATATACAGAATCATTATCATGTTATATTTATTATTTACATTAATTATACATCGTTATTATACCCATCTAAATAATAATATATTGAATTACAATTACACCACAACGTGGAGACGGTAGGCCGTACGTAAGCACGTATGGTGACATGTCATTCAAGGGATGGATAGAATAATGAATTTGATTGTTCCATATTTATAATAACATCACAGTATATAGAAGATACTGGAGTTATTATTTTCTAATGGAAATAACATGGAAAGAAGAAGTTGAAGAAGAAAGGGACTTTAAAGTGGGTGGTGAAGACGTTACCTCTTCTTCGGGTTCTTCCTTTTGATTTGATCAAAAGGGCTACATAGGTTGGCTTTCTGATCATACTAAGGCCTCAATGATTAATTGAGTGAAGTTGGGAGGATATTTGGGTAGGGGTTGGCCGAAACAAATGTCATATAAGGTGTTAAATTGTGTGAAGGAGGAGTGCCCTTTTATAATAGGGGAGAGGGTCACTTTAGGAAAAGATTAAAGTATTAATTTATTATACAATCATATTCGGTTTATAATGATTCCAAATAAATTTATTTCGAGGCTTAGGTGGTTATGGGTCGAAATCCTCTCAACCAATATATTTTAGACAAGTTTAGGTGAACATTTTATCCTTATCTTTTAGATTTAACTCTTAGATAAATTGTTAACTTTTACCGTGTCTTCTTGTATTCTTACTCTATATGGTTAATTAACTTACTCTAAACTTCCATGAAAACCTCAAGTGGCTCATTAATGACATATATAAAAATAGTTATGCTCTTTTGACTAATCTTACATATTTAGAAATATTATATAAACCAATAATATAGTATTTGTTTTAAATATTAATTTATGTCAATTTTGACACAATTTGGAATTTTGTTTTTGTGAATGTCATCACAAGATGGTTACATCGAACACCATACATTGAATCATCCTAAACATGTCATAGTCACCTAAAAAATTCGTGGATCTCATAAAAACTTTGAAATTATATTTATTTTAATATTTATAATACCATTTATTTGATTCTTTCAGGAATAAGGTAATTACTGCATCATTATTGTGTCATAAATATATTTATTTATATATTGTTAAAAAATTATAAATAAAATACCATGATGAAGAAAATATTTTTATATTTCTACTGAATATCTATAATCTAATTTATCTTATGTATATCCTTATATTAAAAATATTTTGGTTATTAAACTTTGATTCTAACACGTTTAACTCTTCTTTGAATTAAATAATAATAAGTGTCCTAATCTAATCCATGTGGACCTAAATATTAATATTTTATGGCTAAGGTTGTTTTTGGTCTAAATACACTTGTACAATAGAATTAGGAAATGTGTTGGGGTAATATTAATATCATTTTTACCCATAATTATTCTATTTACTTTTAACCGTGGAAAATAAAATTTAAAAGTTACTATTCGCCAAAAATTATTTTCATCCCATTGAACAACATTTTACATACTAATATCAACCATTTCACTCTAATATTATTTAAATTCCACTCACAGTAGCGGTAAAATTATGTTTTATGTGAATTTGCAAATTCTCCTAGGAGGTGGATAAAGACGGTGAAAACTTCAATAAAATTTTTATATATCTAAAGTTAATATAAATTGATTCCAATGAATTAAATTGAAATTATATAGGTATTATATATATATTTTAAGCTAAATAAAATTTTAATAAAATAAATAATTATTTAAATAATAAGTCAGTTTAAACTAATAACTCATTGTTTTTATATTCAAAAAAAATTTAATGTTTTCAGAAAAATACCAAAAAATCATCCTAAGCTAATTTTGATTTAAAAATTCAAAAATGAATACTATTTTACCAAATTCAAATCATAGAAGTGGAATTAATTAATTTAAAATTAATTATCATTGTTAAAACAAAAAGCTTGTTTTTAAGAGATAATAACTATTAAAAGATTAACACTTGTTTATGTTCGATTTAAATGAGAAATTATGTACAACGACCGAAATTGTATTAAATGGTAAAAATAGATTCTAAATATACTTTAAAACCACATAAATTCATAATTTATTACTATTAATTTTTTTGATTAAAAAAGTTGTTTTTAATTAAAATTTAGTCATTTTCAGTAATCATCAAAATATTAAACTTATCCGAAAAGTACCAAAAAGTCACCCTAGGATAATTTATATATTCCGAATAAAAAAATGAAGTCCATTTTGAAAGATAAAATTTATAAAATTTCAAAAATTATGTATTACTATTAATGACGTCTAGTTCGATTGGTTGTGGTGTGTGTGAGAACTCGAAGTTTCGTTCAACACACGCTACTGTATTATTCAAAGAGAAATGTACCATGGATGCTGGGGGTGTTACATTCTCCCCTCCTTCAATAAATTGCATCCTTGCAATTTGAAATTGTTTTTCGAAAATAAAAGGTGGAAAATAGAAAATATCTTTGTGGGAAAGACCACATCGGATATTGGGTTAATAAAATTTAGTCTTAATAAGAGGAAAAGGGAAATGAAAGGGTCCCCACCAAATAATGATCACAATTAGAAGAACAATGGTGGAAATTTGAGACAAATAATTGGAGTAAAAACGTAAATATTTATAGGTAGTGATTGAGGTCATTAAATTCATCAATCTATAATGATTTAAAAAAGCATCCATTCAACAAAACATAAGGTATTAGGATAACACATATTTTGTTTTAATATCCCTTCAATGAAGTATATGAATTAATTTCTTCATAAAATAAGTGAAATATATATATATATATGTACTTGACAAGAAGAGTTTCATCCTAATTTTTACCACAAAAACATCTTTCACTCTAAAAGATAATTGAACTTAAAAATAATATTCTATTTATCCAGTTCGTATAATGTTCATGAAAAATGAATTTATAATTCATCTATAAAAACAAAAAAAAATACATTATTCAATCTAGGAGATCACATGGGTCAGTTGAAGGTGATACACCCTTGTCGCCCTTCGGTTGTGGGTTCAAGTCTCCCGGCCTTGCCCATCGTGACGGGTTGCCGCCCGACCTCCGGGTTGTCCTTTTTAGGGAAATCAAAAATAATCTAAATCTAGTGTTATCCAGAATACTTTTGTCCAAACTCACAGTTCGAAATTTGTATGGAAGGTAAACACAATGAAGAACCTTTTTATATGTAATAACATGTGAACACCTTTGTCACGTATTATTTTAATACATGGTAACATCCTGAATTACCATAAAACCATATTGACTACATTCATTCTCCCTTATTATTTATATAATACTAGATATACTTCTTCTATCCAAAAATGTTGAAAACTCTAAAATGGTAGTCAAGAATATATAATATAATTTATTCAAATCAACCATCTGTTATTCCAAAATCACTTCCTCATTATTGGGACCATATTAAAAATTACCTTTCCTTCAACTATGTATTTTCAAAAAAAGTGTAAATTACTATTAAGTCACTTTTCTTAGAACCATCTAATCTCAAATCCTCACTAAAATAGTACTGCAGTACAATCCTTATTTATCTCCATAATTCATGTATCCAGTATACTGTTGATACAACACTCAAATAAAAAAATTCCATAATAACAACATAAGAATTCTAGTCATTCCTCTTCTTCCAAGGTAGTATCATAACTTTATTATTATCCAATACCATCATTTGGTTCATACCCTGATGATTTGGACATTGGTTTATATAGTGTTCCAACTCCATGAAGATGAATCATTGTACATTTGAAGACATTTTCTTACCCATGAAATCATGTACTTGGTGTCCATTTCCTCCACACTTATAACAAACCCCCATTCCCTTCAAGCATTTACCACAGTGATTCATTCCACATTTATCACATATTGAAAAATCCTTCTTTCCTTTATTCCTTTTATCTATATTTCGTTCTACCATCCTTTTCTTCTCGGTCATCCCTTCAAAGTCTTAGGACTCAGAGAACACATCATACTATTTCTTCATATGATGATAATATGTGGGGGAAAATTTCCCTTCTAAATTATAGCTTAATACCATGAATGATATGATCCTTCTTACTCTATGGATCATGTGTATTGTCAGAGTTCTCAATCATTCTACTAGGCGCCATTTCTAAACAATGGCATGCACTAGATTAGTTTATCAATAGAAATACCTAATTACAAACTTGAAAAACCCTTAACATATATTAAACATTTTATGTATATAATCCATAATCATAAAAATGTATTCTTTGAGGAAGTATATACTCATAATTCTTTCATAATAGTTTGTAAATAAAATGTTAATTATCCTAAAAATATCCCCTGGGAGTGTCGTAACCAAGAGTGAAGCAAGGCCCGTTGTCGTGCACCAGTTCCCGTTCGAGTCATGTTAGAAGAAGTGTTTTTGGGATTTACCTCTAGGAACATCTGTGCCAGAGCTGCCTCTACCTGCTCGTATCTAGAATGAGATTTATTGTTAGGAAAACTCAAAAAATCTCTACATTACCAAAATCATAGAAAGTTCTTCTATGATAATCCTCAATGTTAATCTTAGGGTAATGTTCTCTAATAAAATATTATCTAAATATACTTTCCAAAGTTATTTCCAAGCTTCTTCGGATAGCAACTGTAACGACCCGACTCCAGTTACCCAGAGTCGGTGCATTATTTTAATACATTGGCATGATTATAAGGAATCATGTCTCGAAGGACCGATCCGTTTAGCAGTTTTGGAAAATAGATTACATACTTGAACTTTTCATTACAATTTCAATAATATAACACAACATAGATAGTGCTTTGACAACACCATTGTTCCCATATATTAACCCTTCTTATCAATTAAAATACACTTCTTGGAATCCTTGGAAAAATAAAACATAAGAAGTGGTGAGCTCAAATGCTCCATAAGGGTAAACAATAAATCAGAATATAACATAAATATAAAGCATAGTGAACAATTGAGACCACATGCCTTTACCAATAATAAACACAAAAACATTTATGGTAGGAATATGAGATGAGTAAATAATTCCGTAATAAAACATAATCATGAGCATTCTACTAGTCGAATGACCACATGAACCATCAATATTATTTTTTTAATGAGGGAATGTATATTTCCTGACATTCTAAAACATTTTTTCAAGTCCACGGCCAAGACGTCTAAAATGATGAATTCCTCAGCCATAACTATAAATCAAATTGGGAAATGGCCATGGCCAATTCCACATCTAGATGTCTCATGAGACCTACCGATGTATCGAGGAGCTATAGTGGGCTCCACCCATCACTTACTATGTTCAATACATTTCTCATATGAAAAGTTTGAAACATAACATAAACATTCATATTAGAACTAGCATACGAAATTTCAATACATTCTCCTTATACCATGAATGGTATAAAAATAAAACATCCCCAATAAAACATAGCACAAAATTGTAAATAAAATATGGAAGTTTTGTATCATAATGAATCAATTTCAAATAAACATAAAAATTCATTAAGGGATTTTGACATATATAAAAATGTTTTGCAAAACTATTTGAGAGAAATTACCCATTTTCATGAAAACATTTAAAAGTCATCCAATTGAAAAAACAAGTCATTTAAATACATTTTTGAACCAACGTGTCCCATACCACTTTCAAACTTTTGAATAGAAATATTATTTCAAAACATTCATGTCCAAATAAATAAATCCTTAAAATAATTTTGAAAACAAAGAAATTAATTAAAAAGATTTATAAAGATAAATCATTAAAACATTTAAAATTCTGATCATGATAAAGAGTACCTTTCAAAAATATTTATAATATTCTTTCTAAAATCATTTTTATGAAAAATGGACAAGTATGATAAAAAAATCCCAGTAAATACTTACAAATAAACAATCTCGGATAATAATGAGATTTAGAAATTAACCCATACCAATTTGGTAACTTACAAAACATACAACCCATGAAAGATGTATTTTAAAAGGAATATGTAAATACACATAAATTGCTGTATATTACACAAAGAATACAATTATGGGCAGTACATACACCACACAAATGATAATAGTGGCAATATGGCATGAATCTCACATGAATAAGGAGTGAGATGAAAACCCATTTTCCTTGCACTTTCCATTAGTCGAAGGTACGTTTAACCTCTTGTATGAAGACTATAGTATGTTATTATATTATACCAAAACCATGTTAAAATTTATGATATCATATATTATTCCATTATGACTTTATTCTACCAAATTAATAATAATTTTCATGGTATATTAATATTCCGGGTAATAATCGCTTTCTTTATCATGCGTGTTTTATCTTGTTACTCTTAATTGTATCACATCTATCAAGATTTAAATACATCCAGAATATAAAACAATATTTATATATAATATATATTCGGAATATAAATATGTATAATAGGCACATATATGAAATGGAAAATAGCATTTATGGAGATGGTAGTCCATACGTACGCAATAATTATGTTTCCGTTTTCATATATTATTGAACGGAAGTAAGTGAATAAGATATATGTAAGTACATAAATAATTATATATATATATAAATATATATATCTCCAGTCACATTATTATTTCATATATTACATACTTATAAGTAATATAATTATTTTTATAATTGTCGATGATGGGTGAACATGGAAATGAATCTCATCGCGTCGTGGAGACGGTAGTCAGTACGTACGCACGAGCGACAATATCATTATTTTGATATTAAAATAATATATAATTGGATGGTATTTCGTATAGACAGAATCATTATCATGTTATATTTATTATTTACATGAATTAAACATCATTGTTATACCGTTCTAAATAATAGTATATTGAATAACAATTACACGACAACGTGGAGACGGTAGGTCGTACGTACGCACGTATGGTGACATGTCATTCAAGGTATGGATAGAATAATGAATTTGTTTTTTCCATAATTATAATAACATCACACTATAGGTAATATACTGGAGTTATTATTTTAGAATGGAAATAACAAGGAATGAAGAAGTTGAAGAAGAAATGGACATTAAAGATGGTGGTGAAGACGCTACCTCTTCTTCGGGTTCTTCCTTTCGATTTGATCAAAAGGGCTCCTTAGGTTGGCTTTATGATCATAATAAGGCCTCTAGGATTAAATGAGGGAAGTTGGGAGGATATTTGGGTAGGGGTTGATAGAACAAAATGGCATAGAAGGTGTGAAATAGAGTGAAGGGTGAGTGCCCTTTTATAAGCGGGGAGAGGGTCACATTAGGAAATGATTAATGTATTAATTTATTATACAATCATATTTGTTTTATAATTGTTCCAATTTATTTTATTTCTATCATTATGTGGTTATTGTTCTAAATGCTCTCAACCAATATATTCTAGCCATGTTTAGGTTAATATTTTATACTTATCTTTTAGATTTAACTCTTAGTTAAATTGTTAACTTTTACAACGTCTTCTTGTATTCTTACACTATATGGTTAATAAACTTACTCAAAACATCCAAGAAAAACTCAAGTGGATCATTAATGACATATATAATAATATTTATGCTTTTTGGCAGAATCTTACATTTTTATAAATATTATAAAAACCAATAATATAGTATGTTTATTAAATATTAATTTGTGTCAATTTTGACACTATTTGGTATTTTGTTTTTGTGAAAGTCATCACAACTTGGTTAAATCACACAAGATATAATGAATCGTCCCTAACATGTCATAGTATCCTAGAAAATTCGTGTATGTCATAAAAAATTTGAAATTATATTTATATTAATACTTATAATACCATTTATTTGATTCTTTCTTGAATAAGGAAATTACTCCATCATTATTGGGTCATAAATATATATATTTATATAATGTTTAAAATTTATAAATAAAATACCATGATGTAGGAAATATTTTTATATTTCTAATAAATATTTATAATCTAATTTATCTTAACTATAACACTATATTAAAAATATTTTAGTTATTAATCATTGATATTAACTCTTTTAACTATTCTTTGAATTAAATAATCATAAGTGTCCTAATCCAATCCATGTGGACATAAATGATAATATTTTATTACTATGGTTGTTTTTTGTTGAAATACAGTTGTCCAATAGAATTAGGACATGTGTTGGGGTAATATTAATATCATTTTTTCCGTTAATTACCCTATTTACTTTTAACCGTGGTAAATAAAAGTAAAAAGTAACTATTCACCCAAAATTATTTTCACCTCAATGAACCACATTATACTTACTGATATCAACCGTGTCTCTTGGATTTTTTGAAATTTCACTCATAGAAGCGGTAAAATTATGTTTTATGTGAATTTGCAAATTCTCCTAGGAGGTATGAAAAAGACGGTGAAAAGTTAAAAAAAATTTATATATCTAAAGTCAATATAAATTGATTCTAATAAAATACATTGAAATTATATAAGTATTATGTATATATTTCAACATAGAAAAAATTAAAATAAGATAAAAAATTATTTTAATAAAAAGACGATTTTAACTAATAACTTAGTGTTTTTCACTATTCATCAAAAATTGAATGTTTTCAGAAAAATACCAAAAATTCATCCTAAGATAATTTTGATATTTATACTTCAAAATTGAAGTCTATTTTACGAAATTCAAAACATATAAGTGGCATTAATTAATTTAAAATTCATTCCCGATTTTAAAACAGAAGGCGTGTTTTTAAGAGATAATAATTATCAAAAGATCAACACTTGTTTATGTCCGGTTTAAATGTGAAATTATGTTAAATGACCAACATTATATCAAATGGTAAAAATATATTCTAAATATTCTTTAAAACCAGTTAAATTGATAATTTATCACTATTAAGTATTTTGATTAAAAAAGTTGTTTTTAATTAAAATTTAGTAATTTTAACTATTCATCAAAATATAAATGTTATCTGAAAAGTACAAAATTTCACCCTAGGATATTTTATATATTTCAAATCCAAAAATGAAGTCCATTTTGAAAGATAAAATTTATAAAATTTCAAAAAGTTTGTATTACTATTCATAACGGCTAGTTCGATTGGTTGTGGTGTGTGTTAGAACTCGAAGTTGCATACAACACACGCTACTGTATTATTAAAAGAGAAACAAACCATGGAAGCTTGGGGTGTTACAATAAAAAAGGATCAATTGTCTTTATAAGGATTTTTTTGGTCAAAAAAACTTATTTAATAGAATTAGAAAATGATTTGAGGTAATTTTATAATATTATAATATTATTTTTACCTTTATTTTCCTATTTACTTTTAACCGTGGTAAATATAATTCCAAAGATACTAATAATCAAAAATAATTTTCACCTATTGAACCCAATTTTACTTGATGATGTGAATCATGTGTTTTGTATTTTTTAAATTCAATTCATAGAAGTGACAAGATTATGTTTTATGCAAATTTTCATATAGGCCTAGAAGGTGTGAAAAATACGTTAAAAAGATTAATAAATTTATATATATATATATTATTATTATAAAATGACTCCAATTAATTAGCCTAGTCTAATATATGTATTATGTATCTATTTCTACTTCTAAGTAAATTTAAAATTTAAAATAATTATTTAAATAAAAAAGTTAGTTTTTATGTAATATGCAGTATTTTAACTATTCATCAAAAATTGAATGACTTTATAAAAATACCAAAAATTAAGCATAAGTGAATTCTGATTTTATGAATTCAAGAATAAAGTCTATTTTACCAAATTAAATTCTTAAGAGTTTCTAAAATTAATTTTATTATTGTCTAAAAAGAGACATAAAAAGTAGTTATTTTGGGAAAATCGTTCTTCAAAATATATAACTATTTTGACAAAACATATAAATTTCATTATAAAATCTATAAATTACATATAAAAATTATTTTGTACTATTCATACAAAAATATTCATTTGATAAATAATTCTATTTTTTAAAAAATTATTATACTAATGTATTGTTTCACAAAAACTCCGTCTTGCTTACAACACAAGTCGTTGTTGTCTCCAATATAAGCTATTAAATTAATTTAAAGAGATAACATATTATGAAATATTAGGGGGGGGGGTACAATATCGACCATGAAGATGAAATATATCCTTCAAAACCATGATACTTCAATATTTTTCATGATATCGAAAATTATCTTACATACATGAAAACAATTTATATATACATAGTGTGACGATAATAGTACACACAATAGGATCATACCCAGATCCTCTCATGGAAAAGATAATGAAACCGTACTAAATCCTAATGAACAATATGTGAATATAACTCAATACCTACATAGTTATAAAGTACCTAGCCTCACCAAGTCTATCTCTAACTGAGTAAAAGTAACAAGATAGATTATATAATATACTAATAAATGAACAAGTGCACCCTACTTCCTCTTCTCCACTAGTTTACTACTATGGCCAAATGTCACATGCCATGAGCCATCTCTCTATAAAATAAGCTAGTATGAATAAAACTATCCTATGTATCACTACATGTATCTAATTCATCACAAATTTTCATCATCTGATGAAACATCTAAATATAGAAACTGAGTAGTTTTTGGTAACCACCACAGCCTGTATGACGTATATCATATATCAGGTATTTTACCCCTTTCCATCACAACCTACACATCGAGTATGGAACATATAGTCATCAGAACCCATACATGTCATTCCTATATTAATTATTTATATACTATATCTATAGATACATGTGTGTGAAATTACCAAAAGCCATTACAACCCTCTACACAAATATTTGGACAAACTAACCACCAAGAGTACATATATATAATATTGTTAAGAGAAAAGAATAAGACCAGAGGGGGAAGTCATTCATTTATCCATATTTAACCTATATGTTTGGGAAAAACCCACCAAGATTCCATTGAGTGTCATTATCCCTTGAGAAATGGGTGGGGTATCATAAGAAATCATAAAACATGAATGATATAGTCTAGCCCATGACCACACAATATTTATTAACCTAGACTAGGCTCAACGACAATTATTTTTCTCAGACACCCGACTGCTTCTTCTAAGGACTAGATACCCTATAATCACACATGAAATTAAAGGAGATTTATTAAATTCAGTATATTCTTTTAATATATCACTTAATGTTAATTTATTCAATAACATTGAATTAAAATTATTTTGATTATATTCCATTAATCATCTATGTGATGTCAATGCACTCCAAGAATAATCTGTCTGAGTCCATTGATTCTTAGGATTGAAAGTAACATTTAAATTCCACCACGAACAAAATCAATAAGATTAAAATTTATTAAACATTATAACCATTCCATAGTTCCAGGTACACATGTAAAACATCATATTATAGCATGGAAAGATGTAACCATAAACATACATCTACCTCAAGCAGTTGGGAATGGAATTTAGGTAAAATAAAAAAAATCATCCAACATAATACATTAAGACTTCACATAAAAATAGGAAATCAGGGCCCCAAACATTTATCATTATTAAAAAATAATTTTTATTCCAAATTGAATTAATCAATTCAATTATCATTGTTTAAAACTTTGGGATACTAAATGACTAAGCAATAACAAGTGTTATAGGTAATTATATAATACACTCCCCCAAAATAATTCAATGGAACACCAAATAAACAATATAGTTTAATTCTATATATAAAATAAAAAAATGAATTGATTTATAATGAAACACACCCAAATAGTTTGCGTGTGAGGGAATACCAAATCTAAATAAAATTACATAAGAAGAAACGAGAATAGAAAAATAGGGAAACACCACGATTTATGTTCTTTGGTAGCATTTGGACATACTTCATGGAAAGGACACCACCCAAAAAATACACCTTTATTATATTCTAAAAACTATAATATATTACCATGTACATTAGCAAAGTAGATTGGAAACTTCAATGAACATATGTCCTAAAATAGAAACTGGACACTAGAAGTAGCAACAGAGACGGAATAAGGTTTATGAAAAACCTACAACCCAGATAAATTTCCAGTACTCGAGATCACATCAATATCCAAGAACTTAAATATTTATACTTAATTGGATATCAATAAAGATGGTCACACCATGTCTTCAAATTTGAGCAATGGTCACATGACTTCAACTAGGAAGAACCTAGAGGGGCTCCACCATGATCTATGTACCAGCAATGTGTGGATAATCCTGTGGGGGGGTTAGAGGGTTGGAAGGCCACCAGATGAGTCTTCTGATGAGGGAGATAACACCACCTCCAGTGATATTAAAGCCAATAAGGAACATAATCAACATGGAATAAAAAAACAAATTACACCAAACAAGCAATGGGAAGAAAAAAACTTCCAGTGATGAGCGGGAATAACTTTTGAGAATATGGATCTATGTATACTAGATGAACTCAACTTCATAAGAAGATGATTTTTAGATCTATTTTTTTCCCAGAATGCAAGGGATATAATGGTGATGAAACCCCATTACAAAATATTAATTGGAAAATTGTATAACCAAGGGAAGGATTCCCGGAATCCAATGCCAAAATTCCCACCCATTGGCATATGGAGAAAATCAAATCAATGGATGGATTGAATAGATTAGGAAGAAACATCCATTAACATCCATAAATGAAGAGAGTAGGTGTATAGAGGATAACCAGCAAGAAATCCTAAATCATGCAGGACAATCAATTCGGTGGGCCACGTAAATCTCCCTATGCTATAAAATGATGCCAAAATCCAACAGATATTAAAATAAGAAAATAATTAAAATTAAATTCCACTTATTTCAGAAAATTTTATTGGGGGAACAATTTAAATGGTTTATTTTCAATTATCATTATGAAAACCAATAATACACAAACTAACAAATAGAAAATATTTTCAATTAATAATTGGTGATGTTATTGCACCTACATTATAATCAATTGGAGCATGTTAATGATATCTATGAAATTCTTAAACTAGGATAAATTTGTACCCTTAGTGAAACTATTTACTGGGTTTTCATCGGTGTGTATCTTAATGACACACACACTTATACAACATCAATAAATTCTCTAATGAAACGTAGCATAATATATATGTTCTTAAACCTACATGGAATAATAAATATAGAGAAAAATAAATTGATGATTGATAATCACAATGTATAGTTATAATTTAATTACTTATACTATGTTAATAAATTAAAACCATAAGCCATATAGATTCTCGGAATGCTTCTATCAGAACTATGTACTGGGCTGTAGTGGTCCAGATGGAAACCACATATTTCATCATTCACTTCAATTTTATTGGTCCTCTACATGCAATAAAGACATAATTAGACAGTGATTTCCTAGTACCAAAATTTCTAGTAGAGTCTAAATCCACGTACCTAGTAAATAATTCCGAAAAGTTATCGTTCTCACCATAGAAAGTTTAATGAGATGATGCAGAAGAAATTTATCTCAACAACCATTTCAGATCCTGACAATGTAGCTTTCCTTGATTTTACATAAACCTGATCAAATTACATATTGAAAAAGAATGATGTGACTGAGAAAAAATCATAGCATATATAATACTTTCTACTACATTAACATAAACGATTATTCTCATATATTCAATATCATATGTTTTTGATGACAATGGAGTTAAAGGCTATTTAAAATGTTGTCTAAATGGAACACTGATAGGATTAAACGCATCAATTTAATACCTCTTAATCAATTTTTGTATATAATAATTTTGAGATACATAATGAATATTTTTCTTCTTATCTTCTATAATTTTCATCCCTAGAATTTTCTTATCACATCCTAGATCATTTATTTAAAATTTTTAATTAAATATCATTTTATCATTGGATATTAATTTCATATCACTACATAAGAGTAACATGTCATCTATATAGAGTTGTAAACAAAGAATTTTTTTAATAGAATTAAAATATACACATGCATCAGACATACTCTTGTAGAAACCTGTTTTTGAATTGAATGAATAAGACTTCTTATTCCACAATATTGAGGCTTATTTTAATCCATATAATGATTTACTAAGAAAAAAATGCGGTCATATTTAAATTCATGTTAATAACCAGTATGAGGATTCATTTATAATTATTCAATTAAACAACCATTAACGATAGAAATTTTGGCTTCTATCTTTTCTATTTGGAAATATAAATGGGAAGAAAAAAAGTAGAAATAATTATTGAATATTCTTTCACAACAAGATAAATTTTTCAGAGTAATTAATTCATTATCATTCAAAGAAGCATTTGGATACACTTATGGATTTAAAAATATTTTTATTTCATATAGTATTGTATTATTATTTTTTAATATATCAATTTAAAATCAATCACATTAGAAGTAAGAATTTTATCGACTGTGGACCATGTATTGTTATTTCATAGTGATTTCATCTAATGTTTCATTGCTAATATCCAATGGTTAGATTTTATATCATTGACAACTTTATTGTAGATTTGGGGGTCCTCTCCCCAAAAAGTTTCTACTACATTAAAGGCAAAAGAAACCATATCATCATGGATGTACATAAAAGGAGGTCTAATGTACCTCGTCTATCTATCCTTAGTGAGATGATAAATGATAAGGTCACATGGAACTCCATCCTCAGCAGTATCATTATAATTTGAATAAGATTATGGCTCATGATGTGAAAGAGATATTGATAGGTATAAAGAGTATAAATAAGAGTCTCACTAACACTTGGAGGATCAACCTTAATATAATTATTTTGAGAAGGATCCACACATTCATTAGTGGGAGGCTTCACTCTAGAAAGAACAGACTCTTTGAAACATCACAACCAAATTAAGAATATTCTTTTGAAAGATAGGTGTATAAACCCAATGCTTATACGCCTTCACACCATCAAGAAACCCAATCAAGATTCACTTAATAGTTTTTGGGTCAATATTATCATAAACAACATGAGCATAGGTAGTGAATCCAAACACGAGATGATTTACATAGGATGGGGTGATTTCTCCATGATTCAATTGGAGTCTTAAATTTGTTTTCAGATGAGGCACACAAATTTATTATGTAAACTATCATAGTGAAATATTCTCCCCAAACAGATTTTGGAATTCATGAGATAGAAATCATGCTATGAATACACCTATGAATGGTTTGATTCATATGCTCATCTATAACATTTTTCTGAGGATAATGACTCATGGATCGGTGCAATGAAATTCCCTCACTTTCACAAAATATTAGACACACAATAGATAGATATTAAAGGCCAATATCAGTCATAAAATCGATTTACATCTTCAAAAATTGATTTTAATAGATGATATCCATGTTTTAAAAAACATAAATACATCTGATTTTTTTCATAAAATATAATACCATAATTTCTGTGAAAATCCATCTATAAAGGTGACAATGTAAGAGCCTTCACATTGAGAAGAAATCCTAGTAGGTCCTCACAAATCATAGTGAACATACTATAGCGGGTTACCCTATCTAATGATGGATCTATGAAAACCGGCACTTTTAGACTTACCATGAAATAGTCTTCAGAAAATTGTATGTTACATGGTGTAACTTGATTGATCGACCCTTGATTGCTTACTTTCTCCAGATCATTCTCACTCACATGTCACATGCACCAAATCCAAAGCATAGTCTTATCAATGTTAGTGAAACAATTGTTTCCCAATTACTTGACATGCGTTCTTCCATATATGACATATAATCCATTCATCAAGGAACGTTTCAGAATTCAACAATCTCCCTTGGAGATTCTAAGGCAACCAAAATCAGATTTAAAAGTAAAAAACTCTCTGACCAAAGACACCTAGAGAAATCAGATTCAACTGTAAATCTAGATCCCATCTTACATCCAATAAGGTGATGAAGAAATGGACTGAGATACCTAGCGTAAAATAACCTCAATCGTTACATAACAACTCTTTTGGTTACCAATATAACATCTCCATCAAGTCCCTCAGTCAAACAAGAAAATAAACTCATATCTGGGAACATATGGAAAGAACATCTTGAGTCTGAAAACAACTCAAAATCAAGAGTATCTCGGGACACAAAGAACACCTCAAAAAATGTTATAGCATTATTTAGAAAATAAAAAAATGAACAAATGAATCCATAGAAGTTTTTCTAGAATTTAAATTGTGTCATTTGGGTCTAATATCCCCTGGTTTTCCATAGTTGTATCAGGTAACATGCTTCATATTAGGTTTAGAATAATGACCATGTTATTGGATATGAATCGTCCGTCCCATCCTATTATACATTTCTCTTTCCCTTGAAACACAAAACAAACCCTCATATTCACACAATTATCTTCTTGTTTAAACCTAGCATTCCATGCAAATCAGGTGAAATCTAGGTGGAATATCAATTGTGGTTCTAATGTAGATGGATAATTAAAGAGGTTTTCAAATATTTTTTTAAAATTTTTGATCAAATACCAGCTATAGAGGTCCTATAAGAATACTCTTGTAGGACTATATAACATATATAAAGGGTTAGAGAGATATGTACTTTTATCAAAATTTTGGAAGGGACATCAGAATAGTTCGTGATTGTTTTCCCATCAGTGGAAAACATTAGATGGGATTCTAGGTCCGAATAGGGTATCTTAAGACCCATTTGGTCTAACGGTGATGAAGCTTTAAAACTGCTTAAATTTAAATCATTTCACCTGTCACAATTTTCTATTTAATATTTCATAGATTCCATTGTTTATTTCGGTGGCTCTAATACCACATTATTGTAGGGAAATAGTAGAATACACACCCAAAAATAATTCCAAGGTAAATCGAATATAAAATATGATTTTCTATAATATACAAAACATAAAAATGAATTTTATTAAAATGAAAACACATTCAAATCGAGTGCTGATGTGGGAATAGAGAAAAAAATACAATTGGAGATGAATAAATGAGAATGGAAAACAATGGAAACACTATGATTGACTTGATTTGGTACCTTTGGGATCTAATTTATGGTAGGAATACCACAAAACATAGAAGTTTATTTGATGTTCAAAAGAAAAATGAATTATAGTGTACCAAGGAAATGAATATATTAACCTAAAAAGCACATAAGTGCTAATGTTGAAACTATAAAATAAAAGCAGAAACACAGAATGAATCCAGGTTTAGAAAAAAATGCAACCTTGGAAAAATGTTCAGGCATCAAGACCACTTCAATATATAAGGACACAAGACCTATTTCATCATTGGATCTAGAAATACGATGATCAAACCTGGTTTTTTGTATTATAGTAGTGGTCACACATCTTCATTGAGAAGAACCCCGATAGCCTCCACCAAGAACTGTGCACCAATGGCATGTAGGGGGTTAGTTGGCCACCAGATGAGTTGAATGATAAAGATGATAACACCACCACTCTCAGGAATGATTCTGAGGATAATGATTATCGATGTCGGTCGATAGAAAAATTTAATAACAAGTAAAAATTAGAGGAATTTTTTTTCTAAATTCTTTGGGTTTTTGTGAGTGCGCAGTTTCTAACGACACCTGATTCCGAGGACCAGTGTGCCCTGAATCAATTTCTGAAGTTTAGCTCGGGTATGTTTAGTGAAAGAGGGAGCAAGTTTTTCTAACTTTTGAACCGGTGCTCGGAATCGAAATCTGAGGGCACTGTTGAAACCGTCGCGCCGGTAAATTCTTAGGAAGACCTTTTCTGGAGTTGCGTTTGCTCGTGTTGAGTTGTTAAAAATTATGAGTTGTGTTTTTAAGTGAAATTATTTGTGCCTCGTATTATTTCACGTAAGTGGTGGAATCTTTCATGGGAATTAGTGAGGTCATGCCCACACGAGCCCACCCCATTAATTTTGTAACTTTCCACCCACCCTTTTTAATTTCAACTCAACCCCAGGTTTCCCTAAATTTAATTGATTGACGACACGTTAAATAATTGGAAACTTCCTTCACCCTTCCTTCGATTAATTGTCAGCACATTTATTAAATGTGGAAATTTAATTTTTGGGAGTTTTTTTGTGTGTGTAATTAAAATAATAGGTGAGATTATTATTTTATTATAATAGGGAAGAAGCTTGCGTGGTGCGAAAAGAGGATTCTCTTTCAAACTCTTGAGTTTTTGGAAGAACTATGCCCTCCAATGAAGAACGGCATTTCCCTTGACGAAGAATTCCAGATCATCGAAGAGCGATGGCGTGCCGCCATTTCTTCTCTCGTGATGTCGTTTACTCCTCGGTGCACTCCGTCGACGCCTATGAACCTCTTCCCCGTGACATCGACGATCGTCATCTTTTGTTGAGGTGAGGGGAATTGTTTATTTCTTATGATATTTATTTACTATGGCATGGCGTTTAACTTTTTGGTGAGGGTTCTTGATCCAAATTTTCTGTTTATGAGTTTTATACCCTCGGCACTTTAAAAAAATGTTTGGTTTTTGTTTAAATACTCTAATGCAGTGAGTGCGGACCTTCGAACAAGTCTGAACACACCGTTCAAATCTTCTTGATGTGCGGGACGACAGCCGACATTGAAACTGGACCGCAACGGTGTTTGAAGACCATCACAGTGAAGATCAAGTCTCGGGATGGCCGCAGGCGCAGACATGAGAAATAGAAGACCACTGGAGTAGCTATGGTGGCCCACAGAGATCAACGGCGGCGCGGGGCACCTGTGTGGCGGTGCCGGAGGTCGTGGGCAGCCCCAGCAGGCTGCCAGGAGGCGGCGGCGCCCCGGCGCACCGCCGGCTAGGACCCGCCTCGGCTGAAGCTGGATCCCGCGGTGGTGTGGGATCCATAGAGGGACACGGATTTCAGGAGCGTCTGTGGAGCAAGGGACGTGGCCGCGCCACATCCGTGGAGCACTAGGGGGGAGTCACGCCCCCCCTGCTCGGCCCGCTGGCCGGGCCAGCGCGCCCCCCAGGCTGGAACCGGGCGGGCCGCGCGTAGCGGACCGGGCCACACCCCATTGGGCCGGGCCACGTCTTGTCGGGTCGGTCCTCACCCTAGAGGGCCGGAACCAGATCCGGGTTGGGTCGACCCGGTTCGGGCCGACCAATTGGGGTTGGGCCGAGCCGGACCGGGCCCAGACCCCCCACTTCGGACTATTTTCGGTCGTTTTCCCATATCATAAGCTAGGGATGTCCGTTTGACACACCGTCAGTTGCGTAGAGATCCTTGGATCAAGAAGGTCGCTTCGATATATTATACTCAAGGTTTTTGAAAACTTTGGGTACGGCCAGGTTGGTTCGATCACGAAACCAACCGGGCCCTTGGAGCGAAAACACTAATATCTTGAGTTCCGGACGTCCGATTGACGTGTCGTCATATTTATAGGTTTCCTCTTATTGAGATGGACCTTTTGGCTTACTCCACTTGAGGATTGGACATATTTGGAGAATGGTCAGGATAGTTTTGACTTAAAAACCAACCGGGCCCCTTGAAAGAAAAGGCCAATAACTCTCAGACCAGGCGTCCGATTGACGTGCCGTCTATCGCGTTGTGTTCCTAATGTCATGACAGAACTTTGCGATATATCAAATATTGTCTATGTGACATTTGATGTATCAAATCCTTAGCTCATGGAGCGGAACCTCCAGGAATGAGCGTGCTGTGTGCGGGAACCCTAGAGCTGGCTGCGATTGCATCGACTTCCGTACTGGAATCCACCATGGGTTCGATGACGACGACGACGACTACCGATCCTCTGTGGGTAAGTGCTCAACGATCTTGTGTCGGTCAGCGCATACTGATCCTATGCGGGTCAGATCCTGTGTGGGTCCGCGCTCAACGATCCTGTGTGGGTCAGCGCATACCGATCCTATGTGGGTCAGATCCTGTGTTGGTCAGCGCTCAGCGATCCTATGTGGGTCAGCACATACCGATTTTGTGTGGGTCAGATCCTGTGTGGGTCAATGCTCAATGATCCGGTGTGGGTCAGTGCATGTCGAACCTGTGTGGGTCAGATCCTGTGTTGGTCATTGCGGGGGGATATTACCTATCAATCCTGTGTGGGTCAGATCCTGTGTGGGTCATTGTAGGGGTTAGTATCTATTGATCCGGTGTGGGTCAGATCCGGTGTGGGTCATTGAGGGGGTTAGTACATATCGATCCTGTGTGGGTCAGATCCTGTGGGGGTCATTGCGGGGGTTAGTACCTATCGATCCTGTGTGGGTCAGATCCTGTGCGGGTCATTGCAGGGGTTAGTACCTATCAATCGTGTGTGGGTCAGATCCTTTGTTGGTCATTGCGGGGGTTAGTACCAATCGATCCTATGTGGGTCCAACAGCTTAGATGATCCAGTGGCTAAAACTGATCATCTAATCACTTTCTTCTCTTGTGGCATACATGCGTGAGATGACTCTTGGCTATCAATCATAATCATCAATATGATTGACCTTCCCTATTTTACTGTGTGGACTACTAGCATTTTTCTATGTTGATTAGTAGTGTTTTAATTGGTGGACTTGTATTGTTTTCCTGAGTGGACATATACTGTTTTCTTGTGCAGACTACTAGCATTTTCCTATGTGGATTAGTAGTGTTTTATTGTGTGGACTTGTACTTTTTTCTTGTGTGGACTTTTACTGTTTCCTGTGTGGACTACTAGCGTTTTCCTGTGTGGGATTATTAGTGTTTTCTTGTGTGCACTTGTACTATTTTCCTGTGTGGACCAGTAGTGGTTTCCTGTGTGGACAGGTAGTGGTTTCTGGTGTGGACTCATAGTGGTTTGCTGTGTGGACTAGCAGTGGTTTCTTGTGTGGACTCGTAGTTGTTTCCTCTGTGGACTGGTATTGGTTTCCAATGTGGACTCATAGTGGTTTCCTATGTGGACTGGTAGTGGTTTCTTGTGTTCAATCGTAGTAGTTTCCTATGTGGACTGGTAGTGGTTTCCTGTGTGGACTTGTAGTGGTTTCTTTGAGGACTGGTAGTGGATTCCTGTGTGGACTGGTAGTGGTTTCCTCTGTGGACTGGGTTGTGCTAGAGCTTGTGAGCAGAGATGAAAACTGATGACTTAGGTATATGTGTGGGCATATACCTAAGTAGTGTTGGATGTTACTTCTTGATTTTTATCTTTCCTTTGTGTTTATCCATTGTGGATTCTGGGAGACCTTCAGGGGTCTCGGGGTACCTACTAAGTAGGGTATACTCACCCCTACATAGGCTATGCCCGTACTACATTTTGTTGGTTGTAGACGACGGATAGCACTGATCGTGGTTGAGGCTTGAGGGGCTGGACGGTACCCGGAGGTGGACGTCATGATGAGACGGTACCTGAAGGTGAACCCCATGACGAGACTATACCTGGACTAGACGGACCAACGTGGTGTGCTGAGTGGCTTTAGGAGCTAGACGGTACCCGGAGGTGGACCTCACGACGAGACGGTACCTGGAGGTGGACCTCATGACGAGACGGTACCCGGAGGAGACGGGCGGACGTGGAGTGCTGGGGAGGACATCTGTACCTACCCTTCAGGTTGGAACCCGAAGGACGGTCTATGAGCTGCTTGTCACCTTTTAGCTATTGTCCTTTGGTTGTACTATACTTCCATTTGTAGTTGTACCATTCCATTGGGGCATGTATTTCTGGCCCACTCTAACTTTCAGCACACTTGTTACGACTTTACTTGGTGTTACATCCGCTTCTACTCTTGTTGTGTGTGCGTTTACTTTTTTAAAAGGCAATGCCTTTCCATACTTCAGTTTTTATGCCTTTGGTGTTAGTCACCAGCCCCTGGCCATTGGGAGGAGGGGTTGGGGTAGTTACGACACGGGCCCAGGGGGATGGGTCGTGACAAATTGGTATCAGAGGAGTTCGGTTCTACCGCAGAACTCAAGACTCTGATCTTTCTTCTATGTGTGAAGCAATAGTGTTAAGGGTGTTGAGTGTGGTTATTAGTCCAGGGAGTCCTGTGTTGGTGCGGAGGCAGAAGTATCCATACACCAGGACCATGACTTCTGATTTTCGACTCAGTGCACAAAAACATTAATTGTGTGTGTGTTTCAAGAGTTTCCTTTGTGATCTCTTTGAGTCAGCTCACCAGGTAGAATTTTTGACCATAGCGCACCTGTTCCTTATCAGGAAGCTGCTGTGAAGACAGCCAGCTAGGGTTCCCGAAACAGAGTACACGATGACGGCCCACTAAGCAATGAGACTCCGGTTCATGGCCCTCTTTTTTTGTTGGCACCTTAGGGTGTTGTACCAGCAACACCACCACCCGTTTGGCTGTATATTCCACCAGCCGAACTCGTTGATGGTGCACGCTGACAGAGCGCATTTCACGAGTTCCAGCAGCATGTGGTGGTGTACATTTCGCCATGTTACAACCACCTTCCTTGTAGTCCCCACCAGGATCAGGGAGTAGAAGGGCAGGGGAAGAGAGTAGTAGCATGCGACCAAGGAGTGTGACCCAGGGGCTCTAAGAATGATTTAAGGTATGGTCTATCTGTACTTTGAGCATCCATATCAATAGACATAGGTACCAATCATTCTTTCCTTCCACGAATCTTGTCCCATACCTAGAGTTTCCGGTTATGCCGTTGACATGACCCTCACGTTTAGAGATACCTTTGGGAGAAGACTCGATAATCACACTTACGACGACAGTGTGATCTGACCCTTGAGGCGAGAGTTTTAGTTGGAACCACTTGGTGGCAGCTTCGAGTCCTTACGACGTTGGTCTGGGTATGGATTGGATTCACAGTTCATACCCAGGTTGACTGTATTAGGAAAAAAGGTTGTGGTTTATCTACAATGATGGGATCCGTTCTCCTTGGTCAGTGAAAAGGAAACACCTAGCATCAGGATAAACTCATGCCATGGAGGGTGTGACTGATCGCTCTTGAGTCGGTCTACCTTACCCTCGTGGCGTCAGGAGTTTTGAGTTTCAGTTTTATACAGGAAGTGAAGCCCTCTAGAGTTCGAGGATGACGACCACATCCTTATAAGGGTCTCACCTCGATGGGGTCTGCAAAGATGTGGCTGAGGCGACAAGTTACCTCCGAGGTTCAATAGAACTTTTTGGCCCTCAGCAATATAGGCGAGGTGGTTTACAGATTGACCTTACCACCATAGTTGCACCGAGTGCTTGATGTCATCCATGTATCTCAGCTGAGAAGATACGTGCACGATCCTTCACACATCATCGATCATAGGGGGTTGGACGTCGATGACAGGGCGACTTTCAAGGAGGTTTCAGTGGAGATCGAGTATCGATAGGAGAGGGTCCTTTGTGGAAGGATGAATCCTCTGGTGCACTTTCACTAGTAGCACATGAACCTCTAGGGGAGCACATTGGAGCAGAATGCTCAGATGCATGCTCAGTACCACTTTGTTTTCCCTAGTGTGTTTTGAAGCTTTACAGGGATATAAAGACCTGAGTTGGGAGTAATGTAATGACCTGTAAAAATTCAAAGAAAGTTTTTTCTAAATTCTTTTGGTTTTTATGAGTGCGCAGTTTCTGATGGCACCTGATTCCGAGGCCCGATGTGCCCGGAATCAATTTCTAATGTGTAGCTCTAGTACATTCAGTGAACGAGCAAGAGAGTTTTTCTAACATTTGAACCGGTGGTCAGAATCAAAATTCGGGGGCACCGTTGAAACCGCAGCGCTGGTAAATTCATAGGAAGACCATTCTAGAGTTGTGTTTTCTCATGTTGAGTTTTTAAAAATTGTGAGTTGTGTTTTTATGTGAAATAATTTGTGCCTAAAATTATTTCACTTATGAGGTGGAATCTTGCATGGGAATTAGTGAGGTAGGGCCCACACGTTCCCACCCCATTAATTTTGATACTTTCCACTACCCCTTTTTAATTGCATGTCAACCATGGGTTTCCCAAAATCTAATTGTTTCACGACACATTAAATAATGGGAAACTTCCTTCTCCCTTCCTTCGATTAATTGTCAGCACCTCTATTATATGTGGCCATTTAATTTATGGGAGTTTCCTTGGATGCGTAATTAAAATAATAGGTGAGCCTATTATTTTATTAAAAGAGTGCGGAATCTTGCTATAAGGCCCCAGCCATAAACATTACTTAATCTTGAGTTATTTCAAGAATACACATTGAAAATATTTTCGGGTTTTGAGTTTTAGAGAATTAGATCATAAAACATACATTACATCCCACTTTTAAGAAAGGTGGTTACATAAAAGATAGTATTCATTTTTCTCTTCAACGGAAACACTACTAAAAAAACATGGATTCAATCTTGACACTTCCTTGACACTATCATCATATCAAGTACCTTTCCCTTGACCTGTGAAAACATTTCAAAAACTTGGGATGAGCATAAAAAGCTCAGTAAGGGATACAAAAGTACAAAATGAAAACATTACTCCTTGTATGAAAACATACTTTACTCATGAAACACAATCACTTTAACATACCTCATGAAATCATAAGTTTTATGAATAATTCATAGAAATCATACGACATAAAGGTAACTTGAGGAATTCATAACATTCTTACCTAGGGAGTAACCCTCTTGGTTATGTTTGGAATACCCATCAAAGTATATTCTCTAAATCTCTTAGGAGAAACATTCACGTTTACCTCTGTCACGTTACCCAATGCATTGGAGAGCTATATCGGGCTCACCCGCCCTTAGTTTATCATGGAACCACCTGTCTTCATAAAGAATTCCCAAGAACCATAATATAATTGCATCAAATAAAACATGCATAAAGGAAACATAAAATTTCAATTATAGAAACCATTTTCAATACCAAAATACATAAAAGAGTATATGATATTTATTTACTTTTAAAAATATAACGGCTTGTTGAGGAATCCAAAGATCAAATAATACTCACGGCGGCGGAGAAGTCGTTGTCACCGCTTAGGTACGATAGAAAAACATTCTTTTTTGTCATTTAGTAAAACTCTTCGTATAAAAAAGATTCCTTTTGAAAAAATGTAAAAGTCAAAGGGGTTTATACACCGTATAAAAGATGGATGTGTATAAAACAAAATATGCCTCAACGAATGGAGAATGAGACAAAATCCCATACCTCGTATCCGACTTGACCTGACCATTCTTTAATCTCCTGAATAATAAAATTTAGTTAATCTCCACTTTCTTACGATCCTTTTTCAAGTTCATTATTCCTTTTATACCATGTTAACACCATGTAATCATTTACGTTAATAATGTTCATTTTGTCGGTACTTGGTTCTTAAGTAAAAAAAAGGACTTATTACATTTACATATTGTTCATCTGGTCAAAGGTTCATTATATCCAGAATTATATTCATGATTTGGATAACATATATATCATATATATTCAGCATATACATGTATTTATAATATTACATAACATTTAGTGGTAAGAAATGAAATGCACCATTCATGGAGACGGTAAGCCGTACGTACGAATGAACACAACTTCCATTTCTATTTCATATTTTATGGAATGGAATCATAATGATATAAAGGTATATTATAATTCCTGTATAATATCATATACAATATAATTAACTTTATCCTTTATACATCCCACATATGGTATTAACGAATCAAATCACTTTCAGGGGGCGGTAGTCCGCACTTCTTAAAATGAAGATATCATGTTTACCCATAATGGAAACCATAATGGTATGCCATAAATGAAAAATACAGAAGATTACGGAATGAATAAAAATATTATATATCATACATAAAAATATTGACATCATAATGGCCACCTTTGAAGGTGTTAGATGAGTATTGCACAACCATCGTCTCGGGAGGCTGAATTTCGCCATCCACGGAAACATTATGTTCATTAACCATTAGATGTAGTTGTGTGTGAGTGTAGCTCGAATAAATATTATAACAACATCATAGTATATTGAAGATACTGGTGTTGTTACAAAAGAAATAAATAAATTGAGTTTAGGGGGTTGGATATGCAAAATAAAACAAATGAACATGAGAGAAAGAATTACCTTTAAAAGTGTAACTCTTTTTTATTTGAGCCCAAAGGCTTCCTTGGAATATATTCTGCCTAAAGGGAATCCTCTAGGATGAGGAGAGGGATGTGGAGAGAGTAAATGGGCAGGGGTTGGCTGAGCCAAAGGCTTGAGGAGTGTGGGAAATGAGGTAGAGGTGGGGGCCTTTTAAAAGAGGAGAGGAGGGAAATTTTGGAAATCATGAAACTATTATTTTAGTTTCAAAGGGGTTTCGGATTTTAAAGGTCCCAAATTGATATATTTATAGCCTAAGATGATAAGGGTTCGAAATATACCCATCCAATAGTTTTTGGACAAGGGTAGGGCTTAGATTTTATATTATCTTTTCATTTTATTTAAACCGTTCATTAATGAGGTAATCATTGCATCATCATGATGTCATAAATAAATTAATTTATTTAATGTCTAATAATTATAAAAAAATATCATGATGTAGGAAATCGTTTTAGCTTTCTAAATAGTATTTATAGACAAAAATAGGACTTGTATAACCCCATCTAAAAATTGTTTTAGTAAAACACGTTTTGATAGTGACATTTTTACTTTTACTTTAAATAAAAGGCTTTAATGTCACTTTCTCAACCAAGTGGCTCCATGGGGTCCCATAAATCGACACATGGTTTGTAATGGTCGGCCATGAATCATACAATAATGTTTGGACAAGTGTCAAGGTAATTATTATACAATTATTTGTTTACCTTTATTTACCCAATTTACCCTTTAACCACGGTAAATAAAAAATATACTGAAGTAAATATTTAAAAAGTCTAAAAATAAAAGTTACGTATTTACACAATTTGGGCCTCCTGATTCCAAATCTGGAATCAATTTTTCCAAAATCAAAACACATAAGTGGCATAAATTAATTTAAAATTAATTCCCGCCGTCAAAATAAATAGCGTGTTTTTAAGAAACAATAACTATCAAAAGACTGATACATGTTTATATCCAATTTGAAAATGAAATTAACTCCAATGACCAAAATTGGATTAAATGGTAAAAATATATTTTAATTTAACTTTATGACCAATTAAAAAGATAATCTAACTATATTAATAAATTATATTAAAAGTCACATTTGAATTAAAATACATTATTTTCCACTATTCATTAAAAATTGAACTTTATCCGAAAAATACCAAAAAATTACCGAAAGTAAATTTTGATGTCCCCATTATAAAGATGGACTTTATTTGGTCATATATAATGTATTAAAGTGAACAAAACTAGATTTAAAAGGGGTTCTCCATTAAAAGGCGGTAAATCGACCTTTTTATGTAAATTATGCTTAAAATTAGATTCATTCACATCTTAATCCTCTAACATTTATTGGACCAATGTAAATACATGTATAATAATATTGTAGTTAGTTTTGTTCATTACCACAAATACAATGGCTAGGATTTAATGACCTTTTAAAATAATAATATTATATTATTTGAGTGAAACTTAAGATTCCAAAGAAACCCGTTGTTGCGTATCGGGTACGCTATCGAACATAGCAACCCTTTTAAACTAAAATTAATATTTAATTGAAAAATATTAATAAATATGAAACTCATTTATTCTTAATTTTCCTAGGATGTTACATCTTTCCCCTCTTTTGGAAATTGCATCCTCACAATTTTTATTCACTTATCAAATTAAGTGGGGGTATTTATCCCTCATAGCATTTTCAGGTTCCCACGTTGCCTCATCAATCATGTGGTTTTTACACAAAACCATTACCTGATGAATCACCTTATTCTGCAATATCTGCTCCCTGTGGTCAAGAATCTGGACTGGTTGTTCATCGTAAGATAGATTCTCTTCCTGCTGAACTACCTCTGGACTCAAAACATGAGATGGATCTGTAATGTACTTTCTTAGCATCAAAACATGAAAAACATTGTGTACCTGGGATAAAATAGGAGGTAAAGCCACTTGGTATGCAACTGATCCAAATATCTCCAGAATTTCGTACAGTCCAATGAAACTTGGAGTCAAATTTCTTTTCTTACCAAATCGCATAACACTTTTCCCTGGAGAAACTTTGAGAAAAACTTGATCACCTACCTCAAAAGAGAGATCCTTCCTCCTGTTGTCTGCATAACTTTTCTGCCTGCTCTTAGCTATTCTCATGTGTCTCTGTATCAGCTGAAATTTTGCTGCCAACTCTTCTACTAATTCTGGTCCCATCAACTTCCTTTCTCCCACTTCATCCCAAAAAGCTGGAGTTCGACACCGTTTTCCATATAATGCTTCAAATGGTGCCATCTATATGCTAGAATGAAAACTGTTATTATATGAAAACTCAGCTAAAGAAAGATGTTGGTCCCAACATCCCTGATAATCCATCGAACAAGCACGTAGCATATCCTCCAATGTCTGAATCGTTCGTTCTGACTGCCCAGCTGATTGAGGATGAAAAGCTGTTCTAAAATTTAATTCAGTACCCAAAGACTTATGAAGGCCTTTCCAAAAGTTAGAAGTAAACCTTGGATCACGATCAGATACAATGGAGAGGGGAACTCCATGTAACCTTACTATCTCTTTAAGATACAAACGAGAATGTTGATCTAGGGAAAATGTATCTCGCATGGCAAGGAAATGAGAAGACTTAGTCAAGCGATCAACAATAACCCAGATTGCATTATTACCTCTAGGTGTCTTTGGCAATCCAACAACGAAGTCCATGGATATATTCTCCCATTTCCACTCTGGCACTGGTAAAGGCTGTAGCATCCCCTTCGGTAACTGCCGCTCTACTTTAACCTGTTCACAAGTCAGACACTTCACAGTAAAACCAGCAATATCTCTTTTCATTTCATCCCACCAGTAATACTCCCGAAGATCTCTATACATCTTAGAACTACCAGGATGAACTGAAAACGGAGAACTATGAGCTTCACATAACAACTCATTCTTCAACTGTGAATCACAATGCACACACAATCTCTTCCCAAATCTCAAAACACAATCATTATCAATGTTGAATTCAGGAAACTTACCCTTCTGAACTAGCTCTACCTTTTTCTGCAGCTCACTGTCTTCTTTCTGTGCATGCTTTATTCTGTCTGATAGAGATGATCTCACTGACACCTGAAACAAAACAGAAGAATTCCCAGCACCAACAACTTCTATGCCAATGTTCATCAAATCCTTAACCAAATGATCACATTACAGACACAACATGGTTAATGAAGGATTACGTTTTCGACTCAGAGAATCAGCCACTTTATTTGCTTTTCCCGGATGGTAATGAATCGTGCAATCATAATACTTGATTAATTCCAACCATCTCCTCTGTCTCATATTCAATTCTTTCTGAGTGAATATATATTTTAGACTTTTGTGATCAGAATATATTTCACACTTTACTCCATACAAATGATGCCTCCAAATTTTTAAGGCAAAAACAACAGCAGCTAATTCCAAATCATGTGTAGGGTAGTTTACCTCATGTGTTTTCAACTGACGTGAAGCATAAGCAATTACCTGATCATTCTGCATTAGGACGCAACCAAGTCCCTTCAATGAACCATCACTGTAGATAACAAACTCACCATTTCTGGGAGGTAGTGCCAAAACTGGAGCATTCACTAATCTTCTTTTCAATTCCTGAAAACAATCATCACATTGTTTTGTCAAGATAAATTTAACACCCTTCCGAGTTAGCTTAGTCATTGGACAAGATAACCGTGAAAAATTTCTAACAAACCTTCGGTAATAGCCTGCCAAACCAAGAAAACTACGAATCTCTGTTACATTTGTGGGTCTTGGCCATTCTTCAACAACTTTTGTTTTTGCAGGATCAACAGTTATCCCATCTTTAGAAATAATGTGACCAAGGAAAGAAATTTGTTGCAACCAAAACTCATAAATTCTGAATTTCCCATACAATTTATTTTGTTTTAAGGTTTTCTAAACAACCCTTAAATGACTTTCATGCTCCTTTTTAATTTTAGAAAACACCAAAATATCATCAATGAAAACAACCACAAACTTATCAAAGAACTCATAAAAAATTCTATTCCTATGGTCCATGAATACAGCAGGTGCATTGGTTAGCCCAAAAGGCATAACTAAAAATTCATAATGGCCATATCTAGTTCGAAAATAAGTCTTTGGAATGTCTAATTATTTTACTTTCAGCTGATGGTACCCCGACCTCAAGTAAATCTTCGAAAAATACTTAGCTCCCTAGAGATGATCAAACAAATCATCGATATGAGGCAAATGATATTTTTTCTTACCAGTGATGTTATTCAAGGCTCTATAATCAATGAAAAGTCTCATTGAACCATCTTTCATTTTAACAAATAAAACAGGAGCACCCCATGGTGATGTGCTAGGTCGAATGAATCCTTTCTCTAATAATTCCTCTAATTGCTTCTTTAACTCAAAAAGTTCAATTTGAGCCATTTGATAAGGTGTTTTTGAAATTGGCTTAGAATCAGGAACTAAGTCAACAGTAAATTCAACTTCTAGATCATGTATAATACCCGACAACTCATTAGGAAAAACATCAAGGTACTCATTTACCACCAGCACATCATTAATCTGAACAACTCCTTTGTTTTCAACAATATGTGCAAGGTAAAATTCATTTCCATCATTTACTAGTTTCTCAGCCTCTTGATATGTTATCAATAACAAGGGTTCGTTTTTGTATTCAAACTGAAAATCATTCTGAAAAGAAACCCCTTTAGATCTACAGTTAATCTTAGCATGATAAACAGAAATCCAATCCATACCCAGGATAACATCAAACTCTACTAGAGGTAGAACAATAAGGTTTTCAAGTAGGTTCTTTCCATGGATAAGTATAGGAAGGTTCTTATAAATTCTATTTTGCATCAACATTTCCCCCAGGTGTTTTTTACCACCAGTCCAGGAGTCATTTCTTGAGATGTTATTCCAAATTTACTAGAAAATTTTCAGAGATGAAAGAATGTGTAGTCCCTGAATCAAACAACACACTGGCATAATCTGAAAAAACAAACAAAGTACCTGATACCACTTCATTTGATGGCCCAACATCTTCTGAAGTAGTTGAAAAGGATTTCACCACCCCTTTCTGCTTGTAGTCTAACTACTTCACATCACTCGAGCTCTTTGTCGAATACTCATTTTCATAGTGACCCATCTCATTGCACTTGAAAGATTTCACTAACTGTAAATCAAATTTTTCCTTACCATCACCTTGATTCTTTTTAGTGCAGTCACGAGCCATATGTCCCATCTTACCACATCGATAGCACTTTCCAGAATTCAAAATACATTCCCCAGGATGCCTTTTACCACACTTATCACAAATTGGAAACATTGTTTTCTTACCATCAAACTTTTTTTGACGAATTCTTCCCCTTCTCCTGCCACCTCGGTCTCTTCTTCTGTTGGTGGTTATAGAACACTTGATCATCGGCAAACTCCATTTCCACCTTCTCAGCACATCGAACAAGCTTTTCATAACTTTTGAACTCACGAGAAGCTAATGCCCTTCGATATTTTGGCTTTAATCCTGAGTAAAAACGATTGATTTTACTATCACGGTCTCGGATAATGTTTGGAGCATACCTTGCCAAACCAGTGAACCTTTCTCCAATTCTTTAATCCACCATTTAGCTAGAAAAGGGTCAGATGATCCTCTGAATGATGGAGGATGTTGCCTCATGAAATTTTCCACCACTGACATGTTCCTCTGCGGTTGATCTGGCTGATCTCGTGCATGGATACCACCACCATTTATCACTTGAGTCAACTACGCCATTACAGAAACAAACTGTTCAGTTCCAATTCCAACCGTCTAAGGATGCTGATTCAGAAGGTTGTCTTCCTCATGATGTCGTCCCAACATAGCTGCCCTATTTCCTCTGCGGAAAACCATTCTGATCACAGAAATATCTTAGGCGAAGTGACATGGTAATCGTTAAATGCTATATCATTTCAATCATACCATAAATTAATTTAGGGAAATAAAATTTAACTTTTTTTCTAACTCCTAAAGTTGTCTAAACCGACCTCTGATACCACCTATAAGGTCCCAACCTGAAAAATTACTTAATAATGAGCTATTTCAAGAATACACATTGAGAATCTTTTAGGGTTTAGAGTTTTAGAGAATTAGATCATTAAACATACATTACATCCCACTTTTATGAAAGGTGGTTTCATAAAAGATAGTATTCATTTTTCTCATCAACGAAAACACTACTAAAAAACATGGATTAAATCTTGACACTTCCTTGACACTATCATCACATCATGTTCGTTTCCCTTGACCTGTAAAAACATTTAAAAAACTTGGGATGAGCATAAAAATCTTATTAAGGGATATAAAAGTACAAAATGAAAACATTAGTCCATGTATGAAAACATACTTTACTCATGAAACACAGTCACTTAACATACCTCATGAAATCATAAGTTTTATGAATAACTCATTGAAATCATATGACATAAAGGAAACTTGAGGCATTCATAACATTCTTACATAGGGAGTAATCCTCTTGGTTACATTTGGAATACCCATCACAGTATATTCCCAAAATATTTTTGAAGAAACATTCACGTTTACCTCCGTCACGTTACCCAATGCATTGGAGAGCTATATCGGTCTCACCCGCCATTAGTTTATCACGGAACCACCCATCTTCATAAACAATGCCCAAGAACCATAATATAATTGTATCACATAAAACATGCATAAAGGAAACATAAAATTTCCATTATCGAAACCATTTTCAATACCAAAATACATAAAAGATTATATGATATTTATTTACTTTTAAAAATATTATTGCTTGCTGAGGATGCCAAAGATCAAATAATACTCACAGCGGCGGAGAAGTTGTTGTCGCCGCTTACATACGATAGAAAAACATTCTTTTTTGTCATTTATTAAAATTCTTTGTATAAAAAATATTCCTTTTTGAAGAATGTAAATGTAAAAGGTGTTTATACACCATATAAATGAATGATGTGTATAAAACAAAATATGCCTCAACAAAAGGAGATTGAGACGAAATCCCATACCTCGTATCCGACTTGACCTGACCGTTCTTTAATCTCCTAAATAATAAAATTCAGTTAATCTCAACATTCTTAAGAACCTTTTTCAAGCTCATTATTCCTTTTATTCCATGTTAACACCATGTAATCATTTATGTTAATAATGTTCATTTTGTCGGTATTTGGTTCTTAAGTCAAAAAAATAGACTTCTTACATTTACATGTTGTTCATTTGGTCAAAGGTTCATTATATCCAGAATGATATTGACGATTTGGATAACATATATATAATATATATTCAGAATATACATTTATTTATAATATTACATAACATTTAGAGGTAAGAAATGAAATGCACCATTCATGGAGACGGTAAGTCGTACGTACGCATGAACGCTACTTCCATTTCTATTTCGTATTTTATGGAATGGAATCATAATGATATAAAGGTATATTATAATTCTAGTATAATATCATATATAATATAATTAACTTTATCCTTTATACATCCCACATATGTTATTAACGAATCAAATCACTTTCAGGGGGCGGTAGTCCGCACTTCCTAAAATGAACATATCACGATTACCTATAATGGAAACCATAATGGTATTCCATAAATGAAAATTAAGAAGCTTAAGGAATTCATAAACATATTATATATCATATATAAAAATAGTGACATCATAATGGCCAACTTTGAAGGTGTTCGATGAGTATTGAACAATCATCATTTCGGGAGGCAGAATTTCGCCATCCACAGAAACATTATGTTCATTAACCATTAGATGTAGGTGTGTTCGAGTGTATCTAGAATACTTATTATAACAAAATCCTAGTATATTGAAGATACTGGTGTTGTTACAAAAGAAATAATTAAAAAGAGTTTAGGGGGTTGGAGAAGCAAAATAAAACAAATGAACATGAGAGAGAGAATTACCTTTAAAAGTGTAACTCTTTTTGATTTGTGCCCAAAGGCTTCCTTGGAATATATTCTTCCCAAATTGAATCCTCTAGGATGAGGAGAGGGATGTGGAGAGAGTAAATGGGCAGGGTTTGGCCGAACCAAAGGCTTGAGGAGTGTGGGAAATGAGGTAGAGGTGGGGGTCTTTTAGAAGAGGAGAGGAGGTCACTTTAAGAAATCATGAAACTATTATTTTATTTTCAAAAGTGTTTCGGATTTTTAAAGGTCCCACATTGATATATTTCGTGCCTAAGATGATAAGGGTTATAAATATACCCATAAAATAGTTTTTGGACAAGGGTAGGGATTAGATTTTATATTATCTTTTCATTTTATTTAAATCGTTCATTAATGAGGTAATCATTGCATCATCATGATGTCATAAATAAATTAATTTATATAATGTTTAAAAATTATAAAAAAAATATCATGATGTAGTAAATCATTTTAGCTTTATAAAGATTATTTATAGTCCAATATATGACTTGTATAACCCCATCTAAAAATTTTATTTGTAAAACAATTTATGATATTGTCTTTTTTACTTTTACATTAAATAAAAGGCATTAATGTCACTTTCTCAACCAAGTGGCTCCATGGGGTCCCATAAATCGACCCATGGTTTTTAATGGTCGGCCATGACTCATAAAATAAGGTTTGGACAAGTGTCAAGGTAATTATTATAATATTATTTGTCTACCCTTATTTACCCGATTTACCCTTTAACCACGGTAAATAAAATATTTACTGAAGTAAATATTTAAAAAGTCTAAAAATAAAAGTTACCTAATTACACAATTTCGGCCTCCTGATTACAAATATGGAATCCATTTTTCCAAAATCAAAACACATAAGTGGCATAAATTAATTTAAAATTAATTCCCACTGTCAAAACAAATAGCGTGTTTTTAAGAAACAATAACTATCAAAAGATTGATACTTGTTTATATCCAATTTGAAAGTGAAATTAACTCCAATGACCAACATTGGATTAAATGGTAAAAATATATTTTAATTTAACTTTAAGACCAATTAAAATGATAATCTAACCATGTTAATAAATTAGATTAAAAGGCACATTTGAATTAAAATACATTATTTTCCACTATTCATTAAAAATTGAACTTTATCAGAAAAATACCAAAAAATTACCCAAAGTAAATTCTGATGTCCCCATTATAAATAAGGATTTTATTTGGTCATATATAATGTATTAAAGTGACCAAAACTAGATTTAAAAGGGGTTCGCCATTAAAAGGCGGTAAATCGACCTTTTAATGTAAATTATGCTTAAAATTAGATTCATTCACATCTTAATCCTCTAACATTTATTGGACAAATGTAAATACATGTATAATCATATTTTATTTAGTTTTTTTCATTCCCATCAATAAAAAAACTAGGATTTAATGACCTTTTAAAATAATAATATTATATTATTTGAGTGCAACGTAAGATTCCAAAGAAACCCGTTGTTGCGTATCGGGTACACTATCGAACATAGCAACCCATTTAAACTAAAATTAATATTTAATTTACAAATATTAATAAATATAAATTTCATTTATTCTTAATTTTCCTGGGATGATACACTTGCGTTGTGCGAAAAGAGGATTCTCCTTCAAACTCTTGAGTTTTTGGAAGAACGCCGCCCTCCGACGAAGATCGACGTCTCACTCGACGAAGAACGCCAGATCATAGAAGAGAAATGACGCGCCGCCCTTTCTTCTCTCATGACGCCGATTCCTCCTTGGTGCACTATGTTAACGCCTATGAACCTCTTTCCCACGACGTCAACGATCGTCATCTTTTGGTGAGGCAAGGGGAATTGTTTATTTCTTATGAGATTTTTTTTACTACGGCATGGCGTTTAACCTTTTTGTGAGGGTTCTTGGTTCAACTTATTTGTTTATGAGTTTTATAACCTCATAACTTTAAATGAATGTTTGGTTTTTGTTTAAAAACTCTAACGCGGTCGTTGTAGACCTTGGAACAAGTCCGAACCCACCGTTCATATGTTCTTGATGCGCAGGACGACAACCGAAGTTGGAACTAGACCACAACGGTGTTTGAAGACCATCGATGTGAAGAGTGAGTCCCGGGATGGCCGTAGGTGTAGACCAGAGCAAAAACGGACCACTGGAGCGGCTCCGGTGGACCGCGGAGATCACCGTCGGCTGGAGGCGGCGGCCGGCACCGACCGACCACAAGGAGGCGGCGGCGCACCGGCGCACCGCCGGCTAGGACCCGCCACAGCGGAGAAGACAACTAGATCCCGCGGCCGCACGGGATCCAAGAAGGGACGTGGAAACGCCGCATCCGTGGAGCACGATGGGGGAGTCACGCCCCCCCCTGGGCTGGACCGGGGCGGGCCGCACGGACGGGACCAGGCCGTGCCCTAGCGGGCCAGACCCGGACCCGGGTCGGGTCGACCCGGTTCGGGCTGACCCAGGGGGGTTGTGCCAGGCCAGACCGGGCCCAGACCCCCCCCATCGGACGGTTTTCGCTCTTTTGCCGATATCTTGGTCTAGGGACCCCTATTTGACGCACCGTTAGTTGAGTAGCGATTCATGGATTGAGATGGTTGTTTTGGTATATTATAATCAAGGTTTTGGAAAACTTTTTGTACGACCAGGTCGGTTCGAACACAAAACCAACCGGGCCCTCGGAGCGGAAACGCTCATATCTTGAGTTCCGGACGTCCGATTGACGTTCCATCAACTCTTTCGGTTTCCTCTTAGTGAGATGGACCTTTTGGCTTACTCCTCTCGAGGTTTGGACGTAGTGGGAGTACAGTCAGGTTAGTTTTGACTTCAAAACCAACCGGGCCCTGGAACGAAAAAGCCAAAAACTCTCATACCGGGCGTCCGATTGACGCGCTGTCTATTGTGTTGTGTTCCTAATGTCATTAAAAAATATTGAAATACATCAACTCTAGTCTACATGATAGTTTATATATCTACTACTTAGCTCGTGGGGAGGACCCTCCCAAAATGAGCGTTCTATGTGAGGGAACCCTAGAGCTGGCTGCGAGTGCATCGACATCTGTTCAGGAATCCTCCGTGGGTTCGACGATGACAATGAATACTACCTATCTTATGTGGGTCAGTGCTAAGAGATCCTGTGTGGGGTAGCACATACCGATCCGGTGTGGGTCAGATCCTGTGTGGGTCAGCGCTCAGTGATCCTATGTGGGTGAGCGCATACCGATCCTTGTGTGGGTCAGATCCTGTGTGGGTCAGCGCTCAGTGATCCTGTGTGGGTCTGCGCATACCGATCCTGTGTGGGTAAGATACTATGTGGGTCAGTGCTCAGTGATCCTATGTGGGTCAGTGCATATCGATCCTATGTGGGTCAGATCCTGTGGTGGTCATTGCAGGTGTTAGTACCTATCGATCATGTGTGGGTCATATCCTGTGTGGGTCATTACAGGGGTTAGTACCTAACGATTTTTTGTGGGTCAAATCCTGTGTGTGTCTTTGCGGGGGTTAGTACCTATCAATCATGTGTGGGCCAGATCCTGTGTGGGTCATTGTGGGGGTTATTACCTATCGATCCTATGTGGGTCAGAACCTGTGTGGGTCATTGCGGGGGTTAATACCAATCGATCCTGTGTGGGTCCAATAGATTAGATGATCTAGAGGTTACAACTTATCATCTAATCACGTTCTTCTCTTGTGGAATACCTGCATGATCTAACACTTGGCTATCAATCATGATCATCAATATGAATGGCTTGTACTGTTTTCCTATGTAGACTACTAGAGTTTTCATGTGTGGATAAGTAGTGTTTTCATGTGTGGACTTATACTTTTTTCCTATGTGGACATGTACTGTTTTCTTGTGTGGACTACTAGTGTTTTTCAATGTGGATTAGTAGTGTATTCCTATGTGGACTTGTACAGTTTTCCTGTGTTGACTTGTATTGTTTCCTGTCTGGACTACTAGTGTTTTTCTATGTGGATTAGTAGTGTTTTCCTGTGTGGACTTGTACTATTTTCATGTGTGGACCGGTAGTGGTTTCTTGTGTGGACTGGTAGTGGTTTTCTGTGTGGACTCGTAGTGGTTTCTTGTGTGGACTAGTAGTTGTTTCCAGTGTGGACTCATAGTGGTTTATTGTGTGGACTAGTGGTGGTTTTCTGGGTGGACTCGTAGTGGTTTCCTATGTGTATTGGTAGTGGTTTCCTATGTGAACTCATAGTGGTTTTCTGTGTGGACTGGTAGTGGTTTCTTGTGTGGACATGTAGTGGTTTTCTGTGAGGATTGGTAGTGGTTTCATGTGTGGACTGGTAGTGGTTTCCTGTGTGGATTGGGTTGTACTTGAGCTCGTGAGCAGAGCTAAAAATTAATGACTTAGGTATATGTACGGGCATATACCTATGTAGTGTTGTATGTTACTTCGTGATTGTTATCTTTCCTTTTGGTTATCCTTTGTGGATTCTGGGAGACCTTCAGGGGTCTCGGGGTCCCTACTGAGTAGCATATACTAACCCCTGCACGGGCTATGACAGCATTACGTTGTGTTAGTTTCAGACGACGGATAACACTGATCGTGATTGAGGCTTGAGGAGCTGGATGGTACCCGGAGGTGGACCTCACGACGAGACGATACCCGAAGGTGGACCCCACGATGAGACGATACTCGGAGGAGATGGACAAACGTGGAGTGCTGAGTGGCATGAGGAGAAGGACGATACCCAGAGGAGGACATCACGATGAGACGGTACCCGGAGGTGGACGTCGCGATGAGAAGGTACCCTGAGGAGACAGATAGATGTGGAGTGCGAAGGAGGACATATGTACCTACCCTTCCGGTAGGAACCCGGAGGATGGTCCAAGAGCTGCTTGTCACCTTTCACCTGTTGTGCTTTATTTGTACTTTACTTTCAGTTATAGTTGTACCTTTCTATTGGGTCTTGAATTTCTGGCCCCCTTGTACTTTCAGTACCCTTTTTATTGCTTTACATTGTGTTTACTTCCGCTTGTACTCTGGTTGTGTGTGCATTTACTTATTTAAAAGTAAATTACATTCCATCCATCGGTTTTTATACCTTTGGTGCTAGTCACCATCCCCTAGCCTATGGGAGGAGGGCTTGGGGTAGTTACGACACAGGCCATTTCATGACATTAAAATATAACAGAACCATATTAATATTTATGACATCATATATCATTATTTTATTACATTATACTACATATTTAATAATAATTTCCATGTTAAAGTAACATTTTGGGTTATACTCTCATTTTTTATCATACATATTTTAACTTGTTATTCTTGATTGTATAACATAGATCATGATTTACATATTTCCAAAATATAAAACATTATTTATATATCATATATATTAAGAATATAATTTTTTATAAGGGATGCATATATGAAATGGAAACACCATTCATGGAGACGGAAGTTCGTACGTATGAATGAACGTTGTTTCTGTTTTCTTATCATATAGTTTGGAAGTATGTAAATTAAATATATTTATCTACATTAATTTATATTATTACATTAGAAATACTTTTTCATAAACTTCATAATTATCCAACCTATATATTTTTATAAAAATTCTTGAAGGGTGATCATTGAAGATGAATCTCATAGCATCGTGGAGATGGTAAGCCATACGTAATCACGAGTGACAATATCATTCAATTGAGGGTGAATCAATATTTAAATGGATGCAATTTTATATATAAATAATAATAATTATGATATATTAATTGTTTAAATTATTTAATCTCAATATTATACCCATCCAAGTAATATAGTGTTGAATAACAAACTACAACACGACGTGGAGATGGTAAGTTTTACGTACGCACGCTTGATGACATTGTCATTGATAAGATGTATAGAATAATGAATATGGTAGTAGAGAATTTATTATAACATATCAGAGTGTAGAATTAACAGGAGTTATTATTTTATTATCTAATCAACTAAGAAAGAGAATGTATAAGAAGAAAAAACTTTTTAAGAGGTGATAAAATAATTACCTATTTTTCATGTATTTCCTTTTGATTTGAACAAAAGGTCTCAAAAGGATGCCTTTCTGCTCAAAGTATGTCCACTTGATTGAAGTGAGGATAGTTTGAAGGATATTTCAGGAGGGTTTGTCTGAGAAAAATGGCTTTGGAGTTGTGAATTTAAGAGGAGGGGATGTACCCTTTTATAATCGTGGTGGAGGTAGTTTTTTAAAACATTGATATATTATTTTATTACAAAAATATATTCAGTTTATAATAGGTCAAAATTGATTTATTTCAATGATAAGGAGGGGAAGGGTCAAAATAGTCTCAACTGATATATTTTAGACTTTTTAATGCCACCATATTAAGCATATCATTTTGATTTAACCATTAGGTAAATAGTTTAACTCTTAGAAAGTCTTCTGGTATTCTTACACTATATGGTTAATAAACAGACTATAAAATTTCAATATAACCTATAGTGGTTCATTAATGATATATCTAATATTCATTATTTCCTATCGAGTAATTTTAGGTTTTTAGGAATATTATATCATTTAATAAAATTATATTTGTTTTAAAAACACAATTATGTCAATTTTGACACAATTTAGTATTTGGTTTTTTCGGAAAGTCATAACAATTTGATTACTTTGAAAAAAATTGAATCAAGCCTAAATTTCATATTCTACTAAAATATTCTTGTATGGCATCAGATGTGTAAATTTACAATTTTTTTAATATTTATAATATCAACTATTTTAATCATTCATTAATAAGATAATTACAGCATCAACATTGTGTCATAAATAAATTTTATAATTTAATGTCTTAAAATTAAAAATAAAATACTATGATGTGTGAAATAGATTCAGATTTATAATTAATATTTAATGTCTAATTTAGATTAACTATAAAACTATATTATATTTGATTTAGTTATTAATATTTTAATTTAACACTTTTGACTCTTCTTTAATTAAAATATAATAAATTTCCTAATCTAACCCAAGTGAATAAATGTTATGCCCCGAATCTGGTTACCCAGAGTTGGTGCATTATTTTAATACATTGGCATGATTACAAGGAATCCTGTCCCAAAGTACCGATCAGTTTAGCAGTCATGGAAAATAAATTACATACATGAACTTTACATTACAATTTCAATCATATAACACAACATAGATAGTTCTTTGACAACGCCATTATTCCCATACCGTAACCCTTCTTATCAAATACAACACACTTCTTGGAATCCTCGGAAAATTAAAACAGAAGAAGGGGTGAGCTCAAACGCTCAGTAAGGGTAAGCAATACAGTGGAAGATAACATAAATATAAAGCATGGTGAATAATTGAAACCACATTCCTTTACCAATAATAAACATGAATACTTTTATGGTAGGAATATGAGATGAGTAAATAATGCCATAAAAAACATAATCCTGGGCATTCTACTAGTCGAATGACCACATGAACCATCAATATTATTTTCATAATGAGGGAATGTATAATTCCAGACATTCTAAAACATTTTTTCAAGGCCTCAACCATGACGTCTAAAATGATTAATGCCTCGGCTAAAACCATAAATCAAATTGGGAAAGGGCCTTGGCCAATTCCACATCTAGTTGTCTCATTAGACCTACTGATGCATCGAGGAGCTATAGCGGGCTCCACCCATCACTTACTATGTCCAATACATTCCTTATATGAAATGGTTGAAACATTACATAAACATTCGTAATAGAACTTGCATACGAAATGTCAATAATTTCTTCATACACCATGAATGGTATAGAAATAACACATCCACAGTCAAGAAAACCACAAAACCTTAAATACAATATGGAAGTTTTGTATCATAACGAATCAACTTCAAATAAGTATAAAAATTCATTAAAGGATTTTGACATAGATGAAAATTATTTGTAAAACACTTTGAGAGAAATAACCCATTTTAATGAAAACATTTAAAAGTCACAAAATTTAGAAAAGAAGCCATTTCAATACATTTTTGAATAATAGTGTCTCATACCACTTTGAATGTTTTGAATAGAAATATTTTTTCAAAACATTCATGTCCATATAAATAAATCCTTAAAATCATTTTGAAAACATGGAAATTAATTAAAAAGATTCAGAAAGATAAATCTTTAAAACATTTAAAATTCTGATCTTGATAAAGAGTACCTTTCGAAAATATATAAAATATTCATTTTGAAATCATTTTTATGAAAAATGGAAATGTATGATAAAAAAATCCTAGTAAATACTTACACATAAACAATCTTGGATAATAATGAGATTGAGTAATTAACCCATACCAATTTGGTAACATACAAAACATACAAACCATGAAAGAGGTATCATAAAAGGAATATGTAAATAAACATAAATTAATGTTTATTACACAAAGAATACAATTATGGGCAGTACATACACCACACTAAAGGTAATAGTAGCAATATGGATTGAATCTCATGGGAATAAGGAGTGAGATTAAAACCCCTTACCTTACACTTTCCTTTGTCGAGGGTACGTTTAACCTTCTATATAAAGAATATAGTATGTTATTAAATTATACAAGAACCATATTAATATTTATGATATCATACATTATTCATTTATGACTTTATACTACCAAATTAATAATAAATTTCATGGTATATTAATATTTCATGTAATAATCACTTTCTTTATCATGTGTGTTTTAACTTGTTACTCCTAATTGTATCACATAGATCATGATTTAAATACATCCAAAATATAAAACAAGATTAAATATCATATATATTTAGAATATAAATATGTATAATAGGCACATATATGAAATGGAAAACACCGTTTATGGAGACGGTAGTTCGTACGTACACATAAATGTTGTTTCCATTTTTATATAGTACTGAACAGAAGTAAGTGAATAAGATATATGTAAGTACTAAAATACTTATATATATATATATATATATCCATTAAAATTAATATTTCATATATTACATACTTATTAGTAATATATATATTTTTATAATCATCAATGATTGGTGATCATGGAAATGAATCTCATCGCGTCGTGGAGACGGTAGTTCATACGTACGCATGAGCGACAATATCATTATTTTGATATTAAAATAATATATAATTGGATGGTATTACATATATACAGAATCATTATCATGTTTTATTTATTATTTACATGAATTATACATCATTATTATACCCATCTAAATAATAATATATTGAATTACAATTACACCACAACGTGGAGACAGTAGGCCGTACGTACTCACGTATGGTGACATGTCATTCAAGGGATGGATAAAATAATTAATTTTATTGTTCCATATTAATAATAAAATCAAAGTATATAGAAGATACATGATTTATTATTTTCGAATGGAAATAACAAGGAAAGAAGAAGGTGAAAAAGAAAGGGACATTAAAGAGGGTGGTGAAGACGTTACCTCTTCTCCGGGTTCTTCCTATTGATTTGATCAAAAGGGCTCCATAGGTTGGCTTTATGATCCTACTAAGGCCTCTATGATTACTTTAGGGATGTTGGCAGGTTATTTGGGCAGGGGTTGGCCGAAACAAATGGCATAAAAGGTGTGAAATAGAGTGAAGGGTGAGTGCCCTTTTATAAGAGGGGAGAGGGTCACTTTAGGAAAAGATTAAAGTATTAATTTATTATACAATCATATTCGGTTTATAATGGTTACAAATGAATTTATTTTGAGCCATAGGTGGTTATGGGTGGAAATCCTCTCAACCAATTTATTTTAGACAAGTTTAGGTTAACATTTTATCCTTATCGTTTAGATTTAACTCTTAGATAAATTGTTAACCTTTACCGTGTCTTCTTGTATTCTTACTCTATATGGTTAATAAACTTACTCTAAACTTCCAAAAAAACCTCAAGTGGATCATTAATGACATATATAATAATATTTATGCTCTTTGGACGAATCTTACATATTTAGAAATATTCTATACACCAATAATCTAGTATTTGTTTTAAATATTAATTAATGTCAATTTTGACACTATTTGGCATTTTGTTTTTGTGAAAGTCATCACAACTTGGTTACATCGAACAAGATACATTGAATCATTCCTAACATGTAATAGTCACCTATAAAATTCGTGTATGTCATAAAATAATTTTAAATTATATTTATTTTAATATTTATAATACCATTTATTTGATTCTTTCATGAATAAGGTAATTACTGCATCATTATTGTGTCATAAATATATTTATTTATATAATGTCTAAAAATTATAAATAAAATACAATGATGAAGGAAATATTTTTATATTTATAATGAATATTTATAATCTAATTTATCTTATGTATAACCTTATATTGAAAATATTTTAGTTATTATACATTGATTTTAACTCTTTTAACACTTCTTTGAATTAAAAAATAATAAGTGTCCTAATCTAATCCATGTGGAACTAAATGATAATATTTTATTTCTAAGGTTTTTTCTGGATGAAATACACTTGTCCAATAGAATTAGGACATGTGTTGGGGTAATATTAATATCATTTTTACCCTTAATTACTCTATCTACTTTTAACCGTGGTAGATAAAAGTAAAAAGTTACTATTCACCAAAAATTATTTTCCTCCCATTGAACCACATATTACATACTGATATAATCCCTGTCTATTGAATTGTTTTGAAATTCCACTCACAATAGCGGTAAAATTATGTTTTATGTGAATTTGCAAATTCTCCTAGGAGGTGGATAAAGACGGTGAAAAGTTCAATAAACTTTTTATATATATAAAGATAATATAAATTGATTCCAATGAATTAAATTGAAATTATATAGGTATTTTGTATATATTTTAAGCTAAAATAAATTTTAATAAGATAAATAATTATTTAAATAAAAAGTCGATTTTTACTAATAACTCAGTGTTTTTCACTATTCATCAAAAATTGAATGTTTTCAGAAAAGTACCAAAAAAACATCCTATGATAATTTAGATATTAAAAATTCAAAAATTAATTCTATTTTATTAAATTAAAAACATATAAGTGACATTAATTAATTTAAAATTAATTATCGTTGTTAAAACATAAAGCGTGTTTTTAAGAGATAATAACTATCAAAAGATTGACACTTGTTTATTACCGGTTTAAATGTGAAATAATGACCATGACCAAAATTTTATTAAATGGAAAAAATAGATTCTAAATATACATTAAAACCACATAAATTCATAATTTATTACTATTAATTTTTTTGATTAAAAAAGTTGTTTTTAATTAAAATTTATTAATTTTCAGTAATCATCAAAATATAATAGTTATCCAAAAAGTTCCAAAAAAATCATCCTAGGATAATTTATATATTCCAAATCCAAAAATGAAGTCCATTTTGAAAGATAAAATTTATTAAATTTCAAAAAGTATGTATTACTATTAATGATGGCTAGTTTGATTGGTTGTGGTGTGTGTTAGAACTCGAAGTTGCGTACAACACATGCTACTATATTATTCAAAGAGAAACATACCCTGGATGCTTGGGGTGTTACATTCTCCCCTCCTTGAATAAATTGCGTCCTCAGAATTTGAATTTTTTTTTTCGAAAATAAAATCTTGAAAATAGAAAATATCTTTTTGGGAAAGCCCACATTGGAAATTGGGTTAATAAAATTTAGTCTTAATAAGAGGAAAAGGGAAATGAAAGGGTCACCCCCAAATAATGATCTCGATTAGGGGAACATTGGTGGCAATTAGAGACATATAATTGGAAGAAAAATGTAAATATTTATAGGTTGTGATTGAGTTCATCAATCACAAACAAGTGTAAAATTGAGGTCATTAAATTCATTAATCTATGGTGATTTAAAAAAGCATTCGTTCAATAAAACAAAAGGTATTAGGATAACACATTTTTGGTTTTATATTCCCTTAAATAATGTATAAGAATTAATTTCTTCATAAAATAAGAGAAATATATAAATATATATATATATATATATGTACATGACAAGTAGAGTTTCATCCTAATTTTTACCACAAAAACATCTTCCACTCTATAAGAGAATTGAACATAAAAATAATATTCTATTTATCCTATTTGTATAAGTTTCATGAAAAATGAATTTCTAATTCATCTATAAAAAAACTACATTATTCTATCTAGGAAATCACGTGGGTCAGTGGAAGATGATACACCCCTGTCACCCTTCGGTTGTGGGTTGAAGTCTCGCGGCCTTGCCGGTCGCGACGGGTTGCCGTCTGACCTCCGGGTTGTCCTTTTTAGGGAAATCAAAAATAATCTCAAACTAGTGTTATCCAAAATACTTTTGTCCAAACTCAACGTCCAAAATTTGTATGGAAGGTAAACACAATGAAGAACCTTTTTTATGTAATAACATGTGAACACCTTCGTCACGTATTATTTTAAAAGATGGTAACATCTTGAATTATCATAAAACCATATTGACTACATTCATGCTCCCTTATTCATTATATAATACTAGATATACTCCTTCTGTCCAAAAATGTTGTAAACTCTAAAAAGGTAGTCAAGAATATATAGTATAATTTATTCAAATCAACCATCTCTTATTCCAAAGTCACTACCTAATTGTTGAGACCAAATTAAGTATTACATTTCCTTCAACCATGTATTTTCAAAAAAAAGTGTAACTTACTATTAAGTCACTTTTCTTAGAACCATATAATCTCAAATCCTTAATAAAATATTACTACAGTACAATCCATATTTTTCTCTATAATTCATGTAACCAGTATACTGTTGATTCAACACCCAAATAAAATAATTCCATAATAACAACATAAGAATACTAGTCATTCCTCTTCTTCCACAGTAGTATAATAACCTTATTATTATCCAATAACATCATTTGGTGCATAATCTGATGATTCGGACATTGGTTGGCGTAGTGTTCCAACTCCTTGAAGATGAAGAATTGTACATTTGAAATTTTTTTCTTACCCATGAAATCACGTACTTGGTGTCCTTTTTCTCCACACTTCTAACAAACTCCCCTTCCCTTCAATCATTTACCATGGTGATTCATTCCACATTTATCACATATTGGAAAATCCTTCATTCTGTTATTCCTTTTATCCATATTTCATTCTACAATCCTTTTCTTCTCTGGCTTCCCTTCAAAGTCTTAGGACTCAGAGAACACATCATACTATTTCTTCATATGATGATAATATGTGGGATACTATTTCCCTTATAAATTATAGCTTAATACCATGAATGATATGATCCTTCTTACTCTATGGATCATGTGTATTGTTGGAATTTTCATTTTTTCTACTAGGAGCCATTTCTAAACAATGGCATTCACTATATTAGTTTATCAACAGAAATACCTAATTAAAAACTCGAAAAACACATAACATTAATTAAAAATTTTATGGATATAATACATAATCATAAAAATGTCTTCTTTGAGGAAGTATATAGTCATAATTCTTTCATAATAGTTTGTAAATAAAATGTTAATTATCCTAAAAATATCACCCGGGAGTGCCGTAACCAAGAGTGCAGCAAGGCCCGTTGTCGTGCACCAGTTCCCGTTCGAGTCTAGTTCAAAGCAGTGTTTTCGGGATTTACACATAGGTACATCTGTGCCAGAGCCACCTCTACCTTCTCGTATCCAGACTGAGATTTATTATTAGGAAAACTCACAAAATCTCTACATTACCAAAATTATATAAAGTTTTTCTATGATAATCCTCAAAGTTAACCTTAGGGTAATGTGCCCTAATCAGAGATTATCTAAATCTAGTTTCCAATGTTATTGATAAACTTCTTCGGATAGCAACTGTAACGCCCCGAATCTAGATACCGAGAGTCGGTGCATTATTTTAATACATTGGCATGATTATAAGGAATCATGCCCCGAAGGACCGTTCAGTTTAGTAGTTTTGGAAAATAGATTACATACATGATCATTACATTAAAATTTCAATAATATAACACGACACAGATAGTACTTTGACAACACCATTATTCCCATAGCTTAACCCTTCAGATCAATTACAATACACTACTTGGAATCCTGGGAAAAATAAAACATAAGAAACGGTGAGCTCAAACGCTCAATAAGGGTAAAGAATACATCAGAAGATAACATAAATATAAAGAATAGTGAATAATTGAAACCACATGCCTTTACCAATAATAAACAAAAATACATTTATGGCAGGAATATGAGATGAGTAAATAATGCCATAATAAAACATAATCATGGGCATTCTACTAGTTGAATGACCACATGAACCATGAATATTATTTTCATAATGAGGGAATGTATAATGACAGACATTCTAAAACATTTTTTCAAGGCCTGAGACAAGATGTCTAAAATGATTAAGGCCTCGGCCAAAAACATAAATCAAAATGGGAAAGGGCCTTGGCCAATTCCACATCTTGATGTTTCATGAGACCTAACGATGTATTGAGGAGCTATAGCGGGCTCCACCCATCACATACTTTGTCCAATACATTTCTCATATGAAAAGGTTGAAACATAACATAATCATTCGTATTAGAACTAGCATACGAAATGTCAATACTTTCTCCATAAACCATGAATGTTATTAAAATAACACATCCATAGTCAAAAATACAAAAAAATCATAAATAAAATATTGAAGTTTTGTATCATAATGAATCATCTTCAAATAAACATAAAAATTCATTAATGGATTTTGACATATATAAAACTGATTTGTAAAACTCTTTGAGAGAAATAACCCATTTTCATGAAAACATTTTAAAGTCTCCCAATTTAAAAAAGAAGTCATTTAAATACATTTTGGAACCAACATGTCCCATAACACTTTGAAACTTTTGAAAAGAAATATTATTTCAAAACATTCATGTCCATATAAATAAATCCTTAAAATAATTTTGAAAATATGGAAATTAATTAAAAAGAATTATAAAGATAAATCATTGAAACATTTAAAATTCTGATCATGATAAAGAGTAGATTTCAAAAATCATTAGAATATTCATTTTGAAATCATTTTTATGAAAAATGGACAAGTATGATAAAAAATCCCAGTAAATACTTACAAATAAAAAATCTCGGATAATAATGAGATTGAGGAATTAACCCATACCAATTCTGTATCTTACGATACATAGAACCCATGAAAGAGGTATTTTAAATGGAATATGTAAATACACATAAATTAATGTATATTACACAAAGAATAAAATTATGGTCAGTACATACACCACACAAAAGATAATAGTGGCAATATGGCATTAATCTCATGGGAATAAGGAGTGAGATGAAAACCCCTTTCCTTGCACTTTCCTTTAGTCAAATGTACATTTAACCTCCTGTATGAAGACTATATTATGTTATTAAATTATAATAAAACCATATTAATATTTATGATATCATAAATTATTCATTTATGACTTTATTCTACCCAATTAATAATAATTTTAATGGTATATTAATATTTCGGGTAATAATCGCTTTCTTTATCATGCGTGTTTTAACTTGTTACTCCTAATTGTATCACATCGATCAAGATTTAAATAAATCCCGAATATAAAACAATATTTATATATCATATATATTTAGTATATAAATATGTATAATATGAACATATATGAAATGGAAAACACAGTTTATGGAGATGGTAGTCCGTACGTACGCATAAACGATGTTTCCTTTTTCATATATTATTGAACGGAAGTAAGTGAATAAGATATATGTAAGTAAATAAATACTTATATATATATATAAATATATATATCCCCAGTAGAATTATTATGTCATATATTAAATAATTATAAGTAATATAATTATTTCTATAATCGTCGATGACTGGTGAACATGGAAATGAATCTCATCGCGTCGTGGAGACGGTAGTCCGTACATACGCATGAGTGACAATATCATTATATTGATATTAAAATAATATATAATTGGATGGTATTTTATATAGACAGAATCATTATCATGTTATATTTATTATTAACATGAATTATACATCATTATTATACCCTTATAAATAATAATATATTGAATTACAATTACACCACAACGTGGAGACGGTAGGCCATACGTACGCATGTATGGTGACATGTCATTCAAGGTATGGATAGAATAATGAATTTGTTTTTTGAATAATTATAATAACATCACAGTATAGAGAAGATACTGGATTTATTATTTTATAATTGAAGTAACAAGGAATGAAGAAGTAGAAGAAGAAAGGGACATTAAAGAGGGTGGTGAAGACGTTACCTCTTCTTTGGGTTCTTCCTTTTGATTTGATCAAAAGAGCTCCTTAGGTTGGATTTATGATCTTACTATGGCCTCCAGAATTATGTGAGGGATGTTGGGAGGATATTTGAGCATGGTATGGCAGAACCAAATGGCTTAGAATGTGTGAAATAGAGTGAAGGGTGAGTTCCCTTTTATAAGCTGTGTGAGGGTCACATTAAGAAAAGATTAAAGTATTAATTTATTATAAAATCATATTCGTTTTATAATGGTTCCAAATGAATTTATTTGTAGTAATAAATGGTTATGCCTATAAATTCTATCAACCAATAGATTTTATCCATGTTTAGGTTAATATTTTATCCTTATCATTTAGATTTAACTCTTCGTTAAATTGTTATCTTTTTCCGTGTTTTTTTGTATTCTTACCCTATATGGTTAATAAACATACTCTAAACATCCAAGAAAACCTCAAGTGGATCATTAATGACATATATAATAATATTAATGCTCTTTGGCCGAATCTTACATTTTTAGAAATATTATATAAACCAATAATATAGAATTTGTTTTAAATATTAATTTCTGTTAATTTTGACACTATTTGGTATTTTGTTTTTGTGAAAGTCATCACAACTTGGTTACTTAAAAAAAGAGACATTGAATCTTCCCTATCATGTCATATTCACCTAGGAAATTCGTGTATGTCAATAAAAAATTGAAATTATATTTAATTTAATACTTATAATACCATTTATTTGATTCCTTCATGAATAAAGAAATTACTGCATCATCATTGGGTCATAAATATATATATTTATATAATGTCTAAAAATTATAAATAAAATACCATGATGTAGGAAATCTTTTTGTCTTTCTAATGAATATTTATAATCTAATTTATCTTATGTATAACAATATATTAAAAATATTTTATTTATTAAACAACGATTTTAACTCTTTTAACTCTTCTTTGAATTAAATAATAATATGTGTCCTAGTATAATCCATGTGGACCTAAATGATAATATTTTATTCCTAAGGTTTTTTTGGTCGAAATACAGTTGTCCAATAGAATTAGGACATGTTTTGGGGTAATATTAATATCATTTTACCGTTAATTACCCTATTTACTTTTAACCGTGGTAAATAAAAGTAAAACGTTACTATTCATCAAACATTATTTTCATCTCATTGAACCACATTTTACATACTGATATCAACCATTTCATTCAGATTTTTTGAAATTCCACTCACAGAAGCGGTAAAATTATGTTTTATGTGAATTTGCAAATTCTCCTAGGAGGTGTGAAAAAGATGGTAAAAGTTCAAAAAAAAATTTATATATCTAAAGTTAATATAAATTGATTCCAATGAATTACATTGAAATTATACAGATATTATGTAGATATTTTAACCTAAAATAAATTTAAATAAAATAAATAAACATTTTAATAAAAAGACTATTTTAACTAATAACTTAGTATTTTTCACTATTCATCAAAAATTGAATGTTTTCAGATAAATATCAAAAATTTATCGTATGCTAATTTTGATATTTATAATTCAAAAATAAATTCTATTTTACCAAATTCAAAACATTTAAGTTGAATTAATTAATTTAAAATTAATTCTCGTTGTTAAAATAGAAAGCCTGTTTTTAAGAGATAATAACTATCAAAAGATTGACACTTGTTTATGTCCGGTTTAAATGAGAAATTATGTCCAATGACCAACATTGTATTAAATGGAAAAAATATATTCTAAATATACTTTAAAACAACTTAAATTGATAATTTATCACTATTAATTATTTTGATTAAAAAAGTTTTTAATTAAAATTTATTAAATTTCACTATTCATCAAAATATAAAAGTTATCCGAAAAGTACCAAATTTTCACCCTAGGATAATTTATATATTTCGAATCAAAAAATGAAGTCCATTTTGAAAGATAAAATTTATAAAATTTCAAAAAGTATGTATTACTATTCATAACGGCTAGTTCGATTGATTGTGGTGTGTGTTAGAACTCAATGTTGCATACAACACAAGCTTCTGTATTATTCAAAGAGAAACGCACCATGGAAGCTTGGGGTGTTACAATAAAAAAGGGTCAACTATTTTTATAAGGATTATTTTCGTAAAAAAAGATATTTATTAAAATTAAAAAATGATTTGAGGTAATTTTATATTATTATAATATTATTTTTACCTTTAATTTCCTATTTACTTTTAGCCATGGAAAATATAATTCAAAAGATACTATTAATCAAAAATAATTTTTCACCTATTGAACCCAATATTACATGATGATGTGAATCATGTGTTTTGAATTTTTTAAATTCAATTCATTGAAGTGGTAAGATTATGTTTTATGCAAATTTTCATATAGGCCTAGAAGGTGGGTAAAATACGTTAAAAAGATTAATAAAATTATATATATATATATATAATATTATTATAAAATGACTCCAATGAATTAGCCTATACTAGTATATGTATTATGTATATATTTTTATTTCTTAATAAATTTAAAATTTAAAATAAATTTTTAAATAAAAAAGTCGGTTTTTATGTACTATGAAGTATTTTAACTATTCATCAAAAATTGAATGTTTTTATAAAAATACCAAAAATTAAGCATAAGTGAATTCTGATATTATGAATTCAAAAATAATGTCTATTATACCAAATTCAATTTTTAAGGGTTTCTAAAATTAGTTTTATTATTATCTAAAAATAGACAAAAAAGTAGTTATTTTAGGACAATCGTTCTTCAAAATATATAACTATTTTGACAAAACATATAAATTTCATTATAAAATCTGTAAATAACATTTAAAAATTATTTTTTACTATTCATACCAAAATATTCATTTGATAAATAAATCTGTCTTTTAAATAATAATAATACTAATGTATTGTTTCACAGATACTCCATCTTGCGTATAACACAAGTCAGTGTTGTCTGTAATATAAGCTATTAAATTAATTTAAAGACATAACATATTATGAAATATTGGGGGGGGGGGGGTACAAGATCGACCATGAAGATGAAATACATCCTTCAAAACCACAATACTGCAATATCATTCTTGATATCTAACATTATCTTACATACATGAAATCAATTTATATATACATAGGGTGACCATAATAGTACACACAATTGGATCACACCCAGAGCCTCTCGTGGAAAAGATAATGAAATCATACTAAATCCTATTGAACAATAAGTGAATATAACTCAATACCTACATTTTTATAAAGTACGTATCCTCACCATGGCTATCTCTCACGGAATAAATGTAACAAGATAGATTATATAATATACTAATAAATCAACAAGTGCACCCTGCTTCATCTTCACCACTAGTTTACTACTATGGCCAAATGTCACATGCCATGAGCCATCTCTCTCTAAAATAAGCTAGTATGATGACAACTATCCTATTTATCACTACATGAATCTAATTCATCACAAATATCCATCATCTGATGAAACATATAAATATAGAAAATGAGTAGTTTTTGGTAACCACCACAGCCCGTATGACGTATATCATATATCACGTATTTTACCCCTTTCCATCACAACCTGTAGATCGAGTATGATACCTATAGTCATTAGATCCCATACATTTCCTACCTATATTAATTATTTATATACTATATCTATATATACATGTGTGTGAAATTACCAAAATCCATTACAACCCTCTACAAAAATATTTGGACAAACTAACCACCAAGAGTACAGATATATAATATTTTTAGGAGAAGAGAATAAGACCAGAGGGGGTAGTCATTCATTTATCCATCTCCAACCTATATGTTTGGGGAAAACCATCCAAGATTCCATTGTGTGTCATTATCCCTTGAGAAATGGGTGGGGGTATCGTAAGAAATCATAAAACATGAATGATATAGTCTAGCCCATGGCCACACAATATTTATTAACCTAGTCCTAGGCTCAATGACAATTATTTTCTCTCAGACACCCGACTGCTACTTCTAACGACTAGATACCCTATAATCACACAAGAAATTAAATAAGATTTATGAAATTCATTATATTATTGTAATAAATCAGTTAATGTTAATTTATTCAATAATAATGAATTAAAATTATTTTGATTTTATTTCATTAATCATCTAAGTGATGTTAATGAACTCCAAGAATAATCCATCTGAGTCCATGGTTTCTTAGGAATGACAGTAACATTTAAAATCCAGCAAGAACAAAATCAATAGGATTAAAATTTATTAAACATTACAACAATTCCATAGTTCCAGGTACACAAGTAAAACGTCCTATTATAGCATGGAGAGATGTAACCAAAAACATACATCTACCTCAAGCAGTTGGGAATGGAATTTAGGTAAAATAAAAAAAAATCATCCAACCATTAAATAAATACATTAAAATGGAATTAAACTATCCTTCAGCATAATAAAAAATAATCCTAACATTACCACATTTCATAAACTCTTGCATCACCCCCAATACCCTCATGCATTTCACCAAGAATCTGGCCGTCATTGGCTTCATTTGATGCCATAAACATGGGCCTAACTTCTTATCACTCATCAACCATCTGAGTCTCATATCTCATTAAATAAAAAAAATCATATACAGATCACATAAGTGGTAGAATTTAACAATCATAGTCAAGAAACAAACGTGACCCTAAAACCAAGGCATCCAGACTTCACATGAAAATAGGATCTCACATCCCCAAAATAATTCATTAAGACTTCACATGAATATAGGAAATCAGGGCCCCAAACATTTATCATTATTAAAAAATCTTTTTTATTCAATATTGAATTAATCAATTCAATTATCATTGTTTAAAACAATGGGATACATAAGGACTAAGTGATAACAAGTGTTATGGGTAATTATTGAATACACTCCCCCAAAATAATTCAATGGAACACCAAATAAACAATATCATTTAATTCAATATATAAAATAAAAAAATGAATTGTTTTATAATGAAACACACCCAAATAGTGTGTGGGTGAGGGAATACCAAATCTAAAAAAAAATACATAAGAAGGAACGAGAATAGTAAAAAATGGAAACACCACAATTTATGTTCTTTTGTACCTTTTGGACCTAGTTCATGGAAAGGAAACCACCCAAAAAATACACATTTATTATATTCTAAAAACTATAATATATTACCATGTACATTAACAAATTAGATTGGAAACTAAAATGAACAGATGTCCTAAAATAGAAACTGGACACTAGAAATAGCAACAGAGATGGAATAAGGTTTTTGAAAAACCTACAACCCAGATAAATTTCTAGGACTCTAGATCACATCAATAATCAAGAACATAAATATTTATACATAATCAGATATCAATGTAGGATGGTCACACCAAGTCTTCAAATTCGAGAAATGGTCACATGTCTTCAAATAAGAAGAACCCCGAGTGGCTCCACCATGATCTATGTACTAGCAGTGTGTGGTTATGCCTGTGGGGGGGGGGGGGGGTTAGAGGGTTGGAAGGCCACGAGATGAGTCTTCTGATGAGGGAGATACACCACCGCCAGTGATATTAAAGCCAATAAATAACATAATCAACATTGAAATACAAAAACAATTACACCAAACCAGCAATGGGAAGAAAAAAACCTTCAGCGATGAGCGAAAATAAATATTGGGAATTTGGATCTATGTATACTAGATGAACTCAACTTCATAAAAAGATTAATTTTAGATCCGTTTTTTACCCAGAATGCAAGGGATATAATGGTGATGAAACCCCCTTATAGACTCTTAATTGGAAATTTTTACAACCAAGGGGAGGATTCCCGGAATCCGATGCCAAAATTCCCACCCAATGGAATATGGAGAAAATCAAATCAAGGGAAGGATTGAATATATTAGGAAGAAACATCTATTAACATCCAGAAATGAAGAGAATAGGTGTATAGAGGATAACCAACATGAAATCCTAAATCATGTAGGACAATCTATTCAGTGGGCCACATAAATCTACCAATGCTATAAAATGATTCCAAAATCCAACAGATATTAAAATAAGAAAATAAATAAAATTAAATTCCATTTATTTTATACAATTTTATTCAGAGAACAATTTAAATGGTTTAATTTCAATTATCAATATGAAAACCAATAATACACAAACTAACAAATATATACTATTTTCAATTAAAAATTGGTGATGTTATTGCACCTACATTATTATCAATTGGGGCATGTTAATGATTTCTATGTAATTCTTGAACTAGGATGAATATGTAACCTTAGTGAAACTATGGACTGGGTTTTCATCGGTGTGTATCTTAATGACACACACACTTATACAACATCAATAAATTCTCTAATGAAACGAATCCTAATATATATGTTCTTAAACCTACATTGAATAATAAATATAGAGAAAAATAAATTGATGATTGATAATCACAATGTCCAGTTATAATTTAATTACTTATACTATGATAATAAATTAAAACCATAAGCCATATAGATTCTCGGAATGCTTCTATCAGTACTATGTACTTGGGTGTAGTGGTCAAGATGGTAACCACATATTTCATCACTCACTTCAATGTTATTGGTCCTCCACATGCAATAAAGACATAATCAGATAGTGATTTCCTAGTACCAAAATTTCGAGTAGAGTCTAAATCCACGTAACTAGTAAATAATTACGAACAATTATCATTCTCACCATTGAAAAATTAATGAGATGATGTAGAAGAAATGTATCTCAACAACCATTTCAGAGCCTGACAATGTAGCTTTCCTTGATTTTACAAAAACCTGATCAAATTACATATATAAAAAGAATGACGTGATTGAGAAAAAATCATAGCATATATAATACTTTCAACTACATTAACATACATGATTATACTCATATATTCAATATCATATGTTTTGGACGGTGACAGAGTTAAAGGCTATTTAAAATGTTGTCTAAATGGAACACTAATAGGATTAACTGCATCAATTTAATACCTCTTAATCAATTTTTGTATATAGGAATTTTGAGATACATATTGAATATTGTGCTTCTTATCTTCTATAATTTTCATGCCTAGAATTTCTTATCACATCCTAGATCATTTATTAAAATTTTTTAATTCAATTGCATTTTATCATTGGTTATTAATTTCATATCACTACATAAGAGTAACATGTCATCTACATAGAGCTGTAAGCAAAGAATTATTTTTAATAGAATTAAAATACACACATGGACCACACACACTCTTGTAGAAACCAGTTTTTGAATTGAATGAATAAAATATCTTATTCCACAATATTGAAGCTTATTTCAATCCATATAATTATTTACCGAGAAAAAAATGTGTTAATCATTAAATTCATGTTAACAACCAGAGTGAGGCTTCATTTATAATTATTAAATTAAATCACCATGAGTGATAGAAATTTTGGCTTCTTCTTTTCTATTTGGAAATATAAATGTGAAGAAAAAGAATAAAAATAATTATTGAATATTGTTTCACAACAAGAGAAATTTTTCAGAGTAATTAATTCATTATCATTCAAAGAAGCATTTGGAAACACATCTTGATTTAAACATATTTTTATTTCCTATATTATTGTATTATTTTGTTTAATATATCAATTTACAACCAATCACATTAGAAGTAAGTATTTTATCAACCGTGGACCATGTATTGTTATTTCATAGTGATTTCATCTAATGTTTCATTGCTAATATCCAATGGTTAGAGTTTATATCATTGACAGCTTTATTGTAGATTTGGGGGTCCTCTCCACAAAAAGTTTCTACTACATTAAAGGAAAAAGAAACCATATCAACATGGATGTACATAAAAGGAGGTCTAATGTACCTCATCTATCTATCCTTAGTGAGCTGATAAACGATAAGGTCACTTGGAACACCATCTTCAGCAGTATCATCAGAATTTGAATAAGATTATGGCTCATGATGTGAAAGAGATATTTATAGTTAAGAGTATAAATAAGAGTCTCACTAACAGTAGGAGGATCATCCTTAATATCATTATTTTTTAGAAGGATCCACACATTCATTAGTGGGAGGGTTCACTCTAGCAAGAATAGACTCTTTGAAACACCACACCCAAATTACAAATATTCTTTTGAAAAATATGTATATAAACCCAATGCTTATACCCCTTCACAACCTCAGGATACCCAAACAAGATTCACTTGATAGTTTTTGGGTCAATATAATCATAAATAACATGAGCATAGGTAGTGAATCCAAACACCAGATGATTTACATAGGATGGGGTGATTGCTCCACGATTCAATTGGAGTCTTAAATTAGTTCGCAGATGAGGCACACCAATTTATTAAGTAAACTATCATATTGAAATATTCTCCACAAACAGATTTTGGAATTCATGAGATAGAAATCATGCTATGAATCAACCTATGAATGGTTTGATTCATATGCTCTTCTATAACATTTTTTTAAGGATAATGACTCTTGGATATGTGAAATGAAATTCCCTCACTTTCACAAAACATTAGACACCCAATAGAAAGATATTAAAGGGCAGTATCAGTCTTTAAATCCATTAACATCTTCAAAATTAATTTTTTTAGATGATATCCATGTTTTAAAAAAATTAAATACATTAGATTTATTTCATAAAATATAAAAGCATAATTTCTGTGAAAATGTATCTATAAAGGTGACAAAGTAAGAGCCTTCACATTGAGAGGCTATCCTAGTAGGTCCCCACAAATCATAGTGAACATACTCTAGCGGGTTACCCTATCTAATGATGGATCTATGAAAACCGTCACTTTTAGACTTACCATGAAATAGTCTTCAGAAAATTGTATGTTACATGGTGTAACTTGATTGATCAACCCTTGATTGCATACTTTCTCCAGATCATTCTCATTCACATGTCACATTCACCAAATCCAAAGCACAGTGTTATCAATGTTAGTGAAACAAGTGTTTCCCAACAACTTGACATGCGTTATTCCATCTATGACATATAACCCATTCATCAGGGATCATTTAAGAATTCTACAATCTCCCATGGAGGTTCTAAGGCAACCAATATCAGATTTAAATATAAAAACTCTCTGACCAAAGAAACCTAGAGAAATCAGATTCATGTGTAAATCTAGATCCCATCTTACATCCAATAAGGTGATGAAGAAATTGACTGAGAGAACTAGCATAAAATAACCTCAACCGTGACATCTCTTTTGGTTACCAATATAACTTCTCCATCAAGTCCCATAGTCAAACGAGAAAATAAACTCATATCTGGGAATATATGGAAAGAACATCTTGAGTCTAAGAACCAATAAAAATCAAGAGTATCTCGGGACACAAAGAACACCTCAAAAATGTTATAGAATTATTTAGAAAATAAAAAATGAACAACCGACTCCATAGAAGTTTTTCCTGAATTTAAATTGTGTCATTTGGGTCTAAGATCCCCTGGTTTTCCATAGTGGTATCATGTTACATGCTTCATATTGGGTTTAGAATAATTCCCATGTGTTTGGATATGAATCTTCCATCCCATCCTATGATACATTTCTATTTCCCTTGAAACACAGAACAACCCCTCATATTCACACAATTATCTTCTTGTTTAAACCAAGCATTCCATGAAAATCAGGTGAAATCTAGGTGGAATTTACTTCCTCTAATTTCATGGAATATATCCCATAAATCATTACATTGATAAGATGTTCATATGAACTATCAACATAAATTAAATGTATGATGTCTTGGTCCTCAACATTAACAATAAAATATATATTGGTGAGGTTTGATAACATTTTATTAAATAGATAAAGGTATGTCTGGATGAATGTTCAATGATGTATCATTATGGAATATCAATTGTGGTTCTAATGTAGATGTATAATTAAAGATGTTGCCAGATATTTTTTAAATTTTTTGATCTAATACCAGCTATAAAGGTCTTATAAGAAGCCTCTTGTAGGACTATATAACATATATATTGGGTTAAAGATATATGTACTTTAATCAAATTTTTGGAAGGGACATCAGAAAAGTTTGTGATTGTTCTTCCATTAGTGGAAAACATTATATGGGCTTGTAGGTCCTAACAGGGTATCTTAAGACCCATTTGGTCTGACAGTGATGAAACATTAAATCTCCATAAATTTAAATCATTTCACATGTCACAATTTTCTATTTAATAATTAACAGATTCCATTGTTTATTTCGGTGGCTCTAATACCACATTATTGTGGGGGTAATAGTGGAATACACACCCAAAAATAATTCCAATGTAAATCAAATATAAAATATGATTTTCTATAATATACTAAACCTAAAAATAAATTTGATTAAAATGAAATCACATGAAAATAGAGTGCTGATGCGGGAATAGGGAAACAAAAACAATTGGAGATAAATAAATGTGCATAGTAGAAAAAGGAAACACTATGATTGACTTGATTTGGTACCTTTGGGACTGAACTCATGGTAGGAATACCAAAAAAACATAGAAGTTTATTTGATGTTCGAAAGAAAAATGAATTATAGTGTACCAAGGAAAAGAATATATTAACCTAAAAAGCACAGAAGTGCTAATGTTGAAACTATAAAATAAAAGCAGAAACACAGAATGAATCCAGGTTTAGAAAAACATGCAACCGTGGAAAAATGTTCGGGAATCAAGACCACTTCAATATATAAGAACACCAGACCTATTTCTTCATTGGATGTAGAAATACGATGATCACATCTGATTTTTGTATTAGAGTAGTGGTCACACATCTTCATTGAGAATATCCCTGATAGCCTCCACCATGAACCGTGCACCAATGGCATGTAGGGGGTTAGTAGGACACCAGATGAGTTGACTGATAAGGATGATAACACCACCACTCTCAGGATGGATTCTGAGGATAATGATTATCAATGACGGTCGAGAGAAAAATGTGATGACCCATAAAAATTCGAGGAAATTTTTTTCTAAATTCTTTGGGTTTTTATGAGTGTGCAGTTTCTGACGGCACCTGATTCCGAGGCCCGGTGATCCGGGAATCAATTTATGAAGATTATCTTGGGTACGTTTAGTGAATGAGGGAGCTGGTTTTTCTATCTTTTGAACCATTTCTCGGAATCAAAATCTGAGGGCACTGTTGAAACCACAGCATCTGTAAATTCTTAGAAAGACCTTTTCTGGAGTTGTGTTTGCTCGTGTTGATTTGTTAAAAATTATGAGTTGAGTTTTTAAGTGAAATTATTTGTGCCTCAAATTATTTCACTTAAGTGGTGTAATATTTGATGGGAATTAGTGAGGTGGGGCCCACACGAGCCCACCCCATTAATTTTGTAACTTTCCACTCCCACTTTTTAATTGCAAGTCAACCCTAGGATTCCCCAAATTTAATTGTTTGACGACACGTTAAATAATGTAAAACTTCCTTCTCCCTTCCTTCGATTAATTGCCAGCACGTTTATAAAATGTGGAAATTTAATTTTTGGGAGTTTCCTTTCGTGCGTAGATAATATAATAGGTGAGATTATTATTTTATTATAAGAGGGAAGAAGCTTGCGTGGTGCGAAAAGTGGATTCTCTTTCAAACTCTTGAGTTTTTGGAAGAACGCTGGCCTCCGACGAAGAATGACATCTCCCTCGACGAAGAATGCCAAACCATCGAAGAGTGATGAGCGCTGCCATTTCTTCTCTCGTGATGCCACATCCTCTTTGGTGAACTCCATCGACACCTATGAACCTCATCTCCGCGACGTCGACGATCGTCGTCTTTTGTTGAGGTGAGAGGAATTGATTATTTCTTATGATATTTTTTTACTAAGGACAGGAGTTTAAACTTTTTGTGAGGGTTCTTGATTCAACTTATTTTTTTATGAGTTTTATACTCTCGGCACATTAAACGAATGTTTGGTTTTTGTTTAAAACCTCTAACGTGGTGGGTGCGGACCTTTGAACATGTATGAACCCACCGTTCATCTCTTCTTGATGCACGGGATGACGACCGACGTTGAAACTGGACCGCAACTACGTTTGAAGACCGTCGCAGTGAAGAACGAGTCCCGGGATGGCTGCAGGCACAGACAGGAGAAACAACGGACCACCGGAGTAGCTACGGTGGCCCGCGGAGATCACCCGCGGTGTGGGGCACCAGCAGGGTGGCACCGGAGGCCGTGGGCGGCCCCGGCCAGCCGCCAGAAGGCGTCGGCGCCCCGGCGCGCCGCCGGCTAGGACCCGCCGTGGCTGAAGCTGGATCTCGTGGCTGTGCGGGGTCCACGGAGGGATGTGTCTTTCAGGCGTGTCCGTGGAGCAAAGGACGCGGTGGCACCGCGTCCATGGAGCGTGAGGGTGGAGTCACGCCCCCCCTGCTAGGCCCGCTGGCCAGGCCAACGCGCCCCCCAGGCTGGAACAAGGTGGGCCGCACGGACCGGGTCGGGCCACGCACCGCTGGGCCGGGCCACGCCCAGCTGGTCCGGGCCGCGCCCTAGAGGTCCAGAACTAGATCCGGGTCGGGTCGACCCAGGGGGGTTGGGCCAGGCCTGACCGGGCCCAGACCCCCTACTTCGGACTGTTTTCGGTCTTTTTCCCATATCTTTGTCTACGGACGTCCGTTTGACACACCTTCAGTTGCTTAGCGATCCTTGTATCCAGGAGGTCTCTTCGGTATATTATACTCAAGGTTTCGGAAAACATTGGGTATGGCCGGGTTGGATCAAACATGAAACCATCCGGGCCCTCGGAGAGAAAACGCTCGTATCTTGAGTTCCGTACGTCCGACTGAAGTTCTGTCATCTCTTTCGGTTTCCTCTTAGTGAGATGGACCTTTTGTCTTACTCCGCTCAAGGATTGGACATAGTTGGATAACGGTCGGGATAGTTTTGTCTTAAAAACCAACCGGGCCCCTCGAATGAAAAAGCCAATAACTCTCAGACCGGGCGTTCGATTGATATACCGTCTGTCGCGTTGTTTTCCTAATGTCATGATGGGACATTGGGATACATCATCTCTGGTCTACGTGATAGTTGATGTATCGAATCCATAGGTCATGGAGCGGACCCTCCCGGAATGAGCGTTCTGTGTGCGGAAACCATAGAGCTGGCTGCGATTGCATCGACTTCCGTACTGGAATCCTCCGTGGGTTCAATGACGATGATGATGACTACTGATCATGTGTGGGTCAGTGCTCAGCGATCCTATATCGGTTAGCGCATACCGATCCTCTGTGGGTCAGATCCAATGTGGGTCAGCGCTCAACGATCCTGTGTGGGTCAGCACATACCGATCATGTGTGGGTCAGATCTTGTGTGGGTCAGTGATCAGCGATCTTGTGTGGGTCAGTGCATACCGATCTTGTGTGGGTCAGATCCTATGTGGGTCAGCACTCATTGATCCTGTATGGGTCAGCGCATATCGATCCTGTGTGGTTCAGATCCTGTGTGGGTCATTGCGAGGGATAGTACCTATTGATCCTGTGTGGGCCAGATCCTGTGTGGGTCATTCTGGGGGTTAGTATCTATCGATCCTGTGTGGGTCAGATCCTATGTGGGTCATTGTGGGGGTTAGTACATATCGATCATGTGTGGGTCATTGCGGGGGTTAGTTCCTATCGATCTTGTGTGGGTCAGATCCTCTGTGGGTCATTGTGGGGGTTAGTACCTATCGATCCTGTGTTGGTCATTGCAGGGGTTAGTACCTATCGATCTTGTGTGGGTCCAACAGTTTAGATGATCCAGTGGCTACAACTGATCATCTAATCACTTTCTTCTCTTGTGGCATACCTGCATGAGATGACTATTGGCTATCAATCATTATCATCAATATGATTGACTTGTACTATTTTCCTGTGTGGACTACTAGAATTTTCCTGTGTGGATTAGTAGTGTTTTCTTGTGTGGAATTGTACTGTTTTCCTGAGTGGACTTGTACTGTTTTCTTGTGTGGTCTACTAGCATTTTCCTATGTGGATTAGAAGTGTTTTCATGTGTGGACATGTACTATTTTCCTGTGTGGACTTGTACTATTTCCTGTGTGGACTATCACTGTTTTCATGTGTGGATTAGTAGTGTTTTCCTGTGTGGACTTGTACTGTTTTCCTATGTGGACCAGTAGTGGTTTCTTGTGTGGACTGGTAGTGGTTTCCTGTGTGGACTTGTAGTGGTTTCATGTGTGGACTGGTAGTGGTTTCCGGTGTGGTTCGTAGTGGCTTCCTATATAGACTGGTAGTGGTTTCCTGTGTGGACTCATAGTGGTTTCATGTGTGTACTGGTATTGGTTTCCAGTGTGCAATCGTAGAGGTTTCCTGTGTGCACTGGTAGTGGTTTCCGGTGTGGACTTGTAGTGGTTTCCTGTGAGGACTGGTAGTGGGTTCATATGTGGACTGGTAGTGGTTTCCTGTGTTGACTGGGTTGTACTTGATCTCGTGAGCAGAGATGAAAACTGATGACTTATGTATATGTATGGGCATATACCTAAGTAGTGTTGGATGTTACTTCTTGATTGTTATCTTTACTTTGTGGTTATCCTTTGTGGATTCTGGGAGACCTTCGGGGGTCTCGAGGTCCCTACTGAGTAGCGTATACTCACCCCTGCACAGGCTATTCCCGTACTACATTTTGTTGGTTAAGGACGACGGACAACACTGATCGTGGTTGAGGCTAGAGGAGCTGGATGGTACCCGGAGGTGGTCCTCACGACGAGACGGTACCTGAAGGTGGACCCCGCAACGAGACGGTACCCCGGAGGAGACGGACAGATGTGGAGTGCTGAGTGTCTTGAGGAGTTGGACGGTACATTGAGGTGGACCTCACGAAGAGATGGTACCCATAGGTGGACATAGCGACGAGACGGTACCCAGAGGAGACAGCCAGAGGTGGAGTGCTGGGGAGGACATTTGTACCTACCCTTCAGGTAGGAACCTGGAGGACAGTCCAGGAGTTGCCTGTCACCTATCAGCTATTGTCCTTTGGTTGTACTTTACTTTCAGTTGTAGTTGTACCTTTCCATTGGTGCATGTATTTCCGGCCCACTTTTACTTTCAGCACACTTGTTACTACTTTATATGGTGTTTACTTCCGCTTCTTCTCTGGTTGTGTGTGTGTTTACTTTTTTAAAATGCAATGCCTTCTCATACTCTAGTTTTTATGCCTTTGGTGCTAGTCGCCAACCCCTGGCCTCTCGGTGGAGGGGTTGGGGTAGTTACGACACGGGCCCCGGGGGACGGGTTGTGAGAAATTAGTATCAGAGGAGTTATGTTCTACGCAGAACTCAGCACACTGATCTTTCATCTATGTGTGATGCAATTGTGTTAAGGGTGTTGAGTGTGGTTATCAGTCCAGGGAGTCCAGTATTGGTGCTGCGGATGACGTATCCATACACTAGTACCCCGACTTCTGATTTCTGACTCAGTGCACAAAAACATTGATTGTGTGTGTGTTTCAAGAGTTTCCTTGGTGGTCTCTTTGAGTCAGCTCACCAGGTATTCTTTTTGAACGTAGCACACCTGTTCCTTATTAGGATGCCTCTACGAAGACATCCATCTAGGGATCCCGAAAGAGAGTACACGATGACGGCCCATTGAGCGATGAGACTCCGGTGCAGGGCCGTCTTTCTTTGCCAGCACATCCGGGTGGTGTACCAATAGAACCACCACCAGATAGGCTGTATATGCAACCAGCCGAACTAGTTGATGGTGCACGATGACAGAGCGCATTGCATGAGTTCCAGCAGCATGTGGTGGTGTACATTTTGACATGTTCCAACCACCCGCCTTGTAGTCCTCGCCAGGCTCAGGGAGTAGAAGGGCGGTGGAAGAGAGTAGTTTCATGAGGTCAAGGAGTGTGACCCAGGGGATCTAAGAATGATTCGAGGTATGGTCTATGTGTAATACGAGATTCCATATCAATAGACATAGGTACCAATCATTTTTTCCTTCCACGAATCTTGTCCCAGACCTAGAGTTTCCAGTTAATCCATTTACATGACACTCACTTATGGAGATACCTTTGGGAGGAGACTCGATAATCATACTTACGCCGACAGTGTGATCTGACACTTGAGGAAAGAGTTTTAGTTGGAACCTCTTGCTGGTAGCGTCGAGGCCTTACGACATTGGTCTTAGTATGGATTGGATTCACAGTTCATACCATGGTTGACTGTATTATGCAAAAAGGTTGTGGTTTATCTACCATGATGGGATCAGTTCTCCTTGGCCAGGGAAAAGGAAACCCCTTGCAGAAGGATAAACTCATGCCTAGGAGGGTGTGACTGATCGCTCTTGAGTCGGTCAACCTTACCCTCATGGCGGCATGAGTTTTGAATTACAGTTCTAATCAGGAAGTGAAGGCCTCTAGAGTTCGAGGATGATGACCACGTCCTTATACAGGTCTCACCTCGACGAGGTTTTGAGAAGATGTGGATGATGCGACAAGTTACCTCTGTGGTTCAACAGACATTTTTGGTCCTCATCAAGGTAGGTGAGGTGGTTTATAGCTTGACCTTACCACCTCAGTTACACCGGATGCATGATGTCATCCACGTATCTCAGCTGAGAAGATACGTGCACGATCCTTCACACATCATCGATCACAGGGGGTTGGACGTCGATGACAGGGAGACGTTCACGGAGGTTTTAGTGGAGATCTAGGATCGACATGAGTGGGTCCTATGTGGACGGATGATTCCTCTGGGGAAAATTCACTAGTAGCACGTGAACCTCCAGGGGAGCACATGGGAGCGGAATGCTCAGATGCGTGCTTAGAACCACATTGTTTTCCCTAGTGTGTTTTGAAGCTTTACATGGACATAAAGACCTGAGGTGGGAGTAATGTAATTACCTATAAAAAATCAAAGAATTTTTTTTCTATATACATTTGGTTTTTATGAGTGCGTAGTTTCTGACGGAACCTGATTTCGATGGCCGGTGTGCCCGAAATCCATTTATGAGGTGTAGCTCGGGTACGTTCACTGAATGAGCAAGCGGGTTTTTCTAACTTTTGAACCGGTGCTCGGAATCAAAATCCGAGGGCACCGTTGAGACTGCAGTGCCGGTAAATTCATAGGAAGTCCTTTTCTGGAGTTGTGTTTGCTCGTATTGAAATTTTAAAAATTGTGAGTTGTGTTTTTAAATGAAATAATTTGTGCCTCAAATTATTTCACTTAAATGATGGAATCTTGCATGGGAATTAGTGAGGTGGGGCCCATACGAGCCCACCCCATTAATTTTGATACTTTCCACTCCCCCATTTTAAATCCAAGTCAACCCCGGGTTTCCCTAAACATTATTGTTTGACGGCACATTATATAATGGGAAACTTCTTTCTGCCTTCATTCGATTAATTGTCAGCACCTCTATTAAATGTGGCGATTTAATTTTTGGGAGTTTCCTTGCATCCATAATTAAAATAATATGTGATCCTATTATTTTATTAAAAGAGGGTGGAAGCTTGCATGGTGCGAAAAGTGGATTCTACTTCAAACTCTTGAGTTTTTGGAAGAACGCCGCCCTCCGACGAAGAACGACGTCTCCCTCATTGATGAATGCTAGATCATCAAAGAGCGACGACGCACCGCCCTTTCTTCTCTCATGATGCCGCTTCCACCTCGGCGCACTCCGTCAATGCCTACGAACCTCTTCCCCATGACGAAGACGATCGTTATCTTTTGGTGAGGTAAGGGGAATTGTTTATTTTTTATGAGATTTTTTTTACTACGACATGGCGTTTAAATTTTTTATGAGAATTCATGATTCAACTTATTTGTTTATGAGTTTTATACCCTCGACACTTTAATAGAATGTTTGGTTTTTGTTTAAAAACTCTAACGCGGTGGGTGCAGACCTTCGAACAAGTATGAACCCACCGTTCATATGTTCTTGATGCGCGGAACGACGACCGACGTTGAAACTGGACCGCAGTGGCGTTTGAAGACCTTCGTAGTGAAAAGAGAGTCCCGGGATGGCCGTAGGCGCAGACCGGAGCAAAAACAGACCACCGGAGTGGCTCCAGTGGCCCGCCAAGATCACTGGCGGCTGGAGGCAGCGGCCGGCACCGACCGACCGCAAGGAGGAGGCGGCGCACCGGCGCGCCGCCGGCTATGACCCGCCGCGGCGGCGGCTGCAGCTTGATCCCGTGGCCCCGCGGGATCTAGGGAGGGACACAACTTTTAGCCGCGTCCGTAGAGCAAAGGACGTGGCAGCGTCACATCCGTGGAGCACGAGGTGGGAGTCACGCCCCCTGCTCGGCCCGCTGGCCGGGCCAGCGCGCCCCCCTGGGCTGGACCAGGGCTTTCCGCGCGGACTGGACCGGGCCGCGCCCAGCCGGGCTGGGCCGCGCCCTAGCTGGCCGGACCTGGACCCGGTTCGGGTTGACCCGGTTCAGGCCGACCAAGGGGGGGTTGGGCCGGGCCAAACCGGGCCCAGACCCCCCACTTCGGACGGTTTTCAGTCATTTGTCAATATCATGGGCTATGGACTCTTGTTTGACACACCGTCAGTTGCGTAGCGATCCATGAATCGACACAGTCGTTTTGAAATATTATACTCAAGGTTTTGGAAAACGTTTTGTATGGCTGGGTTGGTTCGAACACGAAACCAACCAGGCCCTCAGAGCGGAAACACTCATATCTTGAGTTCTGGACGTCCGATTATTGTGTCGTCAACTCTGTCAGTTTCCTCTTAGTAAGAACCTTTTGGATTACTCCTCTCGAGATTTAGAAGCAGTTGGAGTATGGTCGGGTTAGTTTTGACTTCAAAACCATCCGAGCCCTAGAACAAAAAAGCCAATAACTCTCAGACCGGGCGTCCGATTGACGTGCTGTCTATCGCGTTGTGTTTCTAATGTCATGACGGAACTCTGCAATAGATCAACTCTAGTCTACGTGAAAATTTATGTATCGACTCCATAGCTCATGGAGCGGACCCTCACGGAATGAGCGTTCTGTGAGCGGGAACCCTAGAGCTGGCTACGATTGCATCGACTTCCATTCTGGAATCCTCCGTGGGTTCGACAATGACGATGATGACTACCTATCCTGTGTGGGTCAACGCTCAGTGATATGTTTTAGGTCAGCGCATATCGATCTTGTGTGGGTCAGATCCTGTGTGGGTTAGCGCTCAGCGATCCTATGTGGTTCAGCGCATTCCGTTCCTGTGTGGGTCAAATCCTGTGTGGGTCAACACCCAATGATCCTATGTGGGTCAGCACATATCGATCATGTGTGGGTCATATCCTGTGTGGGTCATTGCTCAGCGATCCTGTGTGGGTTAGTGCATATCGATCCTATGTGGGTCAGATCCTGTGTTGGTCATTACGGGGGTCAGTACCTATCGATCCTATGTGGGTCAAATACGATGTGGGTCATTGCGGGTGTTAATACCTAACGATTATATGTGGGTCAGATCATATGTGGGTCTTTTTGGGGGTTAGTACCTATCGATCCTATGTGGGTCAGATCCTGTGTGGGTCATTGCAGTGGTTAGTACCTATTGATCCTATGTGGGTCAGATCCTGTGTGGGTCATTGCGGGGGTTAGTACCTATCGATGTTGTGTGGGTCCAATAGCTTAGATGATCGTGTGGTTACAACTGATCATCTAATCACTTTCTTCTCTTGTGGTATACCTACATGATATGACACTTGGCTATCAATAATTATCATCAATATGATTTTCTTTTTTTGTTTTCCTGTTTCGCCTACTAGAATTTTCATGTGTGGATTAGTAGTGTTTTCCTTTGTGGACTTGAATCATTTTTATGTGTGGACTTGTACTGTTTTCTTGTGTGGACTACTAGTGTATTCTTTTATGGATTAGTAGTGTATTCCAATGTGGACTTGTACTGTTTTCCGGTGTGGACTTGTGCTGTTTCTTGTGTGGACTACTAGTGTTTTCCTATGTGGATTAGTAGTGTTTTCCAGTGTGGACTTGTACTATTTTCCTATGTGGACCGGTAGTGGTTTCCTGTGTGGACTGGTAGTGGTTTCCTATGTGGACTCGTAGTGGTTTCTTACGTGGACTAGTAGTGGTTTCCTGTTTGGACTCATAGTGGTTTATTGTGTGGACTGGTAGTGGTTTCCTGAGTGGACTCGTTGTGGTTTCCTGTGTGTACAGGTAGTGGTTTCCTGTGTGAACTCGTAGTGGTTTCCTGTGAGGACTGGTAGTGGTTTCATATGTGGACTTGTAGTGGTTTTCTGTGAGGACTGGTAGTGGTTTCCAATGAGGACTGGTAGTGGTTTCCATTGTGGACTAGGTAGTACTTGAGCTCGTGAGAAGAGCTGAAAACTGATGACTTAGGTATATGTATGGGAATATATCTATGTAGTGTTGGATGTTACTTCATGATTGTTATCTTTCCTTTCTGGTTATCCTTTGTGGATTCTGGGAGACCTTCGGGGTTCTCAGTGTCCCTACTGAGTAGCGTATACTATCCCCTACACGGGCTATGGCCGCACTATGTTGTGTTGGTTGCAGACGACGGATAGCACTGATCGTGGTTGAGGCTTGAGGAGCTGGACGGTACCTGGAGGTGGACCTCATGACGAGACGATACCCGAAGGTGGACCCCTCGACGAGACGATACATGGAGGAGATGGAAAAAGATGGAGTGCTGAGTGGATTGAGGAGCTGGACGGTACCCAGAGGTGGACATCACGACGAGACAGTACCCGGAGGTGGACCTCACGACGAGACGGTACCCTGAGGAGACGAACAAACGTGGAGTGCGGAGGAGGACATCTGTACCTGCCCTTCAGGTAGGAACCCGAAGGACGGTCCAAGAGCTTCTTTTCACCTTTCAGCTCTTGTCCTTTGGTTTTAATTTACATTCAGTTATAGTTGTACCTTTCCATTGGGGCTTTTATTTCCTGCCCCCTTGTACTTTCAGCACACTTGTTACTGCTTTACGTTGTGATTACTTCCGCTTGTTCTCTGGTTGTGTGTGCATTTACTTTTTTAAAAGGAAATGCCTTCCCATACTTATATGTTTACGCCTTTGGTGCTAGTCATCAACCCCTAGCCTATGGGAGGCAGGCTTGGGGTAGTTACGACATGGGCCCCAGGGGACGGGTCATGACAAAAAAGCAGACCGAACCACCATCGGGAAGAAAAAAAACAACTAGTAGTGAGAGGGAGTCAATTTAATGAATCTTGATCTCTACTTACCTGATGAAATCAACCAACCAAGAAGATGATTTTCATATTTTTTTTAAATAGAATACAGACACCAATGTGGTTATGAAACCGCCTACCAAAACACTAAACGACTTTGTCCACAGCCATGTGGATGCTACCACAAATCCATAGCCAAACGTCCCACCCAACATCGGATGAAATGGCTCAAATAAATGGATTTACATGATATATCATGTGGAAGCATCCATTGAAGACTAAAAATTATGATAATAGGTATACAATGAATATACATGTTAAAAACCCAAATCAAGCAGGATATATAATTAGAAAGGATTTGTAAATCCTCTCATGCGATAAAATGAAACCATAATCCAAAAGATATAAAAATGAGTATATATTTTATAATAAATTTTAATTATTTAAAATAAAACTAAATTGAAAATAAATTTAATTTAGATAATTTAAATTTTCAATATGAAAAAAGAAAACCAAAATTGAAAACATGATATTTAATTATTTCATTGTTCTCTAGAACATAAGATTCCAGTTTCAAAAACCATATGTAAGAACAAATCCCATTAATCACACGTTTTATTATCATAAAATATCATTCCATAAATATTTTCAGTATAAAATTCTATTAAAAAATAGAATAACACATTCAGTCTAGCATGTATACTTGCATCAATTAGATTACCATCAAATTAGGGAAATCACAATAATTTTTAAACTAGTCTCCTCTTTAATTCATCATCGATCCAAAAAAGAATTATCATAATTATATTCATAATCTAAATTCATTAAAGTCAACATGATAAACCATGAATAACAATAGTCTATACAAATCATACAATATAGAGGACACTACCTAGGAAAACCAGAAGCAAGCCATTATCATGGTCCAATGAAACAACATCTAATCACTAAACATAAACTAATTATATTCTATAATATAGTTTGATCTTTATTATAAAAATTAAACCACCATCAAAAGGGATAATCCATGGTCAATTTAGGATCATAAATAAATAAATTGGAGAAGAAAAAAATCCCCAACATCAAAGCATCATCTTTCATTGCACGAGAATGAATCAATGTTGCAGATCTATAATCCCCTAATCACTGAGGAAATAAGGATCTCTCAATGATTTCATTACATGAAAACACTAAGGAATGACAAGGAAAACTCCATTATAATTATGGAGATCATATTACATAACATGGAAAGAAGGAATTGGAAGAAACCAGTTCAAATAGAGAGAAACCACTAGAAAAGTGGAAGAGACAACCATAGATTACCAGAGATTGAAATTGAGAATTTGGGATTCATACATATTGAAATGGAGATTGAATGTCTTAAAAAGAACCATTGCATTCCTATGGTTTATGAAGAAGATGTGGGAGAAATGATGGTCAATGGTCCTCAGTGTTATTTATTGTCAAACATATTTTCAGAGGACCACAAACAGCCCCCAAGATCACATATAAGACCACCTGGACCATTGATCATTGGGAGGAGACCATATCATTTACCATAGTGAAACCTATTTCTATGATCCACTACTATGTCTGTTATTCATATCCTATTTATCAAGGGGAGGAATGATTTCCCAAACTATATCCCACATTGCAGCCACCCTTTATTGGATTGTTGCCTTAGAAGCCACTACGACGCAACCACCACCCTCCACACCATAGTGCTCGACATTAGGGAAGATCATATGTTGTTGCCAACAACCATGAAAAAACTTGGCCTAAAAGGAATTAGTCACATTTTTAGTCTTTTGAGCCTCCCTACGCCATAATCAGGAGACCAAACCGTAGAAACCTGTATTACGACAGAACTCATGGCTCCACGTTGCAACCTGGGCACAAATGGTAATGTATCCCAACTATTTTCTTTATTTGTCCTCCAAACTCCATTAAACATCCTCCAGGATCCTCCACCACCAAAAAAGGGATGGGCCATTATGGTTTGAGCCACCACACGGGTTTTGTATTAAAAAAACCGGTAACAATTACATATGATTCCATATTAAATGATTTTTTAGAATTTAGACCAAACAATATTTTTAAATAGTTGTGTAGTATACATTTATAAAAATATATATTTTATATAGATCACTCTACTATGAAAATTCAGGACATCAGGCCTAAATAGTTTATAACATACACTGAATTATTTATGAAAAATTATCAATATATTATGAAATCCTATAATGAATCCCCATATCACCTTATAGTGATACAAATTTTAACGTCCAAGATAAAAAAAATCAAATTGATTATTAAAAAATTTATCGAAACATGGAACTAATGTATCTATATAAAACGATGTTCCCATTTTTAATAAAACTTTATTTCAAAATATTTTAATATATTTTTTTATTTATCATATATTTTACCCAATTATCATAGTGACCTATTTATCATATATATATATATATAAATTCGGTTATAAAATTTCTTCCAACTATCTATCATAATAATATTTATTTTAATAAGATTTGTTATAAAAAATTCTCTAGTGAACAAAATGTTATTTTTATAGAATATAAATCTTAGAATCCATATAATAATTAATTAGGAATTCAATTTAGTGTCTATTAAATGAAGAAAAATTATTTTATATAATATAATGGTGAATATTTTTATTATAAAAAAGTATAATAAAAAAACTATGGTCAAACTAAAATGAATAATCCTTTCATTTAATGTATTTTTAAACTCCTCTTGTTACTCATTGTGTTCAATTGTAGATTTTGATAAACATTTCTTCCAAGAGAGATAATCCACATTTCATGCTCAAAAATGATAATGGATTGAGCTTACTAGAAAATGATTATCTGGAAGAAGAAGAATAATAATAATAATAAGGGATAAATCATATTCAGATGGTTATCTTATTGGGATACGTAATCAAACTGGAAAATCATATTGGGATTTATGGACTGATGAAGAAGAATATATAAATTGTTTCAGTGGTATTTGAAAGTGTTATATTTTTTGTATTGAACAATAAGACCTAGGAATCATAATGGAAAATTAGATAGAATATCATTACAAAGAATAGGATGTTCATACTAGATTCTGGGTAAGAATGTGATTAATTGTTTTGAAAGATCATATTTGTTAATGTTTATAATGAATCATTGTAAAATGCATGTTAATAAAATCACATTACGTCATTTTGTTATAGTTGAAGCTTAATCACTATTTTATTCAACATAGTGATACACAAGTGTAGAGGAATATCCTAACTATTTTATTCCACACAGAAATATTTTTTCCTAGTAGATTATGTTTTATCTGATTATTTCCAAACCATACCATGGAATAAATACATTGCTGGGGTAGTGAACCTTTTACCTTTTTATGTTCATGTGGTTATGTGTTTAATTTTTTAAATAGAGAAAGTAATATTTATCTGGATCGTAAGGATATTTCATATGAAAAGAAACATAAAAGAAAAAGATATCACCAAATAAACCCTCCCCCTCTCTGTGATACATAATTTCTAGATGGGTGGCTTAATAGGATCCAACCATGACAACTTAATGAATTAGCCATATCAAGATATTAAATTATTTAATCATGTTCTCTGGCATAATCCTCATATTTCAACAAACCTAAAGAAGAACAAAAATCATTAATCATGGATTTTATTATCATCAAGAATCATTCTAAAATCATGTTTTTTATATAATTCTATTAACAAATAGAATAAGAGATTTAGTTAAACAAGCATACTAGCATCAATTTGATTACCATCTAATTTTGAGAAATACCAAATTTGATAAACATCCCTCCTCTTAAATTCATTATCCATCCAACAAAACTTTTTTATCATTACATTATTTTTTCAAAGTCATCAATTTAATCATGGTAAACCAAGAATAAATTCATGTTATAAAATGAATAATATATATACACACTATCGAGAAAGACAAGAATCAAACCATTTTCATGGGGGACAGAAATAAAATGAGATCACAAAACAGAAACCGATTCCATTAATTAATCTATCTTTATATTTATTTGTTTAATTAAACTTCAATACAAAGTGATACACGGTTGTAAATTTATTATTTCATGAAAATAAGTTGGAGATGAAACTAATCCCCTACCTCAAATATTCTACATTATTTTCAAGTGAATGAATCAATGTCATTGATTTGTGATAACATCTTCCATGAGGAAACAATGATCTCCCAAAGATCATGTTCCATGAACACATTTATAAAGGGAAAATAAACCCCCATTAGAATTATGGATAACATAAACTATAATTTGGAAATATGGAATCAGATGAAATGATTTTAAATGGATAGAAAACAATATGAAAGAGGAAGAGCCAACCCGAGATTACAATAGATTGAACTCAAGATGTTAGTATAGATCCATATCAAAAGGGGGATTCAAATCAATAAAAAAGAACTCTTGAGTGCCTATGATTTAATAGTAAGTAGTAGGGGAAAAATACTTTTAGGTGCCAATGTGGTATTTATATGAAGAGAATTTTTTGAGGAACACAGTGAAGATACCAAGACCACGTAGAAGACCATATAGACCACTATATATTCAAAGGAGACCAAATTGCATCCTCAGGTAAAACCAACGTCTGGTATTCAATGTTGGATCCATTTTACAGATCCGATTTACCTCGGGGGAGGGAGAGTGACCCATTCTAAATCACAAATTGCAGCCACCCTCGATTTATATGTAGCCAAAAAACTATAGTGCAACCGCCTCGCTCAATGATGCATTGCTCAAGAATAGGGATTGGTCTATGCCACAAACAACCACCACAACACAACCATGACTCAAAAGGAGTTATACTCAATTATCTTCCTTCAAGCCTCCCTACACATTAGATGAGTGACCACATCATAGAATCCTGGATTACGGAATATCCCTTTGCTCCAAATTGCTACCTGAACTCAAATGGTAGAGTCACCAACCTTTTTCCCAATTTACCCTTCAAAATATATTCACCCTTTTCCAGGACCCTACAACACCCAAAAACACAACCAGAAGGGCCTATGTAAATGGTGGGATTGGTTATGGGATCTGGTGTTGCATTGGTGGCACTAAAAGTGGGTTTGGGTTATGATAGTTGGAGGAGGGTGCACATTTGGGGTAGGGAGGGAAAAATCATGGTGGGGGTGATAGTTATAGTTTTTTTCTTGTTCAATGACGACCAATGATGGTTTTATGTTCTAAGGGACACATGATATCAACTCTCTAGTTGTGAATTAAGTGGGAGATTCTCACATTATGTGGAATATATTTACTGAAAAAGGGAAATCACATTTATAAAATTGACACAGATTTATGTTATTGAAAACAAATCAAAATTATGAATTCATTATGTACATGATTAGGGTGTCAAATTGAAATCATGGAAATGGTAGAATTTTGGAGAGTTTGTTCTCCAAATAGACGGTGAAATAAAAGACATGGTCATGTGAATAGGTTAAATTTGACAAAAATGAATTAATATTTAAATAGCATTAAACACATTGAAAACATGATTGATTGATTTCAATAGTTGAAACTCACCAAAATTGTCAAACAATGACGATTGATGATATATATGAAAAATATATTGATAAACATGGTTGATGATTTGAAGGTTTATATAACACTACAAATTTCATACAAATAAAATGGTAGATATAAGTAAATAAGGTTTTCCTATTGGTGAGCCCGGCAAGCCCCAGGACTAGAGAAACAATCGATATGGGGGAAATCAGAAACCCTTTTTCTCTCTCCCATTTTATATGAAACCCTCGGAGTAGTCATTAAATCAAACCATCACCCAAACCAATGTCTCTTGATGACCTCGTTGCATTGTTGGTGTGATTGGAAAATCAGCTTTGTCTCTATTATGTATAGTGATATGCCTTTATCATCAATGCATTGTATTTCCAGTGATTCCTAATGCATCACTGTCTCTAGCTTGATCCGTGTACTAGCAATGGCTACCTGACATGCATACCTATCCTTTTATTTGATTCTGCAATGTAATCTAGGCATTTGATGTTATGATTTGGATTCTTATGATGGTGAATGAAACATGTGCAATGATAGGATGGGTTGACCTACTTATCTCCCTGCTTCCATTTCCACATAAATCCCCACATCACACCATTATCAATACTACTATTCTCTAGGATATTTCACCTCATGTAAACATGACCCATCCACATATTTTTCCTCTCTTCTAATGTATACCCCTACCTCTAGTAGCTATTAACATGACTCCATCTTTCCACAACATGATAAAATCATATTCATTAGGTAGGGTTTGGTCCTCAGTGAACAATGATTTGTAAATTTTGATGGAATATTATCTAAAAAAATTAATTTAATTTAAATAATTCTTAATTTTTTTTTCAATTTCAACAAAATTTAATTTTTTAAATGATCGACTATTATCTAAAAATGAAATAATTTCATGTTTAGTCTTTGATCAATGATCTTTTGTGACCATTTGATTAGATTAATAAATTCTTCTATGTTCAATTTAATTTTTCATCAATTTAAATTTTCTTAGTTAAATTATATTACAGTCATAAAGATGTCATGTTTTGACTAGATTTTATGTATCTTACATATGATTTCACTAGAACATTTTATTTTGTTTTTTGGAGGTTGTGTGGTTGAGAATTATTTCGATTCTTATATGGGTTATAATTATAATTATTCATAATTGATGGGGCCTATCCTAATTAAATTCCTCTAAATTTTCCATCATGATAAAAATATGTATAATAAAACAAAAAATTTGAAATAAAATAAAAGTATGATGAACAAATTATTTCAAATTTTTTAATAATTTATTAATTTCCTTGGAATCAATGTGTGGTAGGGAGGTTAGAAGAAGTGATAGGGATGCAACGAGTCGATTGATTTTATTTCATCATAATTTTTGGTTATTGATTTATATCAAGTTGAATAATTTATTTTGATAAATTTATTTATTTTTATATATACAATAATTTAACACTGATTTATTTAAAATTTAATTAATTTTATTGTTTTTATATATGTAGCATAATTTAACACATATTCATTATATAATTATGCATATTAAAAAGATAATATTTTTGAAATTGGCATTAAGAAAAAAAATTTATTGGGATTATCGAAGTGAACAGTGAATTATAAAAATTGGTGAAGCTTTGAAATAAAATTAATAATGTTTTACAGGAGTGGAAACAAGAGAATTAAAACATATTAAAACTCTACATGTACTATAGGTGGAAGTCCGCCATTATTGGAGGCTCATGGAATTGTAAATTTTTATATGATGTTGAAATATGATCATGTCCCCAAAATTAATTATATTTGATTAGAGATAATCATTAGGAAAAAGATCTATAATGTATCATTTTTTTTAAACAGGCCCACATGTGTGCTGACCTCCCAAATCACAGCTGACAATTATACCCACCCAATGATCTAAATATTTATTTTTCATTTCATCCCAATGAATGGAGCCTCCAAACCCCACCACGTGACACACACACCCTCATATATAATTATTAAGTGTATTTATTTAGTCATATTTTAATAAGATACTTGGGCATAGATCTTACAGTTTTTTATACTACTCTTTATCACTATTAAAAAAATACACTCATAAAGTATAATGTTTTATCATCACTAGAAAAAATAAATTATAATTGATACTATTATCAGCACTCCAAAAATAAGTGATAAAAAATAACTTTTGTCACTTTATTATTTTTCACTGATTAAGGGTTCCCTTTATCATCATTTTATTAACATTGATAAATTATATCATGAATATTTTAAATCATATATAAATATTTATATATTACAAAATATACTTTATACACTGCATGAAAATAGGTATATCTCCATGAAACTATACTATTGGTTTATATAAACAATGAGTATGGAGTGGGTGGAAGCTGTCATTACCCACAGTTTATGTAAACCATTTGTATTGAAAATTTAAACTAATGGTTTTTAAAAAAATAATTGGAATGGGTTGAGATATACAAATGATTTGTTAAAACTATTGGAATATAGTTCTCTTATTTCTAACTACCCTCCACTATCCATGATTTACTCGAAAGACTTATTCTTCATCCAGCCGACCACTGAAGGACTATCTTCTCCTCCCATGTTCTGTAATAATTCTTAGTTTTTTCCTTCTGATATTCTTTTACATAATATTAGTTACTTCCAAATCCTTTTTCTATAATGTATACTTTTTAAATCATTATTATTATTTTCAAATTAAATGTTATTTTAGTAGATATATTTGTTATTTTTATTTAGTTATCCAGTACTTATACTTAAATCTAATACAATTTTTTATTTAATGAATGATTAAATTTGATTGTTTTATTACTATATTAGGGGTTTATTTTATGTCCTATCATTATATAGAATAATTAGTGATCTACCTATTGTTGGATCAGTATTTCCTTGAATAGACTTCATCATTTTGTGCTTACCTTTATAGAGGTCAGTTCATTCTTACAATCCATTTCATAGGTATTATAAATCATGAATGACCCTTATTCAGATTCCTCAATGTAACTCTCACACCCTTACATTATGGTGTGAAAAATACCACTGGAAGATCTAGTTGACACCACTAGAAATTCATTTATTACAATTTATCATTAGTGAACCCATATTTCAAGTGAGTGTAAGTTGATTTTGTAAGCCAATATTTATATTCCCTTTCTTTTTTAAACCTACATACAATGTTTGGAAATTAAATTGTTGATAGTATTAATTTTCTATGTAGTATACAAGTATCCTGAAAGGAACTCATATGATAACAACATGTTAGTTTATAAAAAATGAATTGAATTGTTTTTTAAATAGACGAACATCATTAGTAAAACTAAATTAATGATTTGAAAAAAGATTCACTAAAAATTGTCTTAAAATCCACCGTATCTTTAATATTTAGGTAGATTCATATGTATTCTTGATTGTATGGTCAAATTCAAAATATTCTACAGTCAATTCACCGATTTGTAAAATTTTAGATTTATCTTGAAATTAAATTTCATCAGGAACTCATGTATTTGTAATATTACTTTTAATGCACAAATGGTGAATAAACCCAAGGATTGTATTTATCCCTTCATTCTACATGACTTAGTTTGTCATACATTACAATAAATTAAAAGGGGAGAGGGGTACCTTGGACATCCCCTTATTAATGATTGGGGTTTTTCTTGATGAACAAACTCTTTTATTCTACTCTTACTCAAATCCATGCTAGTAGATGTGTTTTTTTATCAAAACAACTTATGATGATTCTAATTCAAATGTTCTCTATGAAATTATTTATCCTTCATGGCATGGGTTCCTTCACCATTATGAGACCAATCCCACTAATACATGTCTCTTTTATAGATACATTTTTCTGACACCCATCAACATGTTTCCTCTACCAGTAGAGGGATAGTCCACCAACATTGACTTCATCCACTTTTGAGTTATATGGGAGATCATTAAGACATACTTTATTCTTTCCTCTTATTTGATTTCCACAGGAGTCACTTCATACTTATTATTCCTATGTAAATACCTATTTAAGGGTTCTTCCATAACAATTTATGAACACTCTATATGTATGTAGACCCTATTTACTTTTATTTTGGTATATAAAAGTAACTTTTTGTGTTAGTTTACCGTCATTGGATATTATTCCAGCTTATGTGTAACACCCCAAGATTTCATAGTGTGTTATTTCTTCAAAATAATACAATAACTTGCACTACATGCAACACTGAGTTCAAGCGCATCATGACATATCAAACTAGCCATTCAAAAGAGGTTATGAATAGTATTAACTGAATTTTGAACATTATATAGTCCCTCTAATTTTGAATCCATATTATGAGTTTTTTAGACATAATGTAAGAACAAATTCATTTTTTTCAGAGAAAAGAAGTATTTTTTTCAAAAATGCAATTTTACCAACTTTTAATGGTGAACCCTTTTGAAATCCAATTTTTCAAACATATATATTTAATTTTACTAAATGAATTTATTCTTTATAATGGGGAAATCAAAATTTACATTGTGTAAAATTTAAGAATTTTTTTGATAAATTTCATTATTTAATGAATAGTGAAAATTTTGTATTTTTTCAAAAGTGCCTTTTAACCTAATTTATTTATATGGTTATGTTTCCTTTTTAATTGGTTTTAAAGTGTAATTATAATATATTTTTACCATTTAATCCAATTTTGTTTATTGAAATTAATTTCACTTTAAAATTGGACAAAAACAAGAATCAATCTTTTGATAGTTAGTGTTTCTTAAAAACACGCTATTTGTTTTAACAAGAGGAATTAACTTTAAATTAATTAATGCCATATCTATGTTTCAAATTTGGTAAAATAAACATCATTTTTGAATTCGCATGATCATAATTAGCTTAGGATAATGTTTTGGTATTTTTCTGAAAAACATCATTTTTTGATGAATAGTGAAACCACTAAGTGGTATTTAAAAAAACTGAATTTTTAATAAAAAATAATTTTACCGCTTCTGTGAATAGAATTTGAAAAATCTGAGAGACATGGTTCATATCAGTAAGTAAAATGTGGTTCAATGAGATGAAAATATTTTTTGGTGAATAGTAACTTTTTACTTTTATTTACCACAGTTAAAAGTAAATATGGTAATTAAGGGTAAAAATGATATTAATATTACCCTAACACATTTCCTAATTCTACTGGACAAGTTTATCTCGACGCAAAAAAAAACCTCAGGAATAAAATATTATCATTTAGGTCCACTTGGATTAGATTAGGACATTTATTATTATTTAATTCAAAGAAGAGTTAAAAGTGTTAAAATCAATGTTTAATTACTAAAATATTTTTAATACAGGGTTATTCATAAGATAAATTCTATTGTAAAAATTCATTAGAAAGATAAAAATATTTCCTACATAATGGTATTTTATTTATAATTGTTAGACATTAAATAATTTAATTTATATATGACACAATGGCAATGCTGTAATTACCATAATAGTGATGAATTAAGATAACTGATATAAAAAACTACCCAAATAAATAAAATATGAGACTTTTTATGAATTAAATTAATTTTCTAGGTTAATATGACATGTTATTATAGATATATTTAACATTTTTCGAAATTATCATTTTGTTATGAGTTTTAAAAAAATCAATTTCCAAATAGTGTCAAACTTGACATAAAATGGGTTTTCAAACAAATATTATATTATTAATTGTTATTTTTTCCCTAAAAATCTAAGGATAGGCCAAATGACATGGATAAGAATATAAAGATTAATAATGAACTACATGGGGTTATTTTGGCTTGTTATAGTTTTTTTATTAACTATATAGTGTAAGAAAACAAAAAGACCCGTTAAAAGTTAAATTATATAACAGAGTTAAATCTAAATGATAAGGATAAAATAGTAACATAAACTTGTCTAAAACCTATTGGTTGAGAGGAATTCTACCCATCCCCAACTTAGCTTCGAAATAAATAACTTTAGAGCCATTATAAACTGAAACGGAATTTATTTTAAAATAATATTTCTAGCTTTTCCTAAGGTGCCCCTCACCCCTCCTATAAAAGGGCACTACCCTTCTCTCAATCTCACACCTTCAAAGCCCCTTGGTTCGGCCAACCTCTACCAACTTAACCTCTAAACTTCTCTCCCTACATCCTAGATGCGCTACATATGTCATAAAGCCATCCTATAAAGTCTTTTTGATCAAATCAAAAGGAGGAACCCGAAGAAGAGGTAACGTTTTCACCACCCTCATTCAAGTTCCTTTCTTCTTCCACTTCCTCTTTGTTTATTATTTCCTTTATAAAATAATAACTCTAGTGTATTCTATATACTGTGATGTTATTATAAATATGGAACAACCATATTCAGTATTCTACCCATCATTTGAATGACATGTCACCACACGTGCGTATGTATGGATTACTGTCTCAATGTCGGGGTGTAATTGTTATTCAATACATTATTCTTTTTATGCGTATAATAATGAGTATAAATGATGTAGATAATTAATATGACATTATAATGATTCTGTATATATGATAGAGAATTCAAATTATATTTTAATATCAAAAGAATGATATTTTCGCTCGTGCGTACGTACGAAATACCGACTCCACGAACGCAATAAGATTCATTCCCCATCGTATCCATTCAAAACTAATTTTTATTTGATGGTTAAAAATAATGTTTATATACTTAATATCTTTCTGAATAGGAATAAAATACGATCTATCCCTTTCAAACATGTCTTACGTAACCAAACATATAAGGAGAATGAATTAGTTATCACCCGAAACGACGATAATACTAAGTTATTATTAATAATGCAATGTTAAAATATCATATATGATATCATATTGATGTATATGATTATTGTATAATCTAATAACAATTTTTTAAATATTATACATGAGGTTAATATACCATCGACTAAGGAAAAGTACAAGGTAAAGGTTTATTTCACAATCTCTTCCTTATCCGAGATTGTTTATACGTATTTATCTGTTGAGACCTCATTGTCATCCACATCCATGTTTCTTAAAAATGTATTTCCAACATTTTTACTATTTAATAGAAAATGGGTTAATTTCATTTATACCCTTATAGATTTTTGAAAAGAATCTTTCTGTCGTTTTCCAAACAATGTACTTTTTGACCTTTTCGACAAATTTAAGGTAAGAATGTTTTTTTAACTTATACGGAGGGTGAAGCTATTTTCTGCCATTATAACATCGGCGAAGCTTCCCTTAAATGCTTATAAGAATATTTTTAAAGTAAATGTATTATTTTATAATTATGTGTCTTTTAAATGATTTCAAATAATGATATATTTTCTCTCTAATAGTTTTGATTTCATCTCTGTGAACATCCTTTGATGGATTTTAAGCATATTTGATGTTGATTCATTATGATAAAAACATCCATATTGTTTTTGAGGTTTTTTGGTATGTTTGACTGTGGATGTTTTATTTTTATACCATTCATGGTTTATGAAGAATGTAATGACATTTCGTATGCTAATTTTAATACGAATGTTTATGTTATGTTTACACATGTTCATATGAGGAATGCATTGGACTTAATATGTGACGGGTGGAGCCCACTATATCTCCTTGATTCATCTTTAGGTCTCATGAGACAAACTAGTGTCTTGGCATGAGGCCTTGAAAAAATTTTATTTGTAGTCATGGCATGAGGCCTTGGCTACATGGTTATGATAGTCTTGCATTATGCATTCCGTCATTATGAAAGTGGGTTTTGATATTGCATGTGATTATTCGATTAGTAGAATATTTATTTGAATAAGTAAATGGCATTATTTCATTTAATCTTTTCCATATTAATATGATGTTGAAGTTTAAAAGGATTTTGTTTTAGTTATACATTTCAGTAAATGTTTAAGATTAGTTATGAAATTTTCCTCTATATTGTTATCCTTAGTGAGCATCTGAGCTCACCCCTTTGAATATTTTATTTTTCCCAGGATGTGAAGAAGTCATTTTTGAATGACCAGTAGGGATAGTATGATGGGATATGAAGAAAATATGTGGTTGACGTTTTTTTTACTTTATGATGTAATGTAAGACTTATGAATATATCTAGTGTTTCCAAGGCTACTAAACTTATCAGTCTTTCGAGACTTGATCATTCTTGTGATCATGACAATGTTATGTAATAATGCACTGACTCTGGGTAACTGGTGTTGTAGCATTACATTATGGAAGGAGACTAGTGATACATTTTTTTCCTATTAGAGGTGAGTTATTATTAGTAAAAAAGTTTGTATTCCATTTCATATATCATACAACTTTGAGATTCCATATACTTTATTAAATTTTTTATATTTTATTTAATATTAGTATCTATTATATTTGGATTGTATGATTTTTTATATTTATATAAATTATTATAGAATTTATATTATATTATTATAACTTGTTTTTTGGTTTTGATGTTGGGTGAAACATTGTTGTTATTCTTGAGTAAATGTTTATCCTGATAAAGAAAAGTGTGCATTTCATTATTATGTAGATTATGGAAGATATTAAAGTTGAAAAAAGAAGAAATAATTTTATAATTACTGGTGGATGTGTGATATATGTTTTCCTCCTCTAGTCCCCTTAATTAGTATTATAATTGTCATAATTTTATTTTTCATTAAATTTATTTTCATGTTCCTATTCATTACCAAAATTATATGGGAGATTCGACCAAACCAGAGTTGACATATTATCTTCTTATTAGTATGGTTCTCTGGGGGTTTATCCTAGAGCAACATAGATCTCCCAATGCAATCATCTATACCCTTTCCCGCCAAAGGACACCCTTCATACGACACCTTTTCATCCTCTAAATGAGCATCTAGGGTTCTTCTTACCCATGCCTCCATTGTCATCTTATTTAGCAACTTATTCTCATACCACGTCTCTGTCCCCTCCAGAATTGCTTCCACCTATACGATATCCATATCCTATATTGTATCCCAAGACATTCTATCCTTATTCAATCATGTATACACCCATGAATTTCTTACTATCCATACATGATCTAATGATTTTGTAACTTCAACTTCAAATATAGTGCAAGAATATGATCCGATGAATGCATTAAAGTAAAAACATACTTTAGAGGTTGTTGATCTAGGAACCACCAATGATCCATTTGTGATTTATGATCAGTTTTCATCCAGTTTTTTATATTCCTGTCAAATTAAGTCATATTATTTTTTTCTTATAATATTATGAGTTAATTATTTTTTTTCCAATTATCTTATTTAGTGAGATGTTACAATAGGATATGTGGGTGCACACATATGCATGATGCATCAAATAGAAAAATATTAACAATGGTAGAACTACATTGAAGAGAAGCAAATGATTGTAAAAATTTCAGGCACTGTAGAAGTTTTATGGAATCATTATACAACTCCAATGATATCATTCTAGTGCAACCAATCCTCTAGTGGCATATTAGTAAAAAATTAAAGTTGAAAGAATAGGTTGATATATGGTTAATATAAATTTTTTAATTGATACCTATATTTTAATTTTATTTATAAAAATTATCTTTTTTTGTGTATCATCAATTTAAATTTTATGATAGTGATGAAACTATAATCATGTGATAGATAGATGTTGGGAAGTGGTGGTGATAAAAAAAGAACGAGTTTATTGTTTATTGTGTTGGAGTTAGTGTCCTAGAACAAAATTCTATGTATTTTTTGATAATATGTATTCATAGTTTTCAATATATATAAAGTACATAAAACATCATGATTTTTCCTCTTCATGACATGGTATGTGATAAAATCCAAAGTCCAGATGTCTCACTGAAATGTTATATCTACTCCCAACTATGATGAGAACCGAGAAGTCTCACAATTGTATTACTAAAAAATATTTTCTATAGCTGGATGATATCATTTTAGGGATAGAAATACTATATATGATCAGGGATGGATACTCATATGGAATTGAGGCAACAAATCAGGGTTTACTCCCTTGGTAATATCCGGTGAATGAAATAATGAGAAAAGTACCCTCCAGTTGGAAATCCACATTTATATGTGACATTAGATGTTTCTATATACAGATGTGCGTATTCATTATTAGAATTTAATAAAACTATTAATGAATATTATATGTCCCAAAATTTGATATATTAATGAAAATTGATATGAAAAATGTTCATAGTGATGTAGTATATGGTGGGTGTGTCACGAGTAATATTACATTAATGAATAGTGTGGGAAATGACATTCTCCTTTATATTCATTAATGTATGTTTATATCTCAGACCCTTTAATGAAAAAATCAATAAATCTATTTACATAGTGTTCTATAGTAATTATTTATTTTATGATATTCAATGAAAGATAAATTGATCACATAAGTTGATAATGTCAACCAGAAACCTTCTTGATTAGAGATATCATGATAAAGGTATTATATTACACACATAGCACTAGTATGAGCTATTATATTGATTCTCCATTACATTCTTTCTGTATAGGATCCTTGCCTTGTTTCAATATGTTAACCTTGTATATTAGGTTACTTCACCTAATTTCAATGAGAAAGAGGCCTAGAGGATCACAAACTAATTGTATCCAAAATCTCAGTTAAATAATAAATTACTATTTATTATTTAAAGGTTTGAAAAAATATTATTCTTGTTTGTGGTTTCATAACTATTCTTGCTTTCTTGATCGTATATATTATATCACCTGTTATATGAGAGAATATTAAGTGAGCCAAATATTTAATTAATATTTATTTTCTAATTAGTGATTATAATATTTATTTACATATTATAGTATAATTTTTGTCCAATTAATTTATTTAATAAATTATTATTTTTCAAGACCTGATAATTATTTTGGAGGAATGGGGGATTGAGTTTATTAGTAAAGGGAGAAATAATATGCATTGAATATTAATTTATTAAATGGTATTTAAATTTAATTATTTTTTTAGAACATGTTATGAAATAATAAAATAATTTATATCATTACTGAAATGGGATTCCCCAAGGATTAAATAAATAATTATTGGTACTTGAGACATTATCTATTTCTAACATTTGCATTATATAATCCCACATATATTATTATTCAAGAGTGTCAATTTCATTTGTGTTTTGTATAATGACATCTAGAGAGAATAATATCAATCCCTAGAGAACTCACTCACTCAAAAATATTCCCTAGAATGGATTGTGATCATCCAACACCATCTACTCTAAAATCTATGGAGATCAAGGAGAAAAATAAATAAGTGATTCTCAAGGTGATAAAATGAGAATGACACAATCATTAGTGTTTCACCCCAAGATTTCATAGTGTGTTACTTCTTCAAAATAAATCAATAACTTTCCCTACACGCAACACCGAGTTCAAGTGCACCATGACTTACCAAACAAGCCAGATGTAACATCCTAGGTAAATAAAGAATAATAGATTTTCATATTTATTAATATTTGTGAATTAAATATTAATTTTAGTTTAAAGGGGTCTCTATGTTCGATAGCGTACCCGATACGCAACAACGGGTTTCTTTGAAATCTTACGTCGTACACTAATAATATAATATTATTATTTTAAATGGTTGTTAAATCCTAGCCGTTGTATTGGTGGAATGAACAAAACTAACTACAATATGATTATACATGTATTTTCAAGTTAGAGGCTTAAAATGCGAATGAATCTAATTTTAAGCATAATTTACATTAAAAGGCCGATTTACCGCCTTTTAATGGAGAACCCTTTTTAAATCTAGTTTTGGTCACTTTAATACATTATATATGAACAAATAAAATCATTATTTAGAATGGGGACATCAAAATTTACTTTGGGTGATTTTTTGGTACTTTTCTGATAAAGTTCATTTTTTATGAATAGTGAAAATTACTAAATTCTAATTAAAAACAACTTTTTTAATCAATATAATTAATGGTGATAAATTATGAAATTGAGTGATTTTGAAGTATATTTGGAATATATTTTTACCATTTAATACAATTTTGGTCATTTGACATAATTTCACAATTAAATTAGACATAAACAAGTGTCAATCTTTTGATAGTTATTTTATCATAAAAACACGCTTTTTGTTTTGACAGCAGGAATTAATTTTAAATTAATTTCTGCCACTTCTGTGTTTTGAATTTGGAAAAATGGATTCCATATTTAGAATTAGGATGAACAAGATGTCTAAATAGGTATCTTTTATTTTTATACATTTTGAATAATTACTTCGGTAAATATTTTATTTACCATGGTTAAGGGTAAATCCGGTAAATAAGGGTAACAAAATAATATTATAATAAAATTAATTTACCCTAAAACGTGTCCTAACCTTATTGGTGGACAAATACCCGAGCATGGTCTTCCTTGGGTTTATTTTGGGACCCCTTGGAGCCACTTTTATGTGGTAGGGACACATTATATTAATAAAGTTAAAATAAAAATAAAAATGGCATAAGCTTACATCTTTTAGAAGAACAATTTTTACCTAGGGTTATACATGTTGGATTTTGGATTATAAGTATTCATTAGAAAGCTAAAAATATTTCCTACATAATTATATTTTATTTATAATTTTGAGACATAATATAATGTAAATTATTAATGACACAATAATGATGCAATGTTTACCTCATTAATAAATCATTTAAATAAATAAGATTATAATGATTAAAATATTATCTAAAACATGTCCAATTCCTACTGGTTGATTTTATTTCAATTAGGAGTCATCTTATCTTTGACCGAAATGATTTTTGGACCATTATATACGGAATATCATTATATTATAAAGTAATAATTTCACTCATTCCTAAAGAGCCCCTCCTCTTCCTTATAAATGAAGACCACTTCTACTCATTTCATCACACCGCTCAAGCAACTTGGCTCGTCAAAACTCTGACCAACTAACCTCCCTACATCCCTCTCCTACCCCTAGAAGCCTTACCTTAGGCAGAAGACACTTCAAGAAGCCCTTTGGTTCAAACCAAAAGAAGTTACCCAAATTAAAGGATATTAAAGAAGGAACGGGTGAAGTTGGACACGAGGTAAGGGATTTTCATCTCACTCATTATTTCCATGAGATTCAGGCCATATTGCCACTATTACCTTTTGTGTGGTGTATGTACTGACCATAATTGTATTCTTTGTGTAATACACTTTAGTTTATGTGTATTTACATACTCATTTTATGACACTTCTTTCATTTGGTGTATGTATCGTAAGTCACCAAATTGGTAAGGGTCAATTTTACAATCTCATTATTATCCGAGGTTGATTTTACATAAGTATCTACTGGAACATATTAATTTTCCATGTCCATGTTTCATAAAAGAGTCTTCAAAGGGATTCTTTCTAAGGGAACTTTTACTAAAACCTCATTTTAAATGTTTTAAATATTTATTCTTAAAATCAGTCTCATTTATGTCTATGTTTTCAAAATAGTTTTTAAGGATTTATTTATATGAACATGAATGTTTTAAAAATGATAATTCCTTTAAAAAGATTCAAAGTGGTATGGGACACTTTGATTCAAAAATGTATTTAAATTTCTTCCTTTCTAAATCTTGTAACTTTCAAATGTTTTCATGAAAAAGGGATATTTCTGTCAATGATTTTTACAAAACATTTTCATCTATGTCAACATCCTTTGATGGATTTTAAGATTATTTGAAGTTGATTTATTATGATAAAAAACTTCCATATTGTAATGAATTTTTTTGATATATTTGATTGTGGATGTGCCATATATATAGCATTCATGGTTTATGGGTAAATTATTGACATTTCGTATGCTAGTTCTAGTAAGAATGTTTATGTTATATTTCAACATTTTCTTCAGATGACTGTGTTGGACAAGTATGTACCAGGTTGGGGACTGGTTAAAGTAATCCCTCTAGGTTGGGGACTGGTTCAAGTAAGCCCTCCAGGTTGGGGATTGGTTAAAGTAAGCCCTCCAGGTTGGGGACTAGTTAAAGTAAGCCCTCCAGGTTAGGGACTGGTAAAAGTAAGCCCTCTGGTTTGGTCTCTGGTTATTAGAGGCACCCCGGGTTGGTGACCGGTTATTAGAGGCACTCCGGGTTGGGTTCCAGTTAGAAGTAACCCCTAGGTCTTGGGATGAGGCCTAGACAACGAAATTAATGTTCAACATTATGCATTCCCTTAATACGAAAGTTGTTAGTGATATTGCATGTGATTATTCGACTAGTAGAATGTCCATGTGAGTAAGTAAATGGAATTATTTCATTTAAACTTTGCCATATTGTGCTGAAGTTCATGTTTAAAATGGCTTTTGTTTTAGTTACACATTGCCTTAAATGTTTATGTTTATTTATGAATGTTTCCGCTGTACTATTATCCTTACTGAGCAACGGAGCTCACCCTTTTCAATGTTTTATTTTACCCAGGATCCCAAGAAGTGTATTGTGATTCATATGCAGGGTTTAGCCAAGGGAATAATTGAATTCTCGATGCACTATATATGTTGTATTCTATTATTGAAATTGTAATGTAATGTTCATGTATGTAATCTATTTTCCAAGACTGCTAAATTGATCGGTCCTTCGGGACGTGATTCCTTGTAACAATGCCAATGTATTAAAATAATTCACCAAATCTGGGTAACTGGGGTCGGGGCATTATAGTTGGTATCAGAGGATGTTTTTCAATAACATTGGAAACTAGATTTACATAAACTCTGATTAGAACACATATCCCTAAGATAGACATTGAGGAATAGTATAGAAGACCTTTCTAGAATTTTTGTATTGTAGAAATTTTGTGAGTTTTCTGAGCAATACATCCCTGTCTGGATACGAGCAGGTAGAGGTGGATCTGGCACAAATGTACCTAGGGGTAAAACCCGAAAACACCGCTTTGAGCTAGACTCGAATGGGAACTGGTGCACGACAACGGGCCTTGCTTCACTCTTGGTTACGACACTCCCGTGGGATATGCTTAGGATTATTCTCATTTTCTTTACAAACCATTATGAAGGGTTTATAAGTATATACTTCCTCAAAGAAAACATTTTTATGATTATGGATTATATCCATAAATTGTACAATTTATGTTAAGTGTTTTATGAGTATGGAATTATGTTTTTCGATTCATAAACTGATCTAGTTTATGCCATTGATTAGAAATGGCGCCCAGTAGAAGGATTGTGGACTCCAGAAATACGTTTGATCCAAAGAATAAGAATGATCATATATTTTATGGTATTGAGCCATCATTTAGAAGGGAAATAGTCTCCCATGTATTATCATCATATGAAAAGATAGTATCATGTGTTGATACGATAAGTAAAGAGTTCATTTAGTCCTATGGCTTCGAAGGGAAGCAAGAGAAGAAAAGGATGAAAGAGAGAAAGATGGATAAAGGGAACAGGGAAAAGAAATTTTTTCCCATATGTGGTAATTGTGGGAAGAAACACCATGGAACATGCCTGAAGGGAATGAGAGTGTGTTATAAGTGTGGAGTAAAAGGACACCACGTTCGTGATTGCGAGGTAAAGAACATGGTTTCAAATATACAATGCTTTATTTGCAAGGAGTGGGGACACTACGCAAATCAATGTTCAAATCATCAGACTATGCGACAAATGATGCTATTGGATAATAATCAAGTAATGATACTACCACTGATTAAAAGGAATGACTAGTGCTCTTATGTTGTTATTTCATTTGAGTGTTGTATCAATAGTATACTGGTTACATGAATTATGGAGATAAATAAGGATTGTACTGCAATACTATTTTATTGAGGATTTGAGATTATATGTTTCTAAGAAAAGTGACATAATAGTAAGCTAAACTTTTTTTTTTCTGAAAATACAAGGTTAAAGGAAAGATATTCCTTAATATGGTCCTGATATTGAGGTAGTGATTTTGGAATAAAAGATGGTTGATTTGAGTAAATTATATTGGATATTCTTGACTACCTTTTAGGAGTTTACAATGTTTTTGGATAGAAGGAGCATATCCATTATTCTATAAGGAATAAGGGAGCATGAATGTAGTCAATATGGTTTTATGGTACTTCAGGATGTTACCATGATTTAAAAGAATACATGATGAAAGTGTTCACATGTTATTACATGGAAAAAAGGATCTTCATTGTGTTTACCTTCTTTAAAAATTTTGGACTTGGATAGAAGTATTTTGGAAAATTCTAGTTTGATATTATTTTTGGATATTTATAAAAAGGACAACACGCAGACTGTGTGACATCCCATCATGTCGGACAAGGCTGTGGGAATTGAACCCACAACCATAGTGCGATTGTGATTTACCGCCTTCAACTGGACTATGTGAGGTCCCTAGATTTTATAACGTTGATTATTTTTTTGAGGGGTCTGATATGTGAATTATAAATTCATTATATTTGGGACCCTATATGATTAGGATAAATAGAGTATTTTTGAATTGTATTATCTTTTAGTGTAAAAGATGAATTTGTGGTAGAACATAGTTAAAGGATGAGACTCTACTTGTCAAGTATATATTTTTCTTATTCTCTTATTCAATGATGAGATTAATTCTTATACCTTAGTGAAGGGATCATAAAACATAAAATGTGTTATCATATGTTTTGTTGAACCGATGGTATCTTAAATCATCATAGATTGATGAATCTAAGTCCCTCAATTTTACACTTGTTTGTGATTGATGACATCAATCACTAACTATAAATATTTACTTTTTTCATCAAATTATATGTCTCTAATTTCCACCAATGTTCTTCTAATCGAGATCATAATTTGGTGGTGACCCTTTCATTTCTCTTTTCCTCTTATTAAGACTAAATTTTATTAACAAAATTTACGATGTGGGTTTTCCCACAAAGATATTTTCTAAAATTCAACCTTTATTTTCGAAGAACAATATCAAATTGCGAGGACGCAATTTATTGAAGGAGATAAGAATTTAACACCCCAAGATTTCATAGTGTGTTACTTCTTCAAAATAAATCAATAACTTTCACTATATGCAACACCGAGTTCAAGAGCACCATGACTTACCAAACAAGCCGGATGTAACATCCTAGGTAAATAAAGAATAATAGATTTTTATATTTATTAATATTTATGAATTAAATATTAATTTTAGTTTAAAGGGGTCTCTATGTTCGATCGCGTACCCGATACGCAACAACGGGTTTCATTGAAATCTTACGTCGTACACTAATAATATAATATTATTATTTTAAATGGTCGTTAACTCCTAGCCATTGTATTGGAGGACTGAACAAAACTAACTACAATATGATTATACGTGTATTTACAAGTTAGAGGCTTAAAATGTGAATGAATCTAATTTTAAGCATAATTTACATTAAAAGGCTGATTTACTGCCTTTTAAGGGCGAACCCTTTTTAAATCTAGTATTGGTCACTTTAATACATTATATATGAACAAATAAAATCATTCTTTATAATGGGGGCATCAAAATTTACTTTGGGTAATTTTTTGGTATTTTTCTGATAAAGTTCATTTTTTTTGAATAGTGAAAAATTACTAAATTCTAATTAAAAACAACTTTTTTAATCAAAATAATTAATGGTGATAAATTATGAAATTGAGTTATTTTGAAGTATATTTAGAATATATTTTTACCATTTAATACAATGTTGGTCATTGGACATAATTTCACAATTAAATTAGACATAAACAAGTGTCAATCTTTTGATAGTTATTTTATCCTAAAAACATGCTTTTTGTTTTGACAGCGGGAATTAATTTTAAATTAATTTTTACCACTTATGTGTTCTGAATTTGGAAAAATGGATTCCATATTTAGAATCAGGATGTCCAAAATGTCTAAATAGGTAACTTTTATTTTTACACATTTTGAATAATTACTTCGGTAAATATTTTATTTACCATGGTTAAGGGTAAATCCGGTAAATATGGGTAACAAAATAATATTATTATAATAATAATAATTTACCCTAAAACGTGTCCTAACCTTTTTGGTGGACACATACCCGACCATGGGAATCCTTGGGTCGATTTTGGGACCCCTTGGAGCCACTTGTATGTGGTAGGGACACATTATATTAATAAAGTTAAAAAAATGGCCTAAGCTTACATCTTTTAGAAGAAAAATTTTTACATAAGGTTATACATGTTGTATTTTCGATTATAAATATTAATTAGAAACATAAAAAGATTTCCTACATAATGATATTTTATTTATAATTTTTAGACATCAAATAATTTAAATTATTAATGAAAAAATAATGATGCAATGTTTACCTCATTAATAAATCATTTAAATAAATAAGATTATAATGATTAAAATATTATCTAAAACCTGTCCAATTCCTATTGGTTGATTTTATTTCGAATATGAGTCATCTTAGCTTCAACCTCAATGATTTTTGGACCATTATAAACCAAATATCATTATATTATAAAGTAATAATTTCACTCTTTCCTAAAGAGCCCCTCCTCTCCCTTATAAAAGGAGACCACTTCTACTCATTTCCTCACACCTCTCAAGACACTTGGCTCATCCAAACTCTGCCCAAGTAAGCTCCCTACATCCTGCTCCTCCCCCTAGAAGACGTACCTTAGGCAGAAGGCACTTCAAGAAGACCTTTGGTTCAAACCAAAGGAAGTTACCCAAATTAAAGGATATTAAAGAAGGAACGGGTCAAGTTGGACACGAGGTAAGGGATTTTCATCTCACTCCTTATTTCCGTGAGATTTAGGATATATTTCCACTATTACCTTTTATGTGGTGTATGTAATGACCATAATTGTATTCTTTGTGTAATACACTTTAGATTATGTGTATTTACATACTCATTTTATGACACTTCTTTCATTTGGTGTATGTATCGTAAGTCACCAAATTGGTAAGGGTCAATTTTAAAATCTCATTATTATCCGAGGTTGTTTTTACATAAGTATCTACTGGGAAATATTTATTATCGATGTCCATGTTTCATAAAAGAGTCTTCAAAGGGATTCTTTCTAAGGGAACTTTTACTAAAACATCATTTTAAATGTTTTAAATATTTATTCTTCTAAATCAGTCTCATTTATGTCCATGTTTTCAAAATGGTTTTTAAGGATTTATTTATATGAAAATGAATGTTTTAAAATTGTTAATTCCCTTAAAAAGTTTCAAAGTGGTATGGGACACTTTGATTCAAAAATGTATTTAAATGTCTTCCTTTCTAAATCATGTAACTTTTATATGTTTTCATGAAAAAAGGATATTTCTCTCAATGATTTTTACAAAACATTTTCATCTATGTCAACATCCTTTGATGGATTTTAAGATTATTTGATGTTGATTTATTATGATACAAAACTTCCATATTGTAATGAAGTTTTGTGATATATTTGACTGTGGATGTGCCCTTTATATAGCATTCATGGTTTATGGGTAACATATTGACATTTCGTATGCTAGTTCTAATAAGAATGTTTATGTTATATTTCAACCTTTACTTCAGATGAATGTGTTGGACAAGTATGTACCAGGTTGGGGACTGGTTAAAGTAAGCCCTCTAGTTTGGGGACTGGTTAAAGTATGCCCTCCTGGTTGGGGACTGGTTAAAGTAATCCCTATAGGTTGGGGACTGGTTAAAGTAAGCCCTCCAGGTTAGGGACTGGTAAAAGTAAGCCCTCCAGTTTGGTCTCCGGTTATTAGAGGCACCCCGGGTTGGTGTCCGGTTATTAGAGGCACTCCGTGTTGGGTTCCTGTTATAAGTAACCCCTAGGTCTTGGGATGAGGCCTAGACAAAGAAATTAAAGTTCAGCATTATGCATTCCCTTAATACGAATGTTGTTAGTGATATTGCATGTGATTATTCGACTAGTAGAATGTCCAAGTGAGTAAGTAAATGGCATAATTTCATTTAATATTTTCCATATTGTGCTGAAGTTCAAGTTTAAAATGGATTTTGTTTTATTTACACATTTCCTTAAATGTTTATGTTTATTTATGAAAGTTTCAGCTTTACTATTATCCTTACTGAGCATCTGAGCTCACCCTTTTCAATGTTTTTTCCCAGGATCCCATGAAGTGTATTATGATTCATATGCAGGGTTTAGCAGAGGGAATAATGGCATTCTCGAAGCACTATCTATGTTGTATTCTATGATTGAAATTGTAATGTAAAGTTCATGTATGTAATCTATTTTCCGAGATTGCTAAACTGATCGGTCCTTCGGGACATGATTCCTTGTAACCATGCCAATGTATTAAAATAATGCACCGACTCTGGGTAACTGGGGTCGGGACATTACAATTAGGATCTTCCATGCTATAACCAAAAATTCCAATTTCTATGTTCGTAGATTTTTGTATAACATGTGGATCACCGCTTGTAACGTCCCAGACCTATAGTCCACTAAACTGGAGCTCCATGACGGGTCTCCACCTAACCTCAAATGCACTTCCCTATATTCTAGAGGATTTTGACATGTAGTGAGGGACTAATATGTCAAGAAGGGAGACTATACCCACATTAACAAGGATTTTCAAAATATATAACATAATAAATAAGGAAACAATAGAAAATAAATCATAAAAATCATTACCAACAATTTCCCAAAAAAGTTATAACCACAACCAAAAGTTAAATATCCCCTTTCATGATAACAATGCCAAATGTGATGGAATCCAAAATAATGACTAATGGAAACATCTAAAAAATAATTCCAGGATCTATGTCTAAATCCTCATAAATTAAAATCCCAATCCACACTCAACTCCCTCTCATAAGGCTTTTTCGTTGTCCAATTATGCAACAACTAAATTTTCTTGGATACCCAACGATATTCTGCATAGGATGTGAGTAAAATTAAAATGGATTCCACCAATGTTGTCTATTAAATAGAAATTATAAATAGAGAGTTCATGAATGCAATTAAAAAATAGAAACATAAACAAAAGAAAAATCATGTTCATTTATATGAAAATATTCACTTATGCAACACTGATCATTTGTTCTATTAGATCACAGAAATTATTTCCATCACTTCATCCATGGGTTAGAAATTTACATCATTTACACTCTAACCTAAATCAAACATTTATCAAGAATAAATGAATAAATCAGGTCCCCTATTTCACAACAGATAAACATTTAATAACAAATACATCACTCTCACCTTACAGACGTAGTCCTGGTGGTCTCATCAAATGAAACTATTAGTGTCATAGAGCCTTAGTCTGACTCTCTATCCCATGAATTCTAGGTGTGGGGTTTAGAGCCACAATCCACCCAGACCAGTGGGAGGAGCCTTATCCAAATACCCCTCATACCACCAATCCATGTGCACATGATTGTTCATTCAAATACAACATATACCAAATCATAGACCACACATAATCAACACATATGACATTCACAATTCAAATTTCATTTAATACTTAAATCATCTCTAAGAGTTAACCCACTAAAAAATATACCAAAAACCCTACATATCCAATTTAACCAAATTCAATTTAAAATATCAACCCATTTAACTTCTACAATAATTTCAATATATTAACCCCTTTCACATAATTCCTCATTTCATGTGGGTTATCCCATTCATGATTTTCAATTTCAATCTCACTAGTCATTAGGAACATTATAATTATTCAATTTAATCCTCTTCATAGTGTTCTAAGAAAACCCATTGGCCATTATCAAAGACTAGGAACAACTATCAATAATCAATTTTCCTACTCAACAAATATAACAACATGTTCATCCTGGGATCTACTTTATCACAGGTCTATTACATACATAGCATTATAATTTTCCATGATTGAGAATATAGTTACACCCCATGGGTACCCATAAATTAGTATAGTAATATTCAATGCATCCTCCAAGGATCATGAGGGGTTTCATTTTTCATTTGTACCACCATTTTACCAAATCCATTTAAAGGAATTAAATGAAAAATAAGAGATAACCATTAACACCACCCAACATGCACACATCAACTTCAAGACCCTGGAATATAATGTATAGACCACCTATCTCAAAAACCAGAGATGAACTCACACATAACCATATCCTCAGATATATACTCCATTACTCTTGTAATTTTCATCCTATGATATGTTGAAAGTATGGGGTTTTAGGGATTTGTATAAAGAAGAATGAAACCACAATCCCCAATCATTAAAAGAGAAGAAAGAGGAGTGTATGACTTACCCGCAGCTTCTATCTGTAACCAATGAATCTCCAAATGGCCTAGAAATGGCGAGATTGATACTTTGGAAGATTTGGCTGTTTTCATTAAATCAATTGGGATAGAGGAATAATAATGATGAAGAGATTTGGTTGAGGGTCTTAATACTGAAAATAAAATGGCAATATATCAATTTAAATGGGGCCTATAGTTTTCAAAACCATTTACCAACTATTGGCAACCATCTATCCCAAAGGGGATGAATCAAATTATTAAATAGGCAGCCACACATGGTTTGAAAAAATATCCTCCATACATGTGGAATGACTCTATCCATGCCAACATGGGTTTTCCTCCCCTCTTTCATTGTTTACATATCTGTGAACCCCTATCACATAGCTATCACTGTTTGACTGCTCAATTACTACTTACCATGTGACATTTATGTAACAGGCTATGAATGGACACAATATCCCTTCATTGATGTCTTAATCCCCTGTGAAACCCAAGATATTCCTCATTAATCATCAAAAAAACACCATTAACCAAAAAGAAGACTTAATACAAAACATTAAAAATAGAATACCTTGAGAAAATTCTATATCTCACAACCTCCCAACCTTAAAATGAATTTTCCTCGAGCCATGTTCTCTAGCATCACTGAACATCTAATTAGAAGTGATTGGGGCACTAATCCCATATATCTATCTCCATCTCTCAATTTTATTATTGAATGTAATCATGTTACACAAAAACTCATACAAAAAACTATAATCATGCCTCTCAAGGCAATATCACTACGATCCACATTATGAACTGGATGCTCCCCAAATGATGCATCAACTTCAAGATCAACAACATCCATATTAGACACATGATATGTGTCATGGTGACACTGTTGATGTTGCGACACTTTGAAAAAATCATGCATTCCACTATACCACTATGGAAAAATCAATCGGTATGCCATCGGCCCGATCGTCTCCACAATCTCAAATGGCCCCACATACCTCGATGCCAAATTTCTTTGTTTGTATTTATGAAAATGACCCAACCTTGGAGACACTAAAATAAATAATTTTTCACCCACTATAACGTCAAGAATTCTATAATGCTGATCCACATATGACTTTTTCCTACTCAGAGAAACTTCCATATGTTTCTAAATCAACTAAATTTTTTCCGATATCACCTACATGAGACTCATACCAAACAATTCAGATGGTACTATACCATCCAACATAATGATTGTCTATACGACATAACAAAGAGTTCCTCATATAATATTGCCTAATTTCTTTCCTTATAACTGTTGTAATAGGTGATTTCATCAAGTACTATATACTTACCCCATAAGCCACCAAAATCCAATGCAAAATCCCTAGTCATATCCTCTAGTACCTGAATAGAATACTATGGTTTCCCATACATATGTGTGTGGAAATAAATTCTCAAAATAACTTGGTCTCCGTTTTTTTGTAATACCTATTAGAAAAAAATTTAAATGGAGGATCATGATCCGAAAATGTAGTCTTCTGAACGCAATTCAACAAAACTATTTATCGATCATATAATTCACCAAAATAATAATTCTTTAATATCACTCAATTTAGCTTTAAATTTTCATCCATGGTCAAATAATCCATAACTAATCATATCAAATCATTCTTCTGAGGTTTCCTCAGATGAACTACAATGAAATCATTAATTATTAAATCCCATTTCCATTCAGAAATGCGAAATGGTTGTAAAAAACAACCTAACCATTGATTGTTTTCCTTTACCTATTAACTATTATGGCATCACAAAAAAAAACTAGCAACCTCTTTATTAGTTCTTGGACACCAATACTGTCTATGAATATCGTGATACATTTTGGTGAAACTAGGATGCACTACCCATAACGATACACAAATCGCATGCATCAACTATAACCAAAAACTTTCTGGCACAACTACCTGACCACAAGTATAAATTATACCATTATCTCTAATGGTCAATCCAAAAAGGTAAATCACCACATTTTATACTATACCATAAATAAAAACATTATGAATGAGTATGCTTACATTCCTTGATACAACTTATAAGCATGAACTCAACTACCTTGGATGAATGGGTTATCTTAATGTCCTAATTCTACCCCTTGAGAATCAGCTTATTGAACAATTCCATCATCATCCATTCTGAACAAGATTCTTATAATACCTAACATTGTGAATTCCATATCAATTCATCTGCAAAAATATTCCCCTTTCTTAGAGTTTAATCAACCTCAAAGTCCAAATAATTCATGTACTCAACCCATCTTCATTGTCGAAGATTTAAATAATACTGAAAGAAAATATTATTAAGGGCGTTATGATATTTATACAGAGTAAATTGTTATTTGGAAAGTAGTGACTCCAACACATTGAAATGTAAACCAACTCAAGTTTGTGTATAGGTTAATTTCTTTTATGAGGAATCAATTTCCTTGACCCATACCCGACAACCAAATAATTTTGCATCCACACTTCCTCATGTGAAACACTGGATACATAAAAAAATATGGATTACCCCTTACCTTTGCTAGGAAAGATCAAAATAGGGGTAGATTACAGCTAATTCTTCAACTCTTAGAAAAGATCCTCACCAGCCCCAAACCATTCCAATGTGGTTTCATTCTTAGTCAAACCCAAAATTAGTGTTTCCAAATATGAGAAGTCCATATTGAACCTCAATAATAGACAAAAAAACCTAGAAAACATCAGATATTAGAAACATTATTGTGTTGATCCCATGATACATATTCTATCACTTTCTCTGGGTCCACTAACACAACTTCCTCAAAGATTATGTGACCCACGTAATGTACCATATCAATTTTGAACTGTCATTTTCGTAGCATGGAATATATAATATGCTCTTATAGAGTGATCAAGATTATGTTAAGATGTTTGGAATGATAGTCATGAGTTTTAGTGTACACCAAAATGTAATCACGAAAAAAATACAAACTGACCTAGGTACGGGTGAATGATTCAGTTCATTATAGACATAAAACCTTCTAGTGAATTGGTCAATCCAAACAGTGTTACCAAAAACTAATAAAAACCATATCTTCTTCTGATGATATTCAGGGGTATATTAGAATGTATCATCCTTAGAAGATGATTCTCTGATCTCATATCAATCATGTAGACCACATAAGTATCCCTTCACTGGTCAAGAAGATCATCGATTGAAGGAATAGGGTATCAGTTCTAAACCATCATCTGAATCTGCTTCCTACAATTGACATTCAACTAAAACATTCCAGTAGACTTCTTAGGAAACAACACTGGAGATCCCCAAGGTGAAATAATCTGGCAAGAAAAGCTCTGGTTTTTAATTCCTTCAACTGAGTTTGAAGCTCATCAAACCCAAGATATACTAGACCTACATTGCATGCCCAAATATCCCATTCACAATGATGGGAATAAGTGTATCCTTCAAGATATTTGAATTTTAACCAATGATATCCACAATTGAAATGGGCATAGAAAAACTCTACCTAATTCATACCCTAAATCCGATCATAACCTAAAAACTCATCCAAAAACATATCCCATAGGAAATAGTAGAGAACAAATTTAAGAGGACACCCTTTACACTACCTAATTTTCAATGCTTGCATCTTTAATAGTGTATCAATCAACATGAACACCAAAACATATTCCACTGATATCCCCTACATATCTAGAAGCGTAGTAAAAATAAATGAATGTGAGGAACCAGAATCAAATAAATAACTAAAAATAATGGAATCTATAAGGATCACATATAAAAAATTGGATGGTCCAGCCTATCCACCTCCCGGTATAGAAAAACAGTATGAAGATGACCTGCCCCTCTACACATGCTTCTGATCTGAATTCATGGTGATTCACTTTAGGACCCTGTAACACACTATGAGTGTAGGGTTGAATCAGTTTTCCATATTTTTCTTCATAATGAGATGGATCTTGTTCCAACATTTTTAAGAACCTGTTATTTCTGTCAAAAAAATACATGCAATGAGATGACGTAATAATTTAACATAGATCACCACTAAGGGCTACTCAAAGGAACATACATTGAAAATTATTTTTTCATACCAAATTAAAAAAATATTCACTAGATGTGGAATAAAATAATATAGTCACAATCACTCTATTCTAGGCACACTTAATTTACATCTTTTTAAGGATAACTCAATACATTCAAAAGAACACTTTCGTTGACCCCCTATCTCACTACTTTGAGAGAAGTCAAACATAGTTTGTCAACATAAAGTATTCTTCAAATGATTTTAATTAAATCATTTTTATCTATATTTCACAAGAATATTCTTTCACCATAGACATGTATGGATTCACTCTAAATGGGTTGTTCAATAAAAATGAAATTTTCCAAATTTTCTTTCATAAAGAACCTTCATGAAGCTCACCCCTTCTCGAAGAACCCCTTTCTTCACTGAACAAACTCCTTCAAAAAACACATTGAGTCATTGTAGAATACCCAAAAATCACAAAGAACCCATTACATAGAAGCACTGGAATCAGTCAAGACATGAGTAGTCTTTTTGTGATGCCCAATATCGCATAGAAGACCAGATTTGTGGAGCTCCCCTAGCTTCATAAAATCAAAGTGATTCTATATTTTCATTAAAATATTCATCTGAAATGAAGTGGGTTTAGCCTTTTTTTATATGATCATCCATATAGAATGATCCACTGAATAAAACATGTTTTCCATACATAAATTTCATAAAACAGCCCTGGATCCAATAATATCTCCCATTGATGTTGTCATCAATATGCAGATAAATTCAATGCACTAGCGGCCATAATCAAAACCTAAAATACATGAAACAACTCATCCAACACTCCAAGTCTACATGAGAAATTCTTATGGTAGAAAATAAGTGGGGAATAATGTATTGTGGTTTTGTATTTTGGAATTTTTGAAGATATCCATACTAAGCTCTGACTATTTATTCCTAACATTGAATTGTTAGTTCAATTCTCATTTTCTATAACACCCTGACCCGAGTTACCTAGAGACGGTACATTATTATAAAATATTGGCATGATCACAAAAGATCATGTCTCAAAAGACTGATTAGTTTAGTATTCTTGGAATCACTAGATACGTTCATAATGTTTTCATTACATAATAAATTGAAAAACTACATCAACATCATGACTCCATAGACCAAACTCATATCCCCTAATACTATCCCTACAGGTCATTCATAAAATACTTCTTCACATCTGTGAAAAGATAAAACATTTAATGGGTTCAGATCAGATACTCAGTAAGGATTATAATATTGTAGAAACATTCATAAATAAGAATAAATATTTAAGGGAATGTATAACTAAAACAAAATCCCATTAAACCTGAACTTCAGTATAATATAGAAAAAATAAATTGAAATAATGCTATTTAATTATTCACTTGGATATTCTACTAGTCGAATAATCACATGCAATATCAATAACCAATTTCATAATGTTGGAATGCATAATTCAAGATAATCATAACCATATAGTCATGGCCTTGTTCCAAGACTACAAATAATATTTTGTCAAGGCCTTGTGCCAAGACACTATTTTGTCTCATGAGACGTACCGATGCCCCGATGAGCAATAGCGGGATCCACCCATCACTTACTAAGTCAAATGCATTCCTCATATGAACAGGTTTAAATATAACATAAACCTTCTTATTAAAACTAGAATACTAAATGTCAATACATTATATATAAACCATGAATGGTATAAAAATAAAAAATCCAAATTCAAACATATCACAAAACCTTCAATACAATAAAGATTTTTTGCATCATAATAAATCAACTTCCAAAAAGCGTAAAATTTATCAATGTATGTTGACATAGATGAAATCAAAAATATTTGAGTGAAATATCGCTTTTTTTGAAATCTTTTAAAATTAACATAATTATAAAATAAAACATTTACATTGAAAATATTCATATAATATTTAAAGGTAAGCTTTGGAGATTTTATAATGGCTGAAAATTGCCGCACCTGCCGTATAAGTTAAAAAAGACATTCTTACCTTAATTTTGTCAAAATGGTTAAAAATGACCTTGTTTGGAAAATTACCAAAAGATTCCACTATAAAAATCTTATAATATTTCAATAAAGGGTATAAATTACTTTACCCCATAGTCTATAAAATAGTACGAATGTATTGAAATACATTTTTAAGAAATATGGACGAGAATGAAAAAGAGGTCCCAGTAGATAATTACGTATAAACATACTCAGATAATAAATAGATTGTGAAATAAACCCTTACCTTTTAAATTTCCTTTGTTGATGGTATTTTAACATCTTGTATAATAGTTGAATCATTTTTATTAAATTATAAAATAATCATATACATAAATATGATATCATATATGATATTATAATTTCGGTTTGTTAATAATATTTTAGTACTATCGTCGTTTCGAGTGATCACTTACTCGATTTCTTTTATATGTGTTGTCAAATAAGTTGTGTTTGTTATCCAGAGGTTGTAAATTATTAATATCTGAATTATATCTTGTCCTTAAACATTATATTTAATCATCAAATTAAAATTAGTCTTGAATGGATAAGAATGAGAATAAATATTATTGCGTTCGTGGAGACAGTAGTCTGTACGCACGCACGAGTGACAATATCATTGCTTTGATATTAAAATATTATATAATTGGATGGTGTATCATGTATACAGAATCATTATCTTGTTATTTTTATTATTTACATGAATTACACATCATTATTATACCCATCAAAATAATAATGTATTGAATAAAAATTATACCACGAAGTGGAGACGGTAAGCCGTACGTACGCATGTATGGAGACATGTGATTCAAGCGATGGATAGAATAATGAATTTAGTTGTACCATATTTATAATAACATCATAGTATACAGAATAAACTAGAGTTTTTATCTTATAATGGAAACCACAAAGATAAAGTAAGTGGAAGAAGAAAGGAACATGAAAGAGGTAGTGAGATTGTTACCTCTTCTTCGAGATCTTCGGTTTGATTAGATCATTAGGGATCGATATGTTGGCTTTCAGACTAAAGGAAGGACTCTATGATGATGTGAGGGATGCTGAGAGGATATTTTTTAGGGGTGGATGAACCAAAATGCATCAAAGGTATGAATTTAAGATAAGGGGGAGTGCCCTTTTATAAGAGGGGTGAGAGGCACCTTAGGAAAAAACATAAAATATTATTTTATAATAAATACATATTCGGTTTATAATGTCCCCAATGTGAAATATTTCGAGGATAAGGTGGGGATGGGTCAAAATAAATTCAACCAATAGATTTTTGACAGGTTTTTGTCAAAATATTTAACTTATCATTTAAATTTAACTCTTAGTTAAATAGTTTGACATTTACGATGTCTCCTTGTATTTTTATATTATTTAGTTAATAAACATACCATAACAATCCAAGATAAACCCAAGTGGATCATAATTAATATATATGACCTTATCTATGTCATTTGGTATATCCTTAGATTTTTCAGAATAGAATATAAATTAATAATAAAATTTATGTTTTAAATACTCCTTTATGTCAATTTAGACACTATTTAATAATTGATTTTTGTTAAAGTTTTAAAAACATTAGTTATTAGAACTAAATTCATTTAATAAATCCTAACATGTCATATTAACCTTGAAAAATATTGGGATTCATAAAATGTCTAAAATTACATTTATTTGGTTATTTATAATATCAATTATTTTAATATTTCATTAATTAGGTAATTACATTATCACCATTGTGTCATAAATAAATTAAATTATTTAATGTCTAAAAATTATTAATAAAATAAAAATATGTTGTAAACATTTTCAAATTTCTAATTAATATTTATAATAGAATTTATCTTATGTATAATAGTATATTAAAGTTTTTTTAGTTTTTAAACATTGATTTTAACTCTTTTAACTCTTCTTTGAGTTAAATAATAATAAATGTCCTAATATATTCCAAGGGGACCAAATAGATTAATCTTTTACTCCTAAGTTAGTTTTTGGTCAAATTATACTTTTGTAATAAAATTAAGTCATGTTTTACGGTAATAATAATATCAGTTTTACCCTTAATTACCCTATTTAATTTTAACCGGGGTAAATAAAAGTAAAAGTTACTATTCACCAAAAATTATATTTATTGTATTGAACAACATTTTACACCTTGATATTAGTAATTTCTCTTGGATTTTTTGAAATTTCACTCACATAAGAGGTAAAATTATGTTTTATGTGAATTTGCAAATTCTCCTATGAGATTCGTAATAACGGTGAAAAGTTCAATAAAATTTATATATCTATATAATTATTATAAACTGGATCCAATGTATTACATTGAACTTATATAGGTATTATGTATCTATATTGACCTAAAATAATTTTAAATAAAATAAATAATTATTTAAATAAAAATTTAGTTTTAATTTATAACTTACTGTTTTTTCCAATTCATGAAAAATTTAATGTTTTTAGAAAAATACAAAAATATTCCCTCTAAGATAATTTTGATATTATGAATCCAATAATGAAGTGAATTTTGCATGATAAAATTTATAAAGTTTTAAAAAGTGGGTATTACTATTCATAATGGATAGTTTGATTGGATGTGGTGTGTGTTAGAACTCAAAGTTTCATACAACACACACTTTTTTATTATTCCAAGAGATGCGTACCATGGAAGCTTGTTGTGTTAAATTATCCCTTCCTTCAAATAATTTATTCCTCAAAATTTTCAAGAAAATTAATGCATAGAATGACTCGGTTTGTTCATCATCATAAGTTCCTCGGGTTCCCACGTTGCCTCTTCCATAGTTTGGTTTCTCCATAGCACATTTACTAGACGAATAGTCCGGTTTCTCAGCACTTGTTTCTTTTATCAATAATCTTGACAGGAACTTTGACATAAGACAGATCGGGTTCCAATTCTAATTTCTCGTTGCTGAATACAAGTGTTGGGTTAGGCATTTATTTTTTCAATAGTGATAAGTGGAACACTTTGTGAACTTTGGAGATATTTGGTTGCATTGACAAATGATATGTTACAACCCCAATTTGTTTTAGAATTTCTAATTGTATGATGAATCTGGGACTCAATTTTCCCTTCGTACCAAAACGTATAACTCGCTTCCACGGAGAAACCTTCAAGAAAACATGATCTCCTACTAGAAATCCCAGATACTTCATTCGGTTATCAGCATAACTCTTCTTCTTAATTTGAGCTGCTTCGATTTGGTTTTGGATTACCATCACCTTTTCCATCATTTCCTCAACCAGTTCTGGGCCTATGAGCTTTCTTTCACCAACATCATTCAAATAGATTGGTGTGGGACTTCTCTTTCCGTATAACTCTTCAAATGGTGCCATACAAATACTTGAATGGAAGCTACTATTATAGGAAAATTATACCAGAGCTAATTATTGATCCCACATACCTTGAAAGTCAAGTGAGCTTGATCTCAACATGCCTTCTATGTATTGAATAGCTTATTCGGATTTTCCATCAGTTTAGGGGTGGTAGGCAGTGCTCAAACAAAGTTCAGTATCCAAGGCCTTCTGAGGAATCTTCTATAATATTAATGTAAAATGGATATCACGGTCAGAAACAATCAATACGAGTACTCCATGAAGTCTCACAACCTCATTAATATATAGTTTTGGTAGACGTTCAAGTGGTAAATTCACTCTTATAGCACGAAAATGTGTTGTCTTGGTAAGAAAATCATCAATGAACCATATTTCATCATCCTTCTAGGATTATTTGGTAGTCACATGACAATGTCCAACGTAATATTATTCAATTTCCACTCAGGTATGGGAAGAGGTTGCATGACTCCTCCAGGATGTTTCCTTTCATCATTCACGTTTTGACAAACCATTCTTATTGACACAAAATCTACAATCTCCCTCATAATGTTGTCCCACCAAAAATGTTCCTTCAATTCTCTATACATTTTGGTGCCACGAGGGAGTATAGAAAAATTGGAACTATGAGCATCATCCACCAATTCTCTTTTTAGATCAGGCATATCAGGAACACAATGTCTCTTACAAAATTTCAAAATTCCATCTTCATACACAAAGTCACTCAATCTCCCATTATTCACAACTTTAATCTTCTTTTGAAATTCTTCATCATCGATCTGAGAACCTTTTATCCTCTCTAGTAAATATGTTATGGCATCTATTTGAAAAAAAATTTATGTTTCACCATCCATGGTTATTCCTATATTCATGTTTACTAGATCCATGTATATAGGATGCATTTCAACTCCCATCATGGTCAAAACTCCATGATCCATTATACTCAAAGAATATACAACCTTATATGCCTTCCCCAGGTAGTAGTGAATCATGAACTCATAATCCTAGAGTAGATAAAGCCATCTCCTTTTCCCCATGTTGAGTTCTTTTTGTGAGAAAATATTATTCAAACACTTGTGATCAGTATAAATATCACATTTTTAACCATAGAGATAATGTCTCCATATCTTCTAAGAAAATCTTACAGCATCTAACTCAAGGTCATGAGTAATATTGTTTTCCACATAATATATCAGCTGTCGTGATGCATATGTAATAACCCTATCATTCTGCATAAAAAGATAACCAAGTCCTTTCTTTGAAACATCACTATAAATAACAAACCCATCATTCCCCTATGGTAGAGTCAATATAGAAGCATTGACTAATCTTCTCTTCAGTTCTTCAAAACATTTTTCACAATCTTTTTTCCAAACAAATTTAACCCCTTTACGTGTGAGCTTCATTAATCGGTTAGAAAATTGGAAAAAATTCTGGAGGAAACATTGATAATAATCTGATAAACCAATAAAAAATTGTACCTTAGTTATACATGTCAGTGCTGGCCATTCAGGGATTTCTGTTGTCATAGAAGTATCAATGGAGATTCCATCCATAGAGAAAATATGACCAAGAAAAGAAATCTCTTGAATCCCGAATTCACTCTTGCTAAACATCTTATATAATTCATTTCTTATAAGAGTTTTTTTGAATAATGTGCACATGATTTTCATGATCCTCATAGATTTTTTTGTATCCCAAGATATCATGAATAAATAACACTACAAATCCATAAAGATATTCCCTGAAAACCCTGTTCATTAGATCCATGAAAACAGAGGGTGCATTAGTCAGCCCAAATGGCTTTACTGTAAACTCATAATGCCTGTACCTGGTTCGAAATGTTGTTCTTTATTATTATACCATAGATCTTCCTGTAGTTGATACATAACCTCATAGATCCATATTTCTTATTAACAAAAAGGATAGGGGATCCCCTTGGAGAAACACTAGGGCCAATAAATACTTTATTACTCAATTCCTCTAGTTGTTTCTTTAGTTCCAATAATTCCACAGTGGCCATTCTATAAGGGGTATTCGATATGGTCCTTGATTGCGGATTTAAATATATGGAAAAATCAATTTCTAGTTCTGGAGGATGTCCAGGTAAATCTTCTGGAAAAACAAAAACATATTCTTTCACAATAGTTACAACCTCTATTTGAGCATTCATTTCCTAAACCCTAGATATTTCATTCTCTTTCTCCCTAATAATTGAATTTAGTTGAGATACTGGGGGTGGATCTAAATAAGAATTAAGTGGTGACAATTATGCTCTAAAGATAAGGTGTTCCTTATCATCATCGTCCCAAATCATAACCTACTTTTTCATACAATAAATGTTCACATCATGGGCCGAAATCCAATCCATACTAAGGATTATATCAAACTCAATCATATGTATGATGATGAGAACAATAGATAAAGAACATTTATATACTCTAATGGGAACAGATTCACAAATCTTTGTTGCGATGATACATCCCTTTGGAGTTTTAACTGAAACTCCCTTGTTAAATAAAATTGAAAATATCTAATTTTCTTTGAAAACTGGGAAGATATGAAACTATGTGATGATCCAAAATCATATAAAGCATTGGCAAAACTATAGGAAACCATTAAATTACTTACCACAACGTCTTTCAGAGCTTCTACCTCCAAAGTTGTGATACCGTAAGCTGGGCCTTGATCCCATCACCTTTTCTGAGGTAGGTTTCCCTAAATATTAGGACATTCATTTTCCTAATGTCCCTTCTACCTGAAATTGTAGCACTAAACATCAGTAGCTTTTTTCTAGATGTGACTTTTCCCATTTGAGAAAACCCTTTCTGAGACTTCAATGAGTTTCCAGATTCACCTTCTTCATCACCAAACATCCTTGAGAAATGACATCCAGTGTGACCAACTCTATCATAATGAAAACATTCCAAGGGTTTAATTTATGGGAAATGAGTAAAGGAAATTCACATACCTCATTAACAGCATGAAACAAGACCATGATATATCAGGTTTTTTCAAGGATTCCAATGTATTCTCAATGGTAACACAACTTGTTGTGTCCTCTGGATTCACTTTCATATCATATGCAACCAAACTACTTAGTAGACCATCAACTGATAGCATTGAAAGATATATTCCTCAAGGTTTGATACTTTTAGATTATAATGTAGTGGAATTTTTCTCAATATTTTCATTATAATGAAAATATAATTTATTTCTTCACTAATACCTCAAATTGATACTAAAACTGAAGTAATTAGAATAAAGAGGGTATCATTATTTTCAATAAGATTCATCTTAATATCATCAACACAATTATGAAAAACATATATTTTTTCCTCCATCAAATTATTTTCACCTTCATAAATATTTTCTAGTTTCTACCACATTTACATTGGATGTTTGAAACTCATTAATGTTAGATAGATCAGATCCAAAATTGCTGTAGTGAGAGCATTTTGTGTGTTAACATCTGCATCAAGAATTTTCCTTTTTGTATCATCTATAGACAACCCTGATGGATTAGTGACACAAATTCCCTCTACGGTAGAAAATTGAAATCCATTCAAAGATATATTAGATGAGATATCACCCTATGTTTCCAAATTTTTATGTTTCTTCCATCAAAAAGGTGATCTACCCTATCATTAAATGAATTCTCTGTGATAGAAAATAAGGGAAGACATAACACCATAAACATGAAGGATTAGATACCACTTCTTGGACCCCTAAACACCCTGAGAGGCTAGGGGTGAATCAAAGTTTCCAATTTTTCTTCCTAAAGAGATGGATGTCTTTCCCACATTGGTAGGAACCTGTTAAACCTTTCAAAAAATGTATTCAAAGAGATGAAATAAAAAGTTTAATTTGGTAGAAAATAAGGGATTGTATAGGGAGCATATGAAAATATTTATTCAGTCACACAAAATACTACTAAAATTCAATAGATTTGGGGTACCAAAATTTAGGCATAGTCAAGATATTCAAGCCACACATCCTTTACATGTTTTTTAGGGATAACACACTTCATCCCTTGGAACACTTCTATTTACTCCAACTTGATCACTCCTTTGAGGGAAGTCAAATTATTTTTCAATAGGAAGGTTTCTTAAATGTGTTTTCATTAAGATCTTTGTCTCTACCTTTCAAAAGAATCTACATGCCCAAAGAACTATGTTGAAGATCTCTAAAATATGTTTTCACTTAAAACAGAATGTTCAATGCTAGGATTTACGAATCTCCTTCCCGAATCGTACTCCTTCGTGAAGAATCCCTGCATTTTTTGAATAAAATCGTTCATGAAGATTACTAATTCAATGTAGATTACCCATTAATCATGAATTAACATGTACATAGAATCATTTTCAATAGTAAATAATTATGTAGCCTTTTCACGATGATCAAGCTCTCATAGAAAACTAGATTCACAGAGATCCCCTATCATGATGAAATCAATGTGTTTCCGGATTTTCTCTATGATCTTTTTCGAAAAATAAGTGTGAAATATTTTATTTATAGTCATGTCCATTGGAAATGATCCAAAAATTCCAATGAAATTTTTGTAACTTTCAAAAAAACCTCACAGTTCTCATCCCTTCACATTGAATTAAATAAATTTGACATAGTCGCATAGCTATCGATTTCCTCCTCACAATGTTGTAGTGCTAAACTTCTCATTATCATGTAGAAATACTGTTTATTTTCGTGATGCTACCCATATTCAAAAAAAAATTCCCTAGCATCACAAACTAAAAAATGTTACCATATTTATAAAATTTTGGATTCCAGAGTAATACCTTCTATGATGATCACCTCATCCTCCAGACTATTGAAGTAAATAATTTGGAAAACATAGGGAAACGTCTACAACTTTCAAAATATTATCACAATGAACAGTAAGATACATTTCCTTTTAATTACCATGATCTTATATGTGTGTAATGACAAAAAAAAACTATACTCTCTTCTATAAAATAAAATCTTTGATTAAAATAATCACCCCTTTGTTTTTTTTTGAAAATTTGTAGATAAATTCAATGAAGAACCCTCGAAAATCAAAGCCTGATGTGCAAAAACAAATCATCAAACAATTTAAGTCCAAATGATAAATTTTCAGTGTAGAAAATAAAAATTGAAGAATGAATTTGGATCTCATGTTTTTCAATTCCTTGAGATGTCTCAACTATGTTATGACTGTTTCCTCATAACACTGAATTGTTTACCCCATTCTTATTTTCTCATTTTCCATTCTCCTAAATCCATAAAAACATTTCTCTATCCTTAGTTGGACCAATGATTTTATCTATAATACCGCATTTTTAAAAAACAAAAACATCAAAATATTCAATTTTAGAGCTCAAAACATACTACCCCGGCATCATGTATTCCCCATAAACCTACATCACTTATAAAAATAGATTAAAATAGATAAAACATCATCCACTGGATTGCCTACCTAGAATTACATGCCCACCACCAGGGGCGTTCTTGAAGATTCCCTAAAAAAATACGCTGATACACCATAATAGAAATAATTTTAGTCATATGATATTCTACTATGACATGATCTCATTTTTAGTCTGTCTTAAACAATTTTATTCCATAGACACATCCCCTTCCAAATTTGGAACAACATGTTACAAGTTGGAGAAATATCTATTGTATTTCATCCCTATCGTTGAACCATGTTTAAACCCCATAACATGTACAAACTTTTCCAATCTCATGGTCTCTGAATAGAAGTATTTTAAAAACTTTTCCTAGAAATATTTACTTTATGTACCATCAAACTAAGAGGTCTATTCCAGAATGTTACACTAGTTCTTTGTCTATCCACGCAACATGTAAACTTCTAAAATGATTTTCTTTTAAGGAGGAGTCCCTAAGTGACCAAAAATCTTCTATAAAGACTCTATCAAGAAAATACCACATCAGGTAAACCATCTCTAGAAAAAGACATTGCGTGTTTCCACTAAAACTCACTAGTTAGATCAAACACACACGGAATGACCCACCCATGTCCCCATCCATCCTGAAAATAAAATGGGTGACGTACTCAGAAAATTCCACAAATTCAATGTTACACTAAAACATCTGGTTTTTTCACATCTTCTAAAGGAGAATTGTTGATGACTCCAAATTATTTCTCAACAGGCACATGACATTGTGATGGAATATTCATACAACCCCAACACACATCTCACAACACAAAACATTTTAATTCAATATTTTTTATTAAATAACGATCTCCCCAAGAAAAAAATAGAGCATTTTTTATACACCATCCCCAACAGACATCATTTCACATTGAACACTACAATCAACCCTCCGTACCGTGGTTTATGGTAAACAAGGGTTAAATGAACTTCCACAGTTATTATTCATTCATTAGACACCCTTTTCAATCCATTAACTCATTCACAATGCAAATAGTTCTCATTTACATACCATTTTCATTTAAACATTTATTATAACCAAAATTTTAGTACATTTATCTTCTTTCATCATGAAAAATTATTTTACCATTCACTCAATATAATTTCATTTATCCATTCACTGCATCATTATTAGAATTTAATATCTTTATATTTTACATCATGTGATAAAAAATCTAACCATCATGTCTCAAACAACCTTCTTGTGTGCTCCCATAATGATCAATTCCATATATATCCATAAGATACTATATTTATGCTTGTATGAACAACTTAATTCCATTGTAGTCACATTAAAAATATCAGAAAAAAAAATCATCACACAACAAGTGAATCATGAAATTGTGAAATATCAATATACTGTTAGAAAACATATCAAGAACAACAATTCCCACCCTAGATACATGGGTTTTCCACTCCAGATCGTTTATATACTCCCTATACTAAGAAAATCCTCAAAACCTAACACATTCTAATCCCTTGTATACAGTCCCCAAATAGTTATAGAAAAGAGAGAGACTACTCTGATCCCACTTTTTAATTTCACTGACGTGGAATCCACAAAACTAGTGCGTTGATTCGGGTCACCACTTGATTGTAAGAACACCTACCCTTGCACTAGTTGATGCTAACTAGTTAAAATTGTCTAATAGGTCATGTTGGAAGGCTATATCTTCTATACCATAGTGTTACATAATTGTTAACATTGTAAATAAGGAAAAAAATAATATAAAATAGAACATTTTTTACCAAATATTTCCCAAATAAGGTGAACCACAACCAAAAGATAAATATTTCATTTCATTCTAAATGTGAAAAATTGAATGAAACCGAAAATAAAGATTAATGGAATCATCTCCCAATACTATACCTCACTCCACGTCTAGACCCTAATCCAAACTCACCCTATACCCAACTCAAATCTCTGGCATAGGACCTTTGCACTTATCTAGTCCTGCAATAATGAATTATTCTCGGGTACACAATAATGTCCTGAGAAGGGTGTGAGTAAAACTCTATATACCACCAATAATAGTGTATACAAAATATTAAATAAAAATAGATAGTGAATTCATGTACTAATGAAATGGAAATATAAACAATAGAAAACATGGGTACCAGTAGTTAACAATATTCACCTTAGCAACATTCTTCAATTATTCCATTCAATCACTTAACCCATTTTCATCACATAATCCATGGGTTAGGGTCTTGTATCATTTATATCTCACCCCATGTCAATAAATTATTTGAAATAATGTAATATTTCATGTTCCCTATCCTAATAGAGATAAACATTAAATAAAAAATACATAAACCTCAACTTGTAGTCTCAGTCCAAGTAGTCTCATGAAATGAAACTATTAGGGGATTAGATATCCAATCCAAATCCCTATACCATTCATTTCAGTGGTGGGGTTTAGAGCCTTAATATAGCCTGACACATTGGAGGATCCTTCGTTGAATATCCCACATACATTGATGCCATGTACACATGCTTATTCATCTAATTACCACATATACCAAATCGTAGACGATGCATAATCAGTACACATAGCATTCAGAGTTCACATTCAATTAATCACTTAAATCATCTTTGGGTATTAAACCATTAAATTTTTTTCCAAACAACATACATAGACCATTTAACACAATTTCCATTTTTATATCATACCATTGAGATTATTCAACAAATTTCATACGTTTACCCGTTTCACAAAATTGATCATTTCACTTGTTTTAGACCATGCATGAAATTCAATTTCAATATCACAAGTCAATAGACACATTCACCTTACTCAATTTATCCCTATTTACATTGTTCTTAAAACCCTTATGCCATGATAAAATTCTAGGCAAAAATATCAATAATACCATTCCCAACTCAACTAAATGCCAAAATGTTCATATTACGGTCTATATTTTCACAAGCCTACTCCATAGTTATCATTACAATTTTCCATGTCTGAGAATTGTGGAGCACCCAATGGGTAGACATAAATCTGTCAAGTCAATATCAATTCATCAAAAGGGGATCATGTGGGAATAAATCTTAAAGTAACAAACCGTTTATTTAAATCCATTCAAATTCATCAAATTAAAAACATGGAAGAACTATTAACATCACCACATATGCAGAAATAAACAACAAGACCTTGGAATATATCCTCTAGACCGCTTACCTCGAAATGAGAGATGAAAAAAACATAATCATAGCCGTATTTATTTTCTATAACCCTTTGAGGCCACAACCTAATATCATATATAAAGAGGGGTTTTAGGCTTCAGAACAAGTATAATGAATCCATAAGTCATAATCATAAAAAGAGAAGCAAGAGATGCATATGACTTACATAGAGTTTTGATTTAGAAAAAAAGACACTCCAAATGACGTAAAAAAAGGAGATTGATCATTCGAATGATTTGGTAAATTAAGTTCATCATTATGGGTGTTGGAGGAAGAATGAGGATGAAATTGTGGCAGGAACAAAAAATACCAAGGGATAAAAGGGTAAAATACCACTTTTAAGTAGGTTAATGGTTTGGTCGTACAATTTTCCAAATGGTGCACCAAACATGATCTTTATCTACCCTAGAGGGGATGAGTCACATGAGTACATGGGGATCCCCACATGGTTTGAAAAACCAGGAAAAATTCATATTTCTATTCCCACATTGTTTTGCCTTGCCTCTTAAAAGGATTACTAGACTATAAACCCATTATTATTTTCTAGAATTTTTTGGGGCCTCATTTAATAATAACTATGTAATGCCCCGACCCCAGTTACCCAGAGTCGGTGCATTATTACATTACATTGGCATGATCACAAGAAAGATCAGGCCTCGAATTACCGATCGGTTCAGTAGCCTTGGAAACACTAGATATATATTCATATGTCTTACACTACATCATAAAAAAATGAAAACTACAACAATATATTATCCATAGTCCACACTCATACCCACACTGAATATTCCTGCAAGTCAGTCATAATACACTACTTCACATCCTGGGAAAAATAAAACATTGAAAGGGGTGAGCTCAAATGCTCAGTAAGGATAACAATATAGCAGAAACATTCATAAGAAAACATAAGCATTTAAGGCAATGTATAACAAAAACAAAATCCTTATTAATCTTGAACTTCATCATAATATGGAAAAAGTAAAGTAAAATAATTCCATTACTTACTCACATGGATATTATACTATTCGAATAATCACATGCAATATCAATAACCACTTTCATAATGATGGAATGCATAATTCCAGACTATCATAACCACGTAGCCAAGGCCTCATGCCAAGTCTAAAAATAAGATTTTGTCAAGGCCTCGAGCCAAGACACATGTTTGTATCATGAGACCTACTGATGCATCTAGGAGCTATAGCAGGCTCCACCCGTCACATATTAAGTCCAATGCATTCCTCATATGAATAGGTTTTAACAAAACATAAACATTCGTATTAAAAATAGCATACAAAATGTCAATACTTTCTTCATAAAACATGAATGGTATAAAAATAAAACATCCACAGTCAAACATACCACAAAACATTAAATTAAATATGGAAGTTTTGTATCATAATGAGTCAACTTCAAATAAGCTTAAAATCCATCAAAGGATGTTAACATAGATGAAATCAAAACTATTTTAGAGAAATATCTCTTTTTTGAAATCATTTAAAAGTTACAGAATTCTAAAATTATACATTTACTTTGAAAATATTCTTATAATCTTGTAAGGGATGCTTCGACGAAGTTATAACGGCGGAAAATAGCCACACCCGCCGTATGAGTTAAAAAAACATTCTTACCTTAAATTTGTCAAAAAGGTAAAAAAGTACATTGTTTGGAAAATGACAGAAAGATTCCTTTCAAAAACGTATAAGGGTATAAATTACTTTAACCCATTTTATATTTAATAGTATAAATGTTTTGAAAGATATTTTAAAGAAACATGGATGTGGATGATAATGAGGTCCCAGTAGATATTTACGTATAAACAACCTTCGATAATGAAGAGGTTATGAAGTAAACACTTACCTTGAACATGTACTTAGTTGATTGTATGTTAACCTCTTATATAATAGTTAAAACATTGTTATTAAATTATAAAATAATCATATAAATCAATATGAAATCATATATGATCTTTTAACATGCTTTATTAATAATATCTTAGTATTATCGTCGTTTCGGGTGATAACTGATTAGTTATTCTTAAATTTTTGGTTATGTAAGGCATGTTTGTAATGTTTAGGTTGTATATTATTAATATTCAGAATAATATTATGTCTATAAACATTATTTTTAACCATAAAATGAAAATTAGTCTTGAATGGATATGATGAGGAATGAATCTTATCGCATTCGTGGAGACGGTATTCCGTACGTACACACGAGCGAAAATATCATTCTTTTGATATTAAAATAATATATAATTGGATGGTATATCTTATATACAGAATAATTATAATTTCATATTAATTATTTACATCATTTATACTCATTATTATACCCAAACAAATAATAATGTATTTGAATAACAATTACACCACGACGTGGAGACGGTAAGCCGTATGTATGCAAGTATGGTGACATTTCACTCAAATTATGGGTAGAATACTGAATATGGTAGTTCCATATTTATAATAACATCACAGTATATAGAAGATACTGGAGTTATTATTTTAGAATGAAAATAATAAATAAAGAGGAAGTGGAAGAAGGATGAAATTGGAAAGAGGGTGATGAAAACGATACCTCTTCATCGGGTTCTTCCTTTTGATTGATCAAATGGACTCCCTAGGATGGATTTCTGACTAAAGGATGGCCTTTAGGATTAAGGGAGAGAAGTTTGGAGAGTATTTGGGAAGGGGTTGGCTGAACCAAAAGGCTTTGAAGGTGTGAGAAAGAGAGAAGGGGGAGTGCCATTTTATAAGAGGGGTGAGGGGCACCTTAGGAAAAGCTAGAAATATTATTTTATAATATAATTCTATTCTGTTTATAATGGTCCAAAAATCATTATAGTCGAATTAAAGAGGTCTCATGGTCGAAATATAATCATCGAATAGGAATTGGACATGTTTTGGATAATTTTTTAATCATTATAATCTTATTTATTTAAATGATTTATTAATGAGGTAAACACTTCATCATTATTGTGTCATTAATAATTTCAATTATATGATGTCTAAAAATTATAAATAAAATATCATTATGTAGGAACACTTTTTATCTTTCTAATGAATATTTATAATCTAAAATCTAACATGTATAACCCTATGTAAAATTTGTTCTTCTAAAAGATGTAAGCTTAGGTCATTTTTGTATTCACTTTAACTTAATTAATATAAAGTGTCACTATCACATATAAGTGGATCCATGGGGTCCCAAAATCGACCCAAATATGCCCATGGTCGGACATGTATCAACCAATAGTGTTAGGACACGTTTTATGGTTAATTATTATTATTATAATATTATTTTGTAACCATTATTTACCGGATTTACCCTTTAACCATGGTAAATAAAATATTTACCGAAGTAATTATTGAAAATGTGTAAAAATAAAAGTTACCTATTTACAAAATTTGGACATCCTGATTCCAAATATGGAATCCATTTTTCCAAATTCAAAACACAGAAGTGGCAGAAATTAATTTAAAATTAATTCCTGCTGTCAAAACAAAAAGCTTGTTTTTAAGATTTAATAACTATCAAAAGATTGATACATGTTTATGTCAGATTTAAATGTGAAATTATATTCAATGATCAACATTGTATTAAATGGTAAAAATATATTATATATATACTTCAAAAATACTCAAATTCATAAATTGTCACTATTAATTATTTTGAATAAAAAATTTGTTTTTAATTAAAATTTAGTAATTTTTACTATTCATCAAAATATAAAAGTTATCTGAAAAATACCAAAAATTCACCCTAGGCTAATTTTGATATTACGAATTCAAAAATGAAGTTCATTTTGATAAATAACATTTATAAAATTTCAAAAATTTGGTATTACTATTCATAACGGATAGTTTAATTAGTTGTGGTGTGTGTTAGAACTCAAGGTTGTGTACAACACACGCTATTGCATTATTCTAAGGGAAACGTACCGTGGAAGCTTGGGGTGCTACATTCTCCCCTCCTTCAAATAATTGCATCCTAGCAATTTCAAGGGTATTACTGCATAAAAAGACATGGGTGGTTCTTCATCATCAGTTCCTCGGCTTCCCACGATGCCTCTTCCATCTTATAGTTTCTCCATAAAACTTTTACCAGATGAGTCGTTTGGTTTCTCAGCACTTGTTCTCTCGTATCAAGAATCCTGACGGGTTCTTCGTAATAAGATAGATTAGGTTTCAGTTCCAATTCCTCGTATTTGAGTACATGCGCTGGGTCAGGCATGTATTTTCTCAACAATGATATGTGGAACACATCGTGAACATTGGAGAGACTTGGCGGCATCGCCAAATGGTAAGCTACAACCCCAATACGTTCTAGAATTTCAAAAGGTCCCATGTACCTGTGACTCAATTTACCCTTCTTAACAAAACGTATAACTCCCTTCCATGGAGATACCTTTAGGAGAACATGATCCCCCACCTAAAATTCCAAATCCATTCTTCGGTTATCGGCATAGCTGTTCTGCCCACTTTGAGCTGCTTTGATGTGGTTTTGGATTACCTTCACCTTTTCCATCGTTTCTTCCACCAGTTTTGGTCCCACATGATTTCTTTCACCAACGTCATCCCAACAATTTGGTGTACGACATTATTTCCGTATAACGCTTCATAAGGTGCCATCTGAATGATTGAATGAAAGCTATTGTTATAGGAAAATTCTACCAGTGGTAAATATTTATCCCACTTACCCTGAATGTCAAGAGAGCATGATCTCAACATGTCTTCTAAAGTTTGAATAGTCCGTTCTGATTGTCCCTCTATTTGAGGGTGATAGGCAGTGCTCAAACAAAGTTCAGTATCCAAGGCCTTTTGAAGACTTTTCCAGAATCTTGAAGTAAAACGGGGATCACGATCAGAAACAATCAATAGGGGTACTCCATGAAGTCTTACAACATCCTTAATATATAGTCTTGCTAGATGTTCAAGTGGAAAATCCTCCCGTATAGCAAGAAAATGTGCTGACTTAGTAATACGATCAACAATGACCCATATTGCATCATTCCTTCTAGGAGTCTTTGGTAGTACCATGACAAAGTCCATCATAATATTATCCCATTTCCACTCAGGTATGGGAAGAGGTTTCAATACTCCACTAGGCTGTTGCCTCCCCGCTTTAACTTATTGAAAAACCATACATCTTGATACAAAATCAGCAATCTCTCTGTTCATGTTGTCCTACCAAAAATGTTCCTTTAAATCTCTATACATTTTGGTGCTCCCAGGGTGTATAGAGAAATTGGAACTATGAGCATCATCCAACAATTCCCTCTTTAAATCAGGCATATCGGGAACACAAAGTCTCCTCCCAAATTTCAAAATTCCATCTTCATACACAAATTCACTCATTCTACCATCATTCACAGCTTTAATATTCTTCTAAAACTCTTCATCATTGGCATGAGAACTCTTTATCCTTTCTAGTAAAGATGGTTTGGAAATCATTTGAAAAATTATTGATGTTTCACCTTCCATGGTGATTCCCATATCCATCTTCACTAGATCCATGAAAATAGGATCCCTTTCCACTCTCATCATGTTCAAAACTCCATGATATTTTCTACTCAAAGTATCTTCCACCTTATCTGCCTTCCCCGGGTGGTATTGTATCGTGCAATCATAACTCTTGAGTAGTTCAAGCCATCGCCTCTGCCTCATGTTGAGTTCTTTTTGAGAGAAAATATACTTCAAACTTTTGTGATCAGTATAAATCTCAAATTTTTCACCATAGAGGTAATTTCTCCATATCTTCAAAGCAATGATCATAGCTGATAACTCGAGATCATGAGTAGGATAGTTTTGCTTATGAATTTTTAGCTGTTGTGATGCATAGGCAATAACCCTATCATTCTGCATAAGGACACAACCAAGTCCTTTATTCGATGCATCATTATAAATAATGAACCCTTCATTCCTCGATGGTAGAGTCAATAAAGGGGAATTGACTAGTCTTCTCTTTATTTCTTCAAAACATTCTTCACACTCTTTTGTCCAGACAAATTTAACCCCTTTATGTGTGAGATTTTTTAGTGGGTTATCCAACCGGGAAAAATTCTGGACGAAACATCGATAATAACCTGCTAAACCAATAAAACTATGTACCTCAGTTATACTCATCGGTGCTGGCCATTCTATGATTGCTCTTGTCTTAGAAGGATCAACAGAAATTCCATCCTTAGGGACAATATGGACAAGAATAGAAATCTCCTGAAGCCAAAATTCACACTTGCTAAATTTTCCATATAATTCATGTCTTCTATGAGTCTTTAGGATAATGCGCATGTGATTTTCGTGATCTTCATGGATTTTGGAGTATACCAAGATATCATTAATAAATACTACTACAAATTCATCAAGATATTCCTTGAAAACTCTGTTCATTAGATCCATGAAAATAGAGAGTGCATTAGTCAATCCAAAAGGCATTACTGTAAACTCGTAATGCCCGTACCTTGTTGGAAATGCTGTCTTTGGAATAACTTCCTTCTTCACAAACAATTGATGGTATCCAGATCAAAGGTTAATCTTTGAAAATTTTTGAGCTCCATGTAGTTGGTCAAACAAATCATCAATGCGAGGTAGTGGATACTTGTTCTTTATTTTTATAGCATTGATCTCGCTGTAGTCAATGCATAACTCATAGATCCATCTTTCTTCTTAACAAAAAGGACATGGGCTCCCCATGGAGAAACACTAGGGTGGATAAATCACTTATTACTCAATCCCTCTAATTGTTTCTTCAGTTCAAATAATTCCACAGTGGCCATTCTATAAGGGGTCATCGATATAGGCCTTGATTCAGGAATTAAATCAATGGAAAACTAAACTTCTCGTTCTGGAGGGTGTCCAGGTAAATCTTCTGGAAACACATCAACATATTCTCTCACAACAGGTACATCCTCTATTTGAATATTCCTTTACTCACCCAGAGTAATTTCCTTCTATTCCTCCCCAATAATTGAATTTAGTTGAGCTACTGGGGGTGGATCTAGATAAGAATTATGTGGTGATGATTCTTCTCTAAAGATAAGGTGTTCCTTATCATCATCACCAAGAATCGTAACCTCTTTCCTCTTACAATAAATTTTTGCATCATGGTCCAAAAGCCAATCCATACCGAGGATTATATCAAATTCAATCATTGGTATGAAGATGAGATCAGCAGGTAAAGAACATTTAGGTGCTCTAATGGGAACTAATTGACAAAACTTTGTTGTAACAATACTTCCCTTAGGGGTTTTGACCAACAATTCCCTTGTTAAATCAAATTATAAATGTCTAATTTTCATAGAAAACTGGGAAGATATGAAACAATGCGATGATCCAGAATCAAATAATGCATTTGCTAGACTTGAGGAAACCATTATATTACCTGCCACCACGTCTTTCAGAGCTTCTACCTCAGCAGTAGTGATAGCATAAGCTTGACCCAGATCCATTGGCCTCTTCTGAGGTAATTTCTCCTGACTCTTTGGACATTCATTTTCATAATGTCCCTTATCTCTACAATTATAGCATTCCACATTGAAAAAAACTATCTTTCCCTTGCATTCATGACCTTGGTGTTCTTTTTCACCACACTTGTAACAGATTCCCGTTCCCTTCAAGCAGGTACCGGGGTGTTTCTTCCCACATTTACTACAGGATGGATGTTCAACTTTTCCCTTCTTCTCCTTATTTCCATTTCCAGAGTTTTCATCAGATCTCTTCTTCTCCTGCTTCACTTTAAAGTCATAATACTTAGAGAATTCCTTTCTCGTCTTGATCGCACACGAGACAATATCTTCGTACGATGAGATTGTTTGTGAGACTAATGCTCGATGGAGAAATGGTTTTAACCCATCAAAGAAACAATCAACCATACTTCTTGGGTTAAGTATGTAATCTGCATCTTACCTCGCTAACCTTGTAAATTTATCCTCATACTTTTCGACATTCTCATCTTCCTTCTGCCTCAGACTCAGAAATTGCCTTTCCATATCTGCTCGATGGTCTCGAGGAAAGTATTTTTCTAAGAAAATATCTTTAAACTCCTTCCATTCCATACTTGATTCTTCTTCATCTTCCTTTGTATTTCGAATTAGTGACCACCATTGATCGGCATCTTCAGTGAGGCGGTAAACTACCATGACAACTTTCTCCCTTTCACAACTCCCCAAGGCATAGAATATTTTCTCTAAAGAATTTATCCATTGCTCAGATACTATGGGATTTGTACTCCCATTGAATGTTGGTGGTTGTTGCCTCATGAAACGGTCTAGCATTGATCCTCCACATTGTGGATCAGGGTTCTCCATACGAGTAAGGTTATTATTCATAACCTGTGTGAGTTGTCCCAATATAGTGAGAAGCTAATCAGCACCAGTTGTATCACTAGCTCCACCAAAATTATCTTGAGCAGGAGGGAAATCCATAAATGGAGTTCGTGCATTGATTCAGTTTCCATTTCATCCACTAGGTGCCATTTCTAAACAATGACATAAACTAGATCAGTTTATGAATCGAAATACATAATTCCATACTCATAAAACACTTAATATAAATTGTACAGTTTATGGATATAATCCATAATCATAAAAATGTTTTCTTTGAAGAAGTATGTACTTATAATCCTTTCATAATGGTTTGTGAAGAAAATGAGAATAATCCTAAGCATATCCCCCGGGAGTGTCGTAACCAAGAGTGAAGCAAGGCCCGTTGTCATGTACCAGGATACCCCCAGTCAAGCCCAAAACTCCTTGTCGGAGTTTTCACTCCTAGGTACATCTGTGCCAGAGCTGCCTCTACCTGCTCGTATCCAGACAGGGATGTATTTCTCGGAAAACTCACAAAATCTCTACATTACAAAAATTCTAGGATGTTCTTCTATACTACTCCTCAAAGTCTATCTTAGGGCTATGTGCTCTAATCAGAGTTTATCTAAATCTAGCTTCCATGATTTGTAATAAACATCCTATGATACCAAATGTAACGCCCTGACCCCAGTTACCTAGAGTCGGTGCATTATTACATTACATTGGCATGATCACAAGAATGATCAGGCCTCGAAAGACCGATTGGTTTTGTAGCCTTGGAAACACTAAATATATATTTATATGTCTTACATTACATCATAAAAAAATGAAAACTACAACAATATAGTCTCTATAGTCCACACTCATATCCCCACTGACTATTCCTGCAAGTCAGTCATAATACACTTCTTCACATCTGGGGAAAAATAAAACATTGAAAGGGGTGAGCTCAAATGCTCTGTAAGGATAACAATATAGCAGAAACTTTCATAAGAAAACATAAGCATTTAAGGCAATGTATAACTAAAACAAAAGCCTTATTAAACTTGAACTTCATCATAATATGGAAAAAGTAAAGTAAAATAATGCCATTTACGTAATCAAATGGATATTCTACTAGTCGAATAATCACATGCAATATCAATAACCACTTTCATAATGATGGAATGTATAATGCCAGACTATCATAACCACGTAGCCAAGGCCTCATGCCATGTCTAAAAATATGATTTTGTCAAGGCCTTGTGCCAAGACACTTGTTTGTCTCATGAGACCTACCGATGCATCGAGAAGCTATAGCGGGCTCCACCCGTCACATATTAAGTCCAATGCATTCCTCATATGAATAGGTTTTAACATAACATAAACATTCGTATTAAAACCAGCATACGAAATGTCAATAATTTCTTCATAAACCATGAATGGTATAAAAATAACACATCCACAGTCAAACATACCACTAAACTTTAAATACAATATGGAATTTTTGTATCATAACGATTCAACTTCAAATAAGTTTAAAATCCATCAAAGGATGTCGACATAGATGAAATCAAAACTATTTTAGAGAAATATATATATTTTGAAATCATTTAAAAGTTACATAATTATAAAATAATAAATTTACTTTGAAAATATTCTTATAAGCTTGTAAGGGAAGCTTCAATGAAGTTATAACGGTGGAAAATAGCCGCACCCTCCGTATAAGTTAAAAAAACATTCTTATCTTAAATTTGTCAAGAAGGTCAAAAAGTACCTTGTTTGGAAAATAACGGAACGATTCCTTTCAAAAACGTATAAGGGTATAAATGACATTAACCCATTTTCTATTTAATATTAAAAATGTTTGGAAAGACATTTTAAAGAAACATGGATGTGGATGAAAACGAGGTCGTAGTAGATATTTACGTATAAACAACCTTGGATAATAAAGAGGTTGTGAAGTAAACCCTTACCTTGAACATGACCTTAGTTGATTGTATGTTAACCTCCTGTATAATAGTTAAAAATTGTTATTAAATTATACAATAATCATATACATAAATATGATATCATATATGATCTTTTAACATTGCTTTATTAATAATATCTTAGTATTATCGTCGTTTCGGGTGATAACCGATTAATTCTTCTTAAATGTTTGGTTACATAAGGCATGTTTGTAATGTTTAGGTTGTATATTATTAATATTCAGAATAATATTATGTCTATAAACATTATTTTTAACCATCAAATGAATATTAGTCTTGAATGAATATGATGAGAAATGAATCTTATCGCGTTCGTGGAGACGGTATTCCGTACGTACGCACGAGCGAAAATATCATTCTTTTGATATTAAAATAATATATAATTGGATCGTATATCATATATATAGAATCATTATAATTTCATATTAATTATTTACATCATTTATACTCATTATTATACCCAAACAAATAATAATGTATTTGAATAACAATTACACAACAACGTGGAGACGATAAGCCGTATGTACGCACTTATGGTGACATGTCACTCAAATGATGGGTAGAATACTGAATATGGTTGTTCCATATTTATAATAACATCACAGTATATAGAAGATACCAGAGTTATTATCTTAGAATGGAAATAATAAATAAAGGGGAAGTGGAAGAAAAATGAAATTTGAAAGAGGGTGATAAAAACGTTACCTCTTCTTCAGGTTCTTCCTTTTCCTTGATCAAAAGGACTCTGTAGGATGGCTTTCTGACTAAAGGAGGGCTTCTAGGATTAAGGTAGATAAGTTGGGAGAGTATTTGGGTAGGGTTTTTCCGAACCAAAAGGATTTTATGGTGTGATAAAGAGAGAAGGGGGAGTTCCCTTTTATAAGAGGGGTGAGGGGCACCTTTGGAAAAGCTAGAAATATTATTTTATAATATAGTGATATTTGGTTTATAATGGTCCAAAAATAATTATAGTTGAAGATAAGATGATTCACAGGTGAAATATAATCAACCAATAGGAATTGGACATGTTTTGGATAATTGTTTAATCATTATAATCTTATTTATTTAAATGATTTATTAATGAGGTAAACACTGCATCATTATTGTGACATTAAAAATTTAAATTATTTGATGTCTAAAAATTATAAATAAAATATCATTATGTAGGAAATATTTTTATATTTCTAATGAATATTTATAATTGAAAATCTTACATGTATAACCCTATGTAAAATTTGTTCTTCTAAAAGATGTAAGCTTAGGTCATTTTTGTATTCACATTACCTTAATTAATATAAAGTGTCACTATCACATATAAGTGGATCAATGGGGTCCCCAAATCGACCCAAATATGTCCATGGTCGGACATGTATCAACCAATAGTGTTAGGACATGTTTTAGGGTAAATTAATACTATTATAAAATTATTTTGTTACCTTAATTTACCGTATTTACACTTTAACCATGGTAAATAAAATATTTACTGAAGTAATTATTCAAAATGTGTAAAAATAAAAGATATCTATTTACACAATTTGGACATCCTGATTCCAAATATGGAATCCATTTTTCTAAATTGAAAACACTGAAGTGGCAGAAATTAATTTAAAATTAATTCCCGCTCTCAAAACAAAAACCGTGTTTTTAAGATATAATAACTATCAAAAGATTGATACATGTTTATGTCAGATTTAAATGTGAAATTATATTCAATGATCAACATTGTATTAAATGGTAAAAATATATTCTATATATACTTCTAAACTACTAAAATTCATAATTTATCACTATTAATTATGTTGATTAAAAAACTTGTTTTTAATTAAAATTTAGTAATTTTCACTGTTCATCAAAATATAAGAGTTATCCGAAAAATACCAAAAATTCACCCTAGGCTAATTTTGTTATTACGAATTCAAAAATGATGTTCATTTTGATAAATATAATTTATAAAATTTCAAAAAGTAGGTATTACTATTTATAACTTCTAGTTTAATTAGTTGTGGTGTGTGTTAGAACTCGAGGATGCGTACAACACACGCTATTAAAATATTCTAAGGGAAACGTACCGTGGAAGCTTATGGTGCTACAAACTATATGCTAAACATAAAACTAGCATTTGATGGAAAAAATATCCTATTTTACATATTTAGAACTGCCAATACACCACCTAAATTGCTCATACATCCAAAATACATTCCATTAACAATATTATGAGATTAAACATCAAATTTAAACAAGAATGTACCTTGACAAAATATGGGATCCTTCACCGCTATAGGTAATCTACCCTTGATTGCTATAATGAAAAGACAATACAATGTAGATAATTTTTCATAAAATTAAATAATGAAAGACATACACACAATGTAAATTTTTATATAATTAAATTAATTATAAATAATATGTGATTATCCTATGCATTGGTTCCAGAATTTTATCCATTGTTTGTTTATTTTTCAATATAATTGATCAAAGTGTTTATCATTATCAAAATATTGGATTGATAATTGATTATGAAAAAAATAATTGATTGGAAGACCCATCATACCTTTCATTTTCTCTTGTAACCTATAAGTTGTTTTAGAGAGGTCACATAATTATTTATAATTATTTAAATATCATTGACTAATTTACGCATTTGTAATTTAGTATTCAATTTCAATTTAATCATTCATAAATGAAAATTGGGAAATCTATTATTTCAAATATAATTTCTCATAAATATAATCAAATTGATAAATTTTATGAATGAAATAAATTCTAAGATATCATCTGGAGGTGTTGAGGAATCTGGCCAAATGACATAAGAGTACACAATGTGTGACTCGGAGGTACACGTTGTGTACTGGTGCTTAATGAACCATGAATTTATTCATAATTAATTAATATTGTGTACATTTATTAAATGATGTACCTTTAATTTTAAACATTTTTTTGATGGGGCTAGTTTGGCACACAATAAGCCATAGTACATGGTGTGTTATCTTTTTGTCATTGATGGGTCATGTACCTTCATACAAGACCTACCTAACTGGTGACCATGTAAGTCAGAGACCACACGATGTGGATCTCATGTACACATCATGTACTCTATGTTTTTCAAGGTCACCATTAAAATATGAATTCCCTAAGTGTGTATCATAGATACACGGTGAATGTAGTGAAAGCCATGTACCAAGCTTCTACACACTATGTACATTTAATTAATTACACAAAATGAATAATTAATTTACTATTCTACGAAAACTTTTTCATCATGTTCTTGTGTGCGGTCCTTAATTTTATGAGACATTCCAAAAAATGTGTTTAAATATATATAAATGTTTAATTAATTTCTGTATAATGTTCAGATATGCATATCATGTATCATCCATATTATAGATATTTTCCAACGTATATTGATGCATAAAACATGATAAAAAGATCATCTAATAAGTTTGATCATTATCTTTAAAGTACACATCATTAACATAAATGAAATTTTTTTAACGACAAATATATAATGAGTAAAAAATATATAATTATAAATTTTTTTGGTAGATTGGATGTTTAGTCACCATGTTTCCTCCAAGGTACATTTTGGTAAAAAAATATTTTTGTTAAATTTATTGTATTTTTTTAAAACAATGATGGATGAAAATATTATGTAAATTTAGATGTGAATTATGATAAAATAAATGATTAATTAATGAATATAATTAATTAATTCGATCATGATTTATCTTAAATAAGAGTGATTATAATTGAATGATAATTTTATTAAATGCTTAATTTAATGATGTAATAGTATGATCATGAGCCTAGAGTAGACAATTGCATGAAATTGGTTTCAAATAATTTATTATTAAATTAAATTATTGGGATGAATTCTATTTATGTAACTGTCATATTCCCTATTGATACATTTATATAAACTCTTTTCCTGAAATTTTTTATGAATAAAAGAGTATGTAATGGGTGGATCTTCTATGTTTGTGGTGGATGTAGAATTTTGGAGTAGAGGGAATACTAATCCAAGAGAGATACATATGTGGATAGGAAGAAAAATAGAAACATGAACCCAAAATGGATGAATTTTCCCCCCTTGGTTGATAGTCAGTTTATCATACATTAAATAATATAACCATAAGTAAATGATTGATGATATAGATTGTTTGGGTTTTCAAACAACCCCAACATACATATTAAATTTTCATTCTAATACTAATTTTCTACATATGTTATAAATTTAGTCTGAAGAGAAAACAACTGTAGAAACTAAGCACATCACTCATGTTCTATGTAAATCGACATATGACACTATTTCCTTCGAGATCACACACGTAAATGAGACCTAATTTTTTAATTTATAGGAACTTAGAAAATCAGGTTGATATTTTTACTATACCCCTTAGTTCTGATATATTTTAACACATATAACATAATCTTGGAATGATCTATATGAGGTTGTTTTTTTATATAATTATTATTAACAATATCCTTAAATTAATGAAATCCATTTCAAAGGAAGAGTATATATTATTTTAAGCTTAAAAAACCTTTTGTTTTACTAAATCATTTTGTTTTTTATGATAAAAAATACTCATATTTTCTCTTAAAAACTCTATGAATCTATAATTCTTCACAAATTATTATTTAAAGTAAAAAATATTTCCAAAAACGATATATGTTATAAATAGTTTTCTTGTATCCAAATTTTATATAAAATTTTATAACTCAATAATTATTAAAAAAATAATTGAAAAATATTTTGTTTAATCATTATCGTAATCAGTTTAAATTACAAAAACCTTAATGAATTGTTTACTCATATAGAAGAAAATATTATTCTATATAATGTATTCTTATTTTAGTTTTTACATTGATTCATTTCCTTAGTTACAAATATTCTAGTTTACTTATGCTTTTAGTTTTTATAATTCTTTTTTCTTTTCAATCATACAAATTTTGAAATCGGATAAATACTCATTAAAATATATCATTTTCATTAAAACATTAAGACTTAAAAAATAAAATAAATTTTTTTATTCAATTATTTCATGAACATAAAATCAGATAAGGACTTTTAAACAGAGACATTGAAATTCATGGAATTTTATGTGTTACTATCAGGTATAAAAAACATTGGGACAATCATCAGTTCTCAGATACTTTTTTCCTAAATCGTACCACTACATTATATTCAATGTCCAATTTTTTGGCATAATTCTCTTCACTAGTTCATGTCCCCATACATTGGATGAATTATAATATTTTTCAATGATTGAAGTATAAAAAAAATAATCATCTAGATAAAATGGTATGAAAATTATATTTCAAATATTAAAATGATAATTAGGTTTCAAGGCTGGGAGAATGTTTATATAGAAATACCAGATAAGGATTATGATTTTAATTTTCATAAAATTGAAAAGAAAATTTTATTCTATAGTTTGATAAGTAATTAGAAGATGAGAAATAGAAATGGGAATAAGAGAAAAACTAGGAGAGAAAGAAGAAAAATATGAAGAGGAATAGGGAGAGGAATATGATGATGATGAAGAAGATGTAATAGAGAATGATGAATATTCAGAAGAAAAAAATTCTAGACTCATAAACATCATAAAATCCTCTACCTTCCCAATCAGATAAGGATACATACATGGATAAATTAGGGGAAGAAAAATCACTATTCAACGAAGAAGAAATTCCATCATCATAATTTATGGAAGAAAATAAAAAATCCCAAACAGAAGCATTAGATAAAGATGAATATGATAAGAAAGTTGACATTATTAAATTTACCAAATTAGAAAATGCATCTCATAAATTAAAGGAGAATTTTGAGAAGGAAGAAAACACATGATTAGAATCTTGCAGACCAAATGCATCAAATTCATTATAAGGATCATCTAAATCTGAAGGGATAGTTACTTAGAAAAGTTTTTACTATATTTTCCAATCCATGAAAATGTTATGTCATTATATTCCAAATCATCCAGAAACAGATGTATGTTATAAATTTATTAATAATATTCTAAATGAAAAATCAAAATCTCTGAAAGGATTTAATGAATGAGTTGTTCACAATAAAGATGATTTGAAAACATTCAATGAAAAGACAATGGCTTAAAATATATCATGAAATCAGATGGTAAAATGTTCTAAACATGTGTAAATGTATCATAATGATCAAAAATATATTTTCATTGAATTAAATAATCCTTATTTAGAATTTTAAAAATACATTGATAATTTATCTACAAATATTTCTAATTGGGTGATGTTTGTGGAAGAGTTCAGAGATACAAATGAGGATCGTAATGAGGATGTAATTTTTTTTAAATAAAATTTTTAGAGTATAGTGATAGAAACCAACAGACTTAAAACGAAAGATGATGAGATTTTTCTTGTGAAGGAGGAATGTAAAAATTTTTCTAGTTAATTTGAAATAATTAATTCATAAATTCATTAGAATATAATTATGGATGAAAAGAACATTAATATTAAATAACCGATTTATGAATCATATAAGAATAAATATGCCTTAATAAATGAAGGAAATTGTGAAAAAGTTGAAGAATAATAATAAAACTTTTTATTTTAACTATTGATGTATATAATTAATTTTTTAGAATAAATGTTAAATATGAACAAATTTTTCATGAAAAATCATTTATTCTAAATGTATTGTGATTATTTTTTGATGTATGTTCTTTCATTTATTTTTTAGATTGATTTATTATTTATCATAATATTTTTTTATATGTTACATATTTTAGACATTTTAGCAGAAATCCCATCGCTAAAATTATTGAAAATCAAAAAGTGGGATAAATTTATAATGAGGGAGGAATTTATAAAATGGGAGAAGATTATAATTGGACATTCCTTTGAGATATTATCCTAATGGTGAGATATTATCCTAAGGGTGGGACTAAATTAATACTTTCTATTATATTTTCATGACATTATATGCTCAGGTGGAGTTAATATATGAGGTATATCTTTTAAGATTTTAAAATTATAAATAGATTTATGTTTTTTTTTCAAAGTTAATATTTTTCACTTTAAGTGTTATGTCATGTACTTTCAAATATGGGGGGTGGGATTTTGGGTAATAATTGTTACTCTAAAAATTTATCTTCCTTAGTTTTTAAAATTAAAATCACTTTATTCAAAAACTAATTTACTAAATTTATATTTTAAATGTATCATAGCATGTTATTTTAGAAAACATTACTTTATGAAAAATGTAGAAACAATTCCAATGAAAGAAGTAAAATCAAATTATATTTCATTCCTATCAATCAGAATGATGGTGAATATGATACATTGGACTTAATAGTGGTTGGATCTGTCATTTGAATTATTATTTCTATAAAAATTGATGACCATCAGACTAAACCTGGTACTAAATCATCGGACTAACACTAATTCATTTTATTGGATCTAAAATCAATAAGGAAGCCCATAAAACTATGCAAATTTTATAATTATTCTGAGTAGAATATTATATTTCATAAGGAATCCTAAATAGAATTGTAATGTTGATAATCTAAATGATCTCAAACTATCAAAGTAAAAAAACCATCCTTATCGAGAATGTTGATGATCTAGATCATTATGAGCTATCAAGTGCAAGTTATTTAATTTCATTGCATCTAAATCTAAAATATGACCACTAGAAAACCGCCTATAAATAGGAGGTCATTTTAATAGTTGGGAGTTGATGCAATTCATAAGTCATGTTTTCTAATGATTTTTCAATATTTTCACTTCATTCCTAGTCTGAGTAATGATTTAGAGAGTTGAAGTTATAAGGAATAATTGTGACGACTGTAATTCCCCACGAACTATTTTCTTCTATAATCACATGTCCAATTGGGGAACTAATTGAGGGATTAAGGGGATAGGAAGATAGTGAATTTGATCAATCAAATTGAGGGTTTTCATGGATAATAATACATGAATCAGTCCTCATATCTAGGGATTTTATGGTCATAAATTATTTAATTGAATATTATCATCATCTCGAGGGATTCCTAAGGATTGGGAGATGGGGATGCTTCTGACCCATTAGATAAAGTGATTTCCAGGTAAGAAAATATATTCCTTAAAGTAGTTATGAAAAAATGTGGATATGTTTAATCAACACTTTGGATAAGATTAAATGCAAATAATAAAATGAAATTATTTTATATAAATGTACGTAATTAAAAATATTATATTATTTTTTAGTTATTATTTATACTAGATTTATCTTATGTATTAAATGTGTATTAAAAAGTTATTTTTTGTACTTATCATTCCAAAAAACAATTTTATTGATGTGCCTATGATATATATAAATATTGAATTAATCAGACTATCTTTAGATCTTATTTTATATCTATAATTAGTAGACGATCTGTGAGTACAATCATTTTTAATTAAGAGTTTGTTATTTCATTTTAGGTTGTTTAATAATTTAAATTCACCAATATTTAATCCATCAAATACTATTTTAATCAAATAAATTTTTATATGTAATGATATATCAAGAAAAGTAGTAGTTCTATACAAAATAAAAAAGTGGAGGGTGAATATATGAATGATATTTGACTTGTCGATTGAATTGGATGAATAAAAAAAATTAAATAATGATAGATATAAAAGAATATAATCCTAGTGAATATTTACATTTCTCACATTCATTTCATTTTCATATACATTTAACTCTATTATTTATTTTCAAGCATTTAAAAAAAAAATACAATGGCTGTACTATTCTAATAATTATTAAAGCAATGAAATATTTATAAGTGATTAGAATAGTGATGAATAGATCAACACACACCCCTACGGAAAAAATCATAGTCATCATTACACGTTATTCCAATTCAATAAAAAAAATATTTTTTTGACTGTGGTTCACAACAATTGCATGTTCACCCCTGTAATGTGACTTATCCCATAGAACCAAATGAAAGGAATAACACCACATTGGAACATACGAGGAAAATTGTAAATTACAAAAATGTGTTAATGATTCATATAGATTTTAAATGACTAAATTTTCATTTCCTGATACTTCATGTCAATCAGAGCATGATTGGTCGGTTTTAACCCCATCAAACATGATTTATCTATTATTATAAGAAACATAATAATTTCATATTATAACATAAGATATACCAATCAATTTGAGAATTATATTGACGTGTTGTTGACTCCAAAAAATCTAAAAAAATTCAAGGAATATTATCTTAGATTATCACAAAAACCTGGAGATATTTGATTACTTTTACCCCCATATGGGAGATATGTCATTTTAATAAACTATAAAAATGTTAGCTATTTTTCTATCAAAATGAGATACACCAGAATCTGAGTGATATAACATTGATTCCTTTAGATTAAATGTTATTGTGTGATCCTTCTATTGTGATTTCCTTTCATTCTAAGTGTCTCCTCTTGGCATTATTCCATTTATGTGATTTTTTAATTAACACTACATTTGGGGGGATGCCACTTTCAATCATATTAAGCAATTTTTGAATCCAGTTGATGATCCAATGAATCCTATATATGTTAAATGATTTAAAAAATGATTCGTAGGTCTTCAACTAAATCAGCTCTTGTTTGGTGTGTTTGGCCCTTAACTATATATTGTTATTAATTTTATATACATACAAAAGTTATACTAATCAAACTAGGAGTAAAATATTGTCTTGGTTGAATCCAAAAGACAAAAAATGAGTTGAAGAATATTCTCTTCGACTTTCCCATCAAGAGAAATTTTTTTTCATGTTTTTACCCATAATTGGACATATTTAATTTTAATAAAACTATAAAATTTTAGTCATTATCTTCCATCATATCAAGAGACCCAAGAATATTCTGGATGCAACATTGATTCATACAGATCATAAAATTCTCAGTGATAATTCTGCAATAATTTCATATCAATATAAATGTGTTTACATGATATTAAACCCTATTAGGTGATTTTTCACATTACTCCAAGTATTAGAGATAGACATAAATTTCAAAGAAATTTTGAAATTTATGTATGTGATAACTGTTATAATGATTCTTATAGAGTTTAAATGTCATAAAGTTCACTTTCTATGGATTTAATGTCAATGTAAGCATGTCTAGTTAGATTAAACCCCATGAAACATACCTTATGCCATACTGATCAATCTGGGAAACATATCTTTGTACGATTGAGCACAACAACAAAAATTGATTTGAGGAATGTTATCAATGATTACCACATCAATATGATTCTGTTTTATCATTTATGACCACCTGATGAGAATGTTTTCATTTAATTAGACTGTACAATGTAACATGTTTTTATCCATCTTAATTCCATTTTTTCATTTATGACCAGTTGATGGGAAATTTTTCATTTAATTAGACATTAAAATTTAACTGGGTTTTTATCCTTCATACCGGGTGGCATGATCATTAGATGGATTTGACGTTGACTCCAATAGATTAAAATGGCTCAGAAATTTTTATAACTTGATTTCAGGTCAATATAATTGTGCTCACATGGTATGAAACCCCATCATGTGATTTTCACTTAATAAATTATTCGGGGTAAAACACAACTTTTGAGAATACCAACAAATTTGGATATCTGGTTGGTGTATTGATGATTCATACAGAATATTAATGACATAAAGATCATTGTAGTAATATTCATGTTAATCATACATCAATTTTCTCTTACAATTTCACACTAATCCAAGTGGGTTTCCTCACTTTTACACCTAAATTGGTATTGTGTCAATTTAAGAAATTAATATGTGTAAAAAATCACCTTAAATTGCAGAAACTATTTTTAGAATATAGTTGACATGTTTAATTTATTTAATGATAAAAAACACTTAATTCTTATTTTCTTAATTTTTCTCAACAGTCTAAATATTTTTTATTTATTTTTAATTTCCACTTGGTCAAATTTAAATTTAAGAAAAATGTCTATTTTATTTTCCAATTTAGTAAAAATAGAAAAAAAATGATAAATTCAATTTGAATGGGAATCAAGATAGATAAAATGATACACAACTCCTTGATCTAATGCATATTGTAAGACTATGGATTCTACATACTTATGTTGTTTTAGGGGCCTAAAAAATTATAAAGATAGTAATAATGAATGTAATAAAAAAATATAGAATAAATATACATCATTTGATCTAATTCACCATCACCTTGGATGATATGTTCCCATAGTGAACCGAGCTCTTCTAGAAGTAGTGTATTTACCTTCTCGGGAGAATAAATGTAGCCTCAAATTTTGTCACATATTGTGTCATCCCAGTAACAATAGGAGCCACAAATTTAGAACATGAAAGTATATAATATGGAATCAATGTCCAATATCTCAAATTCAATCCATGTCCAACATGAACAATGTTGTGATGATATATCTCTTCTTTCTACAAGGAATGTTATTGATGGACATATAGTAGATATTTAACTCTTCCTCAAATTAATCATGTGTAATATATAAATACAATTATATATGTATATATAGATATATTTGAGTATTTTTAATTAATACAAGAACTTTATATAAGAGTCATAAAACCTGGATCATTTTGATCTCGAGTTATAGTCCAGACTAATATTCTATTAGTCGGTGTACCTTTGTCATGTGTCTATAAACCAATAAGATATAATTATGGTTCCCAAATACATATTAATTAATATATATAATAATTAAATGATTAATAAATCATTTAAAATCTTGGACACCTATTGAGTCCCTAGCCTGTGAGGTAGTCCCTACATCACATGATCCTCAGAATGACAAAATAGGACTAACTACATTCATTATATTCAAAATTCAACCTATAAAACATTACACACTATTTTAATTATATAAAAAAATAATAATCAACATCACTTTAATAGCCTTAAAAGAGAAATATATTACCATTTTATATAACTGAAATGGGAGAAAAACACTCTTGACACTATGTAGAATGTCTAGGGCACCAACATTTGGTATGAAGTTCCCCCTATTCAATCAAACATTTTAATATTTTCACATATTAAAACATTTTCTCAAAAAAACATGAATAAACACATTGGAGGTGAACTCTAATTTTATTCTATATAAGAAAAATAATATCACAAATTTAAGACATTAAAGCATATAAAAGATTCTAAAATGACTCTCTTACCTGAACTTGCCTCCATTGTCAATCTAATTCATCCTTAGGGAATGTATCCAAGTCATGCATAGATAATGGAAATATATGTGTGTATTTCATGATATAAATAAACTAATGAATAAATTATTGGGGAACCTCTACTATGGGAAAAAATGTATCACAAAACGATATATGGGGACTTTTCATGATGAAATCCCACAATCAGGGCCTCTCTTATGAGTGTAAGAGTGGGTGAATTAAATCCTATTGAAAACAATTTAATAAATAATTTTAAATATGTGTTTATATCTATTTACATGATAATGGAAAATATAAAAAACATTTACTTTCATACGTACCTAGATCAATAGAAGTTGACGCCTCTCCAAAATAATGTGGTTATGGTTCCAATTCTACGAACATGTTAGCTATAATAAAAAGAATTATTACCTAAACACACATGGAGTGTACATTAAATAAAGAGATATTAATTAAGAAAAAATCTAAACAGTTTACAAAGATATAAATTTCTAATTATTGTTTTAAAACCAAAGATCTTTAAAAACATCTTAACTTTCAGTTGACAAGAAAATTGAACATTTCCCCATCATCTGTCTCTCTAAACTACTGAATATCTTCTTCACAATGATTTAATGTGTTTTGGTCTAGATGTTGTTTTCCAAAATCTATATTTTTGGTTCATCTCATTCGATTTAAATCTCTCATCACCATTAAATTTTCACGTAAAATTTATAATATATATTAGATGTCTAAGTGGTGATGAAATCTTGTTCTTTATGCATTGCCAAAATGAATAGTAGGTTACTAAATAATCAATCTCTATATAAAATAATGTTAATGTTCCCCAATGTAAACTGAAATTGATCTACATTAGTTCCATAGTTCGGATCTCCTCAATTACAATTTAATAAAATGTATTTAAACCTGTTTTTAAAAAATACATTAAGGATGTCATTACATTGATAGTAGTAAAAACCAAAATCCGTAGACGGATAAGCAATGTCACGGTTTCATGTTTCTATTTTTTAATCAACATATATTATGTGAATCTAAATTTAATTATCATTAAACTATTTTTAATGATGATTCGTTATTGATATGCTATCATCTAGTATGCTAAATTCTTTTTTCGATGTAGGGTATCCTAAAATTTATTGGATATATAACAATAAATTTCATGGAATTCATTAAATATTTATGAAGAAATATATTATTACTATAGCTGAATCATAATTAAAATTTATTTATGCATACACAAGCCTTGAACTAATCATGAAATGATTCATAATGAGACTGTTGAATATGATAATCACTAGTTCAATTGAAATATTGTTTTATCTTATTAATTTGTTTCCAATAAATGATAATTACATGATTAAAAGATCATCTTCTATATCTAAAACCAAACATATAAAAGTTGATTAGTAATTGTGATAAGACACGTACTTCAAAAACAGTTCAATTAATGTAGTATTAAACAAGATGTATCGATGAGATTGTACAAATTTTATGTTTTCAATGTGAGATATAGTTCGTTATACATCTATCCTATCATGAATTTGAAATGGATTATCTAATTTTGTTTCCACATACATAATATATTTTGTACAAAATGTAGTACACTCATCCATACAATAACCATTGGCTATTTATACCACTGGATGAGATATATTACATATAAATATTTTTAATGAATTAAAATACTTGTAAATAGCATAAATCCACCTTAATTTCACAACATGATTATAAATTACATTAGTGGTTTCGTATACCTACAAATGATTCATAAAAGTTGAAAATGTGTTTGGAAATAGTTTCTCTATGGGAAAAAGCATAATTAATATTCTTCAATGTATATTTTTTTAATCACCCAGTCATTGATTTTTATCCAAATTACTCATAAAATATTACACATCTCAATCAAATGTTGAAAAACATTTGGAGATAAAAAAGCACAATTTTTTTTTTCGAATCAACTGTGGAAGTAGAATGTTCTTTTCATGAATTTTCATCCCTTTCTTGAAGAGTATCCAACATTCACCATGAGAATCGTCAAAATGGAATTAATTATAATTTTTACTCATCATTTAATTTTCATGAGTCATGTATTACTTGTTACCCTCACCCAAATATAAATTCAATTTTTTCCTTAAATAAATTTCTTCTAAATAAAATCACTCATTGACACTGTGCTTTTATTCTCGAACAACACAGTAAATGGTCCGCAATATATTATCAAAAAAAATTTCAATTTGCATGAAATATATATATTTTTCGTTATTATGGTAATATTATATTAAGGGTGATTAAAAAAATATTTTTCTCCTTCTAATTGGGACTTTGATTTCTAACCACACCATGAATAGAGGGAAATTAATGATAAAAAAATACTAAAATTCATAAACCATGGTAATGTTTTCTTTCTCAAAATATGTTAATATTTCTACTTTTTACATTATATTTGGTTCTAGTTTGAAATTTCCATAACAATGAAATTATAATTTTGTCTTATTGAAATCATGCTGAGGGGGATGAAAACACATGGGGATCGTTTAAATCAATTGTTAAAAGGATTAATCCATATAGAATTTATAATTTTATTAAATAAAAGGAAATATAATTTAACCTTAATACTCTAACCTGATAAATTTTTATACTTTGGGAATTCATTGATTGACTATTATAAAATAGCCTACTGTATGAAAATTTCATTCATTCCCAAATTGTATGTTATCGCACTATCCCCCAGAAATTCATTCATCTTGTCAATGAAGGACAGATTTAAACATCAATATTATACATGCGACATCTAGGTCCATCAATAAGAATTGAATGTAATTTAAATTATTGTTTCATACAAATCCATGAAGTAATATTACAAGGAAACAACTCCATGGGACATGTGTTTTGATTTTATGAAATGTAATAAATTATTTAATTGAAATGATTTTCTTTGATCCCCAATGTGACATTATGACAATCATTAACAATGTCAAGGTGACTCTGATTAATATCCTTCCTTATAATACAGTATGTCGGGTGGGTTAGTATATCACTATATATATGTCCTTCCACATGTCATATTAATTATTTATAAACATTAGATGGCATAAATAATATTTTCAACATAATATTTATTAGATGGTGATTTATTTTCTTTAATGTAATATGTTACCATGGTTTTATCTCATATCATTGATAATTATGATTTCTCCCATTATATTTCCACATGCAATATCCATTGACTATAGAATTTTATAAATTGGATGTTTCATTTATAAACATTATAAAATTGTTTTCACATGAATATTTGGTATCATATGTGAAACCTAAGTTCTTTTCCTATATACTATCATGGTAATAAGATTATGAGTCATAGAAATATAAGGAAGTTTGTTTTTCAATAACACCAACAACATTCTGAAGGATGTGTCTAACCTCTAATTCAAGGACATTCAGTTAAATAACTCCAGGTTAAAAGACTCAATAATCATGATGCACAAAATAGTGCAGATTGATCTCATTATATTCAACATTTCATATGTTCATTCCTTTAGGATTCAACCATAATAACGTTTCATTATGCATTTCATGCATCAATGTAGTCAACCCCACTACAATATCCATCTTAGTAGTTTCTATTCAATGAAAAGGAATATATTTTACACTATAATAAGTCTAAATATTATAATATTTTAGAATACCCATCATGAATATGTTCTTCTTCATGGTGTCTCATGTGAATCGATATCTATTATCACAACTTCTATATTGAAAACTAATGTAGTCACTTTAAAATCCTCTATTAAAATCAATAAATTTAATAATTCCATTAAAATATTATTTAGATGTAATATTTGGATGATCAATAATCCAATTATAGATATATGTATTTCATGATCCATTCCCCCACTAAGAGTACCCCCCCTGGGTCGATAATTGGACTTGGAGGATATTGACTACCCGAGTCCTACAAAAATTAGGCCCTAGGTTGGAAACTATCAACAAGGGTATATCATTAATATAAATATGAGTGATCACCCTATATGAGAAATATTATGAAGAGGGTGATAATAATGACAAACCAATCAACTCATGATAATATAGATAAAAGAAACCGATGTTTATATATATAATTTCATTCAAAACTAAAACAACCTGAGTGGAAATTATAATATCCAAAAGGTAAAGTCAACAGTGACCAAGAAGACAAATCATATACCAAAAAATCACAAGCTAATAGTATTTTCTTGATATCCAAATATATTCTATAACCTGAAAGAAATTTATTTATACATAGGGTTATCATAATAGTACACTCATTAGAAATATCCTCAAACCATCTAATGAAAAAGGTAAAGATAGCATACTAAATCATAGTGAACAATAATTGAAACTAACTCATCACCTAAATAGGTATAATATGTACCCATCATCACCATGTTAATCTATCACCATGTAAAAGATAGAAGAGAGATCGTATAATATAATAATAACTCAACAAAGGAAACCCTCTTATGCTTCTACACTAATTTGCTGCTATGAATGATCATTGCTTGACATAAGCCATCTCTCTCCAAAAGAAGATATCAAGAAGTCACCTAGGAAAAGTATAATGGAATACATATCATTCATCTTAATGTTTCATCATCTCATTCCATATCTCTATATTGAAATAATGTAGTTTTTAGGTGCCACCATATCTCATATAAGGTGTATCATACATCTCGTATTATACCACAAACAATCACAACCCATAAAATGAGTATGGTACCCCAAGCCATCAAAACCCATAGCAAGAATACAAATAATAATATTGTGGATACTTGTTTCCAAGATACATGTGTATAAAATAACCACAATCCATTATATCCATCTACACACAAATAAGGGGAAAAAAGACACCATGCATACCGATACAAAATACTATTAGGAGAAGAGAACGTGACCAGACGGTGTAGTCAGTCAACTATCCCTGTCAAACCTACTTGTTGGGGAAACACCATCCTTCAGTCCACTAGGATTCATTCTCCCTACTGACATGGATGAGTAGCGTAAGAAGTCATAAAACATGAAAAATATATTATATCCCATGTCTAAACTATAGGCATTAACATAGTGCTAGTCCCCACTGCATTTATTGCCTCTCAGACACCTAACTGCTACTTATACGGACTAGATATCCTATAAGAACAGATGAAATTAATGGAGGTATATTAATTTCATTAATATCCTTTAACATTTCAATTCACATTAATTAATTCATTAACTATTAATTAACATTATTTTAATCAAATTTCATTAACCATACAAGTGATGTCCATGTACTTCAATAATAATCCAACTACATTCACGGTTTCTCTGGATTAACATTAATTCATTCATTATATAATGAAATACACACATGGGTTAACCATTAATTAAAATTTATTACTATTAAATAATAATAGGAACACTAGGAAAAAGTCTAAAGAAACCATTAATAGATGTAACAAAGCACATCCATCTACCTCAAGCTGCGAGGAATGGAATGTAAGAAAATCAAGCCCCCTAATCATCCATAAATTAAATAGATACATTAACAAGAAATAAAATCACCTCTCAACACAACAAAAAGTAAGCCTAACTTCAACTAGTTCCATCAACTCTTGATTCATCCCCGACACCGACATGCATATAACAATTTATCTTTCCATCATGGGTGTTAACTACTGCCACATACGTGGACTCCCCAGCCATATCTAATTATCCATATGAGTCTCAAATTTCATCACATAAAAAGCCTCATATCATGATCACTTAGAAGGTAGAAAGTGACAAACATATCCAAGAGGCAACAAGGGTAAAAAAACAAGTCATCAATCCTTCATTATCAAATAGGCTCTCAAATTCCAAACATAAGAAATTAATCCTTCACGTGAAAATTGGAAATCATGGCCCTAAAAAATTATCTTTATAATAAAATCTGTTTTTATTATATTTACAATTAACCAATTCAATTATCACAGGTTCCAACTATGGGAAACCGAATGAATCAACAATAATATGTGATATGGTGGAACGACGTAGTATAACCCCCACCAAAAACAATTAACACCATGGATCAAAAAATAAACACTACAGTTTAATTCCTTATATAAAATATAAACATGAATTTTATTACATTGAAAAGACACCCAAATAGAGTGTTCATGTATGAAGATAGAAAATAAATCCAGAATAACAAATGAGAATAAAAACAAATTCAGTGCCATGATTTAGATTCTTTAATCCCATTGTGACATACTAAAAAAATAACACCATAAAAACATGAAATTTTATAATATGATAACAACAAAAAAATTACAGTTTATAGAGGAAAATCATATAGGCACCTGAAATTCATAGAATACCTAGAAAAGAAACAATGCACTAGAAGAAAAAACAGATAAAGCACCTAGTTTGAGAATAACTTAAAACCCAATTTTTTTATAAGAATCTATATCACATCAGTATCAAGGAATATCAATCCTACTACTTCAATAGATCTCATTATAGGATTATTAGTTTAGGACATTAGATTTGAGAATGGGTAACACATCATCAACTAGGAAGAACCCTAAATGGCTCCACCATGATCATCACAACAATGGTGTGTAGAATTTTTGATGGACCACTAATTGTGCCTGATGATGAGGAAGATAGAACCCCCACTAGTGAGATTTAATCCAATGATTATTATTTTCAACAAAAAGTGGGAGAAAAAGTAGACCAAACAATCAATGGGAAGAAAACATAGCACTAACATTGAGAGGACATAGATTTCTTGAATCTGGGTCTCTTCTTACCAGATGAATATGACTACAATAGAAGATGATTTTCAGATCTGTTTGTATATCTAATTTATGGTCCATAGGGTGTTGAAACCCCCTACAATAACCTTAATCTGATGAATGCACCATCAAGGAGAGTCTACCATGAAACCAATGCATAACGACCCACCCGACTGCACATGGAACAACTCAAATAATTGGATGGAAATGATTGATTAGGCGGTAATATTCAATGATAAATAGAAATGATTATAATACATATTCAATATATAGAAAAGGATGAATCCAAAATCAATCATTCCAAACCAGTGAGTGGGAAATAGAAAATAGATTAGGTGGTAAAATGAGATAAAAAATAAAATAGATAATAAACTAGAAAATATTTAATAATATATTGAATGTATTTAAAATATTTTAAATTAAAGGACATTTTATATAGGTTGATTTTAATTTCTAATATGAAAACAATGAATACCCAAATTAACAAATGGACACCATTTTCAATTGAAAATTGGTGATGTTATTGAGTATATATGTAATTCACGAGGATCCATGTTTTTTATATCTAATTAAATCTTGAACTTATGTAATGTTTCTTCCCTTTTCAAACTATTTTATTTGTTATTATATATGTGTATCTTAGGGACACACACTTATCAAAATTCAATTACATATCTAATTAAATGAATCCTAATATCTATTTTCTTAGAACTACAATGGAAAACTATGTTTTTATACAAATAATGGGAATATTGAGAATTACAATGTACATTATTAAAATAATTACTAATTCTAAGTTCAGAAATAAATCCCTTAAGTCGTATGGATTATTTGTATAATTCTATAGCATCCATGCACTCTTCAGTATTTATTGAGAATATGAGTAATGATTTTATATTTTATATCCATTTTATATGTCTCCCACATTCAGTAAATACATAAGCAGTTGGTGATTTCATAGTATCAACATTTCTCGCATTGTTAGAATCCACATAACTGGTCGATAATTCAATAGAGATAATATTCCTATCATTGAAAATTGAAAAACATAATATAGAGTAAAATTACCTCAATAAACATTTATGGGAATCCCAATGCGGCACGACTGTATTTTCCATAAAACAACTCAATGTACAAATAGTATAATTATAATCTGATTGAGTACAAATCATAGCATACATAACAATTCCCACTAAATAGTATATGAGATTTTAATTATGTATTAATTATCTTATGTTGTGGTAAGGGACTGAGATAAAAACAATTTAACATTTTTACCCAATTGACTAGTAATTGGCATCAATGCATTAAAACAATACCACTTATGTACTCCACGGATATATGAAAGTTTATATACATAAATTAGACTACTCTTCTTATCCATAATAATTTCTAGGCCCAGAATTTAGTCCGCAAATCCAAGATCTTACATTTCAGAAAATGAATACAATTTCATTTTAACATGGGTGGTTAATATCATATCACTTCATATGTATAACATGTCGTCTATGTAAACCACTAAATAAATAATGGATTTTTGATAGATTTAAAATATATACATTCATTTAACTGACTCTTACTAAAACAATTTTCTTACATAAATGAATCAAAAAATGTATACCATTGTCTTGAAGCTTATTTGAATACATATATTTATTTATTAAGAAAACAAACATGGTTATCTCTAAATTCATGTTCAAATATAGTATGAGGCTTCATAAATACTTTTTCATTTAAATAAACTTGCAAGAAAATAGTTTTAACATCTTGGTGTTCTTATAAAAATTTAAATGGGTGAAAAAAACATTAATTCTTATTAAAAAATGTCTCATTACAAGAGAAAAAGATTCAGAGTAATCAATTTCTTCTCTTTGGGGTAATGTTTTGGCTTAAATTCTATCTAGAAACATTATTCTATTTCCCATAAAATTTCCTTCATTTTCTATATATCAATTTACAACAAATCACCATGGATGTATGTGGTTTATTAACTTATGATCAAATTTGGTTCCTTCATAGTTATTTCATCTCATCAATCATAGTTGAAATCCAATGCTTAGAGTAACTATTTTCAAATGCTTTATTGTAGCTTTGGGGATCCTATCATACAAGATATACTATAAAATTTAATGAAAAAGATATCCTATTATCATTGATGATCCCAAATGGGGTCTACTGACTTTCCCCATTCAATCAAATTTGAGGTGATAACTCCTAACATCACTACAAACTCCATCATCAGGAGTATCATTAATATCATTCCATGATTATGGATGAGGATAAGAATGGGGAACCAAAAAGGTAGAAGTAGTCTCAATAGGAGACTCAAAAAAAATAGTAGGATCAACCTCATGATCCCACTTCGATGAAGGATCCACATAGTAATTAGATGAATGTTGGATTCTAGTAAGAACAGAATCTTGAAACTCCATATCTTATATTAGAATACACATTTTAAAGCATGGTTTATCTACCTAAATCATATACCCCATCACCCCCTCAACATAACCTATTAAGATTCACTTTAATGATCTGGGATCATGTTAGCCATCCATATCATGAGTGTAGGCTGTATATCTAGAATCCCGTAGTTGTTCATAGTATTGGGAGTGATTTCTACACAATTCAATATGATAATTAAATATTTCGGCTAATGAGGGACACCTATTTATATTGTAATCTACCGTATTCATAGCTTCCACACAAAAGTATTTGGGAACTCCCAAGCATGAATGAATTCTTTATACCCAGTCATGAATGGTATGATTCATATGCTCAGCTAGACCATTCTACTATAGAGTATGACTCAGGGTATAGTGCTTTAAAATTCCCTCACATTCACAAAACATTATAAACTCCGTAGTTAGGACTTCAAGGACATTATTATTCCATGATTGATTTAACCACTTCATAGAATGATTATCTAGTGAGGCTTTCCATGATTTAAACACCTAAAACAATTAGATTTTATTTCTCAAATTATGAACCCACACAGTCAGGGAGAATTAAACAATAAATGTAAAAAAGTAAGAGGCTCCAACAGAGAATGTAGTTCTAGATGGCCCCCAAATATCAAAGTTAACATAGTCCTGCGGTTGACCATATTTAAATATGCATCTTCGAATAAAGTGTCTTTTAGACATACCCAGGACTGAGTCATCACAAAAGGGTATGTTAATGTTGTACCTTGAGTAAGAACCCCTTACTTCTTCAATTTCTCTAGAACTTTAGCACTCAGTTGTCCCTAATACAAAATCCAAGGCATAGTGCTATCATTGTAAGTGAAATAAGTGTTCCCAAACTTCTTGTTGTGTGTTATTCCATACAAAACATATAACCCATTCAGTAAGCAGCCATTATGAATAATACGATCTCCCTAGGAGATTCTATGTCAAGAAGAATCAGATTAAAAAGTGAAACCACTTTTAGCTAATACATATTGTGAGATCAAATTATGGTGTACATTTGGAACTCATATAATGTGATTCTATAATTGATTTAGATCTGCAGCATAAAATAACTTCTACCCATGTTGAAACATATATTTCTCTGTTCTATAGAAACATCTCCTTCAACTCCCTCTGCCAAACATGAATATGAACTCTTATCCATGTAAATATAGAATGCACATATCGATTCTATGACCCACTCAACATCAATAATATCTTGGTACTCACTCAACACCTCAGTACATTCATATCCTTTATTGGAATTGATCGAATGATAACTAGAATGCATATAAGGTTATCTGGGATTCAAATCCGGTCAGTTGTGTCTAACATTCCTCGGTTTCCCATAGTGGTAGCAGGTAACTGACTTCATCTTGGATTTATACCAATGTTCATGTGATTGGATATGAATATCAAATTCACTTCCTATGTTTACCTTTCTTTTCCCCTCAAAACACTAAACAACCCCCACATTTATATGCTCAGATTCAGGTTTAACAATCGCATTGCTACATAACACATGTGAATGAAAGGGGGACTTGACTTCTTATAATGTTAAGGAATATCTTCCATTTTCATATCATTTATAATATGTTCATATGACATATAAAAATAAATTAAAAGTATGATGGCTTCTTTCTCATCATCAATATTAAAATTTATTTTGTTGAGGTCTATTAAGATTTTATTAAAATCGTCATGGTATTCATGGATTGTGGTTCCACAACGTATCATGAAGGAATATAATTTGTCCTTCCTTGGTAGAAGACCTAATAATGATGAATTCATATACAATACTTCATGTTTAGGCAAAATAACTACTACAAAGGTCTCATAAATGTTTTACACTAGGATTTTATCACATATAAACAGTGTTAAAGAGCTGTGTGCTTTCATCAAAACATCCTAGAGGGAAATATGAGTAGGTTTCCACTAGTTGACCATAAATGAGAAAAATGCATGGGTTTTAATATATACAGAAATGGAATATTACATCCATTTTTGGGCTAACATGTCTCATATTTTCAATGACAAAAAATTAAAATCATTACACTAATAACAAGTTTCTATTCCATATTTCATAGTTTCCATTATTTATTTAGGTGGATCTAACAGAGCATTTTTGTGGGCGTAATATCAGAATACAAACCTCTGAAAATATAATTCCATAGTCTCCCGAATAATATATATTTTATAATTATGTTTAAAAATAGAAAATTTAATTTGACTATTATGAAAACAGACCCAAATAGAGCTATGATGTAGAAATAGCTAATCAACAACAATTGTAGAAGAAGTAACATGTACAGAATAAAATGAATCACCAGGATTTACATGATTATATTTTTTTGAGACCAACATCATGGTGAGAACACCACCAACACATGAAAATTAATTAGTTTATTAGAACAAAATGATATTATAGAGTTCTGAGGAAAATGAAATACCCAACAAAATTGCACAGAAGTACAAAAACAGAAATTGCACACTAGAAGAAGAAATATGGAAGGAATCATGTTTATGAAATATTTACAGCTTAAAAAAAATTTAAAAATGTCTTGATCACATCAATATATGAGAACACATATCTCTTTGCTTCAATGGATCCCGTAGTAGGATGATCACTCCTAATCTCTAGATTCGATTAATGTTCCCAAGTCTTCAACAGGGAAGAACCCCAAAAAGCTTCACCATGAGCTGCCCACTAGTGGCGTTTATGGGGGTTGGAAGGCCCCCAAATGAGTTCACTAATGCGCACAATAGCACCACCAACAGAGAGATTTAAAATTAGAAAGGAAATTATTGAAAATATTTGAGAGAAAAGGAATACCAAAATAAAGTGATTAGGTATTTAATGGATATCCAAGCTGGCATACCAAATTGAGCAGTCCTAACAATTTAGCGGTCCACATAAATTCCCTCACGCATGAAAATGTAAACAAAATATACTCTATTATATATAATAATAAATTGAACGTATTTATAATAAATTAAACAGAATGTTAATTAAAATGGGATGATTTTAATTTTTAGTATGAAAAAAAGACTACACAAATTAACAACAAGCTATTAAAATATTTAAACATGATCCTAGACCTATTTTCGAGTATCAACATTCTTAAGGGAGAACAAAACACATTAATAATGCCTTTTATTTTAATGAAAATTAATTCCATATTAAATTTATTTATCCAAATCCATTAACACATGGGATAACACATTCATTTAAACATCCATACTTGCATCAATTTAATTACCATCATGTTATGAGAAACACAAGAATTGTTAAACAAGTGTCCTATTTAATTATTTCTCCGTCCAAAAAAACAATATAGGATTTATTTTCTATATCAAAATTCATTAATTTCAACATGATAAAACAATCATAACAATATTCTATAAAAAATTGTGTAAATAGATCTTAATATTGAAAAACAAGAAGCAAACCATTATCACAGTGGAAAGCAACAACATGTGATCACTAAACATAAAATAATTCCATTATTTAATCCGGTTAAATCTTTATTAGATTAATTTATCATCCATAAAAATTGATAAACTATGGCCTATTAATGATTTGATTTTATTAAATTTGTTAAAAATAAATTCCCCACATCAATGCTTTGACATTTTTCGCATGAGAATGAATCAATGTTGTAGAACTCTAATAACCTCTTCCATGTGTAAAATAAAATCTCTCATGGATGTTATTCAATGAACAAAATGGTAAAAACTAAATAAAACAACATTATAATAATGTATATCATCATCCATAATTAGTAATGATGAAATTGTTGGAAAAAGATCATACATATAGAAACCTCTAGAATAGATAAAGATACTACCTCATATAACCACATATTGAACATGAATATTTTGTATTCATAACAATAAAAATGGGGATTCAAATCCTTAAAAAAGAATCCTTGGGTGTCTAGGGTTATAGATGAATGAGTGGAAGAAAATTGAGTCCAGGGTCACCAAATTTATTTATAGGAAAAAAGATTTTTAGAGGATCACGGTGCAACCCCTAATATCACATAGTAGACCAACAATAACACTACAAAGTGGCAGAAGAACATATAATGGCCCCTGGTAAAACCCATGTTTTGGATGCACTTATAGATCCACAGTGCATATCATATTTATTTAGGGGAGGGACTATAGCCTTGACTACATCCCAAATTGTAGCCACCATCGATTTTGAAATACCATCAAAAACTACTCTATCACCGCCACATCACCCCATGATACAAAACAAGAAACTCATAAAGGGACAATGATGTATCCAAAAATGATGAGCAAAATAGCACTAAAAAAGAGGTATCACTGATTTTCCTCCTTTAAGACTCCATATGTTGTAGTCGGGAGACCACACTAAAAAATCCAATCTTACGACATAACCCATATATCCACGATCCATCCATGCCTAAAATTATAGTGTAGCCCAACATTTTTCCTCATTTAACCAACAAAATTGTTGACAACTAATCTAGTTTCCTCCAACCATAGCTTTATGTATGCTATTCTGTTAAAAAATCAACAGACTACGTTTGATGAAATTATCATGAACTTATTGTCAGATCAATGTGTCCTCACATCATCTCCAAGGGGTATCTTCATGAAAAAGGCCTATTAGGACCCACAGATGATATAATGAAATTGTTTAGAGTGGAGTGATGTGCTTTGGATCAATGAAATACTATCAATGAACAACATCCTGGTTTGGAGATTATGGCATAATGTGTTTCCAACAAAAGTGAACATTATGTGATTGGGTGTGAATCTAGCATCGAAATGTATCAGCTATAGGGATCCATGAACTGAGAACACAAAGAATATATTTGGTGTTAGCAACTGGGAACAAATGGTGTGTTAGGAATTTGGTAGTTTCAAACGGTGGTCTCTAGAAGGGGACTTGAGTGCTGACTTCTTCAACTGATGGTTTCAAGCTGCTCTAAATAATGGTTTTAGAGGGAATAACATGTGCCCATATATTTTTAGCTAGATGTTGGTGTATATGGAGAGAACATAATGAGGTTCATCATCAAGGCTATGTAGTTACTAGAAAGGGACTTGTGATGTAGACAAGATGTATTCTAATTTATCTAAAATGACTCTCTAGGAATTGTGTGATAGCCCCACCCATTAGTCACCTTATCCCAAGTAGTTCTGCACTGGGTGTTTCCAATAAAAGTTTGGCTAGGTGGGATTGGTGGAATCATCATATTTAGAGGTATAAAATTAAAATAGATGGCTCATGAAATTCGGGTCAGATGAGGGGTGGAGGGGGGATCCTTGATGTGAGAGGCTCTGTGATTATGGTGTTTTTTATCACTTTGGATGGAGAAATTCTTTTTTGGAAGAGGCTTAAGCATTTCTCACCAGTCTTAATCTATGTAATCAAAATATGGCTCATATTACAACTGTTTAAACAAATTCAATGGCCATATTTAACGTGATTAGTGTCCATGTTTCTACAAAATGTTCAATTGAGTATACTATTTGAAGAAGTAATGTTTTGTTGAACAACAACCTGGATCACCCTGATACATTGCATGATAGAAATACCATGTTAGAGTCATAGGAGACTTATACCACTCTAGTTGAAAAACTATCATGCTTCTCAAGAAGTTGGTCCGTCCCCATGGATACAGTGAATTTTTTTTATGCGGACGCTATTGACCTTCACTATTTCGGATCGCCATAATTCTTGTTCTTTCATTGGTTCCTCTCAAGTAACATGAATAAATAAATTTTTTTTGTGTATTACAGAATATTTTATATTAAATGATTTTTTATAATATCATATAAAATAAAATATTTAAAAATATTTATTGTACACATTTTTAATTTTTTTATATAGATCCTTCCATATTAGATAACATAGACACAAATGTGTATTAAAATTTTCCAATATATTATAAAATCTTCTAATGAATCCCCTATCACCATATAGTGATTGATATTTTAGTAATCCTGTTAAAAATATTTCAGTTGATTAATCAAAACAATTATAGAAACATCTAAATATTGTCTCTATATATAATGATTCTATGATTTACATTTGAACTCTTTTTCAAAATATTTTATTTTATTCTTATATTTCTCACGGTGTTTTTATCCAATTATTATAGGGACCCATTTATCATATAGATACACTGGAATAAAAGTTCATTAAAATATCCATCTTAATAATATTTATATCAATAATATTCAATAAAATTTCATCATATAATTAATCAATGGTTATTTACATAAATATAAGACATATAATCTATGTAAAAATAAATAAGGAATTAAATTTGGTGTCAACCACCTGAAATAATGTTTTTATGTAATAAAATGTTGAATATTTTGATTATATGATAGTAAAATAAAAATCATAGGTCAAACAAGTGAGAAAACTCTTTTTACTTAATGTATTTTTAAACTCCTATAGTTTGTCAATGTGGTGAAATGTAGGTTTTGATAAAATCGGCTTCTAAGATACAATCTCCAAATTTAAGGAGAGAATAAGTTTCCAAAACGAACATACATGAAAAATTTTATAATAAAAGTGTAGAATTATAAGTAGGAGAGATTAAATATATTCATTTTGCAATCATATTAGTCTGGATAATCAGATAGAGAAAATTTTATGGAGATTTATTTACTAAAGAATAATAATCTCAGAATTGTTTCACCGGTATTCCGGTGGGCATTATTTTCAATTTTGAGCAATCAGACCTGGGAATCAGAAAGGAAAATCTGAATGATTTTCATTCCAAATTCCCGGAATTTCATACATAATTCTTTGTAATACATTAAAAATTTTGTTGAATGATCTTATCTTTTAATAATGATCATGGCGCACCATAACATTTTTGTTAAAAAAATTATATACCATCATTTCATGCTACTAGAATCACATGCACTGTTGTATTGAACATAGCGTTACACAAGTGTACTGGAATTTATTACACATTTTAATCCATAGAAAAGGATTATTTTCTATTGTATTGTGTTGAATCAGATTATTTCAAAACCATAACAAGGACTGAATACTCTTGTTGAGTAGTGAACCTTATAATTTCATATGTTCATGAGGTTTTTTGATTGATTTGTTTTCAAAAAAGAATGGAATATTTAACTGGATGTGAGTTTTTATTCTCTATAATGGAATCTTAAAACAAATTGATATCACCGATCCAACCACTCACCCTCTCAGTTAAAAATAAATCCTTTTGGGTGATCTTAACAGGTTCCAACTAAAAAAACCATGAGGAATCAACTATAAGAAGATATTAAATTATTTAAACATGCTCTCGGGAATACGATTCTAGTTCAAGAAATCATCTCAAGAACAAAATTCATTAATAATTCCTTCTATTATCGTAAAAAATCATTATATATTCATGTTATTTATTCAATTGGTTCAAAACCTGGAATAACACATTTTTTTAAACATGTATACATTCAATAATCTGATTACATTCTAATCATGAGAAACACAAGATTTGTTAAACATTCCACCTATTTAATTATTTATCCATCCAAAAAAACATTACCATCTTTATGTTCTTTATACAAATTCAAAAATTCCAACTTCGTAAACAATGCCTAAAAACATGCTATAAAAACAACATTAAAAATATAAAACTATCTAGAAAAACAAGAAGTAATTAATCATCAAGGTGAAAATCAACAACATGTGACCACCAAACATAAACAAAATCAATTATTTATTCCAAATTATTATTTATTAGGTTAATTCTAATAAAATTGAAAGTGATAAACGATAGTCAATTTATGATTTCACATAAATAAATAGGTGCTGAAATGAATCCCCTACCTCAAGGATTCAACTTTATTTTCATGAGATTGAATCAATGTCGCAGATGTCTCATCACATATACTCTGAGGAAACTATGATCTCCCAAGGATTTTTTCCATAAACACATCTATAAACATCTAATAAAATCCCATATAAATGATATAGATCATCCACCATAATATGGAATGATGGAACATGAGGAAATAAGATGAAATGGTGATAAACCACTAGAAAATAGAAAGAGCAGAATTGAGATCACCACATATTGAACTTGAGATGTAGGTATTATTAACTATGAATAGAAGGAATCAAAGACTTCAAAATTAACCATTGGGTGCGAGGGGTTAAAGAAGAAATAGTGGGAGAAAACCAAGTATAGGGGCCTTGGGTGTATTATTATGTTGGAATATTTTTAGAGTACCACACCACAAACCCTATGACCATTTAGTAGACCACCTAGACCACTGTAATGTCAGAAGATCCCATTTCACATCCCCTGGTAAAACCCACATATGGGATCCCATACTAGATCCACAATGAAGATCCTATTTATATATGTGATAGACTATGACCTAGCCTATGACCCATACTACATTAACCCACGATTTTGAGGTATCCTCAGAAACCACTATGGTGCAACAACATTGATCCACACCACATCACGTAACACTGGGGATAAGCCTACAATGCATCCAACAACCACGATGCATACATACCTAAAAAACATAGTAGCCTAAATTTTCCTCCTTGGAGCCTCCCTATGCTCTAGTCAGGAGACCACACCGTAGAATCCTGGTGCACGACACAACCCAAGTCTCCGTGTCACTACCAAGCCCCAAATGGCTTTGGCATCCCACCTTTTCCCCATTTAGCTGTCACACATTTTGAAACCTCCTCTAGGTTCCTTTACCACTGAAAAAAACAAAATGGGAAGGGTCACTGAGGTTTGAAACCAAACATTGTATATGTATAACAAATAGTAACAATTACACAAATATTAATTGATTTTTTAGTATTTTAGATGACATAGAATATTTAAATACTTCCATAGTAAAAAAAATTTAAAAATTTATATTATTTATATTATTCTACCCAACTATTTCATGATATCTAACATCAAGAATTTATAACATATAAACAAGTATTTATTCTAATTATTAATATGTTATATAATCCTCTAATGACCTATCATATCACCTTATAGTGATCCAAATTTCAATAAACATGTTAAAAAAATTCAATTGATTCATCAATTAAATTATAGAAGCAAGAAACTGTTGTCTATATATATAATTATGTACCCATTTACATTTAAACATGGTTTCTATGTAGATTAATTTCTTAATATGTTTCTCAAACCTTTTTATCGAATAATCATAGTTTTCTCTTTATTATAATGATACACAGGTGTATAATTTCGTCAAACAATACATCCAAATAAAAAAAAATATGATTCATTATAACACCATTATCCAATGAAGAAAGTTTCATTACAAAAAAATATACAACTTATAATCCAAATAATAACACATTAAGAATTCAATTTAGAGTCAACTATTGGAAACAAAGTTTATGTTTTATAATGTGAAATACTTTTCTTATATGATATTTGAATAACATACAAAGGTAAAACTATAGAGAAAAATACATGAAGTTAATGTATTTTTAAACTCCTCCTTAATGTCAATTTTTTAAAATGTAGAATTTATTAAATTATTTGATAATATCCAAATATTAGATGTATAAATTCAATCAATATGTGAAATCATGTTCTTCAGTTATAGTAAAATTATACATTGCTAGGATTGCAAAATAATTGAATTTCATTAGAAATGTTTCAATTAAAAATAATTGTATAACAACATAAATTTACCCATTTAAGGATCCCTAATAATATTACCACAAAAACTGATTTATGCAGCTGTAGTAAAAAACCATGATAAATGGGATACCATTTTGATGGATAACAATAAATAACGGATAAAAAGTACTTTTAAAATCACTAAAAAATTCAACGTTAAAATAACCCCATTATTAGAGCTCAAAACATCCCCCCTTTATTAGTGTTTTTACTAGCACTGAGAAAGGGTATATTTGAAAATAAAATATTTCATTAATAAATATATATTAATATTTAAATATATGGATAAATTAATGTTGACATAAATAAATTATATATGTTTTAAATATGATTAAGATAAGGATAAATAGAAATTTAATCTTATAATATAATATATTTTGTTAAATATGCTTATGAAATACTTTAAAATATTTTTTAAGTTAACAATTTTGAACTTTCTATAGATTAATAGTAATTTAATAGCAATTATAATATAACAAAATAATAAATAAATAAAATATCTTAAATAAGTGGAAGTCACAACTCAAAATTTGAACAACCATAAATATTGATTGGGGTATTCATTTAGGCTTTACCAAATATCAAATTTAAAACTATGATGATATGTATGCCCAAATGATTTATGATGACCTCTTATTCACTTTTTTGGATGCTAAAATAGGCTTAGAATGCCTCAAAACTATGTTTTTTTCATGGAAACTCCATTATTTAACATGCAATGGATTTCCGGCATCCTTTAAGGGGAGAGGGGGGGAGTTACCTTTTCCATGGTGATTGAATTTATTACTATGGTAAAAATCATATTGATTTTTTTATTTTTAATTTTTTTTTTCAGGATTTACTATAATTTATAATCAAATATATTAAAATATATACATATTTTTTATATATTCACTCATAAAAAACGATTTTATAAATAATTAATTAAATGTATTTAATTTGAAAATATATTTCTAAATATATAAACCCAAATTAAATAAAAAATAACATCAATTTTATTTAAAATAAAAATTAATGATTATTTATATATATAAATTCATATAAAATTAATGTATATATGATGTTTATATATATAAATATATTTTATTATGTTTTGAAAAATATATATATGGTTATATACATATTCTACTAAATTTATATAAATATTAATTTGTAATATATGTAAAAAATTGAAATCTGTATTTTTATATTTTTAGATTCACACATATATTAAAATATATGTAAGTAGGAAATTATAATCCCACACAAAAAAATAAACACACAGACAACATTATATATATATAAATATATAAATAAATAAATATATATATATATAAAACAATGTAACATAAAATATATAAATATATAGATATATCATTAAATGAAAAAAACAATAAAGGTGAGTGGAAGAGTCACATGCTCTTGAGGAGGAGGACCAATGTTCAAAACCCAAAAAAGGAAAGGGTGTGCTGGCTGGTGAGCTGGTGCCTTGTGATAATTTAAGAAACCACATTGTTGGTAGAATTATTTTTTTAAAATAAGATTCCGAGTATCTCGAATAATAATGATTTGATACCAACATTTTAGTTCATAATAAATCCCTGGAATATTTTTCCTAATATCCAAACATCATTAGTAAAATAAAAACTCGGGTTTGAAACCTGAATAATAATAAAATAGGCCTGAAATCACCAATGTATTTAATATTTTAATAGATTCTTATATATTTCATCATGTATGGACATATTCACACTGTTCTAAACCTAAATCAGGATTTTTCTGATTTTAGATTTATCTATAAATTTCTTTACATTTTTTACACATTAATTTTTAAAAATCATTTTAATGCAGACATGGTGAATACAACGCATGTATTGTATTTACACCATTATCCCACATCACTCAATTTTTCATATTTGGAAATAAAGTAAAATGGGAGAGGGGTACCTCTAACATAATTATGTTAATGAATATGTTTTTCCATGATGAACTGACAATTTTTATACTCGTACTCTATGCCTTTCAAGTGGAAATTTTATAACAATCTACTTGTGATGATTCATCTTCAAATGTTCACTATGGCAGTATTTATCCATATTTTTTTTGGTTCCTTAACAATTATGAGACCAATACATTTAATAATTGTCTCCTCTTTACATACATTTTTCTCACACCATTCACCACATTTCCTCTTCCAATAGATGGCTCATCCACCAATTTTGACCTCTTTCCTTATAGAGGGATATCTCTAATCATTAAGGAGTAATTTTTTATTTTATTTTTCATTTAAATTCATAAATGTAAACATAGACTTATATATCCTTAGTGAATCTTTATTTAAGGTCACTTTCTTTACAATTTATGCACACTCCACACATATGTAGAACCAATTTATGTTGATTTTTGTATTTGATGGTTACTATTTATGTTAGTGAATGATCATTGGATGTTAATTTGGATTATGGAAAGAGACAAGTGATAAATTTATCTTTTCAAATTATAGATGAGTAATTTTTTAAAATTAATTTTGTATTTCATTTCACATAAAATACAACTTCGAGTTTCTATATCATTTATTAAATTTTGCATAATTTCTTATAAATTATTTATTATATGATATTACGATTGGATAATTATTTGTATATATATCAATTATGGTAGAATTTAGATTATATTCTTATACCATGTATTGTGGTTTTGATGTAGGGTGACACATTATTATTTTTCTTAATTAATTTATTTTCATCATAAAGACATGTTTAAATTTCATTATTATGTAGATTAAGAAATATATTGAAGAAGATCGAGGGAAGATATTATTTGATAATTATCAGTGGATGTGTGAGATAGGTTTTCCTCCTCCGGTTCCATTTGGGAGTATAATAATTTTAATATTTCTCTTCTCTATGTAATTAAATGTCATGTCTTCATTCTTTATCAAAAAACAATTATGGACATTATACTGCACCATAGTTGAATTCTTCTCAGCATACTAGTATGGATTCAAGAGGGGGCTCTCATTGAGATACAAAAATCACCCATCACACCCATTCATAGCCTAATCCCATCAACAGACACCCCATCTACCACACATTTTCATCCACCACTTGAGTCTCTACAGTTGTTCCCACCCATTCATCCATAGTCATATTTTTTCACCTCTTATTATCATATCATGTCTATGTTAACTCCACAAATTATCCCACCTATATATTCCAAATCCATATTTATTTCATTATCTGGAAAAAAATGGCTGAGTGTGAACATTAAAGAAATTCATGTTGGTAAAATACCATCCAAAAATTCCAAAAAATAGAAAAAAATATCATAATACCCTATTGAAAAAATAAATTTTATTTTTCAAATGTACATTGAGGAGACGTAGATTTGAGAAACACAATATTAGGTCACACCACCTAGTGAATTGAGGCCAGAAATGTTATTTGAGAGACTACCCACAATGACAACATCATCATTAAACAAGTCCATAATCCTATCACAATTATCCACAACACCTTCATCATATACTTCAAACAATATTAGCATTAGAGGACGAAAAAATAAAATGAAAACCGGCCTCGATACCTTGATAATAGGACTCACTGTTGTAGGCATAAGATCATTCATCAAAGATATAACTACAAATTCTCGTATCCTATTAAAATATCACTGAATGATTATAGATAACCTCCAAGAACCTCTATCCGGACCATCACAAACGAATTACTGGGAAGTGAGCATTGTACATGGCTGCTAGAGAAAAGTTGAGCGGAGGTGGCCTCGGTTGGGGACAAAACCAAAGACCACTTTATCATTAATGGGGGAGAAAAAACCACATACCTTAATTAACCATCAAACAAAATTAATAAAATAAATAACAAAAAACACCATAGAACACGTTCCTAGTGTAAGAAGTAGCCCGTAAAATCTTCAATCAGGACTCATTCAATATCTCAAAACAATAAAACAGAAAAGGCCAAAATACTGATGAAGAGCATGATAAGAGACCAATGTCGATCCCCCTCTAGAACAATTCCATGTATGCCCACATCCTACATCAACCCCAATAATAAACGAGGTCAAAATATGATGGGTTTTCTAACATGGGAATTTGAAAAGAGAGACATTGTACACTAACACCAGTGCGGACCCAAAACGTATAAGATATCAGTACACATACCCAGAGTGGAGGTCCCATGTGTTGAGTTATACTAATATAGGTGTAGTGATCGACATGTGATATCTACCCCATCAAGATGAGTATGTTGATAAAGAATGAAGTAGAAATTAAGAGAAGGAAGAGAAGAATAAACTAGGTGTAGCATGCAGTGCAGTCAACATTGATGATACCTGCAAAACCCTAGTGGAAGGAGAAGCATAGGCATAAAGATAGTCGGGCACCGGGAGAGTGTGGATGAATTCCCATAAAAGTATAATGTTGAAACATATATCATAAACATATACTATGATATATATGAATCCCTTCAATCCATATCCCACAATGTCTATTCCTCTCCATTTCCTACAATCCATCCCGGATCTGATGATTTTGTTCATTCAGCTTCAACTCTATTGAATGCAGATGATGCAGTGCATATATTTGAATAGATACATCCTCCAGATGTTACTAATATAGGAAAACACATAGATCCATCCAAACCTAATGTGTGGTTTGAATCATGTTTTTTTTATGTGTGTCAAATTTTGTCACTTTTTCTCTTGTTGTATTGTGAATTAATTATTCTTTTTTTCCATTTATCTTATTCATTGAAATATTCTAATATGCGATGTGGGTGATCCCATATGAGTGAATAATTGAATCATAAAACATAAAAAAATGGATCATAATGAAGACAATCAAAGGATAGATAAAAATTTCGGGAGAAGTAGATGTATTGTGGAATCTATAGGCCTGTAAAAAAATATAATTTTGGTTCCACCATTGTCATGGAAGAATATTGGAAATAAAATAATAGAGAATTTGTCAGAGGATTAATGGGTAATAAAAATTATAAAATTTATATCTGAAATATTAGTGTATTTTTATGAATTAATATGTTCATTGCAACATCAGTTTAACATTCCCGATAGTGATGATTCTATGGTCACAAGGTTGATGGATGTTGGGATGTTTTGGCGATCATATAAGTGAGATATATATGATGGTTGTGTTGGAGTTGGTGTCCTAGAACTATCTTTTTTGTACATAATGATAATATGTATTTTTAGTTTTAAAGTGATTAAACATCATAGAACATCATGATTGTTATTATCTACAATGTATTATTTGATATTATCTTAAAAGCAGTTAGCTCACTGATTGGCCATAACAGTTCCCCACTATAATGAGATCCCAAAAGTGTCACATTAATATTCTTCAAATATAAGTTCTATGTAAATATGATATCATTTTAGGGGACACATGATACAAGATATTTGGGGTGTTGACTCATAATACGTTGAGGGGACTTCTCATTGTGTACGCCCTTGGTAATATCCAATGTTTGATATTATGTGAGAAATACCCGACAATAAGAAATCCAAATTTATTTGTGTCATTGGATGTTTCGATATATATATGTGTGTATTGATCCATAGAATTAACTGTTATTATTAACAAATTTTATATGTCATGTATTTTTATAATTTGATGAAAATATTTATGAAATTTATTCATGGGGAGGTAAGATACATTGGCTGTGTAACGAGCAATGTTGCATTACAGAATAATGTGAGAAATGATTTTCCCCTCTGTTTTTTGTAGAAGTTTATATCTCAACCACATTCATGTAAATGATATAGACTAAAAAATCAATGGCCATGGTTTTCTATAGGCATGTTTTATTTCTTGAAATTCAATGAATGTGACATCAACCACATATAAGGATGACACAAACATGAAACTGGGATGATTATAGATATTGTGTAAATAGATTATATTACATAGTGAGCATCTGTATAAGGAATTATGTTGTTACAACAGTATCTTCTTTCCCTATACATTCATTGGAGTACTGCGAGACACTAACCTTGGATATTAAAATTCTTCACCTATGTAGACTTATAAAGTGGAATAGAGAATCACACACTAACCGAATCCAAAGGCTCAGTTAAATAATATATTACTATTCATTTTTGAAAAAGTTGAATAAATATTTTTACCGCACATGTTTTATTAATTATTTTCGTTTGATAGATCTCAAAAATTTCAACACCTGTTATTTTATAGAATATTATGTGAGTGGAATATTTAATAAATATTTATTTTTAATTTTGGATATATAATATTTAATTATTTGTTGGATAATAATGCAGCTATATCTATATATTAAATTTTTTAATTATTTGTGGACAGATAGATATTGTCATGGGAAGATAGATCAAATTAATAAGTTCGATGAGAAATAATATATATTGAATATTTTTTGATGAAAGAGTATTGAATTTTAATTCACAGGTTTGGAAAATGTCAAGAGATATTATTATTATTATTATTTTTATTATTGACACGGGGTCCCACAGTAATTAAATAAATTATAATGGGATCTTGTATAATTATTTATTTCTAACCATAACAGTATATAAATCAAATTATATTATTTTTCAAGGGATTAAATCTATTTTTTTCACAATGACATTCAAATAAGATCATCTCAATCCCTAGAGAGCTCCCACTCCCAAAACACTACCACGAATGGAGAGCGATCTTCATCCTCCATCTACTCTGAAATCATGAGATACCATTGAAAATCCTTTGGAATCAATTCTCGAGGCGATCAAAATCGAATGACGCTAGCGTTAAGATCTTCCACAATTGCACCTTAAGATTACTATGATGACATATATATACTTATGGAACACATTCTTGTAACTAGTTGTAACTTCCTAAAACTAAAATCCAATAAACTAGTGCACCGAAATAGGTCACGACATGACCTCAAGTGAACCTCCCCATATGATAGAAGTTTCCGACTCGAAAAATTGTCTAATTGGTCATGCAGGGACACTATACTCTATTTACGATCGTTTTCTATAATAGATAACAAAAAAATAATGAAAAAATAGTCAATAAACTATAACATGAATTACCAACCATTTCCCAATCATGGTACAACCTCAACCAATAGATAAATATTCCATTCCTTTCAAACAACACCAAATGTGTAGAAGACCCAAAATAAACACTAAATATAAAATCACCCAAAATGGGTCTGGACTCCATGTAATACTCCCCATCAATGCACATCCCAAACCCAAATCAATTTCCTTGAACATGTATTCTTCACTTGTCCAATTCTACAATAATGAATTTTTTTGGGTACCCAATGATGACCTTTGAAGGATGTGAGTAAAACTCAACAAGTCACCACCAATGAAATTTATAAAATAACTACTATATTCAAATAGGGAATGCGAGTACTAAATACAATTCATGATAAAAAAGGCTACCCAGGTTCAATTAGTTAACAATATTTAGATTAGAAATTTTTATCAATAATTCAATTCAATCCCAGAATCGATTTTTTTCATGTAATCCATGGGTTAGTAATTTACATCATTTACACTCATTACTGAGTCGATAAATTATGAAACATAAGGGAATAATTCAAGTCCCCTACCTCACTAGGGATAAAAATTTTAGAAAAAATACACCACACTAACCTTGGTACCTGAGACATTGTAGTATAATCAAATCCAACCACTAGTCACCAAAACCCTCTGTCAAACTCCATAACCCAAGTATTTTAAGGGTGTGGTATAGAGCCTCAGTTTAACCTGATCCTTGAGAGGAGCATAATTCCAACCCAATCCATGGGAGGTGACTTAGTCCTATACCATACATACCACCAAACCATGTGCACACGTATTTTCATCCTATTATCACATATTCAAAATCATTGATAATGTATAATCAATACAAATATCATTTGATCCCAGATATCTATTTTCCTCACCCAATTTTATTTGATATCAATACCATGATTCCAAAAAAGTCACACCAATGGAACAATATTCCCTCACCATGATTTCACCCTACTATCCACAATATGAACTAGATGCACCTCAAAAGACACAATAGACTTAGTTTGCACATCCTCAATTTCAAACACATGATATGGTTTATGATGATACTGTAGAAGGGGTGAGATGTTAAAAAACATCATGCATTCCACTATACCACTATTGAAGAGCCAATCAATACACCACATACTTGATCCTCTCCACAATCTCAATTGGACCCACGTACCAGCGAACTAGCTTTCCCTATTACTATATATGATGGTGACCCAACATTGGTGAAACCCATTGAAAAACATGATGATCCCCCAAAAACACAAGTGGTCTTTGACATTGAACCACATACAAATTCTTCTTACTATGAACAGTTACCATATGATTCTATATTAACTGAATCTATTCCAAGGTCTTTTGTATGAGACTTATTGCTAACAATTCAGATTATTGTGCCTCATTTTAACATAATGAGCATTAACATGGTCTACCATAGACATCCTCATGAATTATATGTTGAATATTATATTGGTAACTATTTCTATATGTGAATTCAGACAGTTCTATGTGCTTCTTCAATGATTAACCAAAATCTAGGACACTAGCCCTCAATATATCCTCTTGTACCTGAATAGTGTTCATTGATTTTTCATTAGTTTTTTGGTGGAAATATGTACCAAAACATCTAGGTAACACGTGAATTCCTTTGTATTTTTCAGAAATGTTATGTAAAACATGGATCATGATCCAAAACAATTATATGATGAAATCCATGAAACTGCACAATTTCTTAAACAAGTAATTCATTTAAATTATCAACAGTGAAGGCCTCTCAAATTAGCAGGATATGCTCCACCAAGGAAATCATATCCAAAAAAACCAATATCAAATCATTCTTTTAAGGGGTCCTCCAATGTACTACAAAAAAATCCATAGGTACATCATCCATTTTCCATTATATAATTTGGAATGGTTGTAACAAACCACCCATCCATTGATGCTTTCTCTTCCCCTGCTCGATGGTATGGAATCGCTCAAAAAAACCTACACCCACATTCCTCATTTGTAGAAAGCAATACTATTTATGAATGTCATGAATGATTTTGGTCAAACCATGATGCACAAACCACCTCAACACACAAATCTCACACATCAACACTTCCCACAAACATGCTGGAAAAACAACATGACTGCAGACATAAACAACCCCATCATCAGTAACAGTCCAACCGGAAGGCGACTCCCCACCTTTAAAACTCATCCTTAAAGGACAAAATTATTAATCCTAATGATATAATTTGTGGAACTATCTCAGAATCATGAACTCAACTACCATGGATGCAAGGGTCATCTAACTATGCTAATTCTACACCTAGAGATACAACTTAAAGAACAACTATATTATCCTCGATTCAGAACATGATTCCTACACTACCCTAATTTTTGTACTATAGCTCAAATCATCCCTAATTTTATTACCCTATCCTAAAGTGTAAACCATATCTATGTAAAAATATTTCATGTACTCAACCAATCATCATAGTCTAAGATTCAAATCACACTATAAAAAGATGCAATTAACTCTTTAATGATCATTATACAAGGAAAAAAATTCTCCCATCAAATAGTGTCACACAAAATTTAATGAATAAACAGTTGTAGCCCACTCAAGATCAGTCATAGGGTAATTTCATTAATTATGACTCAATTTCCATGAACCATAAATGAACACCCAATAATTCTACACCAACATTTCACCATGTCTAACACAAGTCACACCACAAGACATGGAATGCCCCGTACCTGAATCGGGTAAGATCATAATTGGTTTTGGTGTCAACTAACTATTAACTCATGGAAAACATCCCCACATTCTAAAAACCATTCAAAATTGATTTAATCCTTGGTCGAACTAGAATGTGGTGCTGCTTAATAGGAGAAGTATTAGGGAACCTTTATAAAAAATTAGCCAAACAATGAAAAAATTGGATATTAGAAACATTCATGGGTTGTTCCATAGATTTAAATGATCACACATTATCCAGTTCCACAAATAAACCTTCCTTGGAGTTGATGTGGCCAAAGAAATGCACTATATTGACTCAGAAATGACATTTTTTGTCGCATGGAATAGAGCCTATGATCTTTTAGTTTACTCCAAATTATTCGAAGATGTTTCTCATGATCATCATGAGTTTCACAATACACTAAGATGTCATCAACAAAAACAACTTCAAACTGATCTAGGTAGATGTGAAAGTTTTGGTTTATTATGTCCTTAAACACTACTGATGAATTGGTCAATCCAAATGGAAATATTAAAAAAAATCAGATAAACCATATCTTCTATAGAAGAAGCCCATTGTATATCATAACGACTTGTCCATATCTAATGATACCCATATTTCATATCAACATTAGAGAACACTAAGAAAACCCTCACCTTTTCAATAATATTATTGATCTAAAGATGTTGGTATTATTTTTTAACAATCATCTGATTCAGCTTCCTATAATCGACACACAACCACAACCATCTTTTGTCCTTCTTAGAAAACAACATCTGAGATCTCCAAAGTGACATACTCAGGTCAAAAAATCCACTTTTTGTTTGCAATTCTTCAAAATGAGTTTTATGATCCTATATTTCTTCTAGTGCTATTGTATATGAAATAATTGAAATTGGATGTAATCCATGCAGCAACTATATCCTAAATATGATATCAATTTTGGGTGAAAAAACCGATAATTCCCCCAAAAACTAATCTTGAAACTAATCCACCATTGTTGGAAACAAATGTTAATATACTCCTCCATCATTATGAATAAAACATTTTTCAAGGTTTCTGAGCTCACCCAATCAGTAGAAAACATGTCCTACATATCATGCCCTACTTTCCCACTCACCATGATGGACAGAAGTGTTTCCTATAAGAGAAATGAATGTGAACCTAATGTGGTAAGAATAGTTATGGGATAGTTAAAACACTATCCAATCCATGAAAAAAGAATCAAAAACTCAAATCTCATGAATAAACACATACCATATGAAACAGTTCCCAAAAAATTCAAGGACACACCCTTTACAGTACCTAATATTCTCTTCTCACATCCCAAATGGGGTATCAATCGACAGGACCCCACAAAATGTTTCCACTGGTAGACCCAATATAACCAAAAGCTGAGAATAAATAAAATTATGTGAGGCACCTATATTGATTAACGATATAATAAGCATGGATTCTACATGGATCATAACACAAATAGTTGATTATATTTCCTCCCAACATAGGGTGTTGAGTAAATTGTATAAAGATGACTTACCCCTCTACCTTGGGATCTGGTTGGAATTCCTGCAACTGTACAACCCTGAAGATATGGATGCCCTCTCCCAAGAGTACCATGTCCACCACCTCAATCTGTATGACTAGTAAACCACCAACTTCATACCTGATATAAGGTAATTAACCCCTTCCTAAACTCATCATTGACCTCATCCCTCCTTCATTTATTGTCTATTCAGAGTTCTTTTAGAACCACTACAAAAGAACAATTCTACTGCATGTTCAAAATCAACCATGGTCATAAACCTTTTCCATTCTTGTGCCCCATCCTACCACATTTATAAAAGAAAACATGATCACTACCCTGAGGGGATACTTATGTCTTTTGACTACTCAGTCCAACACTACAATGGTGAATGTTCTCAACACAGTTTTTTATACATTGGATCTCGCACCACTGGATCTCGCACCACTGGATCACCCAATAATATTTTTTTCTCATCACTATGTGCCATCTTATGGGTTTCCTCTAAAATATCTGCCTGGTCCACCATAATAGAAACAATTTCAAAACTTATGCAATTCACCTAGGACATAATCTCATGTTTAATTTCTTCCAAAAAACACCCTTATATAGCCACCTCATACATTTCCAATGTTTGATGAATAAGATTCATGTCGGTGAAAATACATGCATATTCCTTCACTATCTTCAAGCCCTTGGTAAACCTCATAATCTATGTACCTTTTTCCTACATGAAGGTCTCTGAATAGAAATGTTCCAGAATCATTTTTGGGAAATATTTCCATGACATAGCATCAACCTCTTGGGTATAAGCCAGAATGTACCACCAGTGCTTTCCTTCCATTAGAAAATGTAAGATTCCAAATTTATTATATTCTAAGGAAGATTCTCTATGAGAAGAGGAATCATCTGGATAAACACTATCTATAACTCATCTATATCATATACTCCTTCTCAAGAAAAATTTGGAAGGTGTTGCAGATGAAACTCGCATGTCAGCTCCAACATACATGGCATGACAAACCCATGGTCCCATTTTATCTTCTTCATAAAAAGAGAAAAGATATCCTGATACTTATCCTTTTTTATGTTACCATAAACCACAACGTATTTGTGCTTCACTTCTGGAAGAGAATTGTCGATGAATTCCATTTTTTTGATAACCAGCAGAAGACATTGTGGTGGAATATTCCTACTATTACAACACACATCTCAGAACACATAACATAAAACACCAACAATTTTGATAAATGAATGCTCAGAACTAGAAATAAATATACAATGTTTTAATTAACTAATATCAAAATACATCATCACACATTTTAAAATTCCCTCATCAATCCCAACAATGTTTCAGGTTCAACATGGATTAAACCAGCTTATATTGTCTGATGTTTTTTTATTAGACACCCTTTTAAAACAATTTCCATATTCACAATGAAAATCATTCCCTTTTATGTTCCAGTTTCATCTCAACATTTATTATAAAAACATTTGATCTTATTTAAATCCTTTCATCAGGATCAATTTTTCAAGAATCCTTTCAAAAAATTTCCAATTAACCATTCATATCATTTTTATTAGACATTTCTTTCTTCAATTTTTATTAAATGAGAGAATCATACTACCAAAACTGTCTCACACATCCATCTCATATGTACCCATCAAGAGGTAATCCACCTATATCCCTAGGTTCCTACAATGATTCATGTATTCACAACATCATTCGATTATAGAAATGAGATAAATATAAAAAAACACAACACAGAGAAAGTGCATTACCACATGGTGAAATATCATTAAATTATAACAACACATATCAAAACAACAACTCCCACCCTTGGTAGATGGGTTTTCTTACATGGATGGGTTAAATACTCTGAAACACTATCTCATCATTAATACCTAAAATATCATAATCTCTTCAATACCATTCCCAAATAGAAGGATAATAGAAAATAACTACACTAATACCAGTTTTTAATGTTCACGACCTAGAAGCCACAAAACAGGTGCTCCAAGGCAAGTCTTCACATAACCTTTAGTGAACCTCCCCAAATTATAGAGGCTATCGATGTGGAGTGAGGGTGTAATAGGTCATGTGGGGAGACTATACGCTCTTTACTAGATTATTCCACAATATATAACAAAATAAATTTTCAAAATAATATACAATAAAGTAGAACATTCATTGGAAACCATTTCACATGTAGTGCACAACAACAACCAAAAGATAAACATGTCATGACATACTAACAGTGCAAAAATTTGATGAAAAAAAAACAAACATAGACATAACCCAAAACATGTTCAGATTCCTTGTTCAAAAACTCATTTATTATAATCCTAATCACAACTCCTCTCCCTAATATAAATTCTATAACCTTATCCAATCCTCCCTAAATTAAATCTTTTTGTGTACCATATGGTGGCCCAAAAAGTGTGTGGGTAAAACTCATCATTCCACCACCAACGGTGTATACAAAATGTACATTACAAATTTATAGTATATTATTGTACAAAATAAATAGAAACCAAAACAAAATACATCTTTGGTACAATAGTTAACAAAATTCCCTTTAGAAAATGTCACCATTTATCCTTTAAATCAATTAAAGCGTTTCTATCACATCATCCATGGGTTATCCATTCATATAATTTACAATACTGCCAACATTGATAAATTATCTATGATGAGGGAATAATTAAAGTTACCTATCTCACTAGGGATGAAAATTTCATAATAAATACATCACACTCACCTTGGAGTTTTAGTCTTGATGGTCTCGTAAAATGAAACTGTCAGGAGCTATGATTTTCAATTAGACTACATAACCTGTGAATTACTATGGTGTGGTTTAGAGCCTCAGTCCAAACCAACCCATGGGAGGAGTCCCTTTTCAATATCCCACAAACCAAAAATCTATGTGAAAATGCTTATTCATAAAATTGCCACATATATCAAATCAAAAACCATTCATAATCAATACTTATAACATTTACAATTCACATTCCATTGAACACATAGATAATCATGGGTCCTTATCCCATCAAAAAACTATTTTTACACCTTTCATACCTCATTTAACTCAATTTCCAGTCATATGTAATCCAATTTAATGTATTAAAGAATTTCCATGCATTAAACCCTTTAACAAAATTCATCTTTTCAACTATATTATCCCATTCATGCATTTCAGTTTAAATCTCACAAGTCATTAGAGTCAATAACCATAATCCATTTATCCCTCCTACATTGTTCCAAACAAACTATTTTTCCATTATCAAGGTCTAGGCAGTAGTATGAAGAATCCATTTTCCAACTCAACGAACATATCAACTTGTTTATCATGGGATCAATTTTATCACAATTCAACTCTATAGTTCATATTAAAATTTTCATGGTTTGGGAATTGTTCACACACCAGGGGATACCCTAAACAAATCTACTTAATATAAATTCATTTCACATGGATCACAAGGGGTTCAATTCATCATTTACCCAACCATTTTACTAAATCCATTCGAATACATCAATTGAATAAAAATGGATAACCATTTACACCACCAAACATTCACAAATCAACCTTCACATCATGGAACATAACGTTTAGACCACCTACATAGAAATTGGAGATGAACAAATGATTAACCATATCCTTTGAAATTGATTCAATCACCCTTTGAAACTACACCCTAATATCAACTAGAAAATGGATATTAGTGGTTCAGAAGAGGAAGAATGAAACTATAATCCGTAATCCATAAAATAGAAGAAAGATAAGCATATGTCTTACCTAGTTTTTTAATCCAAAACAAATCACACTCCAAATTTCCATGAAATTATATAGATCTATTCTTGGGAATATTTTTTTGACTCTATTTTTAAGTAGGGATGGAGGGGGATGAATGAGGTATAAATGTAGGTGAAGAACATAAAATCCCGAGGGGGGGTGGGGGTAAATAACACTTTTAATGGGGATCACAGTTTGGATACAGGGTTTTCCAAACAATGTGCCAACCATGTGTCTACCAATATCTAATAGGGGTTAATACACAGAGTTTACTCTGGATCCCCCCATGGTTTAAGAAACCATGCATCAACCGTAAAGAATGCCTCTGTCTAGGTCTGCATGGTTTTTCCTCTCTTCTTGGATGGTTTAATAAACTATGCACCCCTTTATCTTATCCTTGAAGGTATGGGCATACAGTTACTACTAATTGTGTATCTTCCATTAAACAAGAACAAGATAGCTAATATATGCCTTCTTTCTTGTCCTCATCCCCCGAGACACACCTGATATTCTTCATACATACATATCAAATTCAATTAACCATAATATGAATACATAAACATGATTTGTAACAAGAATATTCATTAGAAACTCTATAATCAGACACCACTAGAGGGAATATACCCTTGATATGTATAACATAATGAAAATTCAACGTAAATCTATCGTATAATCTATCCATAGTGAATAAACAGCTCACTAAATAATTTTTTAATTGATTAAATAAATTATAAACAATATGTGATTATCTTCTCCTATGGTTCTGCCATATTATCTATTGTCTATTTGTTTTTCAATTACATTGATCATGATGATTATCATCATGTAAATATAGGATCATTGATTATGACAAAATGAATTTTTTATGACCATCATGCACATATCTTGCACACAAAAAATATATGTGGTATCAAAGTAGTCAAATAATTATTTATAAATATTTAAATATTATTGATTGAAATATATATTTGAAATTTAGTTTTAAACTTGAATGTTATCATTCATAAATACAAAATGTGATATACACTTCATCCTCTTTCATTTCAGATAAATATAATAAAAATGACTAATTTGGTGAATGAAATAAATTCTATGATATCAACTGGAGGTGTTGGGGAATCTGGCCAGATAACACAAGAGTAGACACTATGTAACCTAGAGGTGCATTTCATGTACTACTGTTCAATGGAAGAATTAATAAATTATAATTAATTCATGGAGTGTAAATTTTTTGCACAAAGTAACATTAATTTTACACCAAGTGCTGAATGAGCTAGTCTAGAACATAGCCCGCTGAATTGCATGACACGTAACTGCCATTCATGGTGATGAATAATCTAGCCATATACGAGTCATGTATCTTCTGACACGACCTTCCTGATTGGTGACTTTTACCTCAGAAAACACAATATGTATAACACATGTACACACCATCTGCTCTTGTGTTTTCCATGGAATGGATTAAATTCAATTCCCCTAGTATGTGGCATGGATTGACAATGAAAATAGTCAATTTTGTGTATCTTACTTTTACATGATGTGTAGTCTTACAAAATTATGTAAAATTAAAAAATAATTTATTATAATACGAATACCTTATCAACATATTCTTGTGTCTGGACTTTAAGTTGATAGGACACACCATGTGATTATTTTTAATATATATTAATATTATATTAATATTTGTATAATTTTCAAATCTACATATAATTATTTTTTCATTTTATAGTTATTTCAAAATTTATATTAAACCATAACACATGAATGAAAAATAATCTACACATTGTAATCATTATTTTGATAGTACATTTTATAAAGGTATTTGATAAGTCATGTATGAATCATATATCAATATTTAATTGTATGAGAGTATAATATATATTCTCTAGTTCATATGGGTACTCATCATGTTACCCCTAACGTACATTTATTCACACAGTTAATTTTAAATAAATTTATTTAGAATTTTTTAAATTACGATAGAAGGGAATTTCAAAGAAATTTATTTTTGAATTAGGAAAAAAAAATTCATTAATTATATAATATAATTAATTGATTCTTTTGTTATTTATCTTAAATAATAACTATTAGAAATGAATGATAATTTTATTAAATGCATAAATTTTTTCATGCATGTCGATGATCATGAGCATATACTAGACCATTTCGTGTGATTGGTTTCATTTAATAAATTATTAAAATAAATTTTTAGATTTCATGACTTCTCTCCTCTTATAATACAAGGGTCTTAATGCCATTTGTTTCTTTCCTCAAAGAATTTTCCTACAATTGTGTGTGAATAAATGAATATGTAATTGAGGGAGCTCCAATGTTAGTGGAGGAAGTTCCCATTTGAAGACGAGGTGAAACCATTTAAAGAGAGATATAAATGTGGATTGTGGGAAAACTGTAACACAAACCATAGATGGATATTTTAGTTTATCAACTTAGTCTAGTTTTAGATTATTATCTACTAGATAGACTAACCATTATTAAAATATTGGTGAAATTGATCCTTTTGTATTTAAACAACCTCAGGTTATATAATAATACGTTATTTCTAGAACCGATTTTCAACAAGTCTATGAAAGTTCATATTCTGATAAAACTTCTCTGGAATAGATTTTTGATATGTTTCATCAACAATTTTTTTAAATTTTTGTCGAAGAATAGAGTTTTCATAACTTAAGAAGTCAGTTGTTTCTTAATAATAATAATAGTTATAATATCATTGGGCATGTATATCAATCGATTAAAATTAGAATTTATTTGAGAAATGAAATTGAAAATCTATCATTTTTCTAATAATTTTAAAGTAATAATCCTTATGAGGATTTAGGTGATGAGGACTAGATTAATGAAATTCATGATGAACTCAATGATTTTGATTGGAACAAATCAGAAGATTTAGTTGAATGACCTAATGACACTTCTATAATTGGGGAAAAATGGGTTTTCGAAAAAAACATGATGACAATGACATAATAGTTATAAATAAAGCTAAAATTCTTACTAAAGATTATAATAAAAACATATGTGATATACTATGGACAAACATATTCAATGGTTTAAAAACATGATCATATTTGTATTCTTTTAGTTTTTTTTGAAATAATTATATTTTAATAATTTTTAAATATATGTGAATTGTGATTTCATTAATGGATATGTTTAGAAGAATGTTTTTGTATAAAAACCCCTAGTTATGAAATGAAAAAACATCCAGAAATTTATTTTAAGGATAAAAAAGAACATTATTGTCTTAAATTAACTCTTAGAGATTGGTATGATAAGTTAACAATATTTTTTGAAAAATAAATTTTTTTACATTATATACAAATACAAATATTTTTATAAAATAAGTCAGCAAAAACATTATGATTGTAATAATATATGTTGATGACATTATATTTTGATGAACTCCAAAATATTTAATAGATTACATTTCATATCATGTGAAATCTATGTTCTAAATGAACATCATGGGTGAGTTAACACACATTGTCGGTTTTCAAATATTATGAAAATGAGAAGGAGCTTTTATATCTCGACATATGTATATAAAATCTCTTTTTAAGGAATTATGGTATTAGAACACTAAAATTATTAGTACTCGCATTGGAACCAAAAATAATTTATATCATTATGAATCAGGGAAACCAGTTGATCAAAATACTTTTAGAGGTATGATTTGATGTTTACTTTATCTTATAGATAGTTGTTTTGATTTAATGCTCTCAATACACTAATATGCTAGATGTCATGGAAATCCAAAAGAATTGCATCTTAAAGTTGTAGAATGATTGTATCATTATCTTAAGGGAACTATGTATTTATGATTATTATATTATTATATAAATAATTTTGAACTAATTTTTTTTACCAATATGTTTATTTAGGTGGATGTAGAATAGATATAAAAGCACTTCAAGAAAATTTCATTTCTTAGGAAACAATTTTGTTTAGTGGTTATTTAAGAAACAAAACTTAGTAGAAAATTTCACATCTAAATCTAAATATATGATAGTTTGATGTTGATATGACCATGTGTGGAAGATGAAACAGACACTCACTGAATATGCCATGAGTTTTACAAAAATTCAATCTTTATGTAATAACACAAGTAACATGGCGCAAGGAAAAAGGAAGAACATCACTCATGTACTATGAAAATAGATATAAGGCACCATTTAATTCAAGATAACACATGTAAAGGAGATATTATTTTACTATTAATTGGATCATAATAACAATTTGTTGATATTTTTACTAATCCCCATAGTTCTGATAGATTTGAATACATTAAACAGAATAAAAGAATGACCAATATCATGTTATTATTAATATCTACTTCCTGATATCATTCTCCTTAAATTAATCAACTCCTTTTCAAATGTAGAGTGCATAAAATATTATTTTTATTAGTTATTTTGTTTTAATAAGATATTTAGTTTTCAAAAAAAATAGTTTTTGTTTTAAATTTTTCGGACTCGGGTATTTTAAAATAATTTAAGATCCATATTTTCTTATTAAATGAATCCATATATAATGTGTTATAAAAATGATTCATTGGAATCAAAAGTTCTTTCACAACCAATATATGTTATAAAATTATTTTTGTATCAAAATTTTCTATAACATTTTAAGACTCTAATTTTATTACAAAATGTGTAGACAATTTTTTTTGTAAACATTATCATAATCAATTTTCATTACAATGTCCAATAAGATCAGTTTACTCATATTTTTGATACTTTTCTACTACAAATGATATTTAAATTTTAGTTTTAACACTGATTAATTACATCAGTTATAAATGTTCTTATTTACTTATTATATTAGTTGCAATACATTGTATTGTTTTAAAAATTATATGATTTCAAATCAGATTGATACTCATTCAACAGATTGTTTTTATTAAAACTTTATGAGTTCATAATATACATTAAATTACTTCATAAATTAATTCATGATTATTAGATCAGGTAAGGAATTTTAATATGAGTCATTGATATTAATGGAATTCTAACCATCACTATTGTTCACATATAAGGTGGGGGACAATTTGTGTCCCTCAATAGTTATTAGATTCTTTTTCACTAGCCTATACCACTCGTTTGTGATTTTTCCAATGTTTTTTCATTTTTGTGATCATCTGTTCAGGTCTCTATACAATGGAATGGTTAGAATAGTTTTCACATAGAGACGTCTGTAGATAATGAATTTTCAAAAGAAAATGGTATGAAATGTGCGATTAAATTACTAAATGGTTCATTAGTTTTAAAGGATGTGATAATGTTTGTTTATAAAAACTAAATAATGACTTTTATGTTCATAATAAAAATTATAAGAGAATTTTATTCTATAGATTGTGATGAAATTAGATGAAGAGGATGTGAATTGGGACAAATAGAATGAAATCAGAGAGGACAAAGAAAAACAATTAGAGGATAATGAGATGAAGAAGAATATGTTTAAGAAGAACCAACGATTGATTAATAGAAAATATAAAATAAAACATTTAGCACATCAAAATGTTGAAAACCACTACCCTCTCAATCAATTAAGGATGCATACATGAAATAATTAGGTGGATAAAAATCATCATCTATAGAAGAAAAAAATTCATCATAAATAGTTAAGGAAGAAGATAAACAATCCTAAAAAAATATTTATGATAATGTTGAATATGATAAGGAAGTGGACAATATTGATGTATTAGATGAATCAAATGTTTATATGAATGGAAATGACAATGTTTAGATGGATGAAAACCCATATATAGAATCCTCTAGAACAATTGATCTTGAACCCTTATCATTTTCATCAAAATATGAAGGGACATTTTCTTAGAATGTTTATGACTATATTATCCTATCCTTAAAAAGGTAATGAAATTTTATTCCATATATTAAAAACATATATGCAAGGTGTAAATTGATTCACAATAGTCTAAATGTTAAATTAAAATCATTGAATGTTTTAAATGAATCAGTTGTTCATATTAAGGAATATTTGATGTCATTCAAAGAAAAGACAAAGGAAAAAAAGAGTTTTTACAGTAGGATAGTTTTGTGTTCGAACACACTAAAATTTATCTAAAGGATCATGATGATAAATTCATAAATGTAAAGAAACATTCCATAGAAATGGGAAAATATTTTATAACATATCAACAAATTTTTATGACACCGTGATGTCTTTCTATGAGTTTAGATATATAATAGATAATCAGAATGAGGATTTAAAAGTTTTTACTAAAATGTTCCATCATTTTGATCTAGAAAACTGTAGTCATAGAATGTGTGAAGATTAAATTTTCCATTTGGACGAGGAAATTAAAATGTACTTTGAGGAGTTTGAAAGATGTAATTCATAAATTCAGAAGAAAATAGTGATGGAGGACCATATCAAGAATCATAAATCACTAGTTGCACATTTTAGAAGTATCATGTTGTATTTCAAGAGTTTTTGGAAATTGTAAAAATGTTGATTAATAAAGAATGTTATTTTTTTATTGAATATTGGATTTACATTTAGATAAATTTTTAAATTAATTTTAAATCTGAATGAATTATTCATCCAAAAACATTATTTTTGAATGTATTCCAATTATTTTTGGATGTTTGTTCATTCTTTTATTTCTTGGAGGATTATTTAGTTCACATAAACATGTTTCATAAGTTATCACATTCAATAATTTCTTGTAATATCCCTTCCCTTTTATTTTTGTAAATCAAAAAGAGGGAGAACTTTATAGAGGGAGAAATTTATAAAATGGGAGAAGTTTATAAATGGTGTAGCCTATTATATATCTTCATAGGAGTGATATGATATCAAAATCTGTCACCCATTGGTTCATCCTAATAATAATTTGAGCCACATCTATAGTAAATAAAAATATAGAATGCGGAATATCTGTTCTATATGTTAGGTTTTAGCCATGTCCATCACAATCCCAAATGTGATGCAATATCTCATCCCACTTCATGGAATGTTACCAATGGTAATCTGGAAGCTTTGTTAACTAAGTCCCAAATTGATTAGTTGTAATATATCAATATTAATATATATGTATATATTGATATATGTATGTAATTTTAATTAATAATAGAACATTAAATAAGAGTTATAATCATGATATCATTTCGATCTCGAGTTATCACCCACACTGATTTTACAACAGTCGGTTAACCCTTCACCCATAACTACAAAACAATATCATTTAACTAAGAACAAAACACCATATTATATTTTAGATATAAAAATTAAATTATAAATACATCCTTTCAAATCTAAAACATTTGATGAGTCCCAATCCAGTGAGGTAGTCCTAACATCACAGGATTCATAGAATGAAACCCCCACATACGTTCTATTAATGAAAATTTAAATCTTGTAAAAGGATAACATTATTTGAAATATATAAAACAAAAATAAGGAGTCTCACTATCTTAACCTTAGTGAAAAAATATATAACCATATCATGATGGAGAGGAAGAAACCTTTTAGAACTCTTTCTAAAATGTTTTGGGCACCCACATATGGTACACAAGGCTCCCTCTTCACCAAAACATTATAATATTTCCATATTTTAAAATATTTTCTCATACACAAATAATTAAACAAATTGGTGAGAAAATTTAGACTATTCAATATAAGAAAAATGAACATAAAAAATTTATGTGTTTTTAACCATTTTTAAGATACAAAATGATTCACTTACTTGAAAATCATTCAACAGTCTATCCAATGTGTCCTGTGGTATAGGAACATAGTAATTTGTAGTCAATGGAATTATATCTAGGTCATGTATGATATAACCCAAATATTGAATAAATTATGGGGAACCTCTTCCATGGTATGTTATGTATCATTAAATGATATATCAAGGGACTTTTCATGATAAAATCCCACAATAATGGACTTTCCAATTAGAGGAAAAAGAGGTCGATTCAAAGTCTATTGAAGATAATTTTATAAAGAATTTGAAAGATGTATATATATAAATATTTAACTATTAATTGAAAATATAAAAAAAATTACATTCATACATACCTCAACCAGTATATGTAGATGCCTTTGTAGAATAATGTTGTCCCAGTTCCAATTCTGCTAACAAGTCTGTAGTCATAGAAATCATTAATAGTTAAAGACAAAAATACTGTATATCAAATAATGATATAGTAAATTCACATAAAAATAATAAATGTTTTGTAAAAGGTTAAATATTTAAAAATATATTTAAAAACAAAGAGCATGGAAAATTTCATTCCATTAAATAAATATACAAATCTATCATTTTTTCCTTAAAATGTCTCTCTAAACTATAAAATATATTATTCATTTTGATCTATTGTGTGTTGATCTAGCTATTTTGAAAAAAAATAAATAGTCTCTGGTTTATCTCATTCTATTAAAATCACTCATCGCCTTGACATTTTCATATAAACATTCAAATTTGGATAAGATAGAAGGTGGTGAAGAATTTATGTTATACATGTGATGAAAAAATGGTAAGTACGTTACTAAATCGTTCATCTCTAGATAAAATTCTGTTAAGGTTCACCAATTTAATCTAAAATGGATCATCATTAGTTCCATGGACTTGATCAACCCAATTACAATTTAATAATAATTATTTTAACATGTGTTCTTGTATTACAACAGTGGTGTATTTCAATTGACAATAGTAATTACACAAATCTACATATGGATAACTAATTTCATAGTACAATGTTTCTCACGTTTCATCAACAAATTAAAAAATAATCTAAAGTGAATTATCATCTAATGATTTGTAATGATGAGTCGCTATAGATGGACTACAATTTACATTCTTAAATTCTTCAGTCGGTGTAGGGTCACCTAACTCTAATAAGTTATGTTCATGTATATTTTATAGAATTCAATAAATAGTTATTCAAAAATAAATTATTACTATACATCAATAATAATGAATATTCATTTAATAAAACAAAATCATTGAACCAATCACGAAATGATACATAATGAAACTGATGAATCTAATAATCTTTAGCACAGGCGATTTCTTGTTTTATCTTATTAACATGTTTCCTGAAAATGATATCTACACATTAATATGATAAATGTTTAAAATAAAAAAAATACATGTAAAATATGAAGTGTAAAAGAGATAAGACACATACAATAACAATTGAGAAACTAATGAAGTATTGAACCCGATGAACTGATGAGATTGTACCACATTGATGTTGACTATATGAAATATAGACCATTCTCTATCTATCCTATCATGAATCCAAGAAGTATTATATAATTTTATTTCATGATCCATAGGATATTCAATGTATGATGTTGTACAATCATACTTGAAATAACCAATGTCATTTTAAACTACTAGATAAGCCCTATAACATACAAATCAATTTAATGTATTCAAATTCCAGTATATAGGATACATCCACCAGACTTGAACAATACAACTAGTAATTACTTCACTTGTCATGTGTACTATCACATGAAGCATAACATCAAAAAAGGATGGTGGAAATAGATTATCCAAGTGTTAAAGAATTCATAATATTTTATTCAATAATATTATTAAATCACCCATTCATTAGTATTTTAATCAAATATGACTAAAAAAATACTCATCTCAATAAATGGTTGAATATCATTCGGTGATAAATAATCAAAAATTGTGATTGGAATCAACTACTGTAATAGTATGTAATTTTAATGATATTTAAACCATTTAAAAAGAGTATCCATCAGGCACCATGAGATTCTTCAAAATAAAATGAAATTTTATTTTTACTCAGCATATACTATGAATCATGCATATATTCTGTATTAATCTCACCCAACAATAAATGAAATTGTTTCCTTATACCCATTTCATCTAAATCGCATCGAACATTGAAATTTCCTTTTATTTTCAAATGAAACATAAAATGGTCCCCAATATATTATTTAAAAAAATTCAATGGGTTTGAAATCCATATTATTAATTAATATGTTAATTTTTTATTAAGGGAGATTAAAAAAATATTCTACATCATCTAACTATGAGTGTGTCTTATACCCACACCAAAAATTGTGGGTATTGAATGAGATAACATATCATAAATTTCATATACGATGGGAATGTTCTCATTATCAATCTCTAATAATATTTTAACTCATGTCATGATCATTCGTGATGGGTTGAATTCTTTAGAACCATCAAATTCTAATTTGGTCTCTTTGACCATGTTATGAGGGGGATGAAAACAAATGGGGATCTTATATGTAGACTTTTATAATGTTTAATCCATATATAATTTTTAAATTTATTAAATCATGGGTGATAAAATTTCCCTTCCATAATCCAACCAGATAAATTTTTATAATTAAACAAGTCATTCATTGTCTAAAAAAAGATGCCTATAGTTTTAAAATTTATTTCATTTAAAAATTTCATGTTATCACACCGTCAACCAGAAATTTATTCAAATCAATAATCAATGGTAGATGGTAAACATAAATTTTATCCTCTGGACTTCTAGTTCCATCGGTAAAAGTGGAAAATGATTGAAATTTTTATTTCATAAAATTCCACAGAGGTATATTATATAGAACCAACACCATGGGCCATGTGTTATTTGTTTCACCAACCAAATACTTGAATTAATGAAAATAATCTGCAACAAACCTCAATAAGACATTATTACTATATTTAGAAAATCATGGATGCCTCTAATTAATATCCTTCCATCCAAGATTGCCTATTGGGTGGGTTATCATATCACTATCCTTATTCTTTCCACATGTCATCTCATTAATTTAGAAAGATTAGATGACATAAATAATATTTTCAACCACATATTTATAATACGGTGATGTATTTTATTTATCGAAATCAATGTCCCTTGATTCATACTCTAACATTGATAAGTCTAATTCCCCCCTTTATCTTTCCACATGGAAGAGCCACATACTGCAAAATTATCAATTGGGATATTTATTTTCTAAACAATAAATAGTTGTTTACACATGAATATATGGCCTCATATGTGAAACCAAGTTTCTTTTTCATAATATCATCATGATAATATGACTCTAGGATTTTACATCAGTAGGAAGTACTTTTCTCAATAACATAATCAATATGTCGAACGATGTTTCTGACCACTAAATAAAATCCTTTATGTGTAATAATTATATGATAAAAAACAATTTACTATATGTAGTACACAAAAAATATAATTCAGTTTGTGTATTATCAACAATTTCATAAAAACTAAATGTATCTTGATCTAATCCCGAGTGGAGATTTATCTCAACAGTATAAACATTTCGAATGTTAATTAATTCAGGATCCTACCCAAATAACATGACATTGATAATTTCATGCATCAAATCATTCAACTTCACATAAACATTCATATTAATAGTTTAAATCTATATAAATGAATATATTATTCCCCATAACAAGTTCAACTATTCTAATTTTTTAGAAACCCATTAATGAAAAGGTGATTCCATAGATAATCTCTTTTGAATTGATATATGTTAGCACATTTTTTACATAGAAAACTAATATTGTCACTTCAAAAACCTTTTTTAAAATCAATAAACTCCATAATTACATAAAAATATATTATAGAAATTCTATATGGAAATCAACCCAACTCTTATCCATATATTTATTTCATGACACCGTCCACCACCAAGAGTACCCATCCTCGACTAGTAATTGGACAAGGAGGATAGTGATCGCACAAGTTGTTCTTCCAATATGCCCCAGGTTTGAAACTAACACTGAAGGAATATCATACATATAAATACAATGGATTACCCACATATAAAAAAATCCAGAAGGGAGAGATAAGATAATTAATCCAATCAAATCATGCTCAAAATAATATAAGAAACAAAATAGTATCAATGTAAATAATTAGAAACTAAAATAATTTAGATGGAAACAAAAAGTAAAAAAAATGTAAACATAGTAAAGACCACGAATCCCAAATAGCGTCTTCAAAACTAAAAGCTATTAATATCTAGATTGACCTCTAATATTAACCCACTTATCTGAAAAAAATTATATATATGTGGGATGATCATAATAGTACTCTGAATGGGATCATCCTTGGAACCTCTCATGGAAAAGAGATAGAAATCTTACTAAATCACAATGCCCAATAAATGAATCTAACTCATCACCTAAATATATATACTATTAACAAAGCATCACCATTTCTATCTCTCACCATTTCAAGGATACAAGAGATATCATATAATATAATAATAAATCAACATGGGAAACCCACTTATACTTACCCAATGGTATGCTGCTATGACCTAACATCACATGTCATAAGCCATCTCTCCCCAAAAGAAGCTAGCATGAAGACACTTGGGATATGTATCATAACATGCATTCCATTCATCAAATATTCTCATAATCTCATTCCATGTCTCCATATGATAACCAATTAGTTTTTTGGAGCCACCATAGCCTATATGATTTGTATCATACATCAGGTATTATACCCAGATCCATCACAACCCACACGCAAAGTATGGTACCTCAAAACATCACAACCCATATACATCATACCTATAATAATCATTTGGATACTATTTCTTGAGGTAAATGTGTTTGAAATAACCACAAGCCATTACGTACCTATAAAATCATATATGGAGAAACTAACCACTATGAATTCGAGAACATATTACTGTTTGGAGAAGATAATGGGACTAGAGGGGGTAGTTCGCCATCTGTCTCTACCCACATAGATGTTGTCAAAAACACCATTCCAAATTCCATTGGGAGTCATTCTCCCTACTAACATGTGTAATGTAGCTTATGAAATCAAAATACATGAATGATATTTTATATCTCATGACCACACTCTAGGCATTAACCTAGTACTAGACACAACTACAACTATTGTTTGTCAGACTCTTGGTTTTTACATTTAGGGACAAGATATCCTATAAACACAAATTCAATTGAAGTAGCTATATTAAACTGATTAATTTTTTTAACATTTCAATTCGCATTAATTAATTAATTAACTATTAATTTACATTATTTCGATTACATTCCATTAACCATCCATGTGAAGTCCATGCACTCCATGAATAATCCAACTATGATAATGGGTTTTTAGGATTAACAATATAATTTTCATTCAACCGAGGAATAAAACCATTTTGATAAACATTTATTATATATTATAAACATTCAATAATTTCATATAGTCATGGAGATCATCCTAATATACCATTATGCGATGTAACCAAACACATCAATCTACCTAGAGCAGTTGGAAAAGGAATATAGGTAAAACAAGAAACATAATCATCTTGCCATTAAACAGATTCATTAACAAGAAATCATATCATCTTTCATCATAACAATATGTATTATTAACATGAAGTAATTCCCTCTTCTTTAGATTCATCCTCGACATCCTCACACATATCACCATACATCACGCAATCATGGTCATCAACTGCTTCGACAAACTCAGTCCTCCCCATCTATATCTCATCAGCCACCCATGTCTCATATGACATCACATAAAAAGGTTCATATCTAGATCACATATATTGTTTTAAAAAAGATACCTAGTCAATAAGGAATCATGGCCATAAAAATAAGGCATCCATCCAACACAAGAAAATGGGCTCTCATAGCCCTAATATAAGACATTAGACCTTCACATGAAAATGGGAAACCTTGTCCACAAACATTTATCATTATTAAAATAATATTTTTTTATTCCATCTTTAATTAACCAATCAATTATCATAGGTTCCAGCAATGGTAGTCGTATTTAATTAGCTATGAAATGTGTTATGGGGTTTTTGTGGAATATATCACGCCAAAAAAAAATTCCAAGGACCACCAATCAATCAATATGGATTATTTGAATACTAAAAAAAATATTGAAAATTAATACAATGAAAACCCACCTAAATAGAGTGATGATGTAGGAATACAAAAGTAAAATAAATTACAGATGATGAAATTTGAACATAATGCAAATTCACCACCATGAGTTACATGGTTTAGTCTCTTTTTGACATACTGCAAGGAAAGAATGACAACAACACTTGAAAGAAATTAGTTTTTACATTTAGTTGTTATATATTAATATATAAATGGGATAAAAAGAATAATTCCTATTGAATAATGTTTCAATACAGGAGAATAAATACTAGAGTAACCCATTCCCTCTATTCGAAGGAATCAATTGGCTACAAGTTTAGCATTAAATTTATTTTTATATTCTATTGTATTTTCAACAATTGATATATATATCCATTTACATCCATCTCTATTGGATATAGGTTGTTTATTTACTCTGGACCAAGTGTGGTTCATTCTTAAGTATTTCATCTCACCATCCATAGCTGAAATCTAATGATTAGCGTTTTTTTCATTGATAGCTTGATTATATATTTTAGGATCCTCCCCACCAAGATCCACTGCCAAATTCAATGAAAAGGAAACCATATCAGTATGGTTGTGCCATGGAGAATGTCTAATGATACACTTCTACATATCCCTAGTTAGATGATAACCCCTAAGATAACAAGTAACTCAGTCATCATGAACATCATCTAAATCAGATCAAGATTATGGATAAAGATAATAAAGAGGAAACTGAGTGGTAGAAGGAGTTTCAATATGAGTCTCGATAACTAAGGAAGGATCAACCTCATGAATCCTATTCAAAGAAGGATCATCATTGTCATTAGTGGGATGCTATAATATCACATGAACAGTTCATAAAACACTATATCCTAGATAATGATACACTTTTGAATGCCTTGTTTATCTAACCATTGGTTATACCCATTCACCCACTCAGGATACCCTATGATGATTCACATGATAACTATGGGGTCAAGTTTATCATCCTTAACATGGACATAGGAAATGAATCCAAAAACCCTATAATATTTATAGTATGGGGTGATTTCTCAGTAATTCAATTTGTGTATTAATGTAGTTGGTAGTCAAGGAAAATATATTTATTATGTAGACTTTAATAGGGATAGAATCATCCCAAAAGGATTTGTGAAATACTGAACAAGAATGCATGCTAAAAACTGGCCCAACCATGGATTGATTTTTTGATCAGCTAGAACATTTTTTAGAGGAGTATGAATCATAGTTCAATAATTTAAAATCACCTCAATTTCAGAAAAATTTAATAAACACAATAGATAGATATTCATTGATTTTGTCAGTCATAAAGGCCAATAACTAATTCATATATTTATTTTTTACAAATTAGTTCCTCTCTTTTAACACTATAAAGACATTAAATTTATATCTCAAAATATAAACCAAGACTCTCCTTGAATAGTCATTTATAAAGAAGAGAAGGTAAGAGCTTACAGTATGGATGATAGTCCAAGAAGGTCCCCAGAAATCAGAGTAAACATACTCATGTGGGTGAAAAGATTTAATGATGGATCCATGAAACCTAACTATTTTAAACATACAAATGACATTGTATTGACAATTTTTTATATTACCTGGTGTAACATAAGAGAGAATCCCTTTTTTTCAATTTATCTTGACCTTTAGCACTCAAATATCACAGTAGCCAATGGAAAAACAAAGTCTTTTCATTTTTATTGACATAAGTGATTACAAACTAATTATCATGTGTTCATAAATTTAAAACATTAAACCCGTTTAGAAGAGAGACTTTATGAAACATAAAATCTTCCATAAGGGTTCTAAGACAACAAATATCAGATTTAAAGGTAAAAAAACTCTCATAAAAGAAACCTAGTGGAATAAAATTCTAGTTTAAATCAAGAACCCATCTCACAACCAATTAGGAGATGAAAAAAATAGTGTAATAGCCCTAGAATAACATATATTTTACCCATGAAGCAACATCTCTTATTTTCACCTATACAAAATCTCCTTCAACACCCTCTGGAATACAAGAAATGAAATTCTAATCAGGGAACATATGGAAATAACATATTGATTCTAAGACCCACATGGAATCATGAGTATCTTGGGACACACACAACATCTCAACACTTTCATAGACTTGTTCAAAAATGATGGAATGATCAGTAGACTCCTTAGAAGGTTTACTATGTAATGCCACGACCCTTGTTACCCAACGTTGGTGCATTATTAAATAAAATTGGAAAAATCCAAATATATCTTTTCTCTAAAGACCGGTTAGTTTAGTATCCATAGATGTACTAAATACATTCATAAGTTTTACATTACATTATAAAATTAAAAACAGCAACAACATTGTATCCATTTGAAACATTCATATCCGTTGTACTATCCCAACAAGTCTGTCTAAATTTAATTATTCACATACTCGGAAAAATAAAACATAGAAAGGGGTGAGTTCGGATGCTCCGTAAGCATAACAATATAGAAGAAACAGTCATAAATAAGCATCAACATTTTATGAAATGTATTGGACTAAATTAAAAGCCTATTAAACTTAAAATTCATCATAAAATAGAAAATATAAATCAAAATAATGTCATATACTTATTCACATAGATATTTTACAAGTCGAATAATCACATACAATATCAATATCCATGTTCATAATGAGAAATGCATAATTCCAGACATTATAACCACATAGTCCTGTACATTTTCGAAGACAAAAAATAAGATTTTGTCAAGTCCCTATGCCAAGACACAAGTTTTTCTCATGAGACCTAACGATGCATCGAGGAGCTATTGTGGGCACCACCCGTCATTTACTATGTCCAATGCATTCCTCATATGAAAATTTTTAAACATACATTAAACATTTATATTAAACCAAGCATATGAAATGTTAATACTTTATCCATAAAACATGAATGGTATAAAAATAACACATCCACAGTCAAACATATCACAAAAACCTCAGTACAATATGAAATATTTGTATCATAATAAATCACTAACAAGTGCAAAATCTATTAAAGGATGATCACATGGATTAAATCAAAACCCTTTGAGAGAAATATGTCTTTCTATTTTGAAATCATTCAAAAGGCACACAATTATAAAAGAAAATATTTATATTGAAAATATTCTTATAAGATTGTAAGGGAAGCTTCAATGTTTTCATAACAACGGAAAATATCCTCACACACCGTATAATTAAAAAACATTCTTTACATAATTTTGTTGAAAAGGTCGTAAAGTACCTTATTTGGTAAACGACGGAAGGTTTCATTTATAAGAATTTTATATTAAGTAAAACAAGGGTAAAAATAAATTATACCATAGTATAGGAAATATTAAAAAAAATATGAAATACAGTTTAAGAAACATGGATGTTGATGATAAGGAGGTCCCTGTAGATAACGATGTATGAACAACCTTTGATAAAGAAGAAATTATAGAAATTTCCCTTACCTAGTAATTTTCCTTGGTTGAGGGTATGTTAACCATCTATATTATAGATAAATCATTGTTATTAAATTATAAAAGAACCACATAAATAAATATGATATCATATATGATCTGCTAATATTGCTTTGTTAATAATATTTTTGTATTATCATCCTTTTAGGTTTTCCCTGATTCTTTTTCCATTATATGATTAGTTACATAAGTCTTGATTATTACTGATATAATGTATTTGATTAATATCTAGAATGATATGAAGTTATTAAAAATTATTTTAATCATAATATGAAAATTATTCTTAAATGATTACGATGGAGAATGAATCTCATCATGTTCGCGGAGATGATAATTTGTACGTACGCTCCAGCAACAATATCATTATTTTGATATTAAAATTCTATGTAAATAGATGGGGTGTCATATATAAAGAATAATTTTATTTTATAATTATTATTTTGATCAATAATACATCATTAATATAACCATCCATATAATAATTTATTGAATAACAACTACACCATGATGTGGAGACGGTAAACCGTACATATGCACATATGGTAACATGTCATTCATAGGATGAATAGAATAATGAATATGGTTGTTGAATTTTTATAATAAAATTATACTATATAGAATATACTGTAGTTATTATTTTTGAATGGAAAAAACAAATAATGAAGATGTGGAAAATGAAATGAACTTGAAAGAGGTGATGAAATATTAACCACATTTTCTGGTGATTTCTTTTTGAGTTGATCAAAGGGGCTCTTTAGGATGGATTTATCATCAAAATAAAGGCTCTAGGATGAAGGGTGGGAATTAATGAGGATATTTGTGTAGGTTTTGTTTGAGAGAAATGAATTTGGAGGTGTGAATTGAGGGAAGGGGATGTGCACTTTTATAAGAGATGTGTGGGGCACCTTAAAACGAGGTTGAAAAATTATTTTATAATAAAATAATTTTCGATATCTAATGGCACCGAAAAGATTTATTTTGAGGATATGGTAGAGAGGGGTCTAAATACATTCATCCAATAGGTTTTAGATAGTTTTGAGTCACTATATTAACATTATCTATTAGATTTAACTCTTAGTTTATAGTTTAACTTTTACCATGTATTCATATTTTATTATAATAATTGGTTAATAAACATACTATAAAATTCCAAGGGAACCTAAAGTGGTTTATTAATGGTATTACTATAATTATATATGTCATTTGGCCAAACCATATATTTTTATGACTATTATATCATTTAATAATATAATATTTGTTTTAAAATTTAATTTATGTCAGTTTTTTCACTATTTAGTAATTGATTTTTTTGGAAGTCCTAACAGCATGATTACATCAAATGAAATTCACCAAATCAACAATAACTTGTCATATTATTCTTGAAAATTAGTTTAATTCATCCAATGTCTGAAACTACATTTATTTGGATATTTATAATATCTATTAGTTTAATTATTCATTAATATGGTAATTACTGCATCATCATTGTGTCATAAATAAATTTAAATATTAATAATCTAAAAATTATGAATAAAAACCCATTATTTTGGAAGAATTGTTTACTTAATAATGAATATTTATAATTAAATTTATCTAATTCAGATCCCAATATTAATAATGTTTTAGTTACAAAAATTTGAATTTAACACCTATAACTCTTCTTTAAGTTAAATAATAATAATTGTCCTCCTCTAATCCAAGTGGACCAAAATGATCATATTTTATTCCTCTGGTTGTTATTGGACGAATTTAACTTTTCTAATAGAATTAGGACCTATGTTACGATAATTATAATATCATTTTTACCTTTATTTACAGTAATTATTTTTAACCGTAGTAAATAATAGTTAAAAGTTATTATTCGCCAAAAAATTATTTTCATCTTATTGATCCATATTTTACATACTGATATCAACGGTGTCTCTAGTATTTTTGAAATTAAACTCACAGAAGCACTAAAATTATGTTTTATGCAATTTTAAAATGCTCCTCGGAGGTGGGTAATAGACAGTAAAAATGTTCAAAACAATTTTATATATCTAAACATATTAAAAAATGTATTAAATAAATTACATTAAACATATATAGGTATTATGTATATATTATGACACAAAATAAATATAAATAGAATAAATAATTATTCAAATAAAAAATCGGTTTTAAACAATAACTTTGTGTTTTTTCACTATTAATCAAAAATTAAATTTTTTCAGAAAAATTACAAAAATTCACAGTAATCTAATTTCGATATTCGGAATACAAATGTGAAGTCCATTTTGAAAAATAAAAATTATAATATTTGAAAATGTGTGTTTTACTATTCATAGTGGCTTGTTTGATTAGTTGTGGTGTGTTATAACTCAATATTATGTACAATGCAAGCTATTGTATTATTTAATGGGAATCGTACCATGGAATCATGGGGTGTTAAATTTTCCCCTCTTTAAAATAATTTCATCCTCAAAATTTCTAAAATATTACTACATAAAAAGGCTCAGGTTGTTCATCATCATAAGTTCCTCGGGTTCCCATGCTGCCTCTTCCATCTTAATGTTTCCCCATATAACATTTACCAAATGAATCTTCTAGTTTTGTAACACTTTTTCTCTGATATCCGGAATCATGATAGGATTTTTTACAATAAGAATGATCTGGTTCCAGTTCTATTTCATCACATGTGAGTATATGTGTTGGGTCAGGCATTTATTTTCTCTATAGTGATACGTGGAATTCATCGTGAACTTTTGAGAGACTTGGAGGCATTTCCAAATGGTATGCTACAACCCCTATTCTTTCCATAATTTTGAAAGGTCTGATGTACATGGGACTCAATTTAACCTACATAACAAAACCTATAACTACCTTCCATGGAGATACCTTCAAGAAAACAAGATCTACTACCTAAAATTACATATCCATCCATCAGTTATCGGCATTGTTCTTTTGCCTACATTGAGATGCTTTGATATGGGTTTGGATAACCTTCACCTTTTCTATTGTTAACTCAACAAGTTCTAGGCCTATGAGTTTTCTTTTACCAACATCATCCCAAAAAAGTTGGTGTGCGCCATCTCTTTCCATATAAATCTTTATAAGTTGACATCTGAATACATGAATGTAAGTTATTATTGTACGAAAATTCTAATTGAGGTAAATACTGGTCCCACATACAATGAAATTCATGTGAGAAGGATCTCAACATGCCTTCTATGGTTTTAATAGTCTGTTCAAAATTTCCATCAGCTTGAGGGTGGTAGGTAGTGCTAAAATGAACTTCATTATCTAGGGAATAATGATTATTTTTCCAAAATCATGATGTAAAATGGGGATCACAATCAGAAAAAAATGATTTGGGTACTCCATGATTTCTTACAACTTCATTAATATATATTATTGATAAAGGCTCAAATGGTAATCATCTCTAATATCATGAAAATGTGTTTACATGGTAAGATGATCATCAATGTCCTATATTGAATCATTCCTTCTAGGAGTATTTGGTTTTCCCATAACAATGTCAATAATAATTTCATCCCATTTCCAATCAGGTATGGGAGTGGATTCATGAATCCTATTGGATTTTGTCTTCCAACTTTCACTTGTTGAAAAACCTTACATCTCGACACAACATTAGAAATATCTCTCTTCATGTTGTCCCAGAAAAATGTTCATTCAAAAATCTATACATCTTAGTGCTCCCAAGGTGTATAGAGAAATTGGAGCTATGAGCATCATCAAAAAATTCCCTTTCTCGATCGGGTATATCGGGAACACAATGACTCTTCCCGAATTTCAAAATTCCATCTTCAAACACAAATACACACAATCTCCTATCATTTAAAACTTTAATCATCTTTTGAAACTCTTCATCATCGGTCAGAGAACACTTTACCCTTTCTAGTAAATATGGTTTTGAATCCATTTGAAAAAGTATTGATCACCTTCCATGGTTACTCCTAAATCCATATTTACTAGATCCATGAAAATAGGTTCCTTTTGAACTATCATATGTTCAAAACTCCATGATCTTTTCAACTCAATGCATCTACCACCTTATTTTCCTACCCTGGGTGGTATTGTATAGTGCGTTCATAATCATTGAGAAGTTAAAGCCATCACCCTTGCCTCATGTGGAGTTCTTTTTGTGATAAAATATACTCCAAACTGTTGTTATCATTATAAATCAAACATTTTTTACCATAAAGATAATGCCTCCATTTATTTAGGGAAAATATTAAGGCTGCTAACTCAAGATCATTAGTGGGATGGTTTTGTTCATGAATTTTTATCTACCATGAATCATAGGCAATAACTAAATCATTCTACATATGGACACAACCAATTCCTTTCTTGGAATCATCACTACAAATAACAAACCCATCACTCCTTAAGTGTAGATTGAAGATTGGATCATTTAATACTCTTCTCTTAACTTCTTCAAAACATTATTCACACTCTTTTTTCAAAACAAATTTATCCCCTCTACGTGTGATCTTGGTTAATGGGTTAGCCAATCGGGAAAAATTCTGGACAAAACACCTGATAATAACCTTCTAAACCAATAAAACTGCTTACTGTGGTTATACTAATTGGTGCTGGCCATTTTTGGATTGCCTTTATCTTAGAAGGATCAATAGAGATTCCATACTTAGAGACAATATGGCCAAGAAAAGAAATCTCTTGAAGCCATAATTCAGACATGCTAATCTTCCAATATAAATCATTTCTTCTAAGAGACTTTAGGATAATGCTCATGTGATTTTCACGATCTTCATAGATTTTTGAGTATAACATGATATAATCAATAAAAACCACTAAAAATTCATCAATATATTATTTGAAAACTCTGTTAATTAGATCCATAAAAAAAGATGGTGCATTAGTCAGCTCAAGAGCCATTACTGTAAACTCCTAATTCATGTACCTTGTACGAAATGCCATATTTGGAATTTCTTCCTTCATCACACACAACTCAAGACATCCATATCGAATTTCAATCATTGAAAATATTTACCTCGATGAAGTTGGTCGAATTAAAAATCAATGCTCTGTAAGGGATGCATGTTCCTTATTCTTATAGCATTGATCTCCATATAGTCAATGAACAACCTCATAGATATATCCTTCTTCTTTACAAAAACAATAAGGGCTCCCCTTAAAGAAAAACTAGGGATAATAAATCCTTTATTACTCATCTCCACTTGATGTTTCTTTAGCTCCACTAATTCCACAATGTTCATTCTATAAGGGGTCATTGTTATAGGCCATGAACCAGAAATTAAGTCAATGGAAAACTCAATTTCTCATTCTAGAGGGTGTCAAGGTAAATCATTTGGAAACACATCAACATATTCTTACATAATAAATACATATGCTATTGGAACATTCCTTCCCTCAACCATAGTTATTTAATTTTCTACCTCCCCAAAAATTTAAATTAGTAGAGCTACAAGAGGTGGATATAGATAAGAATATGATGGTGAGATTTCTACTTTAAAAAGAATGTGTTCTTTATCATCATCATCACAAATTTTAACCTCATTCCTCTTACAATAAATTTTCACATCATGGTCCAAAATCCAATCCATACAGAGGATTACATCAAATTCAATCATGGTAATGACGATTAGATCAGTAGATAAAATATTATTATATTCCTTAATGGAGACTCATTCAAAAATATTTGTTGTAATGATACATCACTTAAGAGTTTGGACTGACAACACTCTTGTTAAATCAAAATGGTAATATCAAATTTTCTTATCAAATTAAGAAGATACTAAACAATTTAATGATCCAGAATCAAATAAATCATTATTTAAACATGATGAATCCATTAAATTAACTACACCCACATCTTTCAGAGCTTCAACCTCTGTAGTAGTGATCACATAAGCTTGGCCTTTGTCCCTTTTAATTTTCTAATGTATGTTTACATGGCACTTAGAATATTAATTTTCATAAATCCCCCTTTATATAAATTTATAGCATTCAACATTAACAACCTCTTTCTTCCTTTTGAAATAATGAGCTTGGTGGCATTTTCACCACACAAGTAACATGATCTGATTCCCTTCTGGAAAGTACTGTGGTGTTTCTTACAAAATTTACCGCATGATGGATATTAAACATTTCCCTTCATGCCCTTATTTACATTTCCAGAGTGTTCAGTAGATCACTTCTTCTCTTGATTTATTTTAATGTCTTAAGTAATTGAGAATTATTTTTCTGTCATGATAGAAAATGAGAGAATATCTACTTACAAAGGGAAGGATTGTGATACTAATGATTGACGGAGAAAATGGTTTTAACCCATAGAATAATATACAAATCTTAATCCTTTTGTAACATATATAATCTTCCGCATGCCTTGATACCCTATAAAAGAGAGCCTCATACTTTTTAGCATTCTCATCCTTCTTTTTCCCCAGCCTCAGAAATTATCTTTCTATATACACTTGATAGACACGAGGAAAGTATTTTTCCATGAAGAGTCCTCTATACTATTTCCATTCCATATTTGATACTTCTTTATCATCCTTTGTGTTTTGAATCAATGAACACCATTGATCTGCATCTCCTGTGTGGTTATAAATTGCCATCAATACTATTTCTCTTTCACTACTCCCCAGAGCATGAAATATTTTCACTAAGGATCATATCCACTACTCAGCTAGAAAAGGAATAGTATTCCCATTGAATGTTAATGTTTGTTTTTTAATGAAGTGGTCTAACATTGATCCTCCACATTGGGGTTTAGGGTGCTTTATATAGGTAAAGTTATTATTCATAACCTGTGTGAGTTGTCCCAGTATAGTGATAAGCTGATCCGCACAAGTTGTATCACCCGTTCCCCTAAAATTATCTTGATTAGAAGGAAAATACTTACATGGATTACGTGAGTTGATTTCATTTCCATTCCTTCCACTAGGAACCATTTCTAAACAATTTCATATGCCAGATCTGTTTTTGAATAGAAATACATAATTCAAAACTTGTAAAATAGTTAACAAAAATAAAACAGTTTAAGGATATAATCCAAAATTCTATAAATGTTTTCTTTGAAGATTTATATGATCATAAATCATTCATAATGGTTTGTAATTAATATGGAATTATCCTAAGCATATCCCCCATGAGTGTCATAACAAAGAGTGCAACAATGCCCGTTGAAGTGTACCAGGATACCCCAGGTTAATCCCAAAACTCCTTATTGTAGTTTTCACTCTTAGGTACATCTATTCTAGAGCCACATCTATGTTCTCATATCTAGATATGGATTTATTTCTTGTAAAATACATAAAATCTCTACATTACCAAAATTCTAAGAAGTTATTCTATACTAATACTCAAACTGCATCTTCGGGTAATGTGCTCTAATTAGTGTTTTTCTGAATCGAGATTCCAAAGATAGTACTAAACATCCTATGATACCAAATGTGATTCCCCAAACCAAGTTACCTAGAGTCGGTGCAATATTAGATTACATTGGCTTGATAACAAGAAATCAACTCTCAAAACCCGGTTAGTTCTATAGCCATGGAAATACTTCATACATTCATAAGTTTTACATTTCATTATAAAATGAAAAACTACAAAAACATTGTATCCATTGGCTACATTCATATCTTTTAGATTGACCCTATAGGTCTGTCTTAAAATACTTCTTAGCATCCTAGGAAAAATTAAACATAGAAAGGGGTGAGCCGAGATGCTCAGAAAGGAATACAATATAACAGAAACTTTTATAAATAAGCATTATTCTTTAAAGCAATGTATAGGACTAAAACAAAATCCATTTAAACATAAACATAACCATTATATGGAAAATATAAATCAAAATAATTCCATTAAATTATTCACATGGATATTCTAATAGTCAAATAATCACATGCTATACCAATAGACAAATTCATTATGATGGAATGCTTAATTCCAGACTTCATAAACATATATTAAATGACTTGTGCCAAGACTAAAAATAATATTTTTTCATGTCCTTGATCCAAGACACAAGATTCTCTCAAGAGACCTACTGATTCATCGAGGAGAAATAGTGAGCTCCACCCGTCAGTTATGAATTCCAATGCATTCCTTATATGAAAAGGATTAAACAAAACATAAACATTCATATTAAAATTAGCATACGAAATGTCAATACTTTATCCATAAACCTTGAATTGTATAAAAATAACACATCCATAGTAAAACATATCACAATACCTTCAATACAATATGGATGATTTGTATCATAATAAATCAACATCAAACAAATGTAAAATCCATCAATGGATGTTGACATAGATGAAATCAAAACTGTTTGAGAGAAATATATATTTCTATGTTTAAATCATTTAAAAGCAACATAATTATAAAAGAAAACATTTATTTTTACAATTGTATTATTATCATGTATGGGAAGCTTCAAAGGTGTTACAACATCAGAAAATTTCCACACCCACCATATAAGTAAAAAACATTCTTTCATTAATTTCGTTGAAATGCTCGTAATGTACGTTGTTTTGAAAACTAATTAATGATTGCTTTATAATTTTTTTATAAAAACTAATATGATGGTATAAATGAATTTAAACCATATTCCAAGAAATAGTAAGAACAAAGTTTGAAATATATTTTATGAAATATAGTTGTGGATGTTAAATAGGTCTATGTAAATAATTACATATAAACAACCTCAGATAATGAAGATATTGTAAAATTAACCATTACCTTGTACTTTTATTAGGTCTATGTTACATTAAACTCCAATATAATAGTTAAATAACTTTTATTAAATTATAAAAGTCACAATAAATAACTATGATATCATATATTATCTCATAATATTCCTTTGTTAATAATATTTTAGTATTATCATCCTTTCAGATGTTTGCTGATTCATTTTGCTTTATATGTTTTGGTACATAAGTCATGTTTAATATGGATATGATTTATTAGATTAATATCTAGAATTACATTATGTTGAAATTAATTATTTTAATCATAAAATGAAAATTATTTTTAATGATTATGATGGAGAATAAATCTAATCGCGTTCATGGGGACAATAATCTATATGTATGCACCAACGTCAATATAATTCATTTGATATAAAAATTTAATGTCAATAAATTTTATATCACATAAAAAGAATAATCAACATGTTATATTTATTATTATGTTCCATAATAAAACATTATGGTGACATGTTATTCATAGGATTGATAGAATACTGAATATGGTTGTACCATTTTTGTAATAACATCATAGCATATAGAAGATAATAGATTTTTTATTTTATAATGGAAACTAAAAAGAAATGGGAAGTGGAATAAGATATGAACTTGAATGATGTGAAGAAATATTTACCTTCTCATCGATTGATTGCTTTGAGTTGATCAAAAGGGCTATGTTTGTTGAATTTATGATCAATCTAAGGCCTCTAGATTGCAGTGAGGGAATTTGGGAGGATATTTGGGTATGGGTTAGCCAAGACAAATGGATTTGGAGGTGTTAATTGAGGGAAGGGGATGTGCCCGTTTATAAGAGAGGTGAGGTGCACCTTAGGAAGTGATTGGAAAATTAATTTATAATAAAATAATTTTTAGTCTCTAATGGCTAAAAAATGATTTATTTCGGGGATACGGTGGAGATGGGTCTAAATTTTCTCTACCAATATGTTTTAGACAGGTTTGGGTCACTATTCTAACCTTATCTATTAGATTTAACTCTTAGTTAAATAATCATACTTTTACCATGCGTTCCTGTATTATTATATAAATTTTTAATTATCATACTATAAAATTCCAAGAGAACCTCAAGTGTTTAATTAATGATATACCAAAAATTATATATTTCATTTTTTTATCCGTATATTTTTAGTACTATTATATCATTTAATAATATAATATTTGTTTTAAAAACATATTTATGTAAATTTTGTCACTATTTAATAAACTATTATTTTGGAAGTCATAACAGCATGTTATCTTGGAAAAACATTATTTTATTCAACCCTAATATGTCATTTTAACCAAGATAATTAGTGTAATTCATCAAAATCCTCAAACACCATTTATTTTTATATTTATAATATCAATTGTTTTAATTTTTCATCAATAGGGTTATTACTACATCATAATTGTTTCATAAACTAATTTAATTATTTAATGTCTAAAATTTATCAATAAAATACACTTATGTAGGAAGTATTATTATATTTATATTTAATATTTATAGTTGAATTTATCTTATGTATAACCCAATATTAAAAAAAAATTCGTTAGGAAAACTTGAATTTAACACTTTTAACTCTTCATTAAATTAAATAATAATAAATGTCCTAATCCAATCCAATTGGACCAAAAGGACATAGTTTATTCCTAATGTTTTTTTAGTAAAATTACACTTATCCAATATAATTAAGAAATGTTTTAGTGTAATTATTATTTCATATTTACATTTAATTAACATACTTTCTTGTAACCACTGTAAATAAATGTAATAAGATACTATACAAAAAAATTTATTTTAAATTTATTCAACCACATTTTATATTATAATATCAACTGTGTCTCTAATATTCTCAAAATTCAACTCACATAAGCGGTAAAATTATGTTTCATTAAAATTTTCAAATGCCCCTAGGAAGTGGGTAAAATACAGTAAAAAAGTTTGATAAAATTTTATATTTCAAATCATATTATAAAATGACTAAAATAAATTACATTGAGCTCATATATGTATTATGTATCTATTTTGACATAAAAATGAAATAAAATAAAAAAATTATTTAAATATTAAGTCGATTTAAACAATAACTTAGTGTTTATCACTATTCATCAAAAATTGGCTGGTTTCAGAAAAAAAAAATTCACTCTAAGATAATTTAGTTATTCCAAATCAAATAATGAAGTTCATTTTGAAAAGTAAAACTTATAAAATTTAGAAAATCGGTATTACTATTCATAACTTCTAGTTTGATTTGTTGTGGTTTTTTATAACTCGAAGTTGTGTACAACGCATGCTATTGTATTATTTAATGGTAAACGTACCATGGAATCTATGGGTGCTAAATTCCTGATTTAATATCGGGTCATTGGAAAATAATATTAAGAATTTTTCCAAAGTGGTATCAGGTAACCAATTTGGGTTAGAATTAGACCAATATTCAGGTGATTGGATATGACTCTTACTTCCCTTATAACGTTTAGCTTTCCTTATTCCCTTGAAACTCTAAACGTCCTCTCACATTTAGACCCTTTAATAACAGGTTTATCATTATCCTTTCTATGAAACTCAGGTTAAAAATGTGGTAATGACATCCTTTAATTTATAGGAATCTTCGCCATTCATCATAGAATTGAAATTATTTTCACATGAATTATTGTATTTTAAATTGTGCAACACAAGAGTAAGGGCATGTCTTACTCATTTTATTCAACAAAAAGTAGTTTTTTTCTAGTGTATTGTGTGGTATCAAATTATTTCCAAACCATACCAAGAAATTTCTATTATTGTTGAGTAGTGAACCTTGTTAATTATACTGTTCATGTGGTTATGTGTTTGATTTTTTTTCAATTGAGAATGAATTCATTAACTATAGATGATGGTTGATTCTTAGTAAAAAAACGTAAAATAAAAATATAACACTGATTCACCCCATCTCCATATTAGTGATACATAAATCTTGGTTGGGTAATCTCAATAGGTTCTATCTTTGGTAACCTAAGGAATCACCTATGAAATTCTATTAAATTATTTAAACATGCTCTATAGTGAATTATTATTTTTTATTAAACATAACGAAGAAGAAAAATCACTAATATTGAATTTTATTATCATCAATAAGCATTCTATATTCATGTTCATTATCTAATTCAATTAATAATGGAACAAAAAATTCAGTCAAACATGCATAGTTGCATCAATTTTATTTCCATAAAATTATAAGATACATCAGATTTTTTAAACATGAATCCTAATTAATTCTATATGCATCCAAAATAACACTATTATATTTATAATGTTTTTAAAAATTCATCAATTTAAACATGATAAACCCAACATAACAACATTCTATACCAATCATACTGTAAGCATCGCACTATCTATCAAAATAAGAAGCAATCCATTTTCACTGTGGAAGGAATCAACAAGAAATATCTAAATATAAACCAATTTTATTCATTAATATGGTATACCCATTATTAGGTTAATTAAAATACAATTGAATAGAAAACCCATGGTCTATTTATGATTTCATTTAAATAAATAGGAGATGAAATGATTCCCCTACCTTAAAGATTCAACATTTTTTTCATGAGAATATATCAATGTCGCAGATCTCTTATCACCTATACCGTGAAAAACCCGTGACCTCCCAAGAATTTTGTTCCTTGAAATAATAGATAAATGGAAAATAAAACCACATTATAATTATGTAAATCATCTATCTAAATTTTGAAAGAAGGAACTATTGGAAACATGATCCAATGGAGGAAACATATAGAAAAGAAGAAAACCCTAACTGAGATCACCCCAGATTGAACTAAAGAAGTTGGGATTGTTCTTTATATAATGGGGGATTCAAATACATTGAAAATTATCATTGGGTGCCTTAGGATTAAGAGGAAGAAGTATGAGAAATCCCAATCTAGGCGCATTGGGGGAATATAAATGTAGAAATATTTTTTGAGGACCAAAACATGACCCCTAAGACCACATAGTAAACCACAAAGACCACTACATTGTTATAAGAGATCATATCATAGACCTGGCTAAATCACATTTCTAGGATCCAATACTGGATCCATAGTTAAATTCTTCTTTAGTTAGGTGAGAGACAATGATCTAATCTACAAACCACATTTCTGCCCCCCTATTTCATGGTATCCTCAAAAACCACTATGGAGCAGGATCCTCACTCTATGCCACAATGCTAGACACTAGGGATGGGCCAATGCCGCATCCAAACACTACGACACATCAATCCCTGAAAAGACTATAATTCCATTTTTCCACATCTGAGGCTCCATTTTCCATATTAGGGATATCACACGATAAAGTCATGGACTACATCACATTCTCTTGATCCACATCAAAACCTGGACTGAAATGTTAGTGGTGCCATATTTTTCCCCATTTACCTGACAAACTCCATGAAACCTCTTTCAGGTGCCTCCAACACAGAAAACACACAAAGTGTAGGGTCACAGATGTATAAGTTTTTAAAATGTATATTTAAAACATAGAAATAATTACACAAATATAATGTGAGTTTTTAGATTTATAGATCACATAATATATTTAAATTGTTAAATAATGCACATTTTCAAAAACTTCTTTTATACAGGTAACGCTACGAAAATAATTCATGATATTTGGCTTTAATAATTGATAACATATATAGAAATATGTATTGAAATTTATAAATATATTATTAAATATATAATGAATCTCTATACCACCTTATGGTGTTCCAAATTTCAATGACCATGTTAAGAAAAATTGAATTGATTCATCAAAAAAATTATATAAACATGAAAATGTTGTCTCTATATATAACGATTTCCCCATGTATAATTGAACTTCGTTTCTAATTTTTTTAATTTATTATTATGTTTCCCATACATTTTTATCCAATTTACATTGTAATCTCTTTATCATATAGATATGTTTGTGTGCAACTACTTCCATCTATCGATCCTAACAATATTTTTTTCAATAAGATTCATAATAACACCATTGTCCAGTAGAGAAAATGTTATTGTAGTAGAATGTACATCCCAATATATAATATTTAAAAAAATAAAAAATAATATCCATTTATTTTAAAATAAAAAATTATTAATATTTATATATATATACATACAGAATTAACATATATATGATGATTATATATATATATAAATATATTTCAGTATGTATTGGCAAGCATATATATGTTTATAGACTTATTCATTATATTTATATATATATATCGATATATTAATATATAATATATGTAAATAAATATAAATATGTATAATTATATTTATAGATGTACTCATATATGTAAATATACATGTAGATTTATTTATAAATTGACACACGTTGATACACACACATGACAAATTTTATATGTATTTAAATATCTCTATATTAATATGTATAGAAAATTTATTGAAATATATAATAATATATGAATATAAAAAATTAACAATATATATATATATATCATAATATGAAATTCAAAACAATATATGTGAGTGGATGAATCACAAGCACATGAGGAGGAGGACTCATGTTTGAAACCTTATAAAGGCAAGGGCACGCAGGCGGGTGACCAGGATCCCAGTTCTATTAGGTGGGTAAGATAAAGCTATTAAAGGGAGTGGGGTAGGATAGAACTATTATATTGGTTGAGGGGGGAGGATAGTGCTATTATTTCATCCTCATTGTGCCCATGATTCTGATGTGAAATAGATGTCGAGGAAAAGGTTTCAATTAGGAGATATTTTTGTCAACATAGTGGGTGAAAAAAATGATATGGACATTTCAATAGGATACATTTTTTGATAAATAATTTTTATTTCAATAACAGGCAGCACATTGAAAACATGATTGTGTGATTTCAATAGTTTAATCTCACTAAGAATGTCATACAAAAATATTGTAGATATAGGAGAAAATTTGAAGAAAAAACATGTGGGAAGATTTTAATGTTTATAGGACACAAATAATTCCTTACAAAAAATATTTTTGATATATGTGGATAGGGTAGGCCTGAGGGTGACCACATGAGACTCGAGGCTAGGGAAACAACTAACATGGGAACAACTCATAGCACTCTTCCACTCTCTAATTTTATCTACATCCATAGAAGAAGATGTCAGTTCCATCCATCACCCCTCCATGCATCACATGATAACCTTGTTGAATTACTATTTTCATTGGTGAATCTTCTTTGTCTCCACAGTGTATAGAGGTTTGGTCGTATCATCTATGTGTCATCTTGCTAGTGATTCCTATTTCTTCAGGAGACTTCAACTAGATTATTGTACATAATATGGTTAGTTGATAAGAACGCCTCCCCTATTTTGAGAAATTGCCTTCTAAGTAAGGAATTTGACGTTATGTTGTGAAATATTATGGTTATGAATTCTCTTTGTGCATTGAAGGGCTGGGACTGCCTCCTCGTCTTCATGCTTCCCTACCCGCCTAAATCCATGCATTGTGCCCTTATAAATTCCAGACATTATAGGAATGCTCTCCTTGGCTGACCATGACACATCTTTATCTTATACCTCTTTTAAAATGTATACCACAACCTCTAATTGTTAACCATAAGACTCTATATTCCTCAATCTTAGTAACATCAGATTCCTTAGGTGGAGTTTGTTCTTTATAGAACACCAATTTTTTTTATTCTGATTGAATCTCCTTAAATAACCATAATTTATTTATACTCATTATAATAAAAATAATTATGTCAAATTCCATGAATTTTATTTGTTTAAATTCACCTCTATGATCAAAAACAAAATTAGTTTGTGTCTATTCATGGTTTAGGGATCTTATGTGACCCTTGGATTTGAATAATTGTCCCTTGAATGTTGGATTTCTTTTATTATTGAATATATTTTTCTTAGATTTATTCTATTACACTCTTATAGTATTAATATTATTTTCGTAAATTTTTATCTTACAAATTGAGTCACTAGAATTTTTTACTGTTCTTGATGGAGGTTTCCCAGTTGAGATTTTTCTCTTACTCATATATGACCCAATTTTAATTTTACCTTATTTAAGGGTCCTATTTCTATTTAATCTCCACTAAATTATCCATCCTTAAATAAATATGTATAATAATATATAAAATACAAAATAAAATAAAATTATGAATAATGAATTATATGAAATTATTCATAATTTATTTACGTCCCTCTGATCAATGGAAATCAAGGAGGTGATTAGATGTGATAATAAAGCAATGAGTGGATATAATTTATTCCCTATCATTTTTGGGTTATTGATTTATATTAACTAGAATAGTTTTTCTAATGTATTTCATTATTTTTTTTATATACAAGAATTTAACACACATTAATTTTAACTTTAATTAATTTTAAAGTTTTAAAATATGTAGTTGAATTTTTCAAAGGTTATGTTTATAATAACTCAGTTTTAAATGTTATTGTATTTACAATTGGGATTGATAAATAATACTTCCTAGGCCACTATACTATACATAGAATTCGTCCAAGACTGGGGAATGAAGGAATTTGTCAATATATATAACATGATTAAATATGATCTTGTTCACAAAATCTCACCTATTTAATTAGACAAACTCATAGGGTAAAACAGATATAGTGTTCTCTCATATCCTACGGCCTCCCACCCTCTTTGATTCCCAAATGAGCCTAATTCTTCCCTCTCGCGAATGTCAAATGACTCTATTCTCCTACCTCATTCATTCCTAGTTCATAAAATTCTTTATTATGATCTTCTTTGTCATCATTATGTGACTTCCAAATCCTTATTCACTTTTTCAGAGTACTGTTTTTATTTTTATGATTTCCATAATAAATGTGATTATATTGGATATATTCGTTGTTTTAATTTATTTATCCTCTACATTAACATAAATCCAATATAATTTATATTTCATATATATTAAATGATTGTGTAAGTAATTAAATTAGTATATTTTGTGATTTATTAATATATTGGTGGGTTATTTTATGTCCTCTGATTATGAAGATTTATTGACAATTTGACATTACATAGATCAGTATACCCTTTCATAGCCTTCAAATTTTTATGATTACCATAACAAAGGTCAGTGTAATTTTAAAAACTTTTTCGTATGTATTTTATATCTTGAATGAACCTAATGGATATTCATAAATGTAGTACTCCTACCCATACTCATGGGTGAGGACCAAACAACATGAATAGAATGTTAATACCAGTAAAATTCCTTTTAATCTAATATCTCTATAATGAATTATTATATCAAGTGAGGCTAATTCGATTTTATGAGCCAATATTAATCTCCCCCTAAATTTATGAACCTATAAACGCCACTAGTTCAAAAAATAATTAATAGTAGAATTATTTTTCCAACTATCTTTCGATTATTAGTAAAAGTATTCAGATGATACCAACATTTTACATTATAATAAATCACTTGAATGTTTTTCAAAATACAATAGAAACATTAGTGAAACAATATCATGGTTTTGAATCATGAATCACTCAAAAATAGGCTTGTAATCTGCTATATATTTATTATTTCAATTGATTCATATATATTCCAATATGTATAGTCATGTTCACAATGGTCTACACTTAATTTCAAATTTTTGTAGTCTCAGATTTATCTAGAAATTTCTTTTCATCATGCACTATTGTATATGTAATTCTCATTTTAATACACACAGGGAGAATACCCCACATGGAATGTTTTTACCCATTAAACCTAAATCACAAAATTTATCATATTTAACAATAAAATAAAAGGTGAAAGGGGTAACTATAATACCCTCATGTTAATTATTATGGTTTTTCATGATGAACTGTCTTTTTTATTCTACTCTTCCTCGAAGCCTTGCTTGTGGATTTTTTTTAAAAACCCACTTTTAATTATTCCTAATTAAATGTTCTCTATGATATAATTTATCCTACATAGCATGGGTTCCTTCTCCATTCTGTATCCAATCCCACTAATACATATCATTTATTTTGATTCATTTTTATTTCACCCATATTCATGTTTCCCCTAACAATGGAGGGATCATCCACCAATATTTACTACATTCCATGTGGAGTGATATGTGATATCATTGAGGCATACTTTTTTCTTTTCCACTTCTTCAATATCTATAAGATTCACATCTGACTATGTCTTCTTTAATGAATCCTTATTTATGGGCACATCCATTATAATTTATTACAACTCTCAGTGTATGTAGACTTAATTTAATTTGATTCTGGTAGTTCAAAGATACGTTTTGAGTCATTTGATGATAATTGGATGTTATTGAGGCTTATGAAAGGGGGAAATTGTTACATTCTTATATTCAAATTTGACAAGAGTAATTTTGGATAAAAAATTTTGTATTGAATTTCATATTTCATACTACTTTGGTCTTCCAAATAATTTATTTCATTCAGTATTTTTTTTATAAATATCAGTTTTTTAATATTAGGATTGGATTATTATTTATATTTTTATAAAGTATAGAAGAATTTATAGGATATTATTATACAATGTTATATGATGTCAATGTTGGGTGACACACTGGTGTTATTCTTGAGTAAATTTTATTCATCGTAATGAAATGTGTATAATTCATTCATATATAGATTATGAAATATAATAATGTTGATCTAAGAAAGTTATTATATGATAATGGTTCAAGAATGTGAACACTAGGTTTGCATCGTCTAGTTCTCTAAGTGAGTATAATAATTCCCAATTGTTTTAGTCTCCATTAAATTTAATGTCATGTCATTATTCTTTATCAAATGTTTTTATAGACATTTGAATGAACTAGAGTTGAATTTATACTATCCTTCTAGTATTGGTCCATGATGAGGTGCTCCTAGTGCTACATATTACACCCGTTTTACCCATTCACACCATGACCTACAAACGAAAGCCCCATCTACTGCTCCATTTCATCCTCCTATTGAGCCTGTAGGTTTGTTCCCACCCATGTCACTATCATTATCTTATTTAGCCTCTTATTCTAATAACAAAACAACATAACCTCTATAAATGTTTCCATATATTCCATATCCATATCATTTGACGAATCGTTATCCCTTTTATACATAACCCACCGAGTCTACGATGCCTCCATTTCTTTTTATTCATCTAGAATCTGATGAATTTTTTCCATCACTTTCAACTCTAGAGCATATAGATGACCTGATGCGTGCATTAGAAGAGAGACATGTTTCAATGGTCACTAATCCCGGATAGTCTAAAGATCTATCCAATTCAAATGAGTAATCTTCATCATGTTTTTATAATATTTTCAAATAATGGCACATTATTTTTTTCCAAGTTTTACTAAATATTAATTCTTATTTTTTACCTTTTACCTTATTCAGTGAGATCCTATTAAAGAATATATGGGGGCACACATATGTGTAATTCATGGAATCATCAATCATAAATATTTTTTGATTACAATGTTGATAATAATATTGTAGGTGAAAATGACAGGCGGTGTAGTGGTTTTACCGAAACAATTTCCAAGGACAATGATATCATTTCAGTGTAACTAGTGTCATGGAGGCATATCAGTAATAAAATAATATAAATTTCATGGGTGGGGATATAGGTATGAAAAATTATTATACCGATATCTATAATTTTGTTGTATTTATCTGAATTGACATGTCCTTTGTAGTCTAAGCATAGCTTTCCTAGCATTGAATCTACTCAGGACATATAGTTGATGGAACATGGGAAGCTGTGGATATCATATAAGAACAAGTAATATGATTGTTGTGAAGGAATTAGTGTCCTTGAACCATTATCTGCTTAAATTATGATAATATGTAATCATGGTTTTAAATATTAATAAAATTCATAACACATCATGATTGTTCATCTACATGACATAGCATGTGGTACTATCGTAAAATTAGGTGTCACAATAAAAGATAATAGAATTTATCCACTATGATGTGAACCAAATAGTTTCACAATAGTATTCTAAAAATATATATTCTATTGTTAGATGACATCTTTTTAGGGACACAAATTATATCTGCTATCAGGGGTGGGGAATCATAGGACAATGAGATTCCTTCAGATGTCGTACTCCCATTGAAATATTCATCTTATCATATTATGAGAACAAGAACATCCAGTAAGAAATGAACATTTATATGTTTCACACGATGTTCCAATCATTGGATGTGTGTGTCGATCATTAGACTTTGATATTATTATTATTAATGAATTTTATAGGTCGCAATCCATTATGTTCTGATGATAATAATTTTTGAATATGTTTGTGGTGAGGTAGGATACATTTTTTTCATGAGAAATATTGGCTTAATTAATTACATGAGAAATGATTTTTCACTTCTTTTCATTAATGTATGTCGATATCTCAGGGCATTTTCTGAAAATGATAATTCCTAAATCAATCCATCAAAATAGTGTTCTATAATCATGTTCAATTTCTAAAAACTCAAATAAAGCTACATAATAAACATAGGTAGATGACTACAGTATGGAAACATATTCATTGAGATATCGTGATTAAAATACTATATTACATAGTGACTTCAAGTATGTGGTTTTATGTTGTTTCACCATTTAAAAATTTCTCTATAGGGGCCAAGGCATGTTTCCAGATGCTAACCTTGGACATTAGACTACATTTCCTAATACCATGGAGAAGGAGTCATAAAGGAGCACACACTATATGTGTGAAAAATATCGATTAAATTATATATTTTTATTTATTATTTTAAAAGATGAATAAATATTTTTCTCATAGTTGGTTTAATAATTATTCAAGTTTGATTTATCATTTGTATTCTAGCACCATTTATTCAAGAGAGTATTATTTGAGTTGAATACTGAATAAATATTCATTTTATATTTAGAGAATATAATATTTATTTATTTATTTCATAATGACGTAGTCAAATTTATTTATTCAATAAATAGTCAATATTCAATGTCTTTTACATATTCTGCTGGATTGTAGGATCATTTTTATAGGTCCAATCAGAAATACTATATATTGAATATTATTTGATTTAATGTTATCTAATCTTAATTTGTGGGTTTAGAGCATGTCATGAGAAAATAATTTTATTGATATTATTGATGACATGTGATTCCACATGGATTACATAAATTATAATTGGCACTCAGGGTATTAAGTATTTATGACCATAGTTTTATATATACTGAATAATATTATTTTTTTTATGAGCTTCAATTTCATTTGAGTTGTGAAAAATGGAAGCTAGAGAGAATCATATTAATCCATAGAGATACCCCTCTCGATGAACGCTCCCAGGAATGATGGGCGACCTTCCTCCACCATTTATTTTCAAATATTGAGAGATCAAGAAGAAACATTTTTTAGTGATTCTCAAGGTGGCCAAACCCTAACAATGAAAGTGTTAGGATCTACCATTCTAGAACCTAGAGATTATTATGATAGAAATCATATATTTTTGGAACATTCAAATATCATCGCTTTTATTGTCCCCCACCCAAATGCCACTAAACCATTAATCTGATCCGGGTGTCCACATGACCTCAAGCATGCCTTCCCTTATGTTAGAGGATACAGACTAGCAGTGATGGAGTGGTAGGTCAGGTGGGGAGACTATATCATCTTTACTAGAGTTTTCCACAACCTATTACATGAAAAATCAGGAAAACAATAGAAAATAAACAAAAACATGCATTAAAAACAATTCTCAGACATGTTACAACCAAAACCCAAATATAAATATTCTATGTCATGATAATGCGATTAAATGTAATGGAATCCTAAAATATGGACTAATGGAAACCTCACCGAAAATGGGTCATGACACTAAGTCTGAATCCTCATCTATGTACATCCAATACCCAAATACACTCCATATCATATGGTTTTTTCCCATCTCAAATCCTACAATAATTTAATTTTCTCATGTACCCAATTGTGGCCCGAGTAGGGTGTGAGTACAACAAAGTAGGAAACCACCAATAGTGTCAAGAAAATTATTTATTCTAAATAGATAATTCATCAATGAACTAAAATAATGGAAATGAAAACAAAAGACAAATCATCTACTATTAGTTAAAAATATTCACATTAGAATATTTGACCATTTATTCCATTCAATTAATTACACCATTTCCATCACATAATACATGGGTTTGGAATTTAAATCATTTACACTCCAGCCTAATCCAATCAATAATAAAATATATGATAATATGTCATGTTCCCTATCTCCCTAGGGATACACATTTCACAACAAATGCATCAGACTCACATTGGAACCTCGGTCAAGGTATTCCAATCAAATGAAACCATTTTGGGCTAAGAGCCATAGTCTGACTCCATAACTGGTCCACTCTATGAGTGGAGGTTTGATCCTCAGTCGAACCTATCCCAAGGGAGGAGCCTCATTCTAATACCACTCATACCACCACTCCATGCACACATTCATTTTCATCCAATTAAAATATCTACAAAATAATAGACCATGTATAATTTATAAACATAAATTTTTTTATTTACACTCTAGATAACACATCAATAATATTTTGGTACTTAACATATTAACAGAATTACCACACATCCTACATATCCCATTTAACAAAATTATCTTTTGTATCTCAACCCATTTATCTTATTCAACAATTTCGATACATTAACCCATTTCACATAATACATCATTTCACAAGTATTAGCAATTCATGGAATTTAATTTAAATCTCACAATTCATTAGACACATACAACTTATTATATTTAACCCTCTTTTCATTGTGTTAAAAAACACTTCAGAAATTATCAATTTCTAGGTATAATTATTAGTAACTTATTTTTCAAATAAACTAACATATCTACATGTTCATCTTGGGATCAAAATCATCACCATTCAAATCAATGTGTAACATTATAATTTCCCTTGTTTGGGAATATTGGAACACCCCATTAGTGACCATGAAGTAGTCTAATCAACCACAATGCATACCACAGTGATCGGGAGAGGGTTAAAGTCATCATATAAACAATAATTTTACCAAATACATTCATATGAATGAAATTCATAAAAGAGAGAAGCATCAACACAACCTAACTTATACAAAAACTAATTCAAGACCATTGAATATAACTTGAATACCACCAACCTCAAATCCATTGATGAATAGACACATAACCTTTTCCTTAGATTGGTATTCAAGAACCCTTTGAAGCCCCAACCTATTATATACAAGAAGAAGAGGTTTTTATGGATTTTGAAGAAGACGAATGAAACCATGAGCCATAATCCAAAAAAGATAATAAAGAAGAGGATAAGAGCAACCAGTAGCATTGATCTGCACCCAAAGAAACTCCAAATGGACTAGAAATGAGAGAGATTTATCCATGGAATGATTTTAGAGTTTAGGTTATCCATTAGGGATATAGGAGGATGAATGTGGAATAAATTATCATGAGGAATGTAAAATCATTTGGGAGAAAATTTTTAAAATCCCACTTATAATGGGTCCCACAGTTTGGCCGCCTAATTCTCAAAAGTGTGAACCAACAATGCACATGCCCCTAACTTATAGAGTAGGATCACACATTTTCATGGTGGGGACATAGATGATTGGAAAAACCGAGTGGAAAGTACGCCAAATGACTAAATCTATGCCCAAATGGTTTTTCCTCCCCTCTTCTATGATTTACTAAATAGTGAACTCCATATTCATCGATAGCATGGTTTGGGGCACATTGACTACTAACCATGAAAAAACCATGTAACATGAATTGGATAGCCATAATATTACAACATTAATGTCTGATTACCTTTAAACACCCACAATAATCTTCATACATCTAGAAAAAATTACATTAAACAAAATAAGGTGACATAAACCGAAACATAAAAATTTACGTGCGTCGAAAAAATCTGTAATCTTGCAACCTCCCCAAATATAATGGCTCATCCTTGAGATACATTCCCAAGGCTTAATAAGGAAAAGAAATCTAGAAACTCAGCCCACATATTAATCACCCTCTCACATGTTTCATTGTGAACTGTAACATGCTGCCAAAACCCTCGAAACAAAGGCTCCATTTTTCCTATCAAGTCTAACATATGATAATATACAATATTAAGAAGAATATCTTAAAAGGAAACATTTTCCTAAAGATCAACATCCTCGAAATCAAATACATGATATGGATTAGGGTGATAATTTTGAAGCTGTGACACATGAAAAACACCATGCATGCCACTATACCATTGTGAAAGAGCCAATCAGTACACTACCAGATTGATCCTCTCCATAATCTCAAACAACCCCACGTACCTGGGTGACATGTTTCACTATTTCAAAATCAAACAATGACCCATCCATGGTCACTAATAATGAAACTCATGATCACCCACTCTAAACACAAGATGTATATGACACTGATCCACAAACAACATCATCCTACTCTGTGATGTATCCATACATTTCTGAATCAACCAAACCATTTCTGACGTCCCCTACATGAGTGTTTCCCCTAAAAATTCATTGTCTATTGTATCCATGCAAAACTATGAGGATCTACATATTCTATAATATAGCCCTCATATTTTTACGTCTAAATCATCCCCTAGTAAGTATTTATATACGCAAATTTAAGAAGAACTAAATGATTCTCCCATGATCCACCAAAATCCAGGTAACAATCCCTCAATATATTGTCTATTACCTGAATAGTATACTCTGATTTCTTATCCATCTAGGTGTGTAAATCCATACTAAAAACATATGGTTACCAAATGCTTTTAGTAATCCATCCAGATACAGGATTTAAAATTTGGATGACAAACCAAAACTATAGTCTGCAGTACTTCATGAAACAACACTATTTCCCAAACATACAATTCACACAAAAGCACAATGGTTTATATCTCTCAAATCACCAATAAATGAGACACCATGGTAAACATATCCATTAATACCCACATATAATAATTCATTAGAGGAATCCTTAGAAGGCCTATGATGAAATCCATTGTTAGGTCATCCCATTTCCATTCTGTAAAAGGAAATGGTTTTAACAAATTACCCAACTGTTGATTCATGGCATTCACTTACTAATAGGTAAGGCATCAAACCAAGAAACCTATAACCTAATTCATCATTTATGGTCACCAATTCTATCATTGAAGAGCACGATACATTTTTGTCAAAACACGATGAACTTCCCACCTAAACGTGTAAAACTCACACATCAATTCATCCTACAAACATTCTCTCACAAAAACACCACCATGAACATGAAAAATATGTCATCACTAAGGGTTTAATAGGATGGTGACACTCTACCTTAAAGAATATCCATTAATGCCACAAAATATGAATCATTGTGTTTTCTTTACCCAATTCATCTTATAAGTACGAACCAAATTACATAGGATGCAAGGGTCATCTACCCGAGCCCATTCTGCACATTGAGATACATCTATGTAGACACATTCATCATCATCCAAGGTGAAATTGATTCATAAACATCATTAATTTGAGTCCTCTAGATCAATGTATCTGCAACAGTTTCCACCTTTTATAGAGTGTAAACTATCTCAAGGTCAAATGTCAATATGTACTCAACCCATATTCATAGTCGAAGATTCAAATCAATTTAAGATAAGATGTAGTTACGGATTTTATGATCATTATACCTAGTAAATTATTATCCTAATATTTTTATATCCAACTATTTAATGAATATAACATTTCAGACAACCCATGATTGTTTGTATGGTAACTTATTTCCGGAGAGCTCAACTACCTTGACCCATACACCACTACCTAATCATTCAAAATAAACACTGCCCCTTGTCCAACCCCAGACACATCAAAAAACAAGGTTCACCCCTTTACATTGTTAGGTATGATCATAATTCATGAAGATGTAAACTAACTCGTTAACTCATGGAATACATTGTAACATTCCCTAGACCTTTCAAAACTGATGCCATTATTAGTCAAACCAAAAAAGAGTTTTTTAAAAATTATAGAAGTCCTTAATGAACCTTTGGTAATAGATAGTAGAACCCATAAAACCTTTTGAATAGGAAATATTTTTGGGTTTTTCCCATGATGCAACTACTCATAGGTTCTCTACATCCACTAACACACCTTCCATTAAGAAGACGTGACTCAATAAATTCATCCTAAAAATCTAGAATTAAAATTTTTATTTCTTGGTGTATATCTGATGTTCTCTTAGTGTATTCAAGAAAATTTATAGATGTTTATTATAATCATCATGAGTATTAGAGTAAACCAATATGTAATCATCAAAAAAATAAATAATAGTGATCTAGTTTTGGGTGAATTATTCAGTTAATTAGGGTGATAAAAACGATAGTCCAATTGTTCATCCAAAAGGCATTACAAAAAACTCATATAAAATATCACTCATTTTAAATGTACTCTTTAGTATATTAGAAGTTTTCACCCTTAGATGACAATATCCTGATATTAGAACCATATTAGAAACATTGAATCAACCCTTATCTAGTCAAAAAGATCATCAATTTGAGGAAGAGGTTATCAGTTCTTAACCATAATCATATTCAACTTCCAATAATTGACAAATATCCATAATGATATATCATCATTATTAAGAAAATCATTGAGATCCCAAAGGTGACATTCGAAGGAAAACACACCTCTTGTTTTCGTGTTCCTCCAACTGAGTTTTATTCTCTTTGAGTTTTGCCGGTTCCATTCAATTTGAAAAATTCGAAACTGGATCTACTCCTTGTAAGAATCAATTGTGAAATCATCATCTATTTGAAGAAACATGTAACACCCCAAGATTTCATAGTGTGCTATTTCTTCAAAATAATTCAATAACTTGCACTACACGCAACACTGAGTTCAATTGCACCATGACTTACCCAAAAAAAAAGCCATTAAAAGAGGTCATGAATAGTATTAACTAAATTTTAAACTTTATATAATCCTTATAATTTTAGAATCCATATTATAAGTTTCTTAGTCATAATGCAAGAACAGATTCATTTTCAGTATTGCACTTTTATCAACTTTTGATAGTGAAACCTTTTTAAATACAATATTTTAAACTTTTTGACTAAATGGATACATCAAAAAATTTAAAATGAAACATCCCAAGCTTCCACGGTACGCTTTCCTTTGAATAAAACAGTAGCGTGTGTTGTACGCAACTTCGAGTTCTAACACACCGTAACCTATCAAACTAGCTGTTATGAATAGTAATACCTACCTTTTGAAGTTATATATATTTTATATTTTAAAATGGACTTCATTTTTGGATTCGGAATATCAAATTTAGCCTAAGGTGAAATTTTGGTACTTTTCGGATAACTTTCATATTTTGATGAATAGTGAAAATTACTAAATTTTAATTAAAAACAACATTTTTAATCAAAATAATTAATAGTGATAAATTATGAATTTGAGTGGTTTTAAAGTATATTTAGAATATATTTTTACTATTTAATATAATGTTGGTCATCGGAAATAATTTTACAATTAAACCGAACATAAACAAGTGTCAATCTTTTGATTGTTATTATCTCTTAAAAACACGCTTTTTGTTTTGACAGCGGGAATTAATTTTAAATTATTTTCTGCCACTTCTGTGTTTAGAATTTAGGAAAATGGATTCCATATTTGGAATCAGGTTGTTCAAATTGTGTAAATAGGTAACTTTTATTTTTAGACATTTTGAATAATTACTGCGGTAAATATTTTATTTACCATGGTTAAGGGTAAATCCGGTAAATAAGGGTCAAAAAAATAATATTATAATAATACTAAATTACCCTAAAACGTGTCTTAACCCTATTGGTTGATAAATGGTCAACCATGGGCATCTTTGTGTCAATTTTGGGACCCCATGGATCCACTTGTAAGTGATAATGACACTTTATTTTAATTAAGTCAAAATGAATACAAAAATGACACAAGCATATATCTTTTAGCAAAACAATTGTTACATAGAGTTATATAAGTTGGATTTTAGATTATAAATATTCATTAGAAAGATAAAACGATTTCCTACATAATTATATTTTATTTATAATTTTTAGACATTAAATAATTAATTTTATTTATGACACAATGATGATGCAGTAATTACTATAATAGTGAAAAATTAAAATAATTGATATTATAAATACACAAATAAATATAATATGAAACTTTTAATGAATTAAACTACTTTTATAGGATAATATGATATATTAGGATTGATTTAATTGACTTTGTTCGAAGTAATAAATCTGTTATGAGTTTCACAAAAATCAACTATTGAATAGTGTCAAAATTGACATAAAAGAGTTCTTAAAACAAATATTATATTATTAATTGACATTAAATTCCTAAAAATCTAAGGTTCGGCCAATAGACTTATATTATGATAGGTTAATCATTAATGGACCACTTGGGGGTCGCTTGGATGTATATAGTAAGTTTATTAACCATATTATATAAAAATACAAAGAGACATTGTAAAAGTGAAACTAATTAACTTAGAGTTAATACTTAAAGATAAGGTTAATATAAGTACCCAAACCTGTCTAAATTCTATTGGTTGAGTGGTTTTCGACCTATCCCCACCTTAACCTTTGAATAGTCAACTTTGGAGCCATTAGAAACCGAATATGAATTTATTATAAATTAATATTTCTAGCTTTTCCAAAGGTGCCCCTCACCCCTCTTATAAAAGGGCACTCCTCCTTCTCTTTTCCTCACACCTCTCAAGCCACTTGGCTCGTCCAAACTCTGCCCAACTAATCTCCCCACATCCCTCTCATCCTCCTTGAAGCTTCCCCTTAGGCAGAAAGCATTTCAAGAAGTCCTTTGGTTCCAACCAAAGTGAGTTACCTAAATTAAAGGTAACAATTTCTCTTAAAGTATCTTCATTTATTTTGCTTCTCCAACCCCCAAAATCTTTTTATTTCCTTTCTTTTGTAACAACACCAGTATCCTAAATATACTAGGATGTTGTTATAAGAAGGATTCAAACTACACATACACACAACTCCATCTAATGGATGATGAACATAATGTTTCTGTGGATGGAAAACTAACGCCTCACGAAACGATGATTGTTCAAATACATCTTACCACCTCTCATGGTGGCCATTATGATGGAACTGTAATTAAATATGATATTAATGATATATATTTTATATATAAGCCTCTGTAATTCCATTTTATTTCATACCATTATTCGTTTCATGTTGTATATACATACGATAATTTCATTTGAGGAAGTGCGGACTACCGCCCCCTTAAAATGATATGACTCGTTCATACCACACATGGAACGTATAAAGGATGGTGTTAATGAACTTAAGTAACATATATAAAATATTATATTATACTGGAATAGTAATATACCTATGTATCATTTGGATTTGATTCTTTTAAAATAAAAATTAAATGGAAGTAGCGTTCGTGCGTACGTACGGACTACCGTCTCCACGAACGCGATAAGATTCATTCTCCATCATATCCATTCAAGTCTTATTCTCATTTTGGGGTTAAAAATAATGTTAATATCATTCTGGATATGAATAAGATACAACAAACATGGCTTATGTAACAAAACATATAAAAGAAAATGAGTAAGTTAACACCCGAAACGATGATAATTCTAAGATATTATTAATAAATCAATGTTAAAAGATCATATATGATATCATATTAATATATATGATTCTTGTATAATTTAATAACAATTATTTCACCATTATACAGGAGGTTAACCTACCCCAACCAAGGAAAAGTACAAGGTAAGGGTTATTTCACAATCTCTTCATTATCCGAGGTTGTTTATATGTAATAATCTACTGGGATCTCTTTATCATCCACATCCATGTTTCTTAAAAATGTATTTCAAAACATTTTTACTATTTACAAGAATATGGGTTAAAGTCATTTATACCTTTTTTTGACTTTTTATAAGAGGTTTATAAAGGAATCTTTTCGTCGTTTTCAAAACAAGGTCCTTTTTAACCTTTTCGACAGAATTGATGTAAGAATGTTTTTTTTAACTTATACAGCGGGTGCGGTTATTTTACACCATTATAAAATCTTCAAAGCTTTCCTTACAAGCTTATATGAATATTTTCAAAGAAAATGTTTTATTTTATATGGATCTTAAATGATTTCAAAATAAAAGGAGATATTTCTTTAAAAAGAATTTTGATTTCATCTATGTCAACATCCTTTGATGGATTTTAAGATTATTTGAAGTTGATTTATTATGATACAAAACTTCTGTATTGTATTGAAGGTTTTGTGATATGTTTGACTATGGATGTGCTATTTTTATACCATTCATAGTTTATGGTGAAATTATTGACATTTCGTATGCTAGTTTTAATACGAATGTTTATGTTATGTTTAAACCTTTTCATATGGGAATGCATTGGACTTAATAAGTGACGGGTGGAGCCCGCTATAGCTCCTCGATGCATCAGTAGGTCTCATGAGACAAACTAGTGTCTTGGCACAAGGCCTTGACAAAATCTTATTTGTAGTCTTGGCACGAGGCCTTGGCTATGTGGTTATGATAGTCTGGCATTATGCATTCCAACATTATGAAAGTGGTTATTGATTTTTTCATGTGATTATTCGATTAGTAGAATATCCATGTGAATAAGTAAATGGCATTATTTCATTTTATTTATGCCATACCATGTTGAAAGTTCATATTTAAAAGGCTTTTGTTTTAGTTATACACTGCCTTAAATGTTTATTCTTATTTATGAAAGTTTCCGCTATATTGTTATCCTTACTGGGCATTTGAGCTCACCCCTTTTCAATGTTTTATTTTTCCCAGGAAGTGAAGAAGTAGGTTATGAATGACCTGCAGGGATATTATGTGGGGATATGAGTGTGGATTATGGAGACATTATGTTATTGTAGTAGTTTTTTCATTTTATGATGTAATGTAAAACTTATGAATATATCTAGTGTTTCCAAGGCTACTAAACCAATCGGTCTTTCGGGATTTGATCTTTCTTGTGATCATGCCAATGTTACGAAGTAATACACCGACTCTGGGCAGCTGGGGTCGGGGCGTTACAGTTGGTATCAGAGGAAGTTTAGTACAAACCTTGGAATCTAGATTTAGATAAACTCTGATTAGAGCACGTAGACCTAAGATGAACTTTGAGGATTAGTATAGAAGAACTTCCTAGAATTTTGGTATTGTAGAGACTTTGTGAGTTTTCCGAGCAATACATCACTGTCTGGATACGAGCAGGTAGAGGCGGCTCTGGCACAGATGTACCTAGGGGTAAAACCCGAAAACACCGCTTTGAGCTAGACTCGAACGGGAACTGGTGCACGACAACGGGCCTTGCTGCACTCTTGGTTACGACACTCCCGGGGGATATGCTTAGGATAACTCTCACTATCTTTACAAATCATTATGAAGGGTTTATGAGTATATACCTACTCAAAGAAAACATTTTTATGATTATGGATTATATCCATAAATAGTTCAATTTATGTTAAGTGTTTTATAAGTATGGGATTATGTATTTTGATTCATAAACTAATCTAGTTTATGCCATTGTTTAGAAATGGTGCCCAGTAGAAGGAATGATAACTCCAGAAATGCACATGATTCAAAGTGAAGGAAGGATCATATCTCTCATGGTCTTAAGCTAGAATTTATAAGAGAAATAGTCTCCCATGTATTATCATCATATGAAGAAATAATATCATGTGTTGATAAGATAAGTAAAGAGTTTACTGAGTCCTATGGCTTTGAAGGGAAGCAAGAGAAGAAAAGGATGGAAGAGAGAAAGATGGATAAAGGGAAGAGGGAAAAGAAGAATTTTCCCATATGTGGTAACTGTGGAAAGAAACACCCTGGAACTTGCCTGAAAGGAATGGGAGTTTGTTATAAGTGTGGAGGAAAAGGGCACAAAGTACGTGACTGCACGGGTAAGAAAATGGTTTTAAATGTACAATGCTTCATTTGCAAGGAGTTTGGACACTACGCGAACCTATGTCCCAGTCATCAGACTACGCCGCAAATGATGCTATTGGATAATAATCAAGTTATGATACTACCACAGATGAAGAGGAATGATTAGAGTTCTTATGTTGATTATGTCAATTGAGTGTTGTATCAACAATGTACTTGTTATAATAATTATGGAGTATATAAGGATTGTACTGCAGTACTATTTCATTAAGGACTTGAGATTGTGTGGAACAAAGAAAAGTGACTCAATAGAAGGTTAAATTTTTGGAAAATATATGGTTGAGAGAATGATAAATCATAATATAGTTCTGATACTGAGGTAGTGATTTTGGAATAATATGTGATTATTTTGGATAAATTATATTGGATATTATTGACTACCTTGAAGCTGATTAATGATTTGTATATTCCATCATTGTTGGGGTTCAAAACATTTTTGGATTAATGAAGTATATCCAGCATTCTATATGGAATAAGGGAACATGAATGTAATCAATAAGGAATATGGTAGTACATGATGAAGGTATTCATATGCTATTACAGGGTAAAAAGGATCTATATTATGTTTACCTTCCTTATAAATGTTGGACTGTGAGTTTGGACAGAAGTATTTTGGATAGTTCTAGTTTGGATTATTTTGGATTTCCATAAAAGGACAACCCGGAGGTCGGGCGGCAACCCGTCACGTCCGGCAAGGCTGCGAGACTTGAACCCGCAACCGAAGGGCGACAAGGGTGTATCACCTACCACTGGCCCAAGAGATGTCCTGGATTAAATAATGTAGTTTTTTTAAAAGATCTGGTAGATGAATTATAAATTCGTTTATTTTGGAACCCTGTACGAATAGTATAAATATAATTTTTTTACGAGTGAAAGATGAGTTTCTGGTAGAAATTTATTAATGGACAAAACTCTAATTATAAAGTAAGTATATCTCCTTATTATCTTAGCCAATCTCATAAATAAATTCCTCAATATTAAGAAAAGAAACTTAGAACAAAAATGTTGTCCTAGATGGTACCTTAAATCATCACTAATTTATGGCTTTGGGATTGTTGGCCTTTTCATAGCCATGTTCTCTACAACTCTCCATCAGATAATTGATGGTTAGATTTCTCTTCCATATCCATAGTTTCCTACATGGAACCCTAGTATGTGTTATTTTCGGTAATCTTCATACTTTACGCTCTTTATTTTAAATAGAGGCCTCATTAATTCATTTTTCGATGTGGGATTTCAACTAAGATATTTTGAAACGTCAAAAATGTGTTATCCTAATACCCTATGTTTTGTTGAACCGATGGTATTTCAAATCATCATAGATTGATGAATTTAAGGACCTCAATTATACACTTGTTTGTGATTGATGACCTCAATCACTACCTATAAATATTTACGTTTTTCCTCCGATTATATGTCTCTAATGTTCTCCTAATCGAGATCATAATTTGGTGGTGACCCTTTGATTTCTCTTTTCCTCATATTAAGACTAAATTTTAGTAACCCAATTTCCGATGTGGGTTTTCCCACAAATATATTTTCTACTTTCAACCTTTTATTTTTGATGAACAATTTCAAATTGCGAGGACGCAATTTATTGAAGGAGGGGAGAATGTAACACCCCAAGATTTCATAGTGTGTTATTTCTTCAAAATAATTCAATAACTTGCACTACACGCAACACTGAGTTCAATTGCACCATGACTTACCAAAAAAAAAGCCATTAAAAGAGGTCATGAATAGTATTAACTAAATTTTAAACTTTATATAATCCTTATAATTTTAGAATCCATATTATGAGTTTCTTAGTCATAATGCAAGAACAGATTCATTTTCAGTATTGCACTTTTATCAACTTTTGATAGTGAAACCTTTTTAAATACAATATTTTAAACTTTTTGACTAAATGGATACATCAAAAAATTTAAAATGAAACATCCCAAGCTTCCACGGTACGCTTTCCTTTGAATAAAACAGTAGCGTGTGTTGTACGCAACTTCGAGTTCTAACACACCGTAACCTATCAAATTAGCTGTTATGAATAGTAATACCTACCTTTTGAAGTTATATATATTTTATATTTTAAAATGGACTTCATTTTTGGATTCGGAATATCAAATTTAGCCTAAGGTGAAATTTTGGTACTTTTCGGATAACTTTCATATTTTGATGAATAGTGAAAATTACTAAATTTTAATTAAAAACAACTTTTTTAATCAAAATAATTAATAGTGATAAATTATGAATTTGAGTGGTTTTAAAGTATATTTAGAATATATTTTTACTATTTAATATAATGTTGGTCATTGGACATAATTTTACCATTAAACCGAACATAAACAAGTGTCAATCTTTTGATAGTTATTATCTCTTAAAAACACGCTTTTTGTTTTGACAGCGGGAATTAATTTTAAATTATTTTCTGCCACTTCTGTGTTTAGAATTTAGGAAAATGGATTCCATATTTGGAATCAGGATGTTCAAATTGTGTAAATAGGTAACTTTTATTTATAGACATTTTGAATAATTACTGCGGTAAATATTTTATTTACCATGGTTAAGGGTAAATCCGGTAAATAAGGGTTAAAACAATAATATTATAATAATACTAAATTACCCTAAAACGTGTCTTAACCCTATTGGTTGATAAATGGTCAACCATGGGCATCTTTGGGTCAATTTTGGGACCCCATGGATCCACTTGTAAGTGATAATGACACTTTATTTTAATTAAGTCAAAATGAATACAAAAATGACACAAGCATATATCTTTTAGCAAAACAATTGTTACATAGAGTTATATAAGTTGGATTTTAGATTATAAATATTCATTAGAAAGATAAAACGATTTCCTACATAATTATATTTTATTTATAATTTTTAGACATTAAATAATTAATTTTATTTATGACACAATGATGATGCAGTAATTACTATAATAGTGAAAAATTAAACTAATTGATATTATAAATACACAAATAAATATAATATGAAACTTTTAATGAATTAAACTAATTTTCTAGGATAATATGATATATTAGGATTGATTTAATTGACTTTGTTCGAAGTAATAAATCTGTTATGAGTTTCACAAAAATCAACTATTGAATAGTGTCAAAATTGACATAAAAGAGTTCTTAAAACAAATATTATATTATTAATTGATATTAAATTCCTAAAAATCTAAGGTTCGGCCAAGAGACTTATATTATGATAGGTTAATCATTAATGGACCACTTGGGGGTCGCTTGGATGTATATAGTAAGTTTATGAACCATATTATATAAAAATACAAAGAGACATTGTAAAAGTGAAACTAATTAACTTAGAGTTAATACTTAAAGATAAGGTTAATATAAGTACCCAAACCTGTCTAAATTCTATTGGTTGAGTGGTTTTCGACCTATCCCCACCTTAACCTTTGAATAGTCAACTTTGGAGCCATTAGAAACCGAATATGAATTTATTATAAATTAATATTTCTAGCTTTTCCAAAGGTGCCCCTCACCCCTCTTATAAAAGGGCACTCCTCCTTCTCTTTTCCTCACACCTCTCAAGCCACTTGGCTCGTCCAAACTCTGCCCAACTAAGCTCCCCACATCCCTCTCCTCCTCCTTGAAGCTTCCCCTTAGGCAGAAAGCATTTCAAGAAGTCCTTTGGTTCCAACCAAAGTGAGTTACCTAAATTAAAGGTAACAATTTCTCTTAAAGTATCTTCATTTATTTTGCTTCTCCAACCCCCAAAATCTTTTTATTTCCTTTCTTTTGTAACAACACCAGTATCCTAAATATACTAGGATGTTGTTATAAGAAGGATTCAAACTACACATACACACAACTCCATCTAATGGATGATGAACATAATGTTTCTGTGGATGGAAAACTAACGCCTCACGAAACGATGATTGTTCAAATACATCTTACCACCTCTCATGGTGGCCATTATGATGGAACTGTAATTAAATATGATATTAATGATATATATTTTATATATAAGCTTCTGTAATTCCATTTTATTTCATACCATTATTCGTTTCATGTTGTATATACATACGATAATTTCATTTGAGGAAGTGCGGACTACCGCCCCCTTAAAATGATATGACTCGTTCATACCACACATGGAACGTATAAAGGATGGTGTTAATGAACTTAAGTAACATATATAAAATATTATATTATACTGGAATAGTAATATACCTATGTATCATTTGGATTTGATTCTTTTAAAATAAAAATTAAATGGAAGTAGCGTTCGTGCGTACGTACGGACTACCGTCTCCACGAACGCGATAAGATTCATTCTCCATCATATCCATTCAAGTCTTATTCTCATTTTGGGGTTAAAAATAATGTTAATATCATTCTGGATATGAATAAGATACAACAAACATGGCTTATGTAACAAAACATATAAAAGAAAATGAGTAAGTTAACACCCGAAACGATGATAATTCTAAGATATTATTAATAAATCAATGTTAAAAGATCATATATGATATCATATTAATATATATGATTCTTGTATAATTTAATAACAATTATTTCACCATTATACAGGAGGTTAACCTACCCCAACCAAGGAAAAGTACAAGGTAAGGGTTATTTCACAATCTCTTCATTATCCGAGGTTGTTTATATGTAATAATCTACTGGGATCTCTTTATCATCCACATCCATGTTTCTTAAAAATGTATTTCAAAACATTTTTACTATTTACAAGAATATGGGTTAAAGTCATTTATACCTTTTTTTGACTTTTTATAAGAGGTTTATAAAGGAATCTTTTCGTCGTTTTCAAAACAAGGTCCTTTTTAACCTTTTCGACAGAATTGAGGTAAGAATGTTTTTTTTAACTTATACGGCGGGTGTGGTTATTTTACACCGTTATAAAATCTTCAAAGCTTTCCTTACAAGATTATATGAATATTTTCAAAGAAAATGTTTTATTTATTATGGATCTTAAATGATTTCAAAATAAAAGGAGATATTTCTTTAAAAAGAATTTTGATTTCATCTATGTCAACATCCTTTGATGGATTTTAAGATTATTTGAAGTTGATTTATTATGATACAAAACTTCTGTATTGTATTGAAGGTTTTGTGATATGTTTGACTATGGATGTGCTATTTTTATACCATTCATAGTTTATGGTGAAATTATTGACATTTCGTATGCTAGTTTTAATACGAATGTTTATGTTATGTTTAAACCTTTTCATATGGGAATGCATTGGACTTAATAAGTGACGGGTGGAGCCCGCTATAGCTCCTCGATGCATCGGTAGGTCTCATGAGACAAACTAGTGTCTTGGCACAAGGCCTTGACAAAATCTTATTTGTAGTCTTGGCACGAGGCCTTGGCTATGTGGTTATGATAGTCTGGCATTATGCATTCCAACATTATGAAAGTGGTTATTGATTTTTGCATGTGATTATTCGATTAGTAGAATATCCATGTGAATAAGTAAATGGCATTATTTCATTTTATTTATGCCATACCATGTTGAAAGTTCATATTTAAAAGGCTTTTGTTTTAGTTATACACTGCCTTAAATGTTTATTCTTATTTATGAAAGTTTCCGCTATATTGTTATCCTTACTGGGCATTTGAGCTCACCCCTTTTCAATGTTTTATTTTTCCCAGGAAGTGAAGAAGTAGGTTATGAATGACCTGCAGGGATATTATGTGGGGATATGAGTGTGGATTATGGAGACATTATGTTATTGTAGTAGTTTTTTCATTTTATGATGTAATGTAAAACTTATGAATATATCTAGTGTTTCCAAGGCTACTAAACCAATCGGTCTTTCGGGATTTGATCTTTCTTGTGATCATGCCAATGTTACGAAGTAATACACCGACTCTGGGCAGCTGGGGTCGGGGCGTTACAAAACAACCCAGATATGCCCTTTTGAAACACATCTAGAAACATTTCCTCAATTATAGTAATGAAATTCTGATCTACTCCCCAATCCTCAGGTATAATACAACCCCCTTGAGTTTTGAGCTCACCCAACCACTGGATAACTGGCCCTGCATGGACTACCTGAATGTCCCACTCACCATGGTTGATATAAGTGTCTCTTTAAAGAGAAATGAATGTTAACCTACATTATAAACAATCGATATGGTCATGGTAAACCGCTATCCAATCCATGGCCAAAATCACATAAAAACATGAATTGTCAACACAATCACGTCCCATAGGAAACGACATCAACCAACATCAAGAGAACACCCATTACACTGCCTAATATTCTCTACTCAGATCTCTAATAGTGTATCAATAAACAAGAACCCAAAAAAATCCACCAATAGACCTAACATAACCAATAGTTTAAAAGTTACAAAATAATGTGAGCCACATCTATCAAATAAATCAATTACAAGAATGCATGCAATAAGAATCATACATCGATCATTCAATGGTCATGGCTCACCACATCCTAGTGTATATTGATCTGTATGAAACTGCTAAGCTACTCTACCATGGGATACTGTTAGAATTCATACGTCTATACTACCTTGCAAATATGGAATATATCAGCTAATGTTCCTCATCCAGCAACTCGACCAATACAACCAGCAAAGCTCCAACTACTTGGACGATATAGGAAAACCAACCCCCTCCTAGTACATGACATCGAAATTAACCCTCCATCATTTTCCATTACTCATGGGTTCCTATAGAACCTCTGCACAATCCCTATTTTACCACATGCTCGAAACTCAATTGGTGGTCAGGTACTTTGATTTCACATGCACACAATAATTTCACGCAGATAGTAGAAAACATGATCACTACTCTGAGGGGATGGTTCGGTCTTCTGACTAATCTGTCCACTATTTCCTTGGTGAATGTAGAGAACCAATTATTGACATAATGGACGTTAAATTACTTTTGCAGAATACTTAATAAATAACAAAAATAGTCACACAAGGACCATAATAGTTTAGTGTCTTTGGAAACATAGAATATAATCTTCTAATAATGGTGAAAGATCATCAACATCTCCCATAATGGTCTTCCACTTTTGTTTTGTACCTAAAATCATTATTTATATCATGGGTAAATGAAAACATAAAAAGGGAGAGCTCGAATGATCAGTAAGGGTAAGCATGGAGAACATAAAACAATCCATAAATATTTGATGCAAAAACAAGAACATAAAATCTAGACATCAAGTTCTTTAGCAAAGACATAAATCATGGAAGTACATATGGCATATATCATAATGGAACATCAATCTTTATAAAATATCATGGGAATAAAACATGTAATTTTGGAAACTATTAATCACATGATATGATTTCTATATTAGCCAAAGCATAGCTTCCAAGACCATGTTAGGGGACAAAGTCCCTTTCTGAATCGAGTTCACTCCACATTCTAGTCCAGTAACACTGAAACGGATTAACATACCATTCCAACCATGTCTATATCATGAGATATAAATCATTACCCAATGAATTAGAGGGAGATATTGGTCCCACACATCTCATAACGAAACCATTCTTACTTGTTCCAAAAAATAATCATACATCATTCTTAATAACCCAACCAATAAAATGGGTTTCATAAACATCATTCCATCATCACATAATACATATAAAAGAATTGGATATCATTTCATAATAAGAAAATTGAAACCATGTAAATCATAGAGACAATATACATGAAACCATACACATATGAAATAATTTCATCTTAGATGGAAAATAATTTTGATAAAACATTTGAACTCCATTTATGAGGAAAATATCCTTTTTCTTTAAAATCATTTTCTTTTCAGCATATGTCATGAAATTTAAAAAGAAAATGATTTTTTTGAAAATAGTTATGAAATATTTTGGAGGAATCTTCAGGAAAATAAGGATTTATAAAACTGCAAAAATCCTTTCATGCCATATAAGTTAAAAAAACATTCTTCACGTACATTTTGACAGAAAAGTCAAAAAGTACCTCGTAAAAGAAAGATTCCTTACATACCATGTAGTAAAAGTCAAAAATGGGGATAAAGGACTTTAAACATACATGAGACCATTTTTAGAAGATAGATACATGGATGATAAATACAACCCCAGTAAATACTTATGAATAAACAATCTCCGATAAAAACAAGATTGGAAAAGTTATCCCTTACCTTATGTCTGATATGCTTTGTATGTATCCAAACCTCCTTTATAATGATTTAAATAATGTCATTGACTTATTACAGAATCATATTCATTGTTATGATATCATATATGGTTCACTTATGACATTATATTACCCTTTATTTTGTAAATTCCACGTTAAGGTAGTGTTTTGGGTAAAATCGTTTCATTTATCGTACATGTTTGGAATTGTTGTTCTTGATATTATTATTACTTGTATCATGATTTACATACTTCTAGATTGTAAATCATGATTTATATTTCAAATATATTTATAATATATATATATGTATAATAGATAGATAAATGAAATGAAACACACTGTTCATGGAGACGGTAGGCTGTACGTACGCGTGAATGCTGTTTTGCTTTCCTTATTGACTTGAATGAATGTATATAGATAACACACACACACATATATATATATAAATAAATTCTGTTGATTTATTATGTCATATATTTTATTATTATTATTATATATACTTTATAATTATCCTTTTATGTTTAACATGGAGAATGAATCTCATCGCGTTGTGGAGACGGTAGTCCGTACGTACGCACGGGCGATGATATCTTTCCAATGATCGTGGAATTGTATGGAAGTGTGTTTATACTATTTAACAATCAATATAACTTTACAATAATCACATATAGTTATTCTTTACACCATTATACCCATCCATGTAAGGTGGGGGTGAAAAACAGATTACACCACGGCGTGGAGACGGTATTCCGTACGTACGCACGCGCATGTGGTGATTTCATTTTCCATAGGATGGATTGAAGGTGGAATAGGGTTGTTTAATATTTATAATAACATATCAGTATATGAGTGTTAATTATGTTATTACTTCATAATGAAATAACTAAAGAAGAGGAAGTATAATATTAAATAAATTTGAATGAATCGGTAACGGATATTACCTCTTCTTCGACACGCAACGTTGAAACCTCTTCTTAGGGCGCTAAAATTAGTCTTTGTAGAATTCCAAGACCTCTATAATATTTATAAGGCAGTTTAGAAGGGAAATGGGTAGGGTTTGGCCGAGCTTGAAGGCTCAATGTTTTGTAAAGATGAGAGGGAGGAGGTGCCCATTTATAAGGAAGGAGAGGGGATCCTTTGGAATCCTCAAAAATAATAGTTTAATATAAATTCAAACCCCACAAAAAACCAGAAAAAACGACTCAATTCTAATATTAGATAATATAGGATTGTAATCCCATCAACCATTAAAATTTATACTTGTTTTGATATTATTTTAAACTTTATCATTTTGATTTATCCTTATTTAATCTATTTAATCTTATTTATGGTAATAAAATTATAAATATTAAATGGTTATAAATAATAAGTTATGTTTTGTTAATTTTCAATAATTAGAAAATTTATGAAATTTTAGACTATATAAATTTAAATTTATAATTTTTAAATATTTTTGTGATTTTTAATCAATATAATAATATGTTATTTTTATAAAATAATAATAGTGTCAATTTTGACAATATTCATTTAATTGAATTTAAATAAACTCCACACAAATGATATATTTGAAATAAAAGGATTAATAGCTTTCTAAAATTTCATAGTAATACAGAAAATTTGTGGATAATATTAAATAGTTCGTATAATATTTATTTTAATATGTTTAAAACCATTTATTTGATTTTTTAATACTTAAAATAATTTCAACATCACTACTGTGTCACCATTAATGATAATTTTTCAATCCTTAAAAATTCTAAATAAAAACACATTATGTAGAAAATTTTATTATATTTCTGGAGACAATTCATGTTATATGATTCATTAAGTTTATCACAAAATTAAAATTATTATACTTAGAGGATTTTAGAAAGTGACATTTTGTCACTTTCTTTGGTTTTAATAATAATTAAATTATTTTCATCGACAAATGTCCATTAAATGAATCCAATCCGACCCTTAGGTGATATGGGTTGACTTTAAGTAATCCAATAGGGCTTTCTCAGGTGTTAGGGTAATTTTATAATATTATATTTACCCTTAATTACCCGATTTAGCTTTAACTGTAGTAAATAAAAATTACCGTAATTACTATTCATAATGTCAAAAAATAAGTAACCTATTATCATAATTTGAACCCACTGAATCCAAATATTGAATCCATTTTTCCAAATTCAAAAAAAAGAAGTTTCAGAGATTAAATTAAAATTAATCACGTTGTTGGAAGAAAACTGGTTTTTGATTAAAACATTGCAAAAGATTGAATTGATTTAACCTACGAATTCAATGTAAAATCAATGCTACTGAAATACATTATATTATATGGTAAAAATATATTATAATTATACATTAAACCCATTAAATATTACAATTTAACCAAATAAATTATTACAATGAAAAAAATTGTTTTTAATTAAAATATAGCGTGTTTTTACTATTCATTAAAATATGAAAGTTATAATAATAATATGAAAATTTTATCCGAAGTAAATTTTTATATCCTGATTCCAAAAAGGAGTTTTATTTTTTCAAATTATACTTATCATCATGTCAAAATTAGATTTAAAATGGGTTCGCCATCAAAAGGCGGTAAAACTGCATTTTTTTTAAATACTTCGTTTATACGAAAAACTAATTTTGTTATAATACCTCATTCTTGAAAATGTGTACGATGAATTATAATGTTATAAAATTAAAAATTAAATTTATACTATTCACAATGGCTAGTTTATACATTATTTTAATAATATATCGTTGTTTAGTGAAATTCGGTATTGCGTACTACCCACGCTATCGAGGAAGGTTTTGATTGTGTGTAATGCAAGCCAAGTCGGGGTAGCGTGTAGTAAAACTACCTTTGGTGTTTTGTATAACATAATTAAATCTTATATCATTTATTCATTAATAAAATTCTAAACATAATGTTGCATAGAACAATTTCTAAAAACAAACATGAAATTTTGTGTAACATTTGCCAAGAATAGTGATGCGTATACGACAAGCTAATACAGTGTTGTGTATAATACAAACTAATCTTTGTGTAAAATAGAAGACATGAAAAAAATTAAAATAAATATATATCATAAAATATCGGGGTGTTACATTCTACCCCGCTTAAAATGAATTTCTCCCTCGAAATTCGTCGGGGTTATAAATGGTTTAATACTTAAAAGTTTCTTTAATAGAAACCCACATCGTAAAAAGGAAAACCAAAACATAATTTAAAAAAATAATTTATGAAATGTAATGATTACCCAAAGTAACTCATCACTGGGTTTCCACAGAGGATAACATAGGTGAAAATATGGATATGGAAGAAAAATATAACCATCAAGTTCTGATGGAGAGTCGTCGAGAACATGGAAATGAATGTGCCAACAATCACAAAGCCATAAGTTCGTGATGATCTAAGGTACCATATGATTCATCAGATATAAGATCACTAGGACAACATTTTTGGTTTTCAATATCATTTCCCAAAATTTGAAAAATATTAAATAGAAGAAATACACACTTTATTTTGTTATAGTTTCACTATTTTTTGTTCCATGAAAAATTTCTATTTCATCTCTTAGAGAAATGAAGTTGAATTTGTTATTCGTGAAGTGTTAGCAGATCGTGTGATAGAATGATGGGTCATTCCATCTGTTTCAAACATAAGGTTAGGAAAAGTTATAAAATATACATAAGTCCATCTATGGTGGGGTTAATAGTATACGATTCCAAAAATGAACATATACTTCAACCATCATACTTCATAATAAAATAAAACGAAATTCTATTAACCAGGGACTTCCTATAGGCCAGTGGTAGGCGATAAAGGCCTGTCGCACTTCGGCTGTGGGTTTGATTCCAACAGCCTTGTCCGACACTATGGGTTGTCACACATCATATTTTTTTTTCACTTTTTATGAAACAACACTATTATAACACTCCGGTAATAATATAAAAAAATTCATAGCCTTAAACAATACTATAAGATGTCCAATATAATCCATTCCAATCATTAGTCTTATCCAAAATACATCTGTCTAATCTCATAGTATATATAAAATGATTATGTGAAATGTTACATAACAAGCATGTGAATACCATCATTTACCCCCCATATATCATAAGATATATCTTCTTGGTCAGATTCCAAACATGTGAATACCTTAATCATGTAATCTTTTGAAAAATGAATACCCATTGAACCTTAGTGAAAACATAAATGCTGTCAAAAGTTAGCCCTTTCCACATACCAAAATCCCAAAATTTATATATACACAAACCATGATATCATAGAGTCTTTATATTAGTCATGAGCTCATGAAAACTATCTAACATCTCATTATCTCCTTTCATTATGCGCAAGTCATCTACTTTCAAAAAATATTTCTATCACTTTTCATGGTTAACTGTCCCATATAATTATTAAAAACTAGAAATAATCAATACATAGATATTCCAACATATCATGAATGTACCTCAGCAACATTATTCTTGTATACCAATACATAAACACATCAATCCAACCTCTTCAATGATAGTCATGGAATACTTCCTTCTTTGATTGCGAAGTAACCTCTTAGGTCCGGGCATTGAGTTGGGTAATGACCATGTTCTCCACAAATAAGACATTGAAATCCATGACAGTATGTCACTCTATGACCCTTTTCTCTACATAGATAACATCTTCCCCTCCATTTGAGGTATTCCTCATGGTTCTTCATCCCTTCATTATAAATCTCAATCTTCCCTTCTCTATGGTCCTCACCATGTGAACATGCATATAATTCCATATTCCTCTTATTTGATGACTTAGGAATACAACAAAACTTCACCTTGTCAATCATATATCGAGATGACTGATTCAACATAATCACAATATCTTTATCTCTAGTAATTACACAATTTCGTTGCTCATGGTAACCAATTTGTCCATTTGAATCAATGTTAACTGAATTCTTTCTCGATCCCTCCATTTTCTAAGACAAGAAATCATTGTGTAAGAAATATTTAAAATAACGAGGAACCACATAAACATAAAAAGACACTTATGGGATGTCTAACTTATCACACATTCTTTAATCCATGATAACTTAGGTTCAACCTAGGTTATTCATGATTGTCAACATAATTCTAGGACTATAACCTATAGTTATACTAAACCTTAGGGACATTACTAAACCATAGGGACACCCCTAGACATACCTTAGAAATATCTCTTGTGATCTCACTAATGTTTTCGCATCCTAGTTTCCAAAGGGTAACTAAACCTTTCCTCTGATACCAACTCTAGAGACCCAAAGCTTGAAGAACATGGACATTACATTAATTTTGCGGAATACTTAATAAATAACAAAAAGAGATACACAAGGATAGTAATAGTTTTGTTCCTTGGAAAAATGGAATATAATATTCTAATCGTGGTGAAGGATCTTCAACATCTCCCATATAGATCTCCCCCTTTTGTTTTTTTACCTAAAACCATTTTTTATTACCTGGGGAAAAGAAAACACAAAAAGTTTGAGTTCGAATGCTTAGTAAGGGTAAGAATGGAGAACATAAAACAATCCATAAATATTTGAATGCAAAAGCATTAACATAAAATATAGAAATCAAAATCTTGAGAAAAGACATAATTCATGGAAGTACATAAGGCATATATCATAAAGGAACATCAATCATGATAAAATATCATGGGAATAAAACATGTAATTGTGGCCAATATTAAGCACATGATATGATTTCCATAGTAGCCAAGGCATTGCTGCCAAGACCATCTTGGGGGACAAAGTCCCTTTCTGAATCGAGTTCACTCCTCGTTCCAGTCCTGTAACACTTAACCAGATTAACATACCATTCCAGCCATGTCTAACTCAATAGATATAAATCTTTACCCAATGAATTAGTGGGAGATATAGGTCCCACCAATCTCATAATAAAATCATTCTTACATGTTCCACAAAATAAACATACATCGTTCATAATAACCAAATGAATATAATGGGTTTCATAAACATCATCCCATCATTACATAATTCATATAAAAGAAATGAATATCATTTCACAATAAGAATATTGAATCCATGTAAATCACAGAGTCATTATACTTGAAACAATACACATATGAATTAATGTCATATTAGATGGAAAATAATTTTGATAAAACATTTGAACTCCATTCTTGAAGAAAATATCATTTATTCTTTAAAATCAACTTCCTTTCACAAAATGTCATGCAATTTAAAAAGGAAAGATTTTTTTTGAAAATAGTCATGAAATATTTTGCAGGAATCTTCATGAAAATAAGGCTTTATAAAACTATAAAAATCCTTTCATTCCATATATGTTAAAAAACATTCTTCATGTACTTTTTTCCGGAAAAGTCAAAAAGTATCTCGTAAAAGAACGATTCTGTACATACGATGTAGTAAAAGTCAAAAATGGGTAAAAAGGACTTTAAACATACATGAGATCATTTTTAGAAAATTGGGACATGGATGATAAATGTAAGCCCAGTAAATACATACAAATACACAATCTCGGATAAAAACGACATTGGAAAAGTTATCCATTACCTTATGTCTCATATCCTTCATATGTATCTGAAAATCATGTTTAATGATTTAAATAATTTACTTGAATTATTAAAGAATTATATTCATTTTTATGATATCATATATGGTTAACTTATGACTTTACATTACCCGTTCTTTTGTAAATTCCATGGTAAGGTAGCGTTTTGGGTAAAATCTTTTCATTTATCATACGCGTTTGGAATTGTTTTTCTTGATATTATTATTACATATATCATGATTTAAATACATTTAGAATTTAAATCATGATTTATATTTCATATATATTTAGAATATATATATATATATATATATAAATGAATGAAACCCACCATTAATGGAGATGGTAGGCTGTACGTACGCAAGAACGTTGTTTTCCTTTCATTATTGACATGAATAGAAGTAAGTAGATGACATATATATATATATATACAAAAATCTAGTTTCTTTATTATGTCATATATTTTGTAATCATTATTATATATACTTTATATATATTCTTTTATGGTCAACACGGCGAATGAATCTCATCGCATCGTGGAGACGGTAGTCCATACGTACGCACGAGCGATGATATCGTTCCCATGATCGTGGAATTATACAAAAGTGTATGTATACTATTTCATAATAAATATAACTTTAAAATGATCACATATTTTCATTCTTTACACCGTTATACCCATCCATGTAAGGTGGTGGTGGAAAACAGATTACACCACGGCATGGAGACGATATTCTGTACGTACGCACGAGCGGTGATTTCATTTTCGGTAGGATGGATAGAAGGTGAAATAGGTTTGTATTATATTTATAATAATGTATAAGTATATTAGTGATACTGATGTTATTACTGCATAATGAAACAAATGAAGAAGATGATTTATAAGAAGAAATAAATTTGAAGGAATCGGTAACTGATATTACCTCTTCTTCGACATGCCTCTTTGAATCCTCTTCCTAGGGCACTAATATTTGACATTGAAGGAGAATAGGACCTCTATAATATTTCTAGGGATGTTTAGAAGGGAGATGGGAAGGGTTTTTCCAAGCTTGGAGGGTTAATGTTGTGTAAAGATGAGAGGGAGGAGGTGCCCATTTATAAGGAAAGAGAGGGGCTCCTTTGGAATCCTCAAAAATATTAATTTAATATAAATTCAAAATCCACATAAAAATATCCAAAAATGTCTCAATTCGAATATTAGATCAGATAGGATTGTAATCTCAATAACCAATCAAATTTAGACTTGTTTTGATCTTATTTTAAACCTTATCATTTTGATTTATCCTTATTTAATCTATTTATTTTTATTTGTGGTCATAAAATTCTAAATTTTAAATGGTAATAAATAATCACCTCTGTGTTGATAATTTTCCATAATTAGATAAGTTATGACATTTTCGACTATATAAATTTCATTTTATAATTTTTAAAATTTTTTGTGATTTTTAATCAATTTCATAATTAGTTATTTTTAAAAAATAACAATAGTGTGATTTTTGAAACTATTTATTTATTTGAATTTAAAAAAACTCCACAGAAGGGATATATTCAATCTAAAAGATTTAATAGCTTCCTAAAATTTCATAGTAATATTTAAAATTCGTGGATAATATTAAATAGTTCATATAATATTTATTTTAAAAATTTTAAAACCATTTATTTGATATTGCAATCCATAAAATAATTTCAACATCACAATTGTGTCACCTTTAATGATAATTATTTAATCCATAAAAATTCTAAATAAAAACACATTATGTAGAATATTTTATTATATTTCTGGAGATTATTCATGTTAGAAGATTCATTAAGTTTATCACTAAATTAACATTATTATACTTATAGCATTTATGAAAGTGACATGTTGTCACTTTCTTTGGTTTTGATATTAATTAAATTATTTTCATGGAAAAAATTCCATTTAATGAATCCAATCAGACACTTAGGTGATCTGGGTCGACTTTTAGTCATCCAATGTGATTTTGATAGGTGTTAGTATAATTTTATAATATTATATTTACCCATAATTACCTGATTTACCTTTAATTGTAGTAAAAAAAATTACCGTAGTTACTATTCATACTGTCAGAAAAATTAAATGTAACCTATTATCAGAATATGGACCCACTAGATCCAAATATGGAATCCATTTAACCATATTCAATTTAACGATGTTGCAGAAATTAAATTAAAATCAATCATGCGGTTGAAATAAAACAGGTTTTTGTTTAAAACATTGCAAATGATTGAATTGATTTAACCTCTGAATTCAATGTAAAATCAATGCTAAAGACATACATTATATTAAATGGTAAAAATATATTCTAATAATACATTAAACCCATTCAATATTATAATTTAACCATATAAATTATTACAATGAAAAAAGACGTTTTTAATTAAAATATAGCGTGTTTTTACTATTCATTAAAATATGAAATTTATCCGAATAATATTAAAAATTTATCCAAAGTAAATTTTTATATCCTTATTCCAAAAATATGTATTATTTTGTCAAATTTAACTTATAAACATGTCAAAAATTATATTTAAAATGGGTGCCCCATCAAAAGGAGGTAAAACTGTATTTTTTAAAAAATACTTCATTTATCCGAAAACTGATTTTGTTTTAATACCTTATTTTTGAAAATGTGTATGATGAAATATAATGTTATAAAATTCAAAATTCAGTTAATACTATTTATAATGGCTAGTTTAAATATTAGTTTAATAATATATCGTTGTTTATTGAATCCCGATATTGCGTACTACACACACTATCGAGGAAGGTTTTGATTGCGTGTAATGAAATCCATGTTGGGGTTGCAAGTAGTGAAAGCTATGTTTGGTTTTGTGTATAACATAATTAAAACATATTTCATTTATTCATTAAAAAAAATCTATACTTAATGTTGCATAAAATAATTTAGACAAAACAAACATGAAATTGTGTGTAACACTTGCTAAGAAAAGTGATGCGTATACGGCTAGATAATGCAGTGTTGTGTATAGTACAAACTAATCTTGGTGTACAATAGAAGACAACAATGAAATTAAAATGAATATATCTCATAAAATATCAGGGTGTTATAGTGAAATTTCATGAAATTGTGTTTCTTTCCATTGGACACCGCACTAAATTATCTTACAATTAGAACATAATTTCCAACCCTGGGGTCCTCCATGTGGTTTCCATCCAATATAAGGGCAAGATCCACCACCTTAGAATCTCTTTTGAATCATAATATATTCACCTGATACATAATATCATCTTTAATTACATCCTAAAAATTTATTTCAATAGTTCCCTAATCCTCTAAAAATATGGAACAAAACATTGCAGGTCAATGAAACATCATGTTTGTTTCATTACTCTCTTCATCCCCTGGGTCACCTCATATACTGTGAGGCCTTTTCATACCTCAAGGACTTCAAATAGAAATATTGGTAAACATTTTCTTGAAAATATTTCCATAAAATAACATCAACTAGATGGGTCTAAAAAAGAATTTCCCAACATCTATTTGTCTTCCCTCAAAACATATAAGATTCCAACCTGACTATCTTCTCTGGAGGAGTCTCTATGTGACCAAGAAAATCATGATGTTCCCTATCTAGAACATAGCTGCATCAGGTTCACCCTCTCCAGCAAAAGGAACTGGGTGTTGCAAATAAAACCCCCAAGTATGCTCAAATATACATGGAATAACCCACCATAGGTCTCATTCCATCATCTGCATAAAATGAGTGATGTTCTCACAAAAATGATTCATTCCTATGATACCCTGAACCACTGGGTTTTAATTTTCCACTTCCAAATGATCATTCTCAATGACATCCCTCTTATTTCCCAACCATTACATGACATTTTGATGACATATTCTTATAATTCCATTAATCATCGCTTAACAAATAACAAAAAACATCAACATTTTTCATAAAAGAAGGCTCTCCTCTATCCAAAAAACCCCCATTTTTGTACACCATTTACAACTGATATCAAATCACTTTGAACACTCCAATAAATTGTCCATACATAGGTTCATGGTCAATAAGGAGTAAACCAACTAACCCAATCTGTAGTATTTCAACAGGAACCCTTTCTAAATTATTTCAATATTCACAATGAAAATACTTCACATTTATGTACCCCTCTCATCTCACCATTTATTATAACCAACATTTTAGCTCATTTTCCTCATTTCATCTTGTGCAATTACATAAAAATTCTTTCAGAATCATTCAATTTACCCATTCATATCAACATTATTAGACATTATAATATTCATATTGTTTGGAATGTGAAAATCATTCTACCCTTAATGTCTCACACACTCATCTCATGTCTTCCTATCATGATGCATTCCACATTTATCCCTAGGCTCCTTTAATGATAAATTTATTAAACAATTAACACTATTATAGCCATGATTTTATTATATAAATTAATCTCATCACACAAAAAGAGAATCAACCAATGGTGAAATATCATTCAACTATAAAAAAACATATCAAGAACAATAATTCCCACCCTAGGTACTTGGGTTTTCCCCATGGATGGGTTAGCTACTACCAAACAGAAGCTCACCACAAAAACCTAACACATACTAACCTCCTATATACCATCCCCAAATAGTATGACCATAGTGATGAATAGCTCTGATAGCACATTGTAATGTCTTTGGCCCAAAACCCCCAAACCAGTGCTCTCCTATAGGTGTCCAGATGACCTTTTGTGTGCCTCCCCATGTGCTACAGGCTTCCAACTACTAGAAAGGGCCCAATAGGTCATGTGGGGATAATATAACATCTTTACCAAATAATGACACAAATTTTAACATAAAAAATAAGATAAAATCATAATAAACTAGAACCTACAATTCCAACCATTTCCCAAACAGGGTACAACCACTAACAAAGAGAAATATTCCATTTCACGCCCATAGTTCAACAACGATGGAAACGCAAAATAAATACTAATAGAAACATCTTCCAAAATGGGTCATGATTACATGTACTAATCACCATCCATGATCATTCCCAATAACAACTCAAATACCTAGAACTTCGCCTTTTCCCATGTCCAAACCTATAATAATTAAATATGATTTGGTACACAATGGCATTCCGAGAAGGGTGGATTACAATTCAGTAGGCCATCACCAATAGTGTCTATAAAATATCTAATCAATACATATAGTTCATGAAAGCTGTAAATAATTATAAGTATAAACAAAAGAAAACATAAACTACATTAATTAAAAATATCCACTTTAGAAACATTCATCATTTATCCATTCAATCACATAAACCATTTCTTTCACTCAACACATGGGTTATGAATTTACATCATTTACACCTCATCCTAAAATGATTAATTATCAGAATTTAAGAAATATGTAATGTTCCCAATCTCAGTAGGGATACAAATTTCAAAACAAATACTCTACACTCACCTTGGAGTCTCAGTCTAGGTAGTTTCATCAAATTCAACAATTTGTGGATTAGAGCATCCATCCAACTCCCTAATATGTGGATTCAAGTGGGAACACTACCTCTGTCCAACCCGACCTGAAGGTGGAGCCTCCTTCTAATATCGCAAATAACATTAAACCATTTTCACATTCTTATTCTTTGAATTTCCATTTATACTAAATCATAGAACATGCATAATCAAAACACCTAACATTCCCAATTAATGCTCTATTTAACACATAAATTATCTTTGGTGCTTAAGGGATGGACAAAATTACCACACACTATACATATCCCATTTAACCCAATTCCCTATCATATTATAACCCATTTAACTTATTCAACATCTTGGATATATTAACCCATTTCACATAATTCATTATTTCACATGTTTTATCCCATTCATGATTTTTAATCTCAATCTTGTAAGTCATTAGACACAATCCCCTTATTCAATTTAACACTCTATACACTGAGCCAAACAAACCATTATGCCATTATTAATGTCTAGACACAATTTCCAATAATTCAGTTTCTAACTTAACAAACATATCAACATGGTCATCTTCATAAATAATTTAACTTAAGTCAACTCCATAGTCAACATTACATTTTTTCATGTTTTGGAATATTATAACATAACATGAGCGGACTTAAATTAATCTATTCATTCTAAATGTGTCCCACGCGGTTCATGGGGGTTCAATTCATCATTTAGAAAACCCTTTTAGCAAATACATTCAAATTCATTGAATTAACAAGAAGATGGTGCCATTAACACAACCACACAAGTAAATATCAACTTCTAGAACTAGGAATATCACTTGAATAACACCTACCCTAAACCAGAGATGAACTCATGATTAACCTTACTATTATATCTAGATTCATGATACCTTTGAATCTCTAACCTATGATCTATTAATAAAATGCTTTTAGGGATTTAGATAAATAATCATGAAGCCAAATTCCCAAATCGTGATAAGAGAATCTTGAAGAGAATATTACTTTCTAGGAGATTCGATTCACAACCAAGGACTCTCGAAAAGTAAAAGAACAAAGAAAATCCATCCATGATAATATTTTGGTGACTATGTTATTAACTAGGGCTGGATGATAAGGAATGAGGAAGACAGTAGAACGAGGAACAAAAAATATTTAGAGGAATAAATTGTGGAATACAAATTTTAATGGAGCTTAGGGTTTGGACTCACATTTTCCAAAACCCTACGCCAACCATGCATCAACCACTATCCACAAGTGGTTCAGTTGGATAGATACCTAGGGAGCCCCATATAGTATTAAAAAATGTGCACCAACGTTGACGTATTCCTCTATCTAGGCCTTCATATTTTGTCCTTTCCTCTTGATTGGTTTACTAAAACATTCACCCCTACCTCTTAGATAGAATGGATTTGGAATATGGTTACTACTAAAAATGTGGTAATAGTGAAACATTCATATGATGGGCAAAATCTCCATTATTTAATTTCTCGAGCCAGTAAGACACCCCTGTGATTCCACATACATCCAAAAAAAATCCATGAACCACAATTAGTAAACATAAACAAGAACATTCCTCGATAAAATCTGGGATCTTATACAGCTAGAGGGAATATACCCATGATTCCTATAATGAAATGACAATACAACAAAGATCAATTGAAAATCGATCAATAATGAACTAATTTCTGAAAATATAATTTTATACTTGAATAATTAATTATAAATCACAAGTAGTGATCCCATAATATAGTTAAGATATTTAATCCATTGTTTGTTTTTTATTAATCCAATGGATCACAATGTTTATCTTAATGAAAATTTTAAATAGATCAATTATTATGGGAAAGAGAATTTTGGGGATGACCCATTACTCACTTATATTTTACCTAAAACCTATTTGTGCTATCATATTAGTCACATAATATATTATAAATATTTAAATTCAATTGATTGATTTACACATTTATAATTTAGTAATCATTTACATTTAATAATTATTAATTCCGAATGGTGAGTTTTTTTATTCCTCATTTATGTCACATAAATATATAATAATTGAGTAATTTTATGGATGAAATAAATTCGATTATATCATTATGTGTTTCTAAAGAATCTGGATGGGTAACAGAAGAGTACACGCCTGGTAACCCAGAGATATAGGCCATGTACTGGTGTTCAATGATCCAATAATTAATTTGAAATTATTTAATTGAGTGTTATTTAATTAAATGCAGTCCCTTTAATTTGACACCACATGTTGATAGGACCAGTCTGGTACACAGTTATCCATAATATAGTTAGTTTAATAATTGTACATAGTGTGTAATCTTTTATTCATAGACATTTCATGAATCTTCTTACACGGCGTACCGTACTGGTGATTGAGTAATTCAAAGACCATAGGATGTGTTTCCCAAGTACACACCATGTACTCAGAATTTTTCAATGACATAGTATATATTCCATGACCATAAGTATGTGTATTGAATAGATAGTGAAAATAGTGCACACCATGTAGCTGGCTGGTACATGCAGTCTAATTTTACCCAATTAAAAAAATTAAAAAATTAATTTTTTATACTATTCAATTATTATCGTCATGTTCATATGTTTGGTCATTAAGAGATAGGAAATTTCAAGCGAAGAGTATTGATATGTATCAATTATTTATTATTTTCTATCTAATTTTTGGATTTATATATCTTTTTTGAGTCATATTATAGTTATTACATTATATACAATGAAAAATAACATGCGACATAAAAATAATGTAATCAGTGTAATAATTAAGATGATTGTGAATTTCAAGAAATTATGTGATATATAATGTCTGAAACATTTCTCAAGATCAAACGGTATATGGGGATAACAAATTTTGGAATGTTCATCTGGGTACTCACCGTGTTTCGTTCAAAGTATAATTATGTATATAATTACTTTTAAAACAATTATTTATTTAAAAAAAATAGTAGATGAGAATATTAAGAAAAATTTTATGTGAATTATGATGAATGAATTGATTGATTAAAAAAATATAATTAATTGATTTTTGAAAGATTAATGATAAGTAGGAACGATAATAATTGAATGCTATATTTTTTAAATTCATAATTTGATTCATGCATGTGGATGATCATTATCCTAGACCAGACCATTGCTTATGATTTGATTCTTTAAAATTATTATTAAATTAAATTTTGGTCATGCATTCCATCTATCCTATGATTATATAAGGGTCAACATAACCATTTATGATTTTATTAAAACCTTTTTCAATCAATTTTGTGTGAATAAAAGAATAATTAATCGATGGATCACCCATGTAGATGAGGGAATTTGATATTTTGAGATGAGTTGGAACCAGTCTGTTACACCCCAAGCTTCCATGGTACGCTTCTCTTTGAATAATAGAGCATCATGTGTCGTACGCAACCTCGAGTTCTAACATACCACAACCAATCAATGTAGCCAATATGAATAGTAATACCTAATTTTTAAAATTTTATAAATTTCATCTCTCAAAATAGTCTTCATTTTTTGATTCGGAGTATCGGATTTAGCCTAAGGTGGAAGTTTGGTACATTTCAGATAACTTTTATATTTTAGTTAAAATTACTAACACAACCTTTTTAATCAAAATAATTAATAGTGATATATTATGAATTTTAGTGGTTTTAAAGTATAATTAGAATTTAATTTTACCATTTTATCCAACCGTGGTTATTAGAATTAAATATACATTGAAATTGGACATAAACAGTTGTCAATATTTTGATAAATATTGTTTCTTAAAAATACACTATTTGTTTTAACAGTGGGATTTAATTAAAAAAAATATTTTATGTAACTTATTTGTTATGAATTTTGTAAAATAGGCATCATTTTTGAATACGGAATATCAATTATTGCTTAGGGTGAATTTTTGGTGTTGTTCTGAAAAACACCATTTTTGATGAATAGTGAAACCACTAAGTGGTAGTTAAACAAATTGATTTTTCGTTTAAATTAATGTTTACTACTTATGTGTATTTTATTTCAAAAATATTAAATACATGGTTGTCATTAATAAGTAAAATGTGGTTCAATGGGATGAAAATAAATTTTTGGTGAATAGTATCTTTTTTTCATTAATCGCGATTAGAGGTAGTTAGTGTAATTTAAGGTAAAAATAATGTTATAATATTAAGAAATCACCATGAAACATGTCATACCCATATTGGATGAGTCATGGAAGACCATTAAAAACCATGGATCTATTTTTGGGACCCCATGGAGCCACTTGGGTATGATAATGACATTAATAGATTTTATTTAAAGTTAAAGTAAAAATGACCCAAACATGAATTGTTTTACTAAAACAATTTTTAGAAGGGGTTATACATGTCAGATTCTTATCTATAAATATTCATTAAAAATATAAAAAGATTTCCTACATCATGGAATTTTTTTATAATTTTTATACATTATATAAATTAAATGTTTTATGACACCATGATGATGCATCGATTACCTCATTAATTAACGATTTAAATAAAATATCAAGATAAGGTAAATTATAAGTCTTAAACTTGTCCCAATACTATTAGATTAGTAAATTTAGAACCATTATCAACTTATCCTAGACATTTATCATTTCGGGACCTTTAAAATCTGAAAATCATTTTATAATAATATTACATTTCATTACATTCCAAGAGTGCCCCTCTTCACCACTTATAAAAGGCCCCCACCTCTATCACCTTTCCCAAACCTCTCAATCCTTTGGATCGGCCAAACCCTGACCATTTACTCTCTCCACATCCCTATCTTATTCCTAGATTACTGAATTTGGGCAGAAACCTTTCCAAGGAAGCCTTTGGTCTCAAATCAAAAAGAGTTACTCTTTTAAAGGTAATGCTTTCTCTTATGTTATTTTGTTTTATATTGCATATCCAACCCCTTAAATTCTTTTTATTACTTTCTTTTGTAACAAAAACAATATCATCAATACACTAGGATGTTGTTATAAAAAATATTCGAGCTACACTCACACACACCTACATCTAATGGTTAATGAACATACTATTTCCGTGGATAGCGAATTTCTGCCTCACGAAACGATGATTGTTCAAAATCATTCTAACACATTTCATGGTGGCCATTGTGATGTAACTATATTTATATATGATATATATTATGTTTATGTTTTCTATATGATTTTTTAGTTTTCATTTATGGCATACCTTTATGGTTTCCATTAAGGGTAAACACGATATCTTCATTTAAGGAAGTGTGGACTACCGCCCCCCAAAGTGATTTGATTCGTCAATTCCATATGTGGGATGTGTAAAGGATGAATTAAATGATATTATATATGATATTATACTGGAATTATAATATACCTTTATATCATTATGTTTTCATTCAATTAAATAATAAATATAAATGAAAGTAGTGTTCATGTGTACGTACGACTTACCGTCTCCATGAACGGTGCATTTCATTTCTTATCTCTAAATGATTTGTAATATTATAAATTCATATATGTACTGAATATATATGATATATATGATATCTAAATAATTAAAATAATTATTCATATAATGGATATTTTACCACATGAGCAACATGCAATTATAAGAAGTTTATTTTCGACTCAAGTACGAAAGATCAACAAAATGACCGTTATTATCATAAATAATTACTTAATGTTAATAAAATGGTAATAAGTGATATAAAATGAATAATGAACATGAAAAAGGTTCTTAATCAAGTATAAATTAACTCTTGTTCATTATTCAGGTGGTTAAAGAAGGATCGAGTCAAGTCGGATACGAGGTAAGGGAACTTCTTAACCCAATTTCTATTCATTGGGTTAACATCCTACGTGATTATTTATGTGGTATTAAAAGTGTTTGTGCAATGGTTTTTGTATATAATATGTTGAATTCTGTTTACTTACAATGTATATACATATTCCATCAACTATATTAAGTGTCGCTTCAATTATATGATATATGAAAGTGACTTCGTCTCAATCTCCTTTCATTGAGGCATATTTTGTTTTATACACAAATTTTTTTATATTTTGTATAATCCCCTATGACTTTTATATTTATTCAAATAGAATATTTTTATATGAAGCATTTTACTAAACAACAAACGGGAATGCATTTTTGTCATACGTATGCGGCGACAACAACTTCTCCGCCGCTATGACCATTATTTGAGGTTCAACTTCCTCTACAAGCCATAATAACGTTTTTTTAAATGAAAAATAAATACCAAGTTTTACATTTCATTAATTTTTGTATTGAAAATGGTTTCATTATTTGAATGTATTGGAATAGTATGTTCCGGGTTGGGGACCAGTAAAAGAAAGCCCTCCGGGATGGTGTCCTGTTATTAGAGGCACTCCGGGTTGGTGTCTGGTTATTAGAGGCACTCCGGGATGGTGTCCGGTTATTAGAGGCACTCCAGGTTGGAGTCTGTTTATTAGAGGAAAATTGATTGGGATTCAATTACAGTTATCCCCTAGGTCTTGGCACGAGGCCTTAAAATGAAATTAATGTTTAGCATTATGCATTCCAACATTATAAAAGTGTTTATTGATATTTCATGTGATTATTCGAATAGTATAATATCCATGTGAGTAAGTAAATGGAATTTTTTAATTTTATCTTTTCCATATTATTCTGTAGTTTGTGTTTAATAAGGTTTTGTTTTAGTTATACATTTCCTTAAATGGTTATGTTTACTTATGAATGTTTCCGTAATATTGTTATCCATACTGAACATTTGAGCTCACCCCTTTCAATGTTTTATTTTTTCCCAGGATGTGGAGAAATGTATTATGATTGACCTGTAGGAAAAGACTATGAAGATGTGAAGACAAGTTGTTGTAGTAGTTTAATTCAATTTATGATGTAATGTAAGACATATAAATATATCTAGTGTTTCCAAGGCTACTAAACCAATCGGTCTTTCAAGACTTGTTCTTTTGTGATCATGCCAATGTTACGTAATAATGCACCGGCTCTTGGTAACAGGGGTCGAGGAGTTATAGTTGGTATCAGAGGCAGTTTAGTACTAACCATGGAAGCTAAATTTAGATAAACTCTGATCAGAGAACATATACCTAAGATACACATTGAGGATTAGTTAGAAGAACTTCCTAGAATTTTGGAATTGTAGAGATTTTGTGAGTTTTTCTAGAAATACATCCCTGTCTGGATACGAGCAGGTAGAGGCGGCTCTGGCATAGATGCACCTAGGGGTAAAACCAGAAAACACCGGTTTGAGATAGACTCGAATGGGAACTGGTGAATGACAACGGGCCTTGCTGCAGTCTTGGTTACGACACTCCCTGGGGATATTCTTAGGATTATTCTCATTTTTCATTACAAACAATTATGAAGGGATTATGAGTATATACTTCCTTAAAGAAAACATTTTTATGGATTACATTATTCAATTTATGTTAAGTGTTTTACAAGTATGGAATTATGTATTTTAATTCATAAACATATCTAGTTTATGCCATTATTTAGAAATGGAACCTAGTGGAAGGAATGGAAACTGTATCAATGCACACACTCCATGTAGGGATTGCCCTCCTACTCAAGATAATTATAATGGAGTTGGTGATAAAAGTGGTGCTGATCAACTTATCACCATATTAGGACAACTCACTTAGGTTCTGAATAATAACCCTACTCGTATGGAGCATCCTGATCCGCAGCATGGAAGATCAATGTTAGACTTCTTCATGATGCAACAACCACACACATTCAATGGGAGTAAAAATCCTTAGTAGATGAGAAGTGGATAAATTCCTTTGAGAAAATATTCCATGACTTAGGGAGTAGTGAAAAGGAAAAGGTTATCATGGTAGTTTATCACCTCACTGAAGATGCTGATCAATGGTGGTCGCAGATTCAAATCACAAAGGACGATGAATAAGTATCATGTATGGAATACTGGGAGTTCAAATATCTTTTCATAGAAAAATACATTCCTCAAGACCATCGAGCAGATATGGAAAGGCAATTTCTGAGTGTGAGGAAGAAGGAGGATGAGAATGTCGCAAAGTATGAGGCTAACTTTACAAGGATAGGGAGGCCTGCAGAAGATTATATACGTAACCCAAAGAGTAAGATTGATCGCTTCTTTGATGGGTTAAAACCTTTTCTTCGTCGAGCAATAGTCTCACAATCCTTCTCATCGTACAAAGATATTGTCTCGCGTGCTATCAAGACAGAAAAGTAATTCTCTAAATATTATGAAAATAAAGTAAAGCTATAGAAGAAGAGGATGGTGGAACAAGAAACAGATAAAGGGAAAAAGAGAAAGAAGAATTCTTCATTGTGTGATAATTGTGGGAAGAATCACCACAGTACTTGCCTAAAAGGAATGGTAGTTTTTTATAAATGTGGAGAGAAATGTCACCAGGCTCGTGATTGCAACAGAAAGAAAGAGGCAATCAATGTGGAATGCTACAATTGTAGTGAAATGGGGTATTATTCAAATGAAAATCCTAATCGACAGGGAAACATACCTCAGAAAATGTCAAGGGATCAAGCCCAATATTATGTTTTCACTACATTTGAAACGGATTAATTAATGTATTGGTGCTTATGGACTCAATGATTATATTCAGGTTATAAGAATAATGTGATATATATAAGGATTTTACTACTGTACTTGTTGTTTTCATTATATAGGTAACCATATTTTTAGTATGTGATAATAAGAGAAACATTTCTTTGTTTAGTGAATCTGATGTTACAATTGATTTTGTATTTAGAGACCTTTTAGAGAAAGTATGGACAGAGGTATTTTGGATAACTATAAAAGTTATAATAGAATATGTTTGAAAGGTTATTTTTGGATTTTTAGAAAAGGACAACACGCAGACCGTTTGACAACCCATCGTGTTGGACAAAGCTGCTGGAATCGAACCCACAACCATTGTGCGAGAGGCCTTTATTACCTACCACTAGCCTACAGGAAGTCCCTGGTTATTAAAAAATAGTTTTCTTAATCTAAATGGTATGTGATAATATTTGGAACCTTGTACGATTAGGAAAAATAGGGTATTTTTGAGTTGTATTATGTTTTGGAGTAAAAGATGAGTTTGTGGTAGAAATTTATTAATGTATAAAACACTAATTATAAAGTAATAATACCTCCTTATGATTTTAGACAATCTTATAAATAAATTCATCAATAAAAAAAGGGAACTTAGAACAAAAACATTGTACTAGATATTACCTTAGATCAAGACAAATCTATGGCTTTGTGATTGTTCGCCTTTTCATTGCCATGTTCTCTACCACTCTCCATCAAATATTGATGGATAGATATTTCTTCCATATCCATGTTTTCCTACATGGAACTCTAGTATGTGTTATTTTCGGTAACCTTCATACTTACCACTCATTATTTTAAATAGAGGCCTCATCAATCCATTTTTTCGATGTGGGATTTCAACTATGATATTTTGAAATGTTAACCCCATGTTTCCAATACCGAGAATAAATTGCGAGGGCTCAATTTATTGAAGGAGGGGAGAATGTTACACCCCAAGCTTCCATAGTACGCGTCTCATTGAATAATAGAGAAACATGTGTTGTACGCAAACTCGAGTTCTAACACACCGCAACCAATCAAAGTAACCAATATGAATAGTAATACCTACTTTTTGAAATTTTATAAATTTTATATCTCAAAATGTATTTCATTTTTAGATTCGGAGTATCAAATTTAGCCTAAGGTTATAGTTTGGTACTTTTTGGATAACTTTTATATTTTAGTAAAAATTACTAAAAGAACCTTTTTAATCAAAATAATTAGTAGTGATATATTATTAATTTGAGTGTTTTTAAAGTATAATTATAATATAATTTTACAATTTTATAAAATTGTGGTTATTAGAATTAATTTTAATTTGAAATTCGACACAAAAATTTGTCAATCTTTTGATATAAATTGTTTCATAAAAACAGGCTATTTGTTTTGACAGTAGGATTTAATTAAAAAATTATTTAATGTAACTTCTATGTTATGAATTTTTTAAAATAGACATCATTTTTGAATACGGAATATCAGTTATTGCTTGGGGTGAATTTTTTGTGTTGTTCTGAGAAACATCAATTTTTGAGGAATAGTGAAACCACTAAGAGGTAGTTAAGAAAATTGATTTTTCGTTTAAATGATAGTTTTCTACTTATGTGTATTGAATTATTAAAATATGACATACATGGTTGTTATTAATAAGTAAAATTTGGTTCAATGGAATGAAAATAATTTTTTGGTGAATAGTAACTTTTTTTCATTAATCGTGATTAGAGGTAATTAGTGTAATTTAAGGTAAAAATAATGTTATAATAAAATGTAATTTGCATGACACTTGTCCTACCCCTATTGAATGAGTCCTGGAAGACCATTACAAACCATTGGTTGATTGTTAGGGCCCCATGAAGCCACTTGTGTAAGATAATGACATTAATACATTTTATTTAATGTTAAAGTAAAAATGACACAAACATGAATTGTTTTACTAAAACAATTCTTAGAAGGGGTTATACAAGTCAGATTCTTAACTATAAATATTAATTAGAAATATAAAAATATTTCCTATATCATGGTATTTTTTTTATAATTATTATAAATTAAATAAGTTAAATGTTTTATGACACCATGATGATGCAGCGATTACCTCATTAATTAACGATTTAAATAAAATAAGAAGATAAGGTAAATTCTAAGTCTTACACTTGCCCCAAACCAATTGGATGAAGATATTTCGAACCCTTATGACCGTATCCTCTAAATATATCATTGTGTGACCTTTAAAATCCTAAAATCATTTTATAATAATATAACTCTTCATTACTTTCAAAGAGTTCCCCTCCTCTCCTCTTATAAAAGGCCCCCCAACTCTACCACCTTTCCCACACCTCTCAAGCCTTTGGCTCTGCCAACCCCTTCCCATTTCCTCTCTCAACATCCCTCTCATAATCGTAGAAGCCTCACATTGGGTAGAAGCTTTTCCAAGGAAGCCTTTGGTCTCAAATCAAAAATAGTTACTCTTTTAAAGGTAATGCTTTCTCTTATGTTATTTTGTTTTATTTTGCTTCTCCAACCCCTTAAACTCTTTTTATTCATTTTATTTTGTAACAACACCAGTATCATAAATATACTAGGATGTTGTTATAATATGTATCTGAGCTACATTCACACACACCTACATCTAATTGTTAGTGAACATATTGTTTCCGTGGATGGCGAATTTCTGCCTCACGAAATGATGATTGTTCAAAATATTTCTATCACATTTCATGGTGGACATTGTGATGTCACTATATTTATATATGATATATATTATGTTTATTTTTACTATATACTTCCTTATTTTTCATTTATGGCATACCGTTATTGTTTCCATTATGGAAAAACACGATATCTTCATTTAAGAAAGTGCGGACTAGCAGCCCCTCAAAGTGATTTGATTCGTTAATGCCATATGCGGGATGTGTAAAGGATGAGGTAAATGATATTGTATATGATCTTATAATGGAATTATAATATACCTTTATATAATTATGTTTTAATTGCATTAAATATGAAATGAAATGAAAGTAGCATTCATGGGTACGTACGGCTTACCGTCTCCATGAATGGTTAATTTCATTTCTTACCTCTAAATGATATGTAATATTATAAATGTATATATGCACTGGATATATATGATATATATGATATCTAAATAATGAAAATAATTCTGGATATAATGGATATTTTACCACATTAGCAACATGAAATTATAAGAAGTTTATTTTCGACTCAAGTACAAAATATCGACAAAATGACCGTTATTAATGTAAATAATTACATAATGTTCATAACGTGGTAATAAGTGATATAAAATAAAGAATGAACTTGAAAACATTTCTTAATAAAGTATAAATTAACTCTAGTTCAATTTTCAAGAGGTTAAAGTACGGTCGAGTCAAGTCGGATACGAGGTAAGGGAACTTCTTAACCCAATTTCTATTCTGTGGGTTAACATCCTACTTGATTATTTATGTGGTATTAAAAGTGTTTGTGCGATGGTTTTTTTATATAATATGTTGAATTATGTTTACTTATAATTTATATACATATTACATCAACTATATTAAGTGTCACTTCAATTATATGATTTTTGTAAGTGACTTCGTCTATATCTTCTTTGCTTGAGGCATATTTTGTTTTATACAAAACTTTCTTTTATACGGTGTATAAACCCCTTTGACATTTACATTTATTAAAAGGGAATATTTTTATATGAAGTGTTTTACTAAATGAAAAATGAGAATGTATTTTTGTCATAGGTATGCGGGGACAACGACTTCTCCGCCACTGTGACCATTATTTGAGTTTCAACATCCTCTAAAGCCATAATAACGTTTTTTAAATGAAAAATAAATACCATGTTTTAATTTTCTTTTATTTTGTTATTGAAAATGGTTTCATTATATGTATGTGTTGGAATAGTATGTTCCAGGTTGGGGACCGGTAAAAGTAAGCCCTCTGAGTTGGAGTCCGGTTACAGCAGACCCTCCGGGATGGTGTCCGGTTATTAGAGGCACTCCGGGATGGAGTCCGGTTATTAGAGGCACTCCGGGATAGTGTCCGGTTATTAGAGGCACTCCGGGTTTGTGTCCGATTATTAGAGGCACTCCATGATGGGTTCTAATTATAGTTATCCCCTAGGTCTTGGCACGAGGTCTTGACAAAGAAATTAATGTTCAGCATTATGCATTCCAACATTATGAAAGTGGTTATTGATATTGCAGGTGATTATTCGACTAGTAGAATATCCATGTGAGTAAGTAAATGGAATTGTTTGAATTTATCTTTTCCATATTATGTAGTAATTCAAGTTTAATAAGGATTTTTTTAGTTATACATTGCCTTAAGTTCTTATGTTTACTTATGAATGTTTCCGCTATATTTTAATCCTTATTGAGCTTTTGAGCTCACCCCTTTCAATGTTTTATTTTTTCCCAAGATGGGGAGAGATGTATTATGACTGACCTACATGAAAAGTCTATGGGGATGTGAATACAAGTTGTTGTTGTTGTTTAATTCAATTTATGATGTAATTTTAGACATATAAATATATCTAGTGTTTCCTATACTACTAAACTAATCGGTCTTTCGAGACATGATCTTTTCTGATCATGTCAATGTTACGTAATAATGCACCGACTCTTGGTAATTGGGGTCGGGGAGTTACACAGTCCTAGGGAGATACATCGGTGGATAGGTGTAAAACTATAATATGAACCATAAATGGAAGAAGGTGTTCTTCCCCTTGGACAATGTTTATTTTATCATCCACTACATGAACTAACAATTAGTAAATGGTTGGTGAAATAAATTGGTTTTTTTCAAACAACCTGAACATAAATCATTAGAAGTTATTTCTAATCTAAATTTTCAGCCTATGTTAGAATGTTATTATAATGATAAAATACTCAATAACATATTTCTGATGATGTTCATGAAGAATATTTTTAATCTACTATTTAATAACAAACATTTAAAACTCAAATAAGATAGTTCTTTCTTATGAATCATCCTAGTGATATTATCATTTGTGATGTAGATCAATAGAATAAAACTAGATTATAATTGTGAAATTAAATTAAACATCTATAATTTTTATTGGAATTACAACGTATGAATCCTGATGATGATTTAGGTGATGAGGAATGAATTAATATAATGTAAGATAAATTAATGATATTAGAATAAACAAAACTTCAACATTGGTTGAGAATCATAATGATTCTTCTATAATTATTGTAAAATGTGGTTTTCAAAACAAATTTGATGAAAATGGCATAATAGTTATAAATAAATCCTCACATGTTACTATAGGTTTTAATCAATAAGAGGTAGTAAACTATATATAAACCAATGCACTAGTAGAAAAACTTGAACTTATTCATATTCGTATAGATTTTTAATCATTATTAAATTTTAATATATTGAAAATGGAAGTTAATATTGATTTCCATAATAGATATGTTTATGAGAATTGTCATGTATAAAAAACCACCAGTTTTGAAAATAATAAACATCTAGAACATGATTATAAACATACCATAGTACTTTATGGGCATAAACAATCTCCTAGATCATGGTATGATAAGTTAAATAGATTTTTGATTCAAAAAAACTTATGTAATAGGGCTAGGTATCCTAATGTTTTAATAAAATAGGTTAATAAAAACCATATGAATGTAAAAATACAGGTTGATGAAGGTATATTTGGGTCAATAAAAAATCCTTAACATATTCCTTTTGGATCATATGAAATTTGGCATCGAAATGAATATGATGGAAGAGTTAACCAACATTCTAGGTTTTCAAATGTCATAAAAAATGAACATTATATCTCATCATAATTATATAAAATGTTTTATTAAAAAATTAACATATAAAAACACTAAAAGTATTAGTACTCAAATTGGAATTTCCAATACATCAGATCATGATGATGCTTAGAAACGAGTTGATCAAAAAACATTTTTATGTATGATTAGAAGTATACTTTACATAATTTCTACTTATCGAGATTCTATGTTTTCAATATGATTATATGCTAGATACTGGGTTAATACAAAATAACAACATCTCAATGCAAGAAAATATAATTTTCATTTTCATTAGGGAACATTGGATTTTTCCCAATTGTATTCCTCTAGAAATTATTTTTTCTCATTTTTTGCAGGTATTGATTTTGGTTGATGAAGAATGGATAAGAAACTAAATCTAAAGAAATTAATTTCATAAGAGAAGATTTTATTTTTTTGGTTAAGTTTGAAACAACCCCCAGTATCACATTCCACAATTGAAGCAAATATGTGGTAGTTGGAAGTTGTTGTGATAAATTGTGGTAGATACAACACACATTCACTGATTATGGAATGTGTATTCTTAAAATTCAATTTTTGTGTGATAACAAATGTTCCATTTTTCTATGTAAAAACCCATCACATTAATTTTTTGTTCATAAAATATATATAAGACTTTATTTCCTTTATGATAATACACCTAAAGGAGATATTATTTTATAATTCATTAGAATACAAAAACAACTTGATGTTATTTTTATTAAAAACCCTTTTGTTCTGAATGATTTGAAGGCATCTAATATAATATATAAAAAATTAATATTAGCTGATTAATTATATGAACATCAAGATACCAATATCCTAACATTAATGAAATCCTTTTTAAAAGGGGTGTACCTTTGATTTAATGTGGCTAAAATATTTTATCTTCTTAAAACATGCAGTTTTCTAAAATTATTTTGTTTTTATATTTAATTTTTTGTACATAGAATAATTTTTTTTAAAAAATTGGATTCATATTTTCTTTTAAGAACTCTTAGAATAAAAAACTTTTATAGATGATTCATTGGAATCAAGTTTTTTTTGAAAAATCCAATCATGTTATAAAAGGATTTCTATATCAATATTTTTTATATAACTTACAAACTCGATAATTAATAAACAAATGTCCTGAAAGTATTCATATTATAAAAATTATCATAATAAGTTTTGTTTATAAAAAAAGTTGATCATTTTACTCATACTGATGAATCTTTTCTACTATAGAAGGTATTATTCATTTATTTTTATAGTGACTCATTTCATTAGTTATAAATGTAATTATTTACTTATAATATTAGTTTTTATACTTATATTTTTTTTTCAAATATATAAGATTTATACCCATATTGAAACTCATTCCAATAAAAAGTTTTCATAAAAACATTAGGTGTTCAAAACTAACATCAAATTACATCTTCAATGAAATAATTATCATCATATCAGTTAAATTTTTGTAATATGATTCATTGAAATTAATATAATTCTAAATTTTGATGTCACAACTATATAAGGGTGGGACAACATGTATTCCCCATTAGATTTTAGGTACTTCTCACTTGCCTTATTCCACTCCTTTAATTTCTCTATCAAATGATTTGGAGTTCTTCTGGTCACTAGTTTCTGACTTAGTAAAATGGAATCATTAGATGTTTTTGAATATACATAAGTCAACATATAATTAATTTTTTTGAGATCATGGTATGAAGAGAACGATTCAATTATTAAAAGGATAATTAGTATTCCAGGCTAGGATAAATTTTATGATGAAGAACAAGATAAGTATTTTTAAACACATTTTCCAAAAATTATAAGTTAATTTTATACTAAACATTGAGACGGAATTATAATAATTGTAAGATAAAAAAGAAATAGTGAACGAATTGGGAGAACAAGAAGAAAAATAAAATGAGGAATAGAATGTGGAAGAAGAAGATAATGATGATGAAGAAGCAGATACTGATGATTAGTCAAAATAAATGAAAATATAAAAATCATCATCATCATAAAATCCACTACCTTCGCAATCAGATAAGAATGAAGACATTGAAAAATCAGGGGGCAAAAAATCAATATCCTAGGAAGAAGAAGAGTCATTATCAAAAGATGAGGAATAATATAAAAAATACCAATAAAAGGCCTCAATGAATGTTATATTTAATAAGAATGTGGAAATTATTAAAGTATCATATGAATAAAATGTTTCTCAGAAAGGAATTTAAAAAGTTGAGAGGGAAAAAGACCATATGTTGATCCTCTAGACATATTATCCTAATTCTTTATCATGTTAACCAATCTAGGAAGGGATAGTTTCTCCAAATTCCATTGACTATATTTTCAAAACTGTAAAAATGTTAAGTGATTCTATTCCCTGAATTCCAATGATAGAAAATAGGTATAAATGGATTTTAAATATTCTAAATGGAAAATCAAAATCACGAAAAGTTTTTGTGAATTAGTTTTCCACCTTATATAATATTTAAAATCATTCATATAATAGACAATGGATTAAATTAAATTTTATAATCAGATAGTCAAGTGCTTTAACAAAGTGGAATTTTATCTCAAGGATCATGATGATGAGTTTATAGATGTAAGGAAACATTCTTTAGAAATTTATAAATATATATATAATTTATTAATAGATGTTTCTGATAGGGTGATGTTTTTTGAAGAGTTTAGAGATACAACCGATGTTTGTAATGAGGAAGTAAACATTTAGAAAAAAATGATTCATATATTTTATTTAGAAACAAATACACTCAAAATATGGGAAGATGATATTTTTCATGAGAATAGGAGAACAAAAAATATTTATAAATAATTTGAAAGACATAAGTAATATATTCAGAACAAACATCGATGGAGGACCATATTAGGAATCTTAAATAATCAGTTGCAGTTTCCTAGAATTATTATGATTAAATTAATAAAACTAATGAAATTGCTAAAAGGATGAAAAATAATTAATGATAGTTTTTTTGAACATTTCATGTATATTGTTTTAAAAAAATTGAATGATTTTAAAATATTAGGTAATTGTTTCTCCAAAAAACATTATGCGAGAAAGTATTCAAATTAAATTTGGATGTATGTTGCTTCATCTATTTCTGAAGTGATATGTTATTTTACATAAAAAATTTAATATATTATTTCTTTCTAACATTTCTAGAGATATCCGTTACCAATTATTTTTTTAAATAAAAATAGTGAGAAATTTATAGAGGGATAAATTTATTAAAGGGCGGAATCTTTAAAGGGAAAATCCTTTGAGATATTAACACGATGGTGAGATGTTATCCTAAGGTGGAGAAACTGAATTAATACATTCCATTAGATTTTAATGATGTTATAAATTGAGGGGGAGTTAAGATATGAAGTATATCTTTGAAGATAAAAAATGTTTAAAGGGATACATTTTTTTCAATGTTATTTTATTCATTTTAAGGGTTGTTTTTTGTGCTATTTAAAAAGGGAGGGATTTTTAAGTCAAAATTATTACTTCATACATTTCATTTACATAGTTGTGGAAATAGAAAAATATCCATAAAACACTAATTTATTAACTTTATGATTCCAATCTATTTTAGTATGTTTTTTTAGTTGACATGACATTATATCAAACATAGATATAATTAAAATGAAAAAAATATTCACTTATTATTTTTCATTCCGATCAATCAAACCAAAGGTATGTGTGATAAATTGGAATAAATAGTGCTCTAATCTGTGTCTATAGTTACATATTACTTAAAAATGTCAAGACCTTTAGACTAACCCATGTACTGATTCATCAGAGTAACCCCTATTCAGTTTATCAGATTGAAAATCAATATTGTAGTCATTGGACTATCCAATTATTATAATTGGGTTGAGAAAAATTATATCTATCATAAGAAATCTAGAATAGAATTGTAATGGTGCTAATAAAAAAGACATCAGTCTATCAAATAAAAAATAATCTTTTTAAAGAAAATTGATGATCTAGATCATTATGAGTGTCAAGTGAATGCTCTTTGAGGCCATTGCAACTAAATTAGAAAATTGATCATTAGGATATTTTCTATCAAAAGACGTTATTTGAATTATTGGGATTTGATGCAATTCACAACTCATGTCATTTAATGATGTCCTTTTATGAGCACATCATTTCTAATATTTGTAATTATTTAGAGAGTTAATGTTTAAATTAATCCTTGTTAGTATTGTAATTCCTTATGAATCTTCTTCTGTTGTAATATAATATCAAATCATGGTTATAATTGATAGATTTTAGGTATAGGAAGACAGTGAATCTAATCCATCATATCAAGGTCTTATAGGGATAGGAAGATAGGTGTTTATCACCTTATCGAGTATTTATTTTTTCAGGATAGATTGAGTTGAATCTGATCATTATATGGGGGGATTCCTAGGGATTGGGAGATGGAGATGATTCAGATCGATTTGATAAAGGGATATTATACTATTTAATGACATATAATAGAGTATGTAATGAAAAAAATAGATATATTTAATCAGGATTTTTGACTACCTTAACTCTTATGTTTAATGAGTAAGTTATTTTGTAAGCCTTCAATTAATTCTTCTTGTTACAATATTTTGACCATCTTTCTTATAAAATATATATTTTCTATTGTTAATTTTTTTAAAAATATATATTTTTATGCTTATCATTCAGTAAAACTATTATATTAATGTTTTTGTGACACATGTAAAATCTAATTTAATCAGAAAAATTATGTATGTGATTTTATTACACTATAATCAAATGATTTTGAGTCTGATATGTTTTAATTATGATATTTTCTATTTTGTTTTATATTAATTTTTAAACTACAATTCACACCCCTCTTATAGCCATCGAATACTCTTTCGATGAAATAATTGATGTTCTTCTTAAGGATCATTCAAGATGATTAGTGGTTCCATACCAAATAAGATAGTGGAAGGTGAAAAGGTGAATGATATTTAATATATTCACTCAATTTTATGAATTAGAATAAAATTAAATAATGATAGATCACTTCAAAATTCATCCTTAGGAACATTTAAATATCTCAAATTAATTTTGTGTACATCTACATTTCGACTATATTCTTTTTTCCATTCTTAAAAAAACAAAACACAATGTTTGTGCTATTTTAATAATTAAAAATAAATAAATAATAATAAGGGAATCGATTAGTGATGAAATATACAACACACATTCCTTGTGAAATGAACTTGTCCATACCTATAATTCGTTTTAATAAATTAATCAAAAAAATAATTTAACTATGGTCCGCAACAACCGGGTGATCACACCTTTAATATGATTTGTCACTTAGCTCCAAAATAGATCGATAACGACACTATTGATCATATTGAAAAATTTTGGTTTCCAATCAATGTGTCAACTATTCATATATATTTTCAATGACAAAAATATTATTTTATTCATATTTCATGTCACATGGATCTTCATCAGTTGGTTTTAACTTCTACAAACATGATTTCTCTATTATTATAAAAATGTTAATAATGTAATATCATACATTAAGCCATAGTGATAAATGTGAGAATCATATTGATGTTTTTCGTATTCTAAAAGATCAAAATTTATTTATGGAATTCAATACCAACTGTTCATGTCATTTCAAATTCATTTTCTCATTTTGACCCATTGGTGAGGATATGTCAATTTAATAAAACTATAAAATGTTTCCCATTTTTTCCATAATAATGGGAAACAAAATAATTATATGGATGCAGATTTGATTTCTATATTTGAAAAAAAAAACTAGGTGATCATTTTCCAATTTTTATTATTTCAATCATGGTGATTTCTCATGGCATTATTCCCTTTTATGTGATTTGTTATTTAACTCTGAATTCAGGTGTAATGCCACATTCTGTCATACTATGAAATTTTGGAATCTAATCGACATGACCATGAAATGTTAGATAGTAAATGGCATAATGATCATTTTCGTAGGATTTCAGGTTAATTAGAGATGTCATGGTTGGTTTTACCGCTAACTATATGATTTTCTAATTATTATAAAATTTCTAGTAATGTAAAATCATAACTTATGTTATACTGATCAATCTAGGAATCAAATTGATAGTTTTTTCATGTTAATGATTATAAATGATTCTGGAATATTCTCCTAGATTTTATCATCATTCAATGTCATTTAAATCTTTTTTACCCCGTACAATGGGAGAGATTTCATTTTAATAAAACTAGGCAATGTTACTCATTGTATTCCATAATATCATGAGACACCAAAATCTGATGGTTGTGGCATTGATTCATATGGATCAGTAAATTTTAAATTATTATTCAACCATAATTTCATATAAATACAATTGTGTTTACATGGTATTAATCTATTTTATATTATTTTCCCCTATACTCAAAATCCAAGAGACAAAAATGACATTCAATCACAGAGCAATTGGACTGTCTGATCGATGTACCAATAATTCCTATAGATTTAAAATGAATTATAGATCAAGCCTCACCACCCATATCTCATAATACATCTGATTCTTATATCTCATCACATATGAAGGCCCATTTCTAAATCATAGAAAAGGTAAAAAGAAACAAATATCATCAAGAAGGAAACATGTTCTAAAAAACAAGGAATCTAGCCTTCAAATCAAAATGAGATCCCACAACCCCAATCCAAAACATTAATCTTTCAGATGAGATTGGAAAACCTTGGAATCATAAATTTATCTTTATTAAAAAATATTTTTTATTCCAAATTGAATTAACCAAATCAATTATCATTAATTCCAACTATGGTCAACATAAAGAATCATGTATAATATTTGTTTTAGGGTAATGGTATAATACACCCCCAACAAATCCAAGGAATAATAAATAAAAAATCTAGTTTAATTAAGTATATTGAATAGAAAAATGAAGTTACTTACAATAATAACACACCCATATAGAGTTCTGAGGTGGGAATAATAAAACAACCAAAATTACAAATGAAGAAATGAGTATATAAAATGTCAAAAAAATAAAATTATACGATTCTGTCACTTTTGGGCATAATTCATTGAATGAAAACCTCTAACCAAGGAAATTTTATTAGATGATCAAAACAAAAATATATTATTGTGTATAGAGGAAAATGAAATAGGAAATAGAAATGCACATAATCACTCAAATAGAAAATATTCTCTAAAAGTAGCAATATAGATGGAATCTGGTTCAAGAAAAACATACAACCCAAGAAAATTTTTCAAGCATCCTAATCACTTCATGATCCAAGAACATCAATCCCACAATTTCATTGGATCTCACTGTTGGATAATCACACCATTTCACTATATTCGAGCAATGGTCACACAACATCGACCGGGTTGATCCCCGGTATAATCAACCACGAGCCATGCAGCGATGACATATAGGGGGCTGGAAGGCCACTAGATGAGTCCACTAATGTGGAAGATAACACCACCAATAGTGATATTGATGCAAAAGAAGATGATTCTCATTATTAGGTGAGAAAAAAATTAGAGTGAACCTCTTTTGGGATGAAAAAAAACAACAATTGTAGTGAGGGAATAAAATTTTGAAATCTAGATCTCTACCTTCGAGATGAAATCGACCGCCAAAGAAGATGATTTTAATATCTGTTTTTATATAAAATGAAGGTGCCATAGTGGTGATGAAACACCATAAAGAACCCTGGCCAGATAAATTCACATCCAAGGGGAGGATTTTATGATTCCAATACTGAACAGACCTCCGAGCGGCACATGGAATGGTTCAAATAATTCGATAGATAGGAATAATTAAGCATTAATGACATTTTATGACAATAAATTTAGAGAATATGTATTGATGGGAAGAACACGTTGGAATCCCAAATCAAGAAAGCTTGTCAATTTATTATGTAAACTGTTATAGTGAATTCTTATTCCCAACATGATTCAGGAATCCATGAGCATGGAATCATTCTACATACCTACTCAACAAAGGTATGATTCATACACTCAGCTAGACCATTATTTCGAGGAGTATATCTGATGATTCAGAGATTTAAATTTCCCTCACATTCACTAAACATGATAATATCAATAGATTGGTATTCAAGTTCATTATTTTCCATCAAATCTTTTATATTATTTATAAATTGATTTTTATAGAGTATTTCAATGTTTTAATACCTCAAACGCATTATATTAAATTCACTATATATAAAACAAAAATTTCCATGGAACTTCATCTATAATGATGACAATGTAAGACCCTCCACCATGGGAGGTAGTTCTAGATGGTACCCATATATTAATGTGAACATACTCAAGTGGGTTACTGCATTTAACGTTGGATATATGAAAATTAAAACATTTAGACATACCCATGACACAACATTCACATAAGGGTAAGTAACTTGGTGTAACTTGAGTGAGAAGCCCTTGATTCCTCAATTTCTCTAGACCATTACACTCACATGTCCCATCCACCAATGAAAATTTATAGTTTTGTAATTTTCAATGAAAAAAGTGTTTCCCAAATGAATGGAATGTGTTTTTCCATCCAAAACAAATAATTGATCAAAGATTCATTAAGAACACTATGATATCCCTTGGGGATTCTATGAAAACGAGAATAAGATTTAATGTCAAAACTCCCCTAATCTAACAAGCCTAGTGACATCATATATTAGTGTAAATTTGGAACCCATATCACATTGAATATGTTGAAAAGTGATTGTTCTGAGAGCTCTAGCAGAACAGAAACTCTACCAAGGATGAAATATCACTTGTTGTTTCCTATAACAAACTCTCCTACAACTTCCTTCTCCATACAAAAAAAGTAACACGTAGGCATGCACTAAGGTAAATAACTTCATTAGTCTAAATATAACATGACATCATAAGAATCTTAGGACATACACAACACCTCATCACTTTTATTTCCTTAATCAACCAGGAGAAAATGATCCCTACACTCCTTAAAATCATTTCCGGATTACAAATTTGGTAATATTTGCTTAATTTGCCTATGCTTTCCATAGTGGAACCATGTATCCTCCTTCCATTTTGGTTTAGATTGATGTTTTCATTATTTTATATGACTCTTACATCCTTTACATTGTTTACCTTTAATTTTATTTTGAAACTCCAAATGACCCCTTACATTTTTACCTTTGACTTTAGGTTTAACCTTTTCCATTCTACACAACTCACATGAAAGAAAAGAGGACTTGACATCCTATAATGTTAAGGATTATCTTGCAAACATCATTGGATCGATAAAATGTTCATATAAAATATATAAACAAATTAAAAAAATGATATCTTGATCCTCATTATCACCATTAATATTTATATCATTGAGCAATAGTAAGATTTTATTAAACTCACCATGGTGAGTCAGAAATGTGGTTCTAGGAAGAATCCTGATGGTATTTAAATTTTGAATATTATGTAGAAGTTGGATTAATGATGTTTTCATATGTATTTTATTCAGGATTAGACCAAATACTGACTACATAGGTCTCATATGAATCCTCCATTAAGACTTTATCACCTAAATACAAGGTTATAGAGCCATGCGGATTCATGAAAACATAGTGAGGGGCATCTGAATAGGTTATGATTGTTTGAAAATAAGTTGAATGAATTACATGGAACTTATTTGGTCCACAAAGAGAATCATGTTTCACTTATTGGAAAAATAGTTAGCACATTTTTAATCCACATATATTTAATTCATTATACACATAAAGAGTTTCTATTTCATATTTTCCAGATGCCATTATTTATTCGGGTGTCTCTGATACAACATTATTTTGGGATAATATTGGAATATATCCCCCTAAAAATTAATTTCATTGGATATTGAATAAAAAACATGGATTAATTCAATATGAAAAACATATAAATGAATTTTATTATAGTGAAAACACAACAAATCAGTGTGCTGATGTGTGAATAGTGAAATAACAATAACTGTAGAAGAATAAATGATAACAAAAATACAAGGCGACAGTAAGATTTATTTAATTATATCACATTGCATCATGCTTTATGAAATGAACACCTCTTAAACATACACATTTATTAGATTCTCAAAAAATAATATTTTATAGTGTACATAGCCAATGTAGATAGCCAACTGAAATGCACATAAGGGCTAAAATTTAAACTGTGCACTAGAAGCAGCAACACAGATGGAATTAGATTTAGAAAAACAAAATAATGAGATATAAGTCTGGGATTCTAAGTCAAATAATTATCAAGGAACACTGATCCTTTTACATCGTAGGATCTTTCTGTAGGATTACTGTACCATGTCTTTGGAAACACATCATTAATCGAGAAGTACCCCAACAGGTTCCACCAAGGGCCGTGCACGCGTAGCATGTAGGGTGGTAAGTGGGACACATGATATGTTATTCTATAAGGATTATAACACCCCCAGCATTGAAATTGAATCCATGGATGATGGTACACAACATTAGGTGAGTGAAAAAGTAAAATGAACCAACAACCAGATGAAAATAAACCACTAATGGAATGAGGGTGTCAATTTTGGGAGTCTGGACATCTTCATACATAATGAAATAGACCTTACAATAATATTATTTTCAGATATGTTTGATATTTAGAATGAAGGAACAACAAAGGTGATGAAACCCCCTACTAGAACCCTAATCATCTAACTACACATCCTTGCGGATGGTTCCATAAAGCTATCTCTAAAATAACCACCTTTTGGAACATGGAATAGATCAAATCAATGGATAACAAGCATATATTAGTAAAAACATGAATTTATATCCATAAATTACGATATATGTATATAATATATCGACATGTTTGTATAAAAAAACAATTTGGAAAAATAATTTAACATGCCATGTAAATCACATCATTTGGTAAAATGAAACGAAAATTCAGCAGATATTAAAATTATCAAATAATTAATAATATATTTATTGTATTTTTAAAAATCTAAATAGAAGAAAAATTTAAATGGTTTAATATAAAATTTAAATAGGAAAATATAAAACCCAAATTAACAACAACCAATTTTATTATTTAAAGATTCTCTATGACATAAGAATTCCATTTAAAAACATAATGAAGAAATAAATGATTATTCATGGCATTAATTTTCATAAAAAATAATTAAAACATAATTTTTTTTATAAAATTACACTGTAAAATAGAATAAAACAGTTGGTTAAATAGTCATACATTCATCAATTTGACTACCATCAAATAATGAGAAACTACAGATTTATTAAACATGTATACTCATTAATTCTTTATCCAAAAAACAAAAAATTATCAATATTATGTTCTTTATCATAATTAATCAATTTTAAAAATATAATCCATGCAAATCAACATTCTATATAAATAATATTATAGACAAAGATATATCTAGAAAAATAAGAAGAAAACCATTATCACGGTGTAAAGAAAAAACTTGAGATCCCTAAATATAATCTAATTCAATTATTTAATCTAGTTTATTGTTTTTTATGTTAATTAATAATCCCCCCAAAGGATAAAATATAGTAAATTTTGGGTTTGTGGTAAATAATTACGAGAAGAAACTAATCATTTATCTCAAAGCTTCAACATTCTATGCATGAGAATGAATCAGTGTCGCGGATCTATAATCTATTCAACCATTATGAAATATTGATATTTCAAGGTTTTCCTTCAAAAAAATCAATGATAAATCACAAAAAAAACACAATTATAATGATGTAGATAATCTTCCACATTAGGTAATGAAAGAACGAGAGGAATGGAGATCAAATAGGGAGAAACAACTAGAAAGTTAGATGAGCCTACCCGAGATAACCATAGATTGAACTTGATAAATAAGGATTCATCACTATTGAAGGTGAATTCAAAGCCTTCAAAAATAAGCATAGTGTGACTAATGTTCAATAGGAAGGAATGGGAGAAAACAATTTCCAAGGGACATATGGGTATTTATAGAAAAAATGACTTTTAGAGGACCACAATGCAACCCCTAAGATCACATAGCTGGTCACCTAGACCACTGCATAGTGGGAGGAAAGCATATCACGATCCCCTGTAAAACATATTTCTTGGATCTATTTCTTGACCCATGAGAATTATCCCATTTATCAATGGGAGGAACTATGGAATTGCCTATAGATAATGTTATAGCCACCCATATTTTTTATGTATCCTCAAAAACCACTACGACCGAACCACCTCACTCCACGCCACAACCCTTGACACTTGGGGAGGACCAACACATTAGACAACCACCACGATATAGCCAGGAAAAAATGGTAGTAACCACAATTTTCCCCCATTGATCATCCCTAGACAATATTCATGATTCCACACCACAGAAGCCTAGCCTATGACATAGCCCATGGCTCCACAATGTATCCTGGAATCAAATGGATGTGGAACCCACATTTATTCTCCATTTATACATCAAAATCTTTGAAAGCTCCTCTAGGTTCCTCAAACACCCAAAACACACTGAGGGTATGACCACTATGGTTATATCCCTTACACTATTATTATACTTCAATCATTTACAATTACACATGATTTCATATTAAATGATTTTTTATAATTTTGGACCTCATTATATATTAAAAATGTTGTATAGTACATATTTTTTTAAAATATTACTTTATATAGATTACACTACCAGAATAATTCAGGATATATAGCATCAATTATTGATAACAAAGACTCAATTATGTTTGAAGAAATATCAATATATAATAAAAGACACTAATGAATCCCCATATCACATTATAGATATCAAAATTTTAATGACCAAGTTAAATAAATTTTCAATTGATTAACAAAAAAATTTACAGAAATATTCAAATATTGAATTTATATATAATGATGTTCCCATTTATATTCAAACTCATCTTTCTAAATATTTTAATATATTATTATATTTCTTATAGTGTTTTTTATTCAATTATCATAGTGAACTATTCATAATATTGATACACATGTATAAAATATCATCCAACTATCTATATAAATAACATTGATTTCAATATGATTCATAACAAAAACGTTATCTAGTGAAAAAAGGTTATTTATATGGAATATATAACTTATAATTCAACTAATGAAATAGAAATTTTAATTTAGTGTCTACTACATAAAAAAAGATGTTATAAGGTTATATAATGTCAAATATTTTTAATATATTAAAGTATAATTACTAATCGAGGTCAATCTAGAGAGAACAAACCTTGTAGTTATAGAATTGTTAAACATATCTTTTAAGTAAATGTGATGAAATGTATATTTGAATAAACTTATATTTCAAGAGATAAAATCCTCATTTATGTAGAGAATATGTTTCTAGATCTATCTTACAAGATAATGTTTATGAAACAATAGAATAAGAAGAATAAGTGATATATTGAATTTAGCTATTTCTCGTATTGGTCTACATAATCTGTCAAGGAAAATATTATAGTGATTTGGGGACTAAAGGTGATGAAACTCAAGAATTGTTTCAGTTGTATTATAATAGTGTTATGTTTTCATTATTGACCAACTAGACATGGTAATTGGATTTGGAAATCAGAATGATTATCATTACAAAGTCCATGAAAATCATAACAACTACTAGGTTATAAAGTGATGATTTTTTTTGAAAGGTCATATTTTATAATGTTGATCAAGAAGAAAATAACTTGTTTGTTAAAAAAAATTGTACTAAAACATTTCATTATAATTGAATACCATGTACTATTATATTGAAAATAGTTATATAAATGTGTATGGGAATATCCTACCCATTGTATTCCCCACAAAAGGATTTTTTTTTTCTAGTCAATTGTGTGGTATCATATTATTTCCAAACAATACCAAATACTAGATACTCTTGTTAAGTAGTGAACTTTGTAAATTTTGATGTTCATTCGGTTATTTGATGGATTTGATTATGCATTGAATGAAATATTTAACTAGATTAAATGGTTGTTTCTTAATAAGGAAAACATAAAAGAAAAAGATATCAGGATTTCACCCCTTCCCCTCTCAGTGATTTTTAAATCCTAGATGTGTAATCTCAACAATTTCCAACTACGAAACATAAGGAATCAGGTATAAAATGATATTAAATTATATAAACATGTTCTCTGTCATATTCATTAATATTCAAATATTTGAGGAAGAACAATACTCATTAATCATTCCTTTTATTATCCTCAGAATGATTTCCAGCTTCAAGTACTTTATGCAATTACATTATCACAAGGAATAACAGATTTAGTTAATCATTCTTACAAACATCAATTTGATTTCCATCAAATTAATATAAAAAATATATAAAATAGAGAGAAAAACCAATTAGAATTATCTATATCATCCACCATAATATGGAAATATCATAAGAGATGAATCCTGATAATATAGTGAGAAACTAAAAGAAAATAGAAAGATCCTACCTGAGATCAACATATATTAAACTCGATAAAACAGGATTGATCCATATCAAAAGGGGAATTCTAATTCTATTTAAACCACCCTTTGGTGCCCGGTGTTCAATATGAATGATTGGGAGAAATCAGGTTCTAAGGCCTTGGGGTTATTCAATAGAAGACATATTTTTATAGGACCACAACACAACCACTTATACAACCTACAAGACAATAGAGACAACATCACTGAAAGAGGAGACTATATTGTAGCACCTAAAAAAACAAGAATATATGATCCAATGCGAGACATAAGATGAAAATCCTATTTTTCAATGGTGATGGAAAATGACATATCCTATATCCCATGTTGCAGCTGCACCATGATTTGGTTGTATCCTAAAAAACCACTATGGTGCTGCCACCTCGCGCCACACTACTGCACTCGACACCATGGACGGTCCTGTGTTGTATCCAACAACCATGCAATAGATAGAACTAAAACGTAAATAGCCAAAATTTTCCTTATATGAGCCTCCCAACGCTGCAGTCTGGAGACCATTTCTTAGTAGCCTAGCTTAAGGAATATCTGAGGGATTAGCATTTCAACCTAGCCTCTAATGAAGTTGCACCAAAATTTTCCTCCAATCCCCCACCCCCAAATCCTTGAAACTATATCAAGGTGCATCTAACACCTAGAACATATAATGGGAAGGGCCACTAAGGGTCTAGCTCGTACACTGTATGTGTACAACAAACTATAACAACTAGATAAATATTACCTGAATTTCTAAAATTATAGATCACATAATATATTTAAATAGTTCCATAGTAAAAATTTAAAAATTATTATTTTATACAGATCACTCTTCCAAAATAACTCATGATATCTAGCTTAAATAATTGAAAACAAAGACTCAAATATGTTTGAATTTTTTAAATATTTTATAAATTCATCTAATAACTCAGCATATCACCTTATTATTATTCCCATTTCAATGAGCATTTTACAAAAAAAATTAACTCAGTCATCAAAATAATTATAGAAGCATGAAAATATTTTCAATTTATATATTGATGTCCCCTTTCATATTTGTACTTGGTTTCTAAATATTTTAATTTTTCTTATACTTCTCATACTGATTTTCCCATATTATGATAATGAGATCTTTATCATTTAGAAACAATTGTATAAAACAATACTCATCTCTCCATAAAAATAATATTTATTTCAATAAGATTTATAATCACATTGTTATCTAGTGAATCAATGGTTATTTATGTAGAATATAGAACATATAATTCTTCTAATAGTTAATAAAGAATTCAATTTAGTGTCTACTAGTGAATTTTTTTAAGTTGTATAATATTGAATATTTTTTTTATATGACAGTATAATAAAAATCCATGGTCCAAATATTGAGAAACATTATTGTATTTATTGCAATTTAAATCTACACTTGTTTGTTAGTGTGTTGAAATGTTTATTTAGTTAAATTATTGAATAGAAATGTATGATTAGATTTATACACTCAGTTAATATATGACATGATAAAATATATATAATGAATAATAATGAAATATATGACATGATGAAGCTACTAGATTTATGAATAAATATATATATGTCAACTACTTACTTCCATTCAAGTCAATAAGGAAAGGAAAACAACGTTCATGCGTAAGTACGACCTACCGTCTCCATGAACATTGTGATTCATTTAATTTATCTATATTATATATATATATACACAAAATATATATGATATATATATATAATGTATTACATTTTTCAAGTATGTAAATAAAAATATATGTAATAATAGTGTCATGAACAACAAGTCCAAATGCATACGATAACTGAAATGATTTTACCCAAAATTCTACTTTAACATGGAATTTACAAAAGAACGGGTAATATAAAGTCATAAGTGAACCATTTATTATATCATAACAATTCATATGATTCTGTAATAATTCATTTACATTATTTAAATTATTATACTAGAGGTTTGGATACATATGAAGCATATCAGACATAAGGTAAGGGATAACTTTTCCAATCTCGTTTTTATCCAAGATTGTTTATTCGTAAGTATTTAATGGGGTTATATTTATCATCCATGTCCATATTTTCTAAAAATGGTTCCTTGTATTTTTAAAGTCCTTTTTATCCATTTTTTACTTTTAATACACGGTAAGTAAGAAATAATTCTTTTACGTGGTACTTTTTGACTTTTTCCAGTAAAAGTACGAAAATAATGTTTTCTAACTTATACGGAAAAACATGGTTTTTATGGTTTTATAAAGCCTTATTTTCATTGATCTTCTTCCAAATGATTTCAAAACTATTTTCAAAAAAATAAATTTCTTTTAAAATTCCATAGAATTTTGTTAAAAGGTAATGATTTTTACAAAGAATGGATATTTTCCTCAAGAATTCATTTCAAGTGTTTTATCAAAACCATTTTCCATCAAAAATGACAATATTTCCTAAGTGAATGTTTCATGAATAATGTCTCTATGATTTACATGTTTTTACTTTTTCTTATTATGAGATGATATCCATATCTTTTATATGGATTATGTGATGATAGGAAGATGTTTATGAAACCCATTTTATTCATTGGGTTATTATGAATGATGAATGTTTATTTTATTGCACAAGTAAGAATGATTTCATTATGAGATGGGTGGGACCTATATCTACCTCCAATGCATTTGGTAAATATTTATTTCTCATGAGATAGACATGGATTTAACGGTAAGTTAATTTAGTTTATTATTACATGACTGGAACGAGGAGTGAACTCGATTCAGAAAGGTTCTTTGTCCACTAAGATGGCCTTGGAAGCAATGCCTTGGCTACTATGAAAATCATAACATGTGCTTAATGGATTCCACAATTAAATGTTTTATTCCCGTTCTATTTTATCGTGATTAATATTTTTTTTATGATCTATGCCTTAAGTACTTCCATGATTTATGTCATTGCTCATGATTTTGATGTTTAGATTTTATGTTCATGTTTTTGCATTCAAATGTTTATGGATTGTTTTATGTTCTCTATGCTTACCCTTACTGAGAATTTGAGCTCACCCTTTACCTATTTTATTTTCCCCATGAATTAATGAAAGGTATTAGGTAAGAAAACAAAAGGGGAAGATCTTTATGGAAGATGTTGAGAATCTTTCACCATGAATAGAAGATTCTGTTCTGAGTTTCCAAAGACACTAAACTATTACAGTCCTTGTGTGTATGTTTTTGTTGTGCATTAAGTATTCCGCAGAATAAATATAATATCCATGTACGTCAGGATTATGTTCCCTATAGAAATACACCGAATACACCTTGCCTCAAATACTCACCTGGGATCCCATTTGACAATTTTACTCCAGTTACAAAGAAATTAATTAGCAATCAATCATGTTGACATTCTAACGTTATTGAATATTATTATTTTTCAAAAAATAGTGGGTCCCCTAGGTTCTATTGAGAGCTTCATGTTACCCTATGTCATGATCATCATCCCACAAAATCTAACCTATCATACTCCAATCCTCAGTTCCTAAAAAGAAAGGTTCATAGAGACAGAGAACAATTGTAATCAGCAATAATTCATGCTTAAATGTTCTGGACAATGTGCCACTCTCATCATCCAAGGATTAGTTCCGCAAAGACCAGGACACATTTGAAGTATCAGTGAACTTCCAATGACAATAAAGTGATGAATGAATTTGAAATTGTTTTTGAATGATTTTGAAGAATTACTTGAAAACATTTGAATATTTGTTTTAAACAAACTATTTTATAAAAGTTAGGTTGAAGAAGGGGGAATTTGACATGACACTAGAATGACCCATCTCTCCTACACATGAAATTTCAATATTATCCACAATGTTGAATTCTAAGGTTGATGAATGATTAATTTCAAAACAGATGGGAATTTTATCTTAAAAAGGATATAGAGGGGGGTAGAAATAATGTTCAAAATTCTTTTTTACAAAAAAATTAGATAGAAATGAAAACAACAAACAAACAAAAACAGAAGAACCCATCCCGACCAACCTTCACCAATAAACAAGTGTATTTCCTTTTGATAATTTCATGCTTTGAATTTTTAAGAGCATAAAAAAGATAACTCAATACAATACAAATAGTAGCATGATTATAAGTAGTGTGTAGTATCAATATAATTAAATTGAAAAATAGATTGTGCAGAATGTTTCACAATGCATCTCAAAATACATTTTAAATGAAATAGATATTATCAAACATACACCCAAGAAGGAAACACATAACACTATTCATAGGTTAGGGGGGAGTCCCACACATTTAATTCAAAGTAAAGATTAAGAAGAAATCACAACATTGAAAAAAGGAAGAACATCACTTCCCTGAATTATTGGAACATTAATACTAACTTCCATAGATAGATCTTATTCAATAGAACTGGGTAATTACTCCTCTTCATTAACCTTCATGTTTAAATAAGTAAAATAAGATATAATATATTAAAGATCATGATATGACAATGAGAGTGAGTAGATATAATTTTTTTCCATATGATGTAGTGGATTTATCCATTGTTTTTTCATTGCTATGTTTCTGGATGCAACAATTATCTCTCTCTCAAACAACAAAAGATCATGAGTTACCATCAAGAAGTCAAGAGGTAAAACTGGCGAACAAGTTTCAAGGGTTAACATTATTTGAGAACAAAAATAAAATTAAAACAACTAAGAAACCATGGGTTAGTACCCATGAATCACGGAGTTAATAGTCTTCAATTAGACTAGAAACAATTCAGTTTTCCAATAGATATATTACAGCCAAGCTTGATGGATTCCCTTCAATGATGTGATTTAATCATTTACCATAGACCAAAAATGGTTGATTATATTCGCCAACTAGCTAAAAATATCCAATTATCTAAGCTATAACAATGGTACAGGATCATGAACAATTAGTCTTTAACTTTTATAGAAAAAATTTCAATCTTGAATTGAAAAGCATTACCCACTCACGAAGCATGAAATTGATGTTTTGAATGATTGATCCATGAAAAGCCTTTTTTAGCTCTTTGTAAAATTGGAAAAGGTCATTGAACTCTCTTCTAATGTCCTCCAGCTCACTCTAGTCTAACAGTTTCCCCGCACCACCAGACTTGAAATCAATGTTAAGAGAATTCACAACCTAATATGATCATTGTTGTAACTCAACAGGTAGTTGTTATGTTTTATAAAAGTGTATCCTATAAGGTGAAATCCTAATATGAGTCTTATATGCAGATATATAGGCCCAAAGGGCCTCATCTTTCTTCTTGGACTAGTCCTTCATAGAGTCAGACACTGTTTTCTATAGATTTTATTTGTGATCTCTATTTGAAATTTATGCTTGCCTACTAGACTATGGTTGGTATGTGGTGTCGGTCGTATGTGAGGACCCATACATATTCATAAAACCTTTGAACATACAAATATTGAAGTGAGTCCCATTATTAGTGATAAATGGTCAAGTAACACAAATCCAGGAAAATAAGTTTTTCTTGATGAATTTCACATCGCTACCAGTTGAATTGTTTGGCAGAGCTTCTTCCTCAACCAAATTAGACACTTAGTCCATATAAACAAAGATGTACTCATTCAAATAAGTGTATGGGAATGTTCCCATGAAGTCTAATCCCCTCACATAAAATATTTCAACCTCCAACATTACTTTTTGGGGTAGTTCCTGCCTTCTTCCAACATTTCCCTACACACAACATTCCTCACAACCAATAAACAGACACCTAGCATCATTAAACAATTTTGTCTATTAGAAACCAACATTTAGGACCATTGGAGTAGTTATTTCTCCTCCATGGAGGCCACCCCATGATGATTAATTGCTTCTCTCAAGTAAAGGTAAAATCTCATCATCGACCACACATCTTCTCAAAATCCCATCAACACATCTCTGAAAGAGAATAGGGTCATCCCAAAAATAATACTTCAAATCAGATACAAACCTATTCCTCTAGTTTTGTGAGAGGTCCATGGGCATTACACTTGCTACTAGAAAGTTGGAAAAGTACGTGGACCAAGAAGGTGGCTACATGGGGGCAGTAAAAAACTATCCATCAAGGAATGAATTGTTGATCTCTCTTAGTTCCATACTTCTGGTATTGGGAAATCTGGACAAGTGATCTGCAACTAACTTCTCAAACCATTACATATCCTTAATTAATAAATCAAACTTCTATAACTGCAAGGTCTACCTCAATAGTCGAGGCATGGAGTCCTTTTTTTCTAGAATGTACATTAGGGGTGAATGATCTATGAAAATTATGATCCTTGATCCTATCATGTACTGCCAGAACTTTTCCAAAGCAAACATCATAGTATCCAACTCCTTTTTAGTGGTAGAATAATTCTTCAGTGAATAATCATGTATCTTGATTGCATAGTATATAACATGCAGTTTCCTATCCTTCCTCTACCCCAAAACAGCTCCTACAGGAAAATCATTAGTATCACACATCACTATAATGGAAAGCTTCATGTGAAGAGTAGTGATTATAGGTGAAGTAGTACACTTCTCCGTGAGAAAATTAAAGGCCTCTAAACATATCTCATCGAATACAAAGGGTATGTCTTTAACTATAAGGGAGCAAATGGGTCTATTAATCTTAGAGAAGTCCTTAATGAACCTCCTGTAGAACAAAGCATGACCCTAAAAACATCCGAATTCTTTGAAATTTTCAGCTGAGGGAATCATTTGTTTGACCTCAATTTTAACTATTTCGACCTCCAAGACATTCATAGCAAATTGTTATCCCAAAACTATGACTTCAATGGCCATGAATTCGCACTTTTACCAGTTTAAAACTATGTTGGTCTCACGGAACATTTCATATAGTGGTTAAAGAATTTTAAAGACATTCCTCAATGTCAATTCACTCAAAAAACCATCCATGAAAACTTCAATTATCATTTAGATCATGTATGAAAAAAATTTACAACATGAACCTTTGAAAAGTGGCCTAAGATCCATAAAATACAATAGGCATTTGTCTGTATCCAAATGTCCAGAATAGACAATTGAAGGTGGTTTATCTTGGTCCTCAAGTGAAATGGAAATCTGGTTGTAACCCGAATAACCATCAAGAAATCATAAGAATTCATTTCATGCTAATCTATATAACTTTTCATCCAAAAAACGGAATGGGAATTTTATCCTTTATTTTTGAACCATTCAACTTTTTGTAGTCTATATAGACTCTCCATTTATTCATGGAACTTGTTTGGATTTTCCCATTATTTTCATTATTTTTCATCAACACTCCACTGTTTTTGGGTACCACCTTGATCGGAAATACCTAGGGGCTATCAAAAATTGGAAAAATTATTCTAGCATCAACCAACCTATTCACTTCTTTCTCACATATTCCTTCATGTTTGGGTTTAGTATTATATGGTAATCTACTCTAGGATTACACTCAAGTACCATGGGAATTTAATGCATGCATAAGGATCGAATTAACCCCTTGATATCAACAATTAATCAGAATATGAAGAACTTGTACTTCTTCAAAACAATATGAAATTGTTTCTCTTAACTCACCTCCAGGTTGGATGAAATAATCAAAGGATGGGTGGAACTATCTCATAAAAATATATATTTGAGATGTGTAGGGAGGGGATTGAGTTCAATGGTGGGTGGTGAATTGCTTGAGGGAAGACACATGTGCATGGGTGGCCTAAGGCCTTCATGCTACCTCTTGAAGAAGGATGTAGAGAAGGAGTCTACCTCATCACCGGATCATCCAAAAAAAGTATCCTCAAACATAAACTAATCTCTTTAGGTGTGAATGTGTTTCAAAAAAACTCTTTCAAGTTCTCCAAAAAATCACCATCGTACTCATCAATAGATTCATTCTTTTTATATGAGCTGATCCCCATGAAAGTTACTACAGTGACTTCAGGATCACAGTTGATTTCATCTATCATTCATAGAAAATCGTCTTCCTCCTTATCAACATTACTATTACAAACTAACATCACATATTTAGGGAAGATTGGGTTGGTGGATTCTTTTATTTCCATAAACAAATGGAATTAGTTTTGTTGTTCACCCAAATAGAAAATCGTTTTCTCTATAGGCAGATCAATCACAACACCCCCTATGGCCAGGAAGGGCCTACCATGATTGATAGAAACCTCCTAGTCACACTCTATATCAAGTATATGAATGTCGGTAGAGAAAAAAGAGTTTTCCTACTCCCACTAACAGATTATCGACACTACTCACTGGATGAGTAATGTACCAATCAGCAAGCTGTAACATAATAGTGGTGGGTTTGGTAACTCCAAATATCAGGTGCTGAAAAAGTGACATGGGAATAAAATTAATACTAAAACCCAAATCACACACAATTGAACATAACAACTCTATCCCTGAAGGTTCAAGTGATGAAAAATCTCCCAGGTTCCTGATGCTTAGGAGGTGTCTTATTCTGCATGACTTTACTACACTCCTCTGTTAAGATATAGGTGGAAAATTCATCAAATGTCTTCTTTGAACAGATTTTCTTGATTTATTTTAGATAAGACAAGATTTGAATCATGGATTTCATGAATGTAATATCAATGTTCAACATTTTAACAACTTTAAAAAATTTCAACTTTTTATTGTCATGAATTGGTTTCATAAAAAATTGTGGGAATAGAATTGTAGGGGCCAAATTATTCACAATTGGGGGTGTCTCTACAACTTCCTCTTAAAAAAATATATTCCCTTTTATTATCATTGTCTTAAAGCTATTTTATTTGGGTTTCTAAGCTGGAACATCCTGAATTGGTGGGATTCCATTGGTATTTTCATGTTTTCTAGATTCAGGATTTTTTTAGATTTGAGTTTCCAACATCATCCTATTTCTCACATTTAGCATTTTGGGGTCCATTCCTGGTCTCTTGTTATGTTCAGAGACCAATTCTAGTGGTCATATACATGTAATTCTCCATATTATTGGCTTCAGTGGTGGCATGATACCCACTATTTTCTCTATTACTAGTATCCCTAAAAAATTGCCCCATTTTTATTTCTATGTTCTAGATTCTCGAATCCATTTGAAATTTATAATTATCATTTTTTTTCTTTTGTTCATCAAACCTCCCTATCAAATAATGAGACATGTATCCCAACTTATATTTTGAGTTGGATGACTCAGCCTTAGGTTGGGTTTGGGGTTTGAATTACTACATTGGAGGCAGTTCGAATCTAGGAGGGGCTGTAGGTCAAAGGACTCCCTACTCCCACCCTGACAAGGTCAGATGGTTCCTATAACCTGGATAGTAGGTGTTGGAAAAAGGATCTTCCCTAGTATGCATTTGAGTTCCATTTCATGCATAGATTTTAGTCTCATGATGTTGTACACGATATCGAAGTTTGTACTGTAGGTTTGAGAGTACCCATACATGAAATAGTCATGGTATTGATCCCTAATGGTATGATGTGTGATCTCATTAAATAACCCAGCAGATTGGGATTCAGCATGAGGAGCAGGGGAAACTTCCTTTCACACAATTTTCTCCTCCTAGAGCATTTGTGTTGGGGGTTTTGAGATAAGGTATTAAATATTTGATTGAACCTTTATTAGTCCTATCACAAAAGTCTCTTCATGAAGACTGGTCCACCAAGGATTGGGGGATAGGGGTTTGACTATTGTAGAAGTTGTCCTTGAGGAATTGGGTTGTACATTGATGGATTGGAAACTACCTAAGAAATCCCCTAAACAAATCCCAGGATTCTTCAAATAGCTCTCCTTCATCTTGAAGGAATCCATTTATTTTCTGCCTAATTTCAGATGTCAACCTCCTAGTATAGAATTTCAGAGTGAAAGGATTATAGACATGACACAAAGTGACAATGATATCTTCTTCAAAATTTTGAAACCAAGACATAGAATTTCTCTTGAGGAAAATGGGGAACACTCTCATTTTAAGTTATTCCTAATTGATACCCCTATGTGGTATCTACTGAAAACTACAATAAATGGCTATAATGAAGTTAAGAGAGTATTAAATAAGAATTCCATTGAAGGGTAGAAGCTTACTAAGCTTAGTATATTTAATTTTGTAATTCATGGATCTATGATAGAGTCTAATACATTAAGGGTTTCAAGACCCCAAAGGTAGAACGTAATCTATAAGACTGTACCACTCAGCTATCTCATTTTTAGGTGGGTTCATCATTCAAGGACGGTTCAAATTATCCAGAAGTGAATTGTTCAATTTTTTATTAATGTTATCTTCCATTTTGATATTTTCTATGTTCTTTTTCACTTCCTTGAGTTTCTTACCAATTTTAGGATTACCAGGTACTATGTATTCAGACATTGAGCTGGTTTGAATGCAGAAGGTTCACAATTTTTTTTGAATTTCAATTTTCGTTTTGTATATTTTTTTAGTTTATTTATTTATTTATTTTTTTGTTTTTATGTTATTTTTTCATTTGTTTTTTATCTCATGTGGCCTCCCCAAAAATGGTGCAAAAAATTTCATGCATTCGCCTCATTGAGAATAGGCCAAAAAGTAAAATATACAACCTACATACTACCTAGAACAGTGGAAAGATAGGGTTGAACAATAGAGAGGCATAATTTTGTGTGTGGTAATTTAATAAAAAACAATAAAAACACACAATAAAAATTAAAATAGAAATCATATGGTAGGACTAGGGTGGAGTGATTATAAATCGTTGTGAGAGGATCTGAAGGTAAACTGGTGAGTGCACAGAAGAATATAAGACTGCAAGAAAGATTGTGGTGAAAAAAACCAATTGATGAATAGGGGGAAAGTCCACTAGTTGATTTTGATTATGCATAGCCCTGTTCATGAATTGTAACTTAAGAAATTTCAATCTGACATATGGAATCTTTCTAGATTTGTCGTCCAGTCAGTTTGTGACGAGACAAACATTGCAGTTCATCAACTATAAAAGTCATTTTATAAAATAGTGATAAAAGTCAGATGTCACTGGGCTCAAACTGTCGGTTCAGTTCATCATGTCTCTCACATTTCAGCATGATTCACATGTTAGAGAATTCCTCAAATTAAAATACAATTTATTAATATTTAAAAAATATCGGCATTCATTAAATCTATTTGTTTTGAAATTAAAAATGTCCAGCAAATAGTGAGAGGGAGATGATCGAGCAAATAAAAAGCCAGTGCGTGAATCAGAGTAAAAAAAATCATATCTATACATATTATACCCCAAAAATAGATTAGCAAGACATAATGGTTGGCTTCAGTGAAAAAATATACATAAAATAAATGATGTTCAGGTCAAAATAAGTTGCAGAAAAATAGAGCACAAGGAAAATAAATATGTTCATCTCCTTGCTTGATATCTCAAAAGCTCTAATACATGTTCCTCGATGGTGGATGCAATACTAGAGTGCCCTCGATATCCCACACTATGAATCGAGGAATGAAATGGTGATCTGCTGCTCTGAAGCCCCCAATATAATCCCGATGGAAGTGGTGAAGACTTTTGGAATCGTCTGATGGCTAAAGATGGATGATGGATCTCATAGAATCCCCTGTCTGATGTCTGTGACCCCCCTCTACTGAATGCCTGTTCCCCGATGTATGAATGATCTAGTTCCTGTGATGAATGCTGAAGAGCCCATAATCTAGGTCTCAAGAATCTCTCCCAAGTTGTTCTCTAGACTCCACGTGGATCTTTTAGAGTTCTACTTATTTAGCACTAGTCATTGGAGTAGTTTCTCCTAACTGAATTAATGGGTATCATGCCAAGCCAAAACCCTTCATCTGCAAAAAAAAAATGCATGTGAGGTTGATAAAAATATAATGAAAAAATTATGTAATTATATTTATATATATATATATAACTACATAAAAATACTTATTATATATATATATATATATTACATAAAATATATATATTTGAAAATACCAAATACTATTATTAATATAATAACTATTTTAGTTAATTAATAACATATATTATTATTATATATAAGAAATTAATATTATGTTTATTTAAGCATGTATACATTTATTAATATACATATTATTATTATTAAATTGTATATGATATAAAACACATAATATATATATTACATTATATGTTATAAGAAAATAAAATAAAATAAATAAAAATAAAAAAAGAAAAGTGATGAAGAGGGGTTCTATTTGTGTGGCGCATGGGAGAGGTAAAAGCAGTCTAAGATGAAAAAGGAGGTGAGGCCACAGCGTGGAACGACAAATGGCTTGCAGTAGTAGTTCAAGGGTAGTGCAGTGGGACTCACTCTGACGAGCTGGGTAGGTGGAAGACTGGTGCAGCGAGGAGGTAAATCGTGGCAGAACGGGGATCACGCGGTGGTGCAAGGAGGGACGAACTCATTCCTAAGATGTGATGACTTTGGGTCGGTTTAGAAATGCTGAGATTTGGGTTTCTTCTCAAAATTTGGATTTTGAAATTGATTCTGGTTTGTTGAAGTTACAATTGTTGTTGATGCAATTTTGTGTTGCAGGTGGGATGTGTTGCTTCTGTGGAAAATATTCCATTCCTTGATTTGTGGTGTTATTGGGTCATCTGTGTTTTTTAAGTGAGGGAAGATGTAGGAGAAAAGGTGTAGTGGTGGTGACGGTGTTCTGGGGAAGCTGTGAGACTATGATAAAATAGTGCCACCATGAAGAGCTGAAATGGTGGAATTGTGAAAAGATGAAACGGTGGGAGATGTTCACGGTGAGACCGTGAGGCTCCTACCGCAGCTGGGGGTGCGATAAGGTTGTTGCAAATATGAGATGAAATGGTTCCATGGAGTTGTGTCACCTTGAGAAAAAAAAAATTGTGAAATTCTACCGTAGTGAATGTGAAGCGGTGAGATAATAAGTGAGGTGGTCATGATGGCACTTTGTGCATGAATATGGTGGAAAATGCACTGTGATGGAATGACAACAGGGGACCGTACGACAGTAACACCTGAAAAAAAACAAAATATTAATTAATGAAAACATTAATAAATCTAAAAATGGATATGAAAATAAAAAATTTTAAAAAATATAATATAATTAAAAAATAAGTTATTAAAACAAAATAAAAATAAAAATAAGCATTCTTTATTTATGAGATTGACATTATTTTTTATAAAAATTATAAAAAAATTAATTAATGAAATAATAATAATAATAATAGTAACATTCTTAAATTATTTAACCAATTAAATAACCAATTAATTAATTAATTAATTAAGTAAATTAACAGTGTGAATAATATTACATTGTAAAACCCCAATTTAATTATTTCATGTAAGGTGAGTTATTTATTTAAAAATTAAAAATAATGAATTAAAAAAATTAATGAATTGAAAAAAGTAACTATAATGATAATTATAAAAATAAAAGAACAAAAAATAATTGTAAAATTATATATAATTGATTTAATTTAGGAATTATTTAAATTGACAATAATTCACATTAAAACATATTATTTAATATAAAATTTATTATTTTTCACAGAATGGTAAGAAATCTCTAAAGTTATCAATTATATAATAACCAAACACCAATTCAGTTTAAAAATTCAATAAATATACAAAAGGTTTGTGACATTGAGTGTGAAAACACATCCACATCCCATACAATCCCCCTTTTATTAGTGATTCTTCCATAGAACTGATAATGGTTAGAACTACCCTTGCATGGATTTGTGGTAGTTCTCATATCCCTCATCCTCCTACCAGCCAAGATTCACTCACGAGCCTTATTCTCCCCTCTCCCGAGCACTAACCGACAATCTTCTCCTCTATAATTCTCTCCAAATTTACAGATTTTTTAATTCTGGTATTCTTCAACATCATATTAGTGCCTTCCAATGCCTTCTTCTATTTTATAATCTATTGTTTTCATATTTACTATTTTCATAATAAGTGTTACTGTAATATTAAATTTTTTTGAATATAGTTATCCTCTATATATACATCAATATAATACATTTCTAATTGTTAATATATATTAAATGATTATATAATTAAATAATGTAGTAATTTTTTAGTTTTATTAACATATTAGGGGTTATTTTATGTTCTATGACTACAGAGAATAATTCATTAGTTACATTTACATAGAGATGTTTACTCATTCATTGACTTTAATGGTTTATTCTTAGCTTCTGATTTGTATGTGTACTTTTACACACCATTACACAAGTATTGAAAATCTAAAATGACCATAATGTGGATTCTTCAATGTATCACTCTTACCCTTACACATGGGTGGGGAAGATACAACTTGACGACTAGTTGACACCACTAACAATAAATTTCATCCAATTTCATTAAAATGTATCATTATTTCAAGTGAGTCATTGTATATTTTGTGAGCCAATATTTATCTCCCCTTAATTTTTGGAACCTCTATAAACCACGTGCTGAAACCCCATTGTTGGTAGAATTATGTTTCCATATAGCATTAGATTATCTTGAAAATCACTCAGATGATATGAACAAGTTAATTTATAATAAGTCACTTATAAGGTTTCCAAATTGCTAAAAAAATTATTTAAAAAACAAGGATGTGGAACCCAAATCAATCTAAAATTGGCTACAAATATACAATATAATTAACATCATTGTATATTCATATATATTATATCTTTGGAGGTTATATTCACAATGTCCTACACTTATATTATGACATGTGAAATATAAAATATCACATGAAATTTCATTTCATCATTAAATCTTGTATTTGTAATCCTCATTTTAGTTCACACGTGGTGAATACCCACCATGGATTGTACTGGCCTCTTCAACCAACATGACCCAATTTATAATATTTAACAGTAATGTAAAAGGGGTGATGAGTAACTCTAACATCCTTTTTTAGTGATTGTGCGTTTTCATGAAGAACTGACTCTTTTCATGTACTCTTCCTCTAAGACCTTCTTGTGACTATTTTTTTCAGAACCACTTGTGGGGATTCCACTTCAAATGTTCTGAATGGTATTATTTACCCTTTATGGCTCTTGATTCTCCACCAATATGAGACCAATCCCACTAATACATGCCTTTTTTTAATGCAGTTTTCATGCACCCTTCAAATGATTCCTTTTCCAATGGAGGGATCTTCAACCATGTTGGACATATTGCCATGTGGTGTGATATATGAGATCATTAGGGAAAACATTATAATTTTATTATACATTGGTATCTGCTAGAGTCATTTCAAACTAATTATCCCTTAGTTAAACTATACATAAGGTCACTCCCATTAAAATTTTTTCAAACACTCTATGTATATAGACACAATTTATGTTGAATATCATAATTAAATGTTATTGTTCGATTTATTGAATGATCATTTGATATTATTCAGGCTAACAAAAAGAGAGATGTAATACATTTTCCCTTTCTAATTGTAGTTGATTAATTTTGCTAAGAAATCATTTATTTCTTTTCATATATCATACAACTACATGATTTCTTCTCCATTATTATATTTTGGATATTTTTATTATAAATTTTAGATTAATTGATATTAGTAATGGGTGATTATTTTTATTTATATTAATTTTGATTGAATATAAATTATATTATTATACTATGTTTTGTGGTTTTGATGTTACGAGACACATTATTTTTATACTTGAGTAATTGTTTTTCATCATAATGAAAAGTGAGCATTTCAATCTTATAATGATTATGAAATATATTGATAAAGTGTGAAAGAAGATATTATTTGATATTGATTGATGGTTGTTCAATCAAGGGTTTCCTCCTACAGTTCCCTTAGTGAGTATAATAATTATAATTGTTTCTTCTCCATTACATTTAATTTCACATCCTTATTCATTACCTAATTTTTTAAGGACATTCAATTGAACCAGTGTTGACTTATACCCATCCTAAATGTATGGGCTTATGTGGGGGTGATCCTAGAGAAACACAAAGAACCTTTCATTCCCATTGACACTCTAACACACCAATGTGAACCCATTCTACCATACATTTTCATCATACAGATTAGCTTGTAGGGATGTTCCCTCCCATTTCGGCATCATAATCTTATATAGCCTCTTATTCTCAAAACATTTATACATCGCCCAACAAATGTTCCCAAATATACAATATCTATATCCTATGATATACCATCATCGCTTATATTCTTATCCCACCATATCTACCCTACCTCAAGTTCCTACTAACCATCTATGATCTGATGTATTTGTTCCTTTATTTTCTACTCATGTGCTTGCAGATGACCTTGGTCATGCATTTGAATAGACACATCCATTAGAGTTTATTAATCCTTGTCCATCCACATCCCCATTCAAGCCTAATTTGGAGTCTACATCAGGTTTTTTATATGTTTTTCTATTTATGTCACATTACTTTTTTCTTATTTTACATTGAATTAATTTTTCATTTTTTTCTCTACTATCTAATTAAGAGAGATCTTCTAATAGGTGACATGGGTTCACTAATATGAATGAATATTTTAATATTCAAATACAAATAGTGATAGATTTCAATGGAGGAAATCAAATGGCAGTTAAAAATGAGAGATAGTGTGGATGTTTTATGGAAACATTATCCAGGTAGAAAGATATCATTCTGGTGCAACAAGTCTCATGAAGGAATGTCAGAAAAAAATCGAGGAGAAATCATGGGATGAGATATGTGTAAGAAAATATATTAAATTAAAATATATATTATTGTAGTATTTATATGAATTAACATGTTCACTGTAGAGTTATTATAACTTTTCTAATATTGATGCGAATAAGGGTTCATAGTTTATGGGTCTTGGGAATATGTGGTGATCATATAAGGTTGAGTAATATGTTTTTTGTGTTAGATTTGGTGTCCAATAAGCATGTTCCTTGTTATTTATGATAAAAAGTATTCATTTTTTTGAATATAATTAATCTTTTTAACACATCACAATTGTTCTTCTATTAGAAAATATATGTGATAATATCCTAAGAGCAGACGTCATGCTGAATAGCCATAGAAGTTCTCCACCCTGATGAAAACTTATATTTTTCACCGTAGTGTTATTAAAATATATGATCTATTTCTAGATGATATCATTTGATAGACACATATTTCAATGGTGGAGAATCATAGTACATTAAAGCACCTTCTAATTGGGTACTCCATTGGTAATATCCAATGTTGTATATTTTGAGAACAATATCCTCTATTAAGAAATTCATATTTATTTGTGTCATTAGATGTTCCTATCTAAGGACATGTGTATTCTATTATCATGTTCAATTTCCAGGTTTTTCTATTATCATGTTCAATTTCCAAAAATTTAATGAATGAGACATCAAGCATAAAAAAAGATTTCAACAACATGCATCCTCTTTATTAGAGATAGGATCATTGTTGGATTATTTTACATAGTGACTGGATTTATGATGTATTATATTGTTGTGAAAATAAATTCATTCTATATAAGCATCATTGTGTGTTCATGAATGCTATCCTTGTACTTTAGGCTATATAGCCTAATGAAAATGAGAATGTGGTATATAGGACCACATAATAAATGTACCTAGAATCTTAGTTAAATAATATATTATTATTTATTATTAAAAAAGATAAATGGAAATTATTCTCGCATATGGTTTAGTAATTATTTATGTTTTCTTGATCACATATATTCCATCGGCACTTATTTGAGAGAATATTATGAGACCAGATCATTCAATAAATATTTAAATTTTATTTAGTGAATATAATATTTATTTTTTTATAAGTGAATGAAGTAGTGATTTTTAGTTATTAACTAATTTTTTTTATTCATGGAATGGTTACTTTTATGAAGAAATGGTGGATTGATTTTATAGGTCTGGTGAGAAATAATATATAATAAATATTATATGTTTAAATGATATTTAATTATAATTCGTGAGTTTAGAACTTGTCATGAAATATTATTATTATTATTATTATTATTGACATGGGGTTCCACATATATTAAATAAATAATGAGTGTCACTTGTAAAATTATTTATTTCTAACCTAGCAGTATATAATCCCAATTATATTATTTTTCAATAGAGTCAATTTCAATTGTGTTCTTCACGATGATATTTGGATAGAATCATCTAAATCCCTATAGAACTCCCACTCCATAGAATAGAGAGTGTTATTCCTCCACTAGCTACTATCAAATCTAGAGAGATCAAGTTGAATCCATTAGAAAAGATATTTGAGGCGATCAAAATAGAATGACGAAGGAATTAAAATATAGCATTCCATAATCCATAGATTAATGTGATTATATTCATTGATTTGTCGATTACATGTGGATAACTATTTGTAAAGTCCATAACTTGAAATCCAATAAAATGGTGCTCCAAACTGGTTCACCAACTGACATCAAACATGAATCCCCAAACTATATAGGATGCCCAATAGAAGTGATGGCCTAATAGATCACGTGGGGATACTATAACCTCTTTTCTAGTGTTTCAAAAAAATCAAAAATATTAATGGAAACAATATACAATATTCCAGAACATTCATTACCATAAATTTCTTAAACATTGTACAACCAAACCCAAATGATAAATATGAAAGTTCATTTTAATAGTTCCAAAAGTGAAGGAATCATGATATAAAGAAAATAAGAAGACATTTCCAAAAACTGTCCCTAACTCCATATCTTTTTCCCACTCCATGAACAACCCTATCCCAAAAAATCTACCAAGAACTAGGATGTTTCCCTTACACAATACTGAAAAAAAATCTCGGCTACACAACGGTAGCCCAATTAGGGGATGAGTAAAACATAGTAGGCCACTTCCAATGATGTCAAAAAATTAGCCATTCTAAATAAATAGTCCATGAATGTAATAAATATATGGAAAGATAAACAAAATACATATTGAGTTCCATTAGTTAAAAATATTCAATGTATAATCATTGATCATTTATTCCATTTTATCTCATTAACCAATTTTTTCACTTAATCAATGGGTTAGTAATTTTCATCATTTAAACTCTTGCCGATTATGATGATTATCAACTATATTGGAATAAATCAAGTTCCTTACCTCACTAGAGGTGAATATTTCATAATAAATACATCTAAGTCACATTAATGGGTTAGTCCATATAGTCTCACCAAATTTGACTATTAGGGAATCGAGGCCTTAGTTTGATTCTCTAACACATGAATTCTATGGGTGGGGTTTAGAGCCTCTGTCCAACTCGACCCTTTGAAGGAGCCTCATACTATTACCAAATATAGAACCAAGACATGTGCACATTATTAGTCATCCAATTAGAAAATATTCCAAATCACAGTCTATGAATAATCAATAATTATAACATTCACAATGCACATTCCATTTAACACTAAAATCATATTTGGGACTTAATCAATTAAATCATTTACCATACACCATACAAATCCCATTAAAACCAATCCCCTATCAAACCTCACCCACTAAACTTATTTAATAATTTCCCAAAATTACCCCTTCTTACACAATTCATCATTTAACATCTATTACCACATTCATGCATTTATATTTCAATATCACAAGTCATTAAAAACATTCAACTTATTACATTTAACCCTCATTACATTGTACCAAAAAAACCCTTATGCAATTTTCAAATTCTAAGATCAACTATAAATATTCCATTATCTAACTCAACTAACATATCAACAATTTAATCATGGTATCTAACTCATCTCATGGCAATTACTAACTTAACATTACAATTTTCCATGTTATGGAATATTTCCACACCATAGGGGTGTCCCTAAATCAGTCTTGTCAAACTCAATTCATCCCACCGAGATCATGAGAGGGTTAAATTCATAATTTATTGAACAATTTTAGAAAATCCATTGAATGTAATCATATTAACAACAAGAATGAGCCATTAACACTACAACACATGAGAAAAATCAACTATAAGTCCATGAAATATAACTTTGAGACCACCTTCATTGAAAGAAGAGATGAACACATGTATAAATATAACAATTGATCTAGATTCAATCACACTTTAGAGCCCCAAACTATGATCCACTAGAAATGAGCAATTTAGGATTTAGAATAATAAGGGTGTTGCCATATTCACTAAACCTTAAAAGAGAGTCAAGAAGAGCATAAGACATCCCCATATATTTGATCCACAACAAACTACAATCCAAAAAGATGCATCAGCCTTAACCTCAACATCCTCAACATCAAACACATGAGATGAGTTATGGTGATACTACTGAATATTTGACTCATAAAAAACATCATTCATGCCACTATACCACTGTGGAAGAGCCAATTAGTACACCACCGACCAGATCCTCTCCAAAACCTCAAGAAGCTCGACGTACCTAGACACCAACATCACCTATTTCTGTGTCTGATGTTGATCCATCATTAGTGACACCTAAAGAAAGATATGATCAGCCATATTAAACTCAAGAGGTATATAAAAATTATCCTTATATTATTTCTACCTATTCTGACCTATTTCAATAAATTTTTGAATCAACTGATTCTATTACGACATCTACTACAAGAAACTCGACCCTAAAAATTCAGATTCTCTTACCTATATCTAACACTACGAGGATTTCCTCATTCTACCATAGAACCCATCATTCAATTTCATCGTAAATATTTCCTAGTAACTGTTGTTATGAATGAATTCAACAAGTGTAAATTGCTTGTCCCTTGATCTACCAAAATCATGGACCCACACACTCAATATATTCTATAGTACTTGAATATTATCCTATGATTTCGCATCCGTCAGTGGGTAGAAATAAATACTAGAAAAGCATGGGTTCCCAAAAAAAATATAATACCGACTAGAAACATGATGTAAAAAATATATCACAACCCCAAAATATATTTTTTGGTACCCCATCCAATTGGACCATGTCCGAAATATACAATTCACTTAACTGATCAATGGGAACTGTCTCCCAAATTGGCATGAAATTTGCCACCATGGTCAATGTATCCACAACTATGCATATCACATCATTATTTTTTGGATTCCTCATTAGTCCTACAATGAAATCCATCATTTCAGCATCTCATTTCCATCATGGAATGGTAACTAATTTTAATAAACCACCATTCTTTTTATGAACGTCTTTCACCTATTTATAGGTAAGGCATCATACCATGGAACATGTAACCCCGTTCATCATTCCTAGACACCAATATTATCTATGAATATAATGATGTAGTTTTGTCAAACCGAGATGCACCACCCCCCCTCGATGAATAATACTAATACATCAAAACTTCCAACAAACACGTAGGCACAAACTCAAAACCATGATCATAAAAGATCATGTCATTACTAACACTCCAACTAGAATGTGACTCTGCACATTCATGTCCCCCCCTTAAAGCCATATCGTCATAATCCTCATGATGTGTTTACTAGATCCAGCTCAGAAGCACATACTCAACTACAAATGATGCAACAATCATCTTCTTGTCCTCATTCTATACCTCAAGTTGAATCATACTGAAAATCACCATCATCCTCCATTATGAAAAATATTCCTAAACTATATATCTTTTTGTCTTTGGGATCAATGAATCTGCAACACTATACCGATTTGTCATAGTGTAATCCAACTCAATGTCAATGGACTACATGTACTTAACCCATCTTCTCTGCCAAATATCCAGATCACACTAATAAGAGATGTGATTATGTATTTTATGATTGGTATACATAGAAAACTATTCTCCCAAAAATCAATGGGACCAATGCAGTAAAGCATTAACCATTGATTCCATCTCAAGATCCTACATAGGTTAATTCATTTAATCATGCGTCAATTTCCATGACCCGTATGCCACAACCTGATAATTCTTTATCAACACTGGCCTTAGTAAAACACCATACTCATCATAAAACAAGGAAAACTCCTTACCAGGGTCAGATCAGAATTGGTTCAGATGTAAACTGATTCGTTAACTCAGGAAAAACATCCTCACAATCACTAGACCATTGTAACCAGATTATATTCTTAGTCAAACTATAAATTGTTGTTTCTCAATGGGAGAAGCCCATATTTAATCCTTGTTAATATCCACAAAAACCCATAAAATAATTGATATTAGAAACATTATTCTATTTTTTCAAAGATAAAACTACTCCACTTTATCTGGGTCAAATAACAATCCTTCCACAAAGATGATGTGACCCATGAAAGGAAACATATTGGTTCAGAAAATTGTTTTTGGATAAATTACTACATATCATATTATCATTTAATATAATTTAGAAAATATCATGATGTTAGGAATTATCAACTTGATATTTAGGTTATACAATGATTTCACCACCAAAAAACAACTAAAACTAATCCATGTACTCATGAACGTTTCAATTTATTAGAGCCATAAACATTGTTGGTGAATGGGTCAGTCAAAATGGATTTACCAAAAACTCATATAAACTATATATGATCATGATGGCCTTCTGGGTTATATAAAATGGTATTACCCTTATAATTTTATAACATAATCTCAAATCAATCTTAGTGAACACTGATGAAACCCTTAGCTGACCAAAAAGATCATTGATTCAAGGGAGAGGGTATCTGTTCTTAACATCAATTTGATTCTACATTCTATAATAAAAAAACCCCAATGACCTATCAATCATATTAGGAAACAACAGTGGAGATCCCAAAGGTGACATAATATGTTGAAAAGACCTTTTTGTTTATAAATCATCCAATAGAGATTTAAGCTCCTGGATTTTTGACAGTTCGTTCTATATGAAGGATTTGAAACCATCTTTTCTCTCAGCAATAACTCTATCGTGAACTCAACATACTTTTGAGGATACATCCACGATAATTTCACACTAAACACATATTGAAACTGATCTACTGTTGTAATAAATGCATGTTTCTCTACTCCCCCCTCTGATATCATAAGACAAGCGACATGAGATGTAATCTGACCCAACAGCTGAAAAACAAGCCCGCGATAACCCTCTCTAATGTCATGCTCTCCACGATGGACATATGTGTCTCTTAAAATTAATTTTAATGTTAAAATATACCTAAAATAATTGATATGATATTAGTAAAATAGTACCCAATCAATTCCCAAAATCAAATTAGATCCAGACATCTCAACAACAAACACATGCCATGGCAAACAGTAACCACCAACTTCTAGAGAACACCCCTTAAACATTCTAATATTCATTAATCATGTCAATATTAGTTTATCAATCCATAAACCCCAAAATAACATTACAACTCTAGATACAACATAACCACAAGCTGAGAAGAAATAATAGAAATTTAGGAACATGTATCGAATAAATCACTAACAACCATGGAAGAATCAAGGATCATACCTTGAACAGTCAATGGACCATCCACACTAATTCCTGGTGTAAACTGAACTGTATTAAGAAGACCTACCCATATTTATTGGGATATGGTCTGAATTCTTGGTGCTAAACAACCCAATGATATAGATGATGTCTCCCAAAGGTCTCACATTTTCCAATTCGACCAGTATGACCCAAAGATCTCCAACTACTTACTGATATGCGGTAACCCACCCCTTACATGCACTCGGTATCGGCCTCAGCCCTCCATATTTTCATATCTATCAAGGGTGACTACAAGACCTATGCACATGCCCCATTATTCTGCATCCTCAAAACTAAACAAGTGTTCGATAACACTAACCACACAAGTTCCCCATCTGACCACACTGAGGGCAGAAAACCTGATCACTATCCTGAGGGATTTTTTATATCTAATGATTACTATTTCACCACAACCACTATATTTTACAATCGAAACACATTGTTGTGGTGAAATATTCATAAAATACTAAAACACTTATGGAACACCTAATTTAATACATCCAAATATTTTATAAAATAAGGCTCTCCAATAGCCATAATCTACACCCTTTTGTATACACTATTCCAAATAGACATTGTCATACATTGAACACAACCCTTTACCATCCCAATTGCGGGGTATGCTCAATATGGAGTAAACAAACATACATAGTAAAGATTATTTCTATAGAAACCACTATTAAACCATTTCCACATTCATAATGAAAATCGTTCTCTTTTATATACCATTCTCATCTCACCATTTATTATAACCCACGTTTTTTCACATTTACATCCATTCATCATGAAAAATTAATTATCCATTCATTCTCAATATTTCCATCTACCCATTAATGTAATATTTCTTAGATATTATGATCAACATATTTTAAGAAATTGAAATGATTTCCACACTTCATGTCTCACACATCGATCAAATGTGTTCCCATCATGATTCATTCCACTAACATCTGAATGTTCTTATATTGATTCATGTATGAACAACCTCATTCCAATCTAGACATGTGAATAATAAAATAAAACAATCCCATAAATAAACTAGTGAATCACCCAATTGTGAAATATCATTCAAAAATAACAACAGATATCAATTTCAAGAATTCCCACCTTGGGTACATGGAATTTCCAACATGGATGGGTTAACTACTCCTATACATGAGTTCATTTCCAAATACATACATATCACAATCTCCCATATACCATCTGTAAGTAGTAAAGACACCAAAAATAAATTCTCTGATAACAATTTGTTATGTATTCAACCTGAAATCTACTAATGTAGAGCTCTGATATAAGTCACCAAAAGACAATAAGTACACCTCCCCATATACATGATGCTACATACATGCTGCGAGAGTTTAACATGTCTTGCGGGGAGACTATACCCTTCTTAACATAGTATTCCATAGATGGTAAAATAAGGAGAAAGTATAATTATAGATAACATATTATGGAATCCAATACCAAGCATTTCCCAAATAGGGCACAACCACAATGAAAAGATAAATATTCCATGTCATACTAAAAGATCCAAAACTGATGGAAACCCAAAATGAAGACTAATGGAATCAATTCACAAAATGGGTGCTGACTCCATGTACAGATCCTGATAGATACTCATACCTAGCCCATCATGACTCCCTAAAATAGAGTCTTTTCCCATTTCCAATCATGCAATAATGAAATCTTCATGGGTACACAATGGTGTCCCGAGAAGAGTGTGAGTACAACTAAGTAGGCCACCACAAATGATGTCTTTAAAATATCAACAAAAAATAAATAATACATTCATGTAGTAAATAAATGGATAGATAAAAAAAAGAAAGCGTGTGTTCTATTAATTAAAAATATTATCTTTAGCAACATTATTCATTTATTATGTTCAATTAGTTAAACAAATTTGGTCCCTTAATCAATGGGATATGCATTTTTTTCATTTACACATTTGACTATACTGATCAATTATCAGATATAAGGTAATATGTCAGGTTCCCTATCTCACTGGGGATAAACATTGCTTAACAAATACATCACACTCACCATGGAGTCTTAGTCTTTGTAGTCTCATTAAATGAACCATTTTGGGGATTTGAACATCTATCTGACTCCCTAAACTTTGTATTCATGGGGTGGGGTTTAGAGCCCCAGACCAACCAGACCCATGGGTGGACCTCAGTCCAGTTTTACACATAACACCAATCCATTTGGACAAGCATATTCATCCAATTGCCACATATTCCAAGTCATAGACCATGTATAATGAATATATATAACATTTAAATTCACATTCCATTTATCACATAAATCATCTTTAGGTCATAAAACATTAAAAAATTTACTACACACCTTACATAGCCTATTTAAAATAGTTCGATTTCATATATCTACTGATTTAACATATTCAATAATTTCCATACATTAACAAATTTCACATAATTCAAAATTTCTCATGTATTTTCCAATTAATGTATTTTAATATCAATGTAAAAAAGTAATTATATACATTAACTTATTTCTATTTAACCCTTTTTACATTGTAGAATACAAACTCTTATACCATTATAAAATCTAGGAACAACTATAAATAATCCATTTTTCAACTCAACTAACATATAAACATGTCCATCTTGGTATCTACTTTATCACAAGTCAATTACATTGTAAACATTACAATTTACCAAGTTATGGAATATTGGAACACCCCATGGGTGGTCCAAAATCTACCATGTCAATCTCAACTCATCCTAAGGGAATCATCAGGGGTTAAAAATATCTTTTAGCCAATCATTTTTCCAAATACATTATAATTGATCAAATGATAAATAAGATAGAACCATTAACCGAAAAAAACATGAAAAAATCAACCTAATGACCATAGAATATAACTTATATACCACGTACCATGAAAAAATAGATTTTAACATGCTTATCCTTATCCATAGATATGTATTCAAACACCCTCAGAATACCCTACTTAAGATCCACTAGAAAAAGTGTGTTAGGGCATCATAAGAAGATGAATGAAACCACAAGACATACCATAGGAAAAGGAATCAATAATGTCAAAAGACTTACCTGGTGTTTTGATCTATAACAAATGACACTCCAAACAAAAAATAAATGAAGGAGAATGATCCTTGTAAAAATTTAAGTGTTTAGATTCATAACTAGAGCTATAGGAGGGAGAATGAGGTAGTAATTACGATGAGAAAATTAAAATCTCAAGTGATAATATTGTTAAATTCCATTTATAATGAGATATAATGGTTGGCCTCATGGATTTCAAAACTATTCTCCAACCATGTTTCTACCTATATCCTAGCAGGGCTGAGTCACTCTTTTATATGGGGAGCCCCAAACATTTTCAATGTAAGGACCCGACCCCAGTTTCCTAGAGACAGCACCTCATTTGATTACATTGTCATACATACAAGGAATACAAATCCCAAAAGACTGAGTAGTTTAGTATTATTGGAAAAAAGTTACATACATATGTTTAACATTAAAACAAGAAGGAAAAAACAACCCTAATTTATTCAACTAGAAACATCACATCTCTTAGATTATGCTTGCAAGTCATTTATAAATTACTTCTTCATGTCCTGAGAAAATAAAACATTAGAAATGGGCGAGAACAAACATTCAGTAAGAGTATGAAATATAGCAAAAGATTTTATTAACATTAGATATGGTGAATAATTGAAAACATGTGCCTTTAATAATAAACTTGAACACATTATGAAAAAGATATGTGCGGAGTAAATAATGCCATTAAAAATAATCATGGGTATTATACATATCGAATTACAACATGAAATTTCAATTACTAACTTCATAATGAGGGAATTTCATATGTCGGACATTTTGAAACATTTTTTCATGGCTTCGTCCAAGACGTCTAGTGATTTAGGCCTCGACCAAAATCTATATCACATTGGGAAAGGCCTCGGCCAATTCTATGTCTACTTCTCTCATAAGACCTACCGATGCATAGAGGGGCTATAGTGGGCCCCACTAGTCACAAAATTACTCCAATGTGTTCCTCATATGAGTGGGGAAAAACGTAAACACCATATAAATTCATATTGAGACTATCATATGAAATGTATCTAACTTTACATAATTTTTGAACATAAACAGTAACCATTCAAAAAAATATGGTGAATTGTTTTAGGATAGATCATCCAACATAAATATACTCATAAAACATTCAATAAAATATTTTATATGCAATTTTAATTGATTAACCCTAGTAATATATATGAATCGAGAACATTTTTGAATAAAATGAGGATAATCTTCTAAAATCATTAAGCAATTAATGAGATAAATACACTTTTATTTCCAAAAGAAGAATTATTTTGGAAAAAAACATTTTATAAAACCCGAAGTGCGGTAAGATTGTAATTTCATAATAAAATTAGTGTTTTTATAGGAAAAATGTTTCCCAAAAATAGACTATATATTGCCCTTGAAAATATATACAAATTTGAGAAATTCCACTGTATCGGGATCTTATTTTTGGAAAATGCTTTGAGAACTTCTTCTAAAACATGAAACTATCCAGAAACTAAGGAAGTATTCTTTTTGGGGTACATATATTGAATACCAACCCATAATTTATTAAAAGTACATAACAATTAAAAAGAATTTCATCAATGAAATTAGACTATAAAAATAAGACGAATGAAAATGGATGTTCGGGTGGAAAACCCTTACCTTAACTCCAAACGTGGTCCTCTCTCGATATTAACCTCATGAAATATGAAATTATTCTTATTAATAACTTCCTTAGGAACTTATTATACATATATTTAGTTTATCATAATTTTGGTTAGTTCATTTATGTTCTTATTGATAAGATAATGAATCAAAATATGTCTCTTCAGAGTGTTCATTTTCTTTATTTTCATCTTCGGTTAACTTGCTTTTTAGTATGTGGAACCAATTTAAATCTCCTAAATTGAAATTATATATTATATATGAACATAAAAAGGTTTTATTGGTCATTTATATAACTTGGTTACATATAAATAGGATGAATTATGATATAGAACATTAATTATAATTGTTTCGGTTAATTTGTGGGTTTTGATTACAAAAAACTATTTTTTCGTTATAACATAATACCATTTGTAAAAAGGGTATAAAAAATATTAAATAGTTTGTATTATATATATAATCTGGTTCAACCAATACATTAATGGTTTTATGAATATAATTTATAATGATAATAGAAATCAAAAGTCAGTCTTCCTTGAATGTGTAAAATTGACACATCTCGGATGGCCTTCTTGCTACCAGTATAAAAGAAGGATGAAAGTGGGAGATGATGATAAATTATTCCACTATCATGAAAACATTCCAGTACATATTTTTTACTGGATTCATCACAATATTTGGATAAGGAGTGGTAATAGAAAAATAAAACAAATGAACTTGAAAGGAAAGATAAAGAATTGAAAAGAGGAATTAACATCTTGATTCAAACTTCCTTGATAGCCTCCATAAGGGAGAGGTTATGGTCTTTTAATGAGTCCAAAGTTTGCTATAATTGGGAAAGGAGGATGAGAGGGTATTTGTACAGAATTTGGAGATGGCACAACGATTGAGAGGAGTGAATGGAATTGGGGTGAGAGGGGGTTTTTTATATTGGAGGAGATATGAGATTTCTTAATATAAAACTCATTAATTTATTATTTATCCTCATGAAAAGGGATAGTGAGTATTCCATGACCCAGAATAGTAACTGTATCATGTGATTATAAAATAAGTGGTATTACATTAGCATAAAATCACACATGACTCCATAATTACAGTATTGATCTTTATTTTTCAATATATGGTTTCTCACTATTCATAAAATATTCTACTATTTTAGAAAAATAACAAAAAATTACCACTACCATTTTTCGACCTGTAGAATCCAAAAATGAAGTCCATTATTCAAAAAATAAATTTTTATATATTATTAATTTAATATTTAATTAAATAATAATTTATTCTAAAAACAATAGTTTTAAAACATTTTTTTTGATTATTTTAAAACATAGATATATCGTACTTACAATTGAATATTATATATATACTATAATAAGCAAGGTTACTATTCACCAAAAATTATGTTTTTCTAATCGGACTCTAAATAACATACTGATCACAATTGTGTATGTCGGATTTTTGAAATTCACATCACATGAGTGACAAACATAGTTTTTAAGGGTCACATAGCAATTAGTAGTAAATTATTTTGTAATTTCATATGATTATGACATATTTATATGAATTGAATTTTCTTTTAAAAATATTGGGTCATTAAATTCTCCCCTCCTTACAAAAATTTCTTCCATGAAATTCACAAAATATTACTTGAAGTTTTTTGGGTATGTCTTTAACATAAGCTCCTCAGGCTCCCATGTAGCTTCCTCCATATTATGGTTCCTCCATAGAACCTTTACTAGACGAGTTTTCAGATTTCGCACTACTTGTTCTCTAGTATCAAGAATCTTGATAGGCTCTTCAAAATAAGATAGATCGAGCTCAATTTATACTTCTTAATAAGTGAGTACATGCGTTGGGTCTGGCATATACATTCTTATCATTGTCACGTGGAACACATTGTGATCCTTGGAGAGACATGGCAACATTGTCAAATGGTTTGGGACAATCATCAACTTTCCCATTGATTCTTCACCATGTTCTAGGACCACGAGCATTCATTCACTAACATCATCCCAGGAAGATGGTCTATGACATCTCCCCCCAAATAATGCTTCATAGGTTGCCATCTGAATTCTTGAATGGTAGCTATTGTTGTAGGAAAATTCTATGAGAGATAAATAATGATCCCACATGCCTTGAAAATCAAGTGAACGTGACCTCAACAAGTCCTCCAAAGTTTTATTAGTTTGTTTAGATTGTCCATCAGTTTGTGGGTGGAAGGAAGTGCTCAAATGATGATCAGTATCTAGGCCTTCTAAAGACACTTCCAGAATTGTGACATAAAATGAGGATCACGATCAGAAACAATTCATTAGAGTACACAATTATGTCTTATAACTTTATGAATATACATTCTTTCTAATCATTCACGTTGTAAATCATCCCTTAAATCAAGAAAATGTGCAGATTCTTTGAGACGGTCAACAATGAACCATATAATCTCATTATTTTATGGAGACATTGGTAGCCCCATGACAAAGTCCATCGTAATATCATCCCATTTCCTCATAGGTATATGATAGGGTTGCATGAATTGACTAGGATGTTTTCTTCTTGCCTTCACCTATTTATAATAAAAAAATCTTGACATGTAATTAGCAATCTCCCTCTTCATGTTTTCCAACCAAAAATGATACTTCAGATCTCTATATATCTTGGTGCAACCTGGGTGTATAGGTGAATATTGAACTTTTAGAATTGTCTAATAGTTCACTTTTTAGCTCAAGTATTGATGGAATGCATAACTTTTTCCCAAACTTCAGAACTCCTTCTTAATACACAAAGTCAGCCATTTTCCCATCCATAACTGCATAAATTTTCTTGTGCATATTCTCATCAACAGATTGGGAAATGTTTATCTTCTCTAGTAAATATGGTTTAGTAGTCATTTGAAAGAGGATTGATGTTTCCCATTCTTTCACAATTCCCATATTCATCTTCAGTATATCCATGGACATAGGATATCTTTCAATCCCAATTTGAGTCAGAAGTCGTTGATATTCACTGCATAATGCATCTTCCACCTTATTCGCCTTTCTTGGGTGGTAGTGTATTGAACAATCGTAATCTTGGAGTAACTCGAGCCATCTTCATTGCCTCATGTTTAGTTATTTTTTTGTTAAAATATATATCAAACTCTTGTGGTCCATATAAATCTCACATCTCTCTCCGTAGAGATAATTCCTCCACATTTTCAGAACAATGATTATAGTAGCAAAATAAATATCATGATTTGGATAATTTTTCTCATGAGACTTCAATTGTCTTGATACATAAGCAATAACCTTATATTTTTTTATAAGAACGCAACCCTATCCTTTATTTGATGCTTCATTAGGTATTACAAATCTATCTCTTCTAGATGGATGAGTCAAAATTGGATCATTGGCCAATCATCTTTTCAATTCACCAAAGCATTATGTACATTCATTTTTCCACACAAACATAACTCCTTTACATGTGAGCTTGGTTAGCGGGTTATCCAGTTAAGAAAAATTCTTAATGAAACACCGATAATAACTTTCTATGCCAATAAAACTGCGTACCTCAGTTATGTTTGTTGGCATGGGCCAATCATGGATTGCATTTTTCATTCTAGGATCAAAAAGGATTTCATCCTTAGAGAAAATATGGCCTGGAAATGAAACTGATTGGAGACAGAATTCTCACTTTCTAAACATCCCATATAATTTACTTCTTCTAAGAGTTCTCTGAATAACCCACAAGTGATTCTCATGGTCTTCATATCATTTTTATTATACAACGATATCAACTATTAATACTACAAATAATTTATCATGATTTTTATTGAAAACTCTATTTATTAAATTCATGAAAACAGAGGGTGCATTTGTTAGTCCAAAAGGTATCTTTGTAAACTCGTAATGCACATACCTGGTCTGAAATGCTCTCTTAAGAATATCTCCCTTTCTCACATGCATTTGAGGATATCTGGATCGACGGTCAATGCAATGACTCATGGATCCATCTTTCTTTTTGACAAAGTGGACAGGGGCTCCCCATTAATAAACACTTGGTCGAATAAGTTCTTTTTCACTCAAATCCTATAGTTTTTTTCATCTCTACTAATTCCAAAGTGGCCATTCTATTGAGAGTATTTGATATATGTGTTTCATAAAAACCTAAAGAAATAGTGAACTCAACTTCCCACTCTGGAGGATGTATATGTAAGTCCTCTAGAAATACATCAATGTACTCTTTCACTATGTGAACATCTTCAATTTGATGATTTCTTTCATCTCCCATAGATATTGATTTATCTTACTCTCCAAGTATTGTATTCAGTAGAGCTACTGGGGGCAGTTCTAGGTAAGAAGCAACTGGTGATGTTTCCACCCTAAAGACAAGGGATTCTACACCATTTTTAAAAATTGTAACTTCTTTCTTCTTACAATAAATCTTCGCATCATAATTTTATAGCTAATACATACCGATATTTATATCAAATTCAGTCATTGGTATAATGATAATGTTATCAACTAGAGAACATTTTGGTGTCTGGATGGGGACTAATCGATATTCCTTTATTGCAATGATACATCCACTAAGTGTTTTTACTGATCACTCCATTATTAAATTAAATTGGACATATTGAATTTTCCTGCAAAACTAGGAAGATATAAATGAATTCGACAATCCAAAATAAATTAATGTATTGGATAAATTTGAGGAAATTATTATAGTACCAGCAACCACATCATTATGATCTTCAAACTCTGAAATTGTGATTGAATAAGCTTGTCCCTGATCCCTTGGCGTTTTCTGTTGCATATTTCCTTGACGCTTTGGACAATAATTAACATAGTGTCCAATATCCTAATAATTATAGCATTGAACATCATTGGTTACCTTCTTCCATTTGCAATCACCAGCAAGATGGCCTTTTAGACCACATTTGTAGCATACTCCTTTTCCTTTTAAGAATGCACTTGGGTGATTCCATCCACAATTATCACATGGTGGAAACTCAACTCTTCCCTTCATCCTCATTTCCTTGTTTCCTTTATCAGGGTTTTCAGAACCCCTCTTCTTTTCTTTATTTCCCTTAAAGTCATATGACATAGTGAATTATTTTTCTATCTTGATAACAATTGAAATTATATCCTCAAATTATGAAAAACATTGGGAGACCTGTGCTTGACTGTGGATTGGCTTTAGGTCATCAAAGAATCGATCAATTTTTCTCCATTGATTTTGTATATAGTCCACAACATGTCTTGCTAACATTGTGAAGATGGCTTCATTCCATCTCTTCGGTCTCTTCCTTCTCCTTTGTGTTTTTGATTAATGACCACCACTGATCTCTATTTCCCAATAGATGATACACTGTCTTGACAACCTTCTCTCATTCATTACATTCCAATGAAATAAATATCTTCTCAATGGAAATTATCCACTTCTCATCTACAAATGGGTTTGTAGTCCCATTGAATGATGGAGGCTGTTGTGGCATAAAGCGATCTTGCACAGCTCCACCATGTGGTGGATCCAGATGCTCAATACGGATAGGGTTATTATTCATAACCTAAGTAAGTTGTCCCAGTATATTTATGAGTTTCTCAACACTGGTCATAGCACCAGATTCAACATCATTATTTTGCATCAGAGGAAAATCCCTACTGGGGACACGTATGTTCATTCGGTTCCAATTCCTTCCACATTGCACCAACTCTAGATAATGGTATACACTAGATTAGGTTAGGAATCATAATTTATAATCTTAACTTAACAAAATACATAGAAAAAATTGAGATCGTATGATTGGCAAATCCCATAATCACTTATATTGTTTCATTGAGGAATATTTTACATTTAAATCCTTTATAATAAATTGTAAAAAAATGAGAATTGTCCTAATCATATCCCCTGGGAGTATCGTAACCAATAGTGCAAAACGACCAGTTGTCGTGCACAAGTTCATGTTAGAGTGTAGCCCAAAGAAGTGGTTTCAGGTTTTACCCCTAGATACATATGTGCTAGAGCCACCTCTACTTGCTCATATGCAGAGAGGGATATAGTGCTTGAAATATCCACATAATCTATTCCTTATCTAAATACATAGAAGTTATTCCATGTATATCCTCAAAGACAAACTTAGGGACTCTTCGCTAAGTCTACGTATTCTAAATCTAGTTTCGAAGTATTCTACTAAACATCCTCTGATTCCAACATTAAGGACCCAACCCCAGTTGCCAGGAGTCAGCCCCTTATTTGATTACATTGGCGTATATACACTGAATACGATTCTTGAAGGACCGAGTAGCTTAGTATTATTGGAAACATGTAACATACATAAGTTTAACATTACAATATGAAGGAAAAAACAACACTAATATTTCACAAGAAACATCACATCTCCTGGATTTTCTTGAAAGTCATTCATAAATTACTTCTTCATGTCTTGAGAAAATGAAATATAAAAAAGGAGTGAACTCAAATGCTTAGTAAGAGAAAGCGATATAGAGGAAGATAATATACACATTATACAAGGTGAATAATTAAAAACACATACCTTTAATAATAAACCTGAACACATTATAGCTGGGATATGTGGTGAGTAAATAATTCCATTAAAAATAATCATGGGTATTCTACTAGTCAAATAACCACATGAGCATTCAATTACAAGCTTCATAATGAGGTAAGTGCATATTCCGGACATTCTGAAACATTTTTTCATGGCCTTGGCCAAGACATCTAATGATTACGACCTCGACTAAAATCCATATCACATTGGGAAAGGCCTCAGCCAATTCCAAGTCTACAAGTCTCATGAGACCTACCGATGAATTGAGGGGATATAACAGGCCCCACCCATCACATAATAAGTCCAATGCATTCCTCATTTGAGCGGGGATATACATAAATAACATATAAATTCATATTGAACTTATCGTATGAAATTTAACTAACTTTCCAAAATTATTGAACATAAACACCAACCATTCAGAATAATATGGTGAATGGTTTTAGGATAGATCATCCACCATAAAGTTAGTCATAAAACATTAAATAAAATATGGTATATGACATTGTAAATGGTCAAACCCAACAATACATAAGGATCAACAATAGTGTTGAATCAGACAAGAATAATCATCTAAAATCATTAAGCAATTCTTGAGATAAATACTTTTTTATTTTCAAAAGATGATTTCTTTTAGAAAAAACACATTTTATAAAACTCAAAGTGAGGTAATATAGTAATTTCTAAATAAAATAAATGTTTAAATAATAATAATAATTGTTTAAAAATAAGACTATTGATTTCCCATTAAAAAAGAAATGAATTTGAGAAATTCCATTGTATCAGGCTCGTATTTAGGGAAACATTTTAGAGAGCACATTTGAAAATGCGTAACTATCCAAAAAATATGGTACGATTCTTGTTTATGAACATATATAGAAAACCCACACAAAATTTATGAGATTTACATAGTAATAGAAAACAATTTCATCCAGGAAATTAGACAATAAAAGCAACCAGAATAAAAGTGGATGTTTGGGTGGAAAACCCTTACCTTAAATCCAAACATGTTCTTATCTTGAACATAAGATCCGAGAATATGATATTATAGTTATTAATAACATATTTAATAACATATTAGACATTGATTTAGTTTATCATAATTATATTCAGTTCATTTGTGTTCTTATTGTTATGTTATTGTATCGAATTTCGTCGATTTGGAGTGCCCATTTTCATTATTTTCATCTTCGGTTCACTTGTTTTTTAAGTATGTGGAATGAATTTAAATATCCAGAATTGAAATTATATATTATTTATGAACATAAATAGGTGTTATTGGTAATTTTTATAACTTGGTTACATGGAAAGAGGATGAATTATCATATAGAACATTAATGATAATTGTTTCGGTTAATTTGGGTGTTTTGATTACAACGAACTCATTTTTCATTATAACGTAATAACATTTGTAAAAATAGATTGAATAATCAAAAATATGTTCTATTATATATAATAATCTTTTCCAACTGTTAAAATAATGGTTTCATGACCATAATTGATAATGATAATAGAAATCCAAATTCTATCACCCTTGAATGTGTACAGTTTTCACATCTCGGATAGTGTTCTTGCAACTCGTATAAAAGACGGTAAAAAGAAGGAGATGATGATAAATTTGTCCACTATCATGAAAAAATTCCAGTACATATAAGGTATTGAATTCATCACAATATTTTGATAAGGAGAGGTAATAGAAAAAGAAAACAAAAAACTTGAAAGGAAAGATAAAGAATTGAAAAGTGGAATTTACCTCTGGAACCCAACTTCTTTGAGAGCCTCCATAATGGAGAGTTTTTGGACTTTTTATGAGACTAAAGCTTTCTGGATGTGGGATTGGAGGTTGGGAGGGTATTCGAATAGAATTTGTAGACTAAAAAAGGCTTGAGAGGAGTGAATGGAAGGGGGTGAGAGGGGGATTTTATAGTGGAGGAGAGAGGGGATTTTTTAATATAAAACTCATTAATTTATTATTTATCCTCATGAAATAGAATAGTGAGTATTCCATGACCAATAATGGTAATTATATCATTTGATCCTGAACAAAGTGGGATTACATTAGTAGAAAATCACACATGACTCTATAATTAGTGTATTTATCTTAATTTTTTAATATATGGTATGTCAATAATCATAAAAAATACATGTATTTCAGAAAACTCTCAATAATTTACCCCGACCATTTTTCAATGTGTGGAATCAAAAAATGATGTCCATTTTTCAAAAATAAGTTTCTAAATATTATTAATTTAATAATTAATTAAATCATAATTTATTCTACAATCAAGAGTATTAAAACATTTGTTTACTTATTTTAAGGAATTAATATATCATACTTACACATGAATATTATTTATATACTATCATAAGTAATGTTACTGTTCACCAGAAATTATTTTTTTCTTATCAGACTCTATATAACTTACTGATCACAACTGTGTATGTCAGATTTTTGAAATTCACATCACAGAAGTGACAAACTTACGTTTTAAGGGTCACATAGAACATAGTAGTTAATTATGTTGTGATTTAATGTGATTCTGACATACATATAAGAAACGAATTTCCATTTGAAAATATTGGGTCGTTAGAGTCAAAAACCATACACCAACCATACAGACTACCACTATCATGGACCGTATGGTTTGGACTCACCTCTATAATGGTTTACTAAACTATGAACCCCTCCCTCTTAGATAGTATGGTTTGGGGGAACCTTTATAACTTAATGTGCTCCAATAGTGAAAAATGCCCAGGATGGACAAAATCTCACTTATTCCATGACTCGGGTCCCTGAAACACCATCGACCGTCCTCAAAAATCCAAAAAAGCATTCCATTAACCATAATAAAGAGACATAACCAAAAAAATAAACAAGAATGTATCATGATAAAAACCATGATTTTATAAAACTAGAGGGAATCTATGCTTGATTCATATAATACAATGATTATAAAATGTTGATCTATTTTTAGATACATCAAAAACAAAATAATTTTGTAGATGGTAATTTTATTAATTGATTAAATTACTTTCAAATAACATTTGATGATCTTATTCTCTGTATTCGGTGATTTACACATTGTATTTTATTATTCAATTCAATTAATAAAAATGTTTTTCATCATGTAAATCTGGGATTGATAATTGATTAGGAAAAAATAAAATTTTGGCATACCCCAACACATTCACTTGTGGTTCCTAGAACCCTCATGTTGAATTAGGCCCCTCACATAATTATTGATAATTATTTGAATATAAATTATTGATTTACACATTTTTAATTTAGTTTTCAAATTCGATTTAATCATTCATAAATATAAATTGTAGTATCTTAATTTTCTACAATAATATTGAATAAAAATATTCAATTTCATTAAAGTTATGAATGAAATAAATTCAAATATAGAATCTTGAGGTGGTAGGGAATTTTCCATATAATACAAGAGTAATTGCTATGTAAAAACGAGGCGCACACATTGTACTAGTGTTTAATGTACGATGAATTAATTTGTAATTATTTCAATGAGTGTATACTTATAACACACATTACCTATATTTTTACAACACTTGTAAACCAAGACATTCTAGAACAGCGTCAGCTATTGTACATGTCATGAAACTGCCGAACATGGTGTGTAATATTTTAGTCACTGATGTGTTATTTATCTTCAAACGATGCTTACCTGATTGGTGACAATAACACTTAGGTACCAAATGATATATATACCATGTACACATCTTGTACTCTATCATTTTCCATGGAACAGTTTACACTTGACGTTAGTATGTGTGGATCTCAAATTGATGGAGAAAAGAGTTCATCTCATGTATTTGGCTTGTACATGCTATATATTTTAACCAAATTACACAAAATTAAAAATTAATTTATTATACTAGGAAAATATTGTCAAAATGTTCTTATGTGTCGTCATTAATTTTATAGGACACAGCATGAGATGATTTTTAATATATATATATGTGTGTGTTTAATTAATTTTATTATAATGTTTGGTTATTCATATCATGTATGAATCATATTATAGTTTTTTCACTATGTAAATTGATAAATAAAATGTGATAGGGATAAAAATATAATCAATATAATATTTATATTGATAGTACGCATCATGAATGTATGTGATAAGTCAATTGTGACACATATCTCAAAATTAAATTTTAAACATGTATAATACATATTGGGTAGTTTGGATGGGTAATCACCATGTTGTCTCCGGGTTATATTTTTGTACAATGTTAATTTCATATAAATTTAATTATTTTTTAAAAAATTATGAAGGATGAAAATATCAAGGAATTTTATATGTGACTTAATATAAATGAATTTATTACTTCAATAATATAATTAACTGATTTCAATGCGATTTATCATAATCAAGAACCATTACAATTTAATGCTATTTTTATTAAATTCATAATTCATTGTATGAATGAGGATGATCTTGATAATTTACCATAACATTTTAGACAATTGGTTTCATTTAATTTATTATTTAATTATTTTTTTTGGTTCTGTTCCATCTCTCCTAAAATTATTTAAGAGTGTGGGTGCCCATTTTTTCTTATATTTAAACAATTTTAGCTAAATGTTTTGTGAATGAAAGAATATGTAATTGATGGAGCTCCTATGTTAGTGGATGAATTTCATGTTTGGAGCTGAGAAATAACTAATCTAAGAGAGATATAGAGGTGGATTGGTGAAAAAAAGTCAAAACAAAACATAAATAGTTCAAGGCATTTTTCTACATAATAAATTGTATGTTTATCATCCACTGGACAATCTAACAATTAGTAAACTATTGATGAAACTAATCATTTTTTAATAAAACAACAACAACACATATCCTCATATGTTATTTCTAAAACAAATTTTGAATACATGAAGTTATTTTCATAATTCTAGCATTTATATCATTCATAAATTTTAATATATTTCAAATTGATGTGAACTATGCTTTCATTAATAGAAATGTTCAGGAAAAAATTTATGTATAACTACTCATGGTTTTGAAAATACAAAACATTCAGAACATATTTATAGAATTACCAAATCACTTCGGAGACATAAACATGCCACTAGCGCATTGCATCATATGTTACCTAGATTCTTTTTTCAAAATACATCATTAATAGAATATAGATACAACTCTTATTATAAAGGAAGTTAGTAAAATCATTATAATCGTACAAATATATGCTGATTAAATTATTTTTTGTTCAAATAAAAAATCATTAATGGATTTATTTCGGGAGAATATGAAATCTATGTTTGAAATTAAATTGAAGGGTGTGTTAAAATAGATTTAGGGTTTTAAAATATTCCAAAATACTAGAAGGAACATTTACATATCTACATAAGTATATAAAAATTTTTCTTTTCAAAATTCAGGTGTGACAACACTAAAAGTATTATTACTCCGATAAGAACCTCTTATACTTTATATCATGGTGAATATAGGATACTAGTTGATCGATATAATTTTAGGGGATTGATTGGATGTTTAATTTACTCAAAAACATTTCATTCAGATTTATTATTTTCAATATGATTATAGGGTAAATATCAATCCAATACAAAATAATATCATCTTAAGGTTTTAAAATGACCTTTTTTTATCTTAAGGGAACTATAGATTTAGGATTATTCTATTCTTCTAGAAATTGTTTTGAACTAAATTTTTTTTCTTGATGTGAATATGTTGGATGTAAAATGGATAAGAAATGTACTTCCAGAACATGTCATTTATTAGAAATATCTTTAGTTTCTTGGTTATATAAGAAAAAACACTCATTAGTACTTTTGACAACTGAAGCCAAATATGTGGTAGTTATATTTTGTTGTTCTCAAGTGTTGATGATGAAACACACACTCACTGACTATGAACTATGTTTTAAAGAATACCATATTTTATATGATTACACAAGGTCAATTATGCTAATTAAATACTCATAAGATCACTCACATTCTATGAAAATAAACATATGATACCATTTTCTTCAAGATCACTCACATAAAAGGGATATTAATTTAAAATTCATCAGAAGGAATGGAATGATAATACTTTTCTTAAACCCTTTACTTATGATAGATTTTAATAAATTAAACAGAATCTAGAAATGATCAATATCATGTGATTATTCATATCTACTTCTTGTAATCAATATCCTTAGAATAATAAAATACCCTTCAAAAAGGTACCACATAGGATTATAATATTCTATAACCTTTTATTATTGAAACATTCATTTTTATAAAACATATTAGATTTTATATTTACTATTATGGAATAAAAACTATTTTAGAAATTTTTTGGTGTCAAATATTTTTATAAAATTTCTTCGAATTTAAAATGTTTTATAAATGATTCATTAAAGTACAAAAAATTGCAAAACTGAAATATGTTATAATAAGTTTTCTGTATAAAAATTTGTTATAAAATTTAATGAATATAAAATAATTACAAAATGGACAGAAATTATTTGTTTATAAATATTATCATTATCATTTTTCATTAAAAAAACAATGATGTTTATTTTACTCTAACCGATGAATCATTTCTACTTTAAAATGAAATATTCTTTAATTGTTTTTACTGATATATTTATTTAGTTATTGATGTTATTGTTTATATATTTTTTTAGTTTTAATACAATATTTTTTGAATTCAAACTTATATTTTTTCAAATCGTATTGATAATCATTCCAATGTAATGTTTTCTTAAAAATATTATATTTTCAAAATTACCATTAAATTATTTCTTCAAATAATTAATAAAGTTTAGATCATATAACAACATGTAATATATGACATATAAATTCATGTAATTATAGAAATAATTTCAATTCTTATATATGGGTGAGACAACATATTTCCCTCATTAGTTCTTAGATACCATTCTCATGACTCTTACCACTCTTTTAGGTGCTATTTCCAATGTTTTGTTATTTTCCTAGTCACCATTTCACATCTCAAGACTATGAAAACATTCGAAGTTTTTTCACAGAGAGATGTCTATAGATTAAGAATAATTAAGATAAAATGGTATGAAATGTATGATTTTTTTATTTAAAATATCATTTGTTTTCTAGTCTAGGAGAAATTATGTGTCGAAAAACCAGAGATTGATTTTCATTTAAATTTTCTGAAAATTATAAGACAATTTTATGTTGTAGTTTGAGAAATATTTAGAATAAGTGAAAGAGGAATGAGAATATGAGAAGGATGTTAGAGAATAAGAAGAAAAAGAAGAAGTCAAATCTGAAGATGAATAAGATGATAATGATATAGAATAAATAGCGACAAATGAAGAGTCAAAATAAAGGAAAAAATTAAACTCATAATCATTATAATCTCTGCTACCTTTTAAATCAAATGAGGATGAATATGTGGATGAAATTGGGGAATAAAAATCATCTTCAAAAGAAGATGAAATGTCATCATCAAAAGATGTGTATAAAAATAATAAATCCCAAAACCAATTCAGATAAAAATTAATCTAGTATAAAATTTTACAAAATTAAAGTATCAATAGAAGAAAATGATTCTAAGAAAGGAAACTAAAATGATGAGATGGTAGAAAAACCATATCATTAATCTTCCTGACCAAATTCCCCTAAAGTATTATCAGGTTCGTCAGAAAATGATGGGATAGTTTCTTAGAAGGTTTTTGACAACATTTCTCTACCCGTGAAAAGTTTATGTGATTCAATTCCCTATCTTCCAAACATATAATCAAGGTGTAAATTGATTCAAAATAGTCTAAATGAAAAATCATCATCATTGTATGTATTGATGAAATTGGTTTATAAAAATAGGGAAAATTGGATATATTTCCATGAAAGGACCAAATATTAAAATAGATCATTAAATCAAGTGGATAATTGTTAAAAAAGTGTACATTTACCACAATTATCATGACGATCAGTTCTTAAAATCAAATAAACAATGTTTTAAAATGGAAAAATAGATTGATAATTTATCAATAGATGATTCTAATAGAGTGATGTTTTTGGAAAATTTCCAATGTAAAATTGATCATCATAATGAGGAATTGAATTTTTTAAAATATTTTTTTCACAATTTATAGTTTGAATATATAAGACACAAAATTTTTTAAAGATGACATTTTCCTTATGAATGTGAAAATCAAAAAGAACTCTGAGGATGATGAAATACTTATGTCATAAATTCATACGAAAACTGTGATGGATAACCAGATTTTGAATTATAAATCATAGGTTGTCTATGTATTGAATGATCATGATGAATTTAAAAAAAGGAATGAAATTGTGAAAAAATTTATGAATAATGAACAAACAATATTTATTTTATATCTTGATGTATATATGGAATGAAAATAAATGAATGTCAAATATGAATGAATTTTTTCGTACAAAAACATAATGTCTAAATGTATTCCAATTAAATTTGCATGTATGTTCATTCATTTATTTCATGATAGATAAGTTATTTCATATAAAATTGTTGCATATGTTACCTATTTCTAACATTTTATGGGATGTCCTTTCCCTATTCTTTTTTTAATCCAAATTGGGGTGAACTTTATAGAGGGGAAAAATTATAAAATGGGAGATGTTTATAAACGGAGAATCCTTTTAGATATTATCATCAGGAGAGGGGAACTAAATTAATGCTTTCAATCAGATAGTAAAGATGTTAAAAATAGAGGTGGAGATAAGATATGTGGTATATTTTTAAATATCGTAACTCTATAAATATTTGTAATATATTTTTTCATGGTTATAATTTTTTCATTGTTTGTGTTGTGTTCTGTGATATTGTAAGGGGTGGGGATTGATTAGTAATAAGTATTACATCTTATATTTCCATTACATATATTTGTAAATAAAAAACACATCCTTAAAACACTAACTTACTATCTTTATATTTACCAACAGTCTTAGTATGTTTTTTAAGAAATCATTACATTATACAGAATGTAGATATAATTACAGAAAAAACAAATATAAAATTATTATCATTCATTCCAATAAATAAGAATTAAGGTGTGTATGATATTTTGGACTCACATGTGGTTTGAACTTTGGTTATAGTTTAGACTTCCAAAATAATGTAAAGATTGTCTGAGTTACATTGGTACAGATTCATCTGATTAACCCTTTTTTATTTTATCAGATTCAAAATCAATAATTAAATCCATTTGAGTATCCAAATATTATAATTGATTTGAATAGAATTCTAAATCACATATGGAATCCAAAATAAAATTGTAATGTTTCTACACTAAATTATGTCAGACTATCAATGTACAAATCATCCTTATCAGGCATGTTGAATATCAAGATCATTATGAGATGTCAAGTGAAGGATGGACACGGCCATTGCAAATAACTCTGAAATATGACCATTGGAAAATATCTAATAAATAGGAGATCATATGAATTGATTGGAGAAGATTCAATTTTCAACTAATGTTATCTAAGGATTTATCTAAATGAACAACTCATTTTTATTAATAAGAATCCCTTAGAGAGATGAAGTTCTATAGAATACTTGTGTGAATTTTAAATACATAAGAAGTATTTTCTTTTATAATCGCATGACCTATCGTTGTACTAATCAATGGCATCTAGGGATAGGAATATAGTGTATATGATCCATAATATCAATGGATTTTCGGGATCACAAGACATATATTGATCATCATATCATGATATTTCATAGTAAAGAATGATAGAGTTTAATCTAAAAATTTAAACGAGGGATTTCTGGGGATTGGATAATAGAGCTAATTATGAACCGTCAGATCTATGGATTTTCTAGCAAGGAAAGATAAACCTTACAATATGTACTGATCAATATGGACTTCATTATTCATGATTTTTAACTACCTTAACTCTTAATGTAAATGTGAAAAATTCTTTTATGAGAATAAAATTCAATCTTACTAATATCAAATAGTGTATTAATTGTTTATCAAAGATCTATTTTATATTGTTCATGTGTATTAAAAGTGGAATTTCTATACTGGTCTTTCCAAAAAATAAATTTATCGACATGTTTCTGATACTGATAATCTCATATTTAATCATACAGTGTATGGATCTAATTGTATTACACAAATCATCTGATGATATATGAGTGTACACAATTTCACATAAGAGGGTTTTTTATTTTGTTATAGTTTAATTATTAAACTATATTTTACGCTACCCCCCCATGTGGCCCTCAATTACTCTTTTGAGCCAATAAGATTTTGTCCATTTATGGATCTCTCAAGAATATTAGTTCTTTCATTCCAAATATAAAACTTCATGGTGAATAGAAGAATGAATTAGAACTTGTTAATTAAATTTGATGACTTATTCAAAACTATCAAATGATAAATCTCAATGTAATTCATTCTTAGTTACATTTACAATTGACGGGTTCATTTTGCATGCATTTAAATATACCTTCTATTTTTTTCATTCATGAAAAAACACAATGTTTATGTTATCATTATAATTAAGAAAACAAAAGAATTAATAATATGTGATTGGAATAGTGAATAACCAACCCATTGACACTCATTTGGAAAAATCGTGTTTATCCCTATACATCATTCAAATCATTTAATAAAAAAATATTTTTCTTATGGTCCAGATGAACTGCATGATATCAAATTTTATATGATTTTTCACTTAGTTCAAATGAAATGGATAATGTAACATCATAAAATAAAATGAAATTTTGGTATCCAATCAACGTGTTAATGATTCATATACATTTTAAATGACTTAAATATCATTTTATAGTTATTTCATGTCTATGAGAGCTTGCTTGGTATGTTTTAACAAATACATACTTGATTTTCTATTATTACAAAAATGTTAATAATGTTAAATCATACCTTAAGCCATACTAATCAGTATGTAAATCATATTGATTCCTGGTTGATTCTAAAGGTTCAGTAGTGATTCATGTAATGTTATCTTATCATTTCACATCATTCTGATGTCACATTCTCATTTTTGACAATCAAATCGGATATATATACTTTTAAAAAAGCAAGACCATGTTACCTATTGTTTTCCATCATACTGAGTGACAGAAGAATATGATGGATGTTGAATTGTTTCCTATATAAAAATAATTGATTGTTCATTCACCCCCAATTTCATGTAATTAACATGTGTCATCTTGGCATTTTTCCTTTTCCTGTGATTTTTCACTTTAAACATAATGGGGGGTGGGACACAACCTTTGACCATACAAATCCTTTTAGGTATTTGGTCAGTATGTAAATGAATCTTATATATTATAAAAGACATAAGAATAATTTCTTAGAATTTCATCTTAATTAGATTTTGTTTTGTTTGTTTTGACCCCTAACCATAGGATGTTCACATTATTACAAAATTGTTAATATTTTCAAATCAAACCTTATGTTATATAGATCAATCTTGGAATAAAATTAATTCATGGTTGATTCTAGAAAATTAAAAATGTTTCAAGGAATATAATCCTTAATTTTCAATTCAATCGAAATACATTTTCTGGTTTTACCCCTGGGAGATATTTCATTTTCATAAAACTATACAATGTTAGTCTATGATTACCATCATATCTAGAGGAACCAAAATCGGGTCGATGAGGCATTGATTCCGGTGGATCAAAAATTAATCAGTGATTATTCTCAAATAAATCCATGTTATCAAATCATTCTTTAATTGGTATAAAACACATGAATTTTATTTTTCACATAACTAAATATCTAAGAGATAATAATGACATTCAATCATACAGATAAATTATGGTATCTAATCGATATGAAAATGATTCACAATGATTATAAATTACCGAAACATTGAGTTCCAACAATTTCATGTTAACCAATACTCGTTTGGATGGTATTAACACCTCAAAACCTACCATAATCCATACTAATCAATCTGGTATTTATATAGACATTAGATTGATTTTCAAAAAATATAAAATGTTTTAATGAATTTTATCTTAGATTTTCACATCAATCTGATGTAATTTTCTAATTTATGTCCCCCAAGGTAGATATGTCATTTTAATAAATTTCTACAATGTTACCAATTCGTTTTTGTCAGACCGAGCTACATGAGGATTCGATAGATGAGATGTTGAGTCCAAAAGATAAAAAATAAACCAATTATTTTATCCCGATAAATAATATCTATCCATGTGTTTTTTCTGGTTTTAAACACTTTTATGTGATTTTTTACCTGACTCAAAATCTAAGGCAAAATCCACTTATGATCATGCTTAACAATTTGTAGATCTGATCGATGTGTTTATCATTTCTATAAATTTTATATGACTTAATGATTATTATAAAAGAAATTCATAGTGATCAATGATCATCATTCCCTTATGATTTCACAATAATCCAAGTTAGTTTTCAATTTTTTGATATATAAACAAGAAATAAGTCATTTTTAGAAAATAATAACATTAAAAAATAACCTTAAATTTCACCAACCGTTTTGAGCATACAATTCTCATGTGTTCTAAATTTAAAGCTAAAAAATAACTCAACAGTTATTTTCTTATGGTTTCTCCTCAATATAAATGTATTTAGGTGGTTTAAAATCATGCCATGTTCAAAATTCAATTCAATGAAATGTTAAATATTATTTTTGACATTTCTAAAAATTGAAAATAAAATGAGACATTCAATTTGATTGGGAAAACATAAAGTTAAAATTTATCAATCCTCATGGATCTGAGGAATCATATAGGACCATGGATTATACATTCATCTATTTTAGTATGGGCCTATAAAAAGTTATATATATATATATATATAATAATCCTAATTATATGAAAATTATACAATATATTTACTGTAAACCTACATCATTGGATCCCTTCCACCATCACTCTCTAAGATATATTATGATAATGTTTTACCCATAGCTAGAAGTAATGTATTAACCGTCCCATTAGCATACATCTAGCCTCAAAATATGGCACAAGTTATATCAGCCCATCAATAATAGAATCTAGAACCATAGAACATAAATCTGTAGAACAAGGAGTCTTTGTTCCACATGTCAATTTAAATCCATGTCCATCATGATCAATTATGCGATGAAAAACCTCATCCCTCTACATGGAATGTTATCAAGGGTTATCTGGAAGCAATGTTAACACATCCTCAAATAAGCCATGTGTCATATATAAATATAAATATATATGTATATATATTGATTTATTTAAAAATTGTTATTCATTTCATGAGTTTTATATATGAGTCTGAACATCGAGATCATTTTGATCTCATGTTATTATCCACACTGATATTCTATCAATCAGTGTAACATACTCTTGTAACTATAAACCAATAATATATAGCAGTAGAAAAAATAAAATATTAAGTAAAAAATATAAAAATAAAATGATAAATATACAATGTCAAATCTAGGACATGTGATGAGACCCAAGCCTTTGAGGTTGTCTCTGAATCACATGAATCTCAGAATGATGTTTCGATACCCCCTGCAGTCATTTTATTCAAATTTTAATCATTTAAAATGTTACGGATTCTTTGAAATATATAAAAGAAAATGTAGGCTAACAGTTGTAGCCTCAGTGGACTAATATGTAACAATGTCACGCCACTACGGTGGAAGAACACCTTTTGATAATCAATCTAGAATGTTTAGGAAACCCGCATTTGGTACCAAATGCTCCCTCTTCACTATACCATTATAATATTTCAACATTTTACGGCATATTTCTATACAAACCATTTGAAACTCATTGAGGGGAATTTTTTGGTCATTCTATTTATGAAAAAATATGACGATTTTAGGTGATTTTATGAATCGCTAAGAAAATAAAATGATTTTCTTACATGAAAATCCCTCCATAGAATATCTAATTTGTCTTGATTGAATAAAGACCAGTAATGTGTAGTCAATAGTAATCTATGTGGATCATGAGTTATATAACCCAACTGGTGATTAAACGAAGGGGGGCCCTCTCCCATGGGATTTTATGTTTCGTTAAATAATATATTAAGGGCCTTTTAATGATGACATCCCATAAAAAAGGCCTCTCTATAACGCCCCGACCCCAGTTACCCAAAGTCGGTGCATTATTTTAATACATTGGAATGATGACAAGGAATCAAGACCCGAAGGACCGATCAGTTTATCAGTCTTGGAAAATATATTACATACATGAATGTTACATTGCACTTTAAGACATACAAAACAACATAAATAATCTTTATGAATGCCATTATTCACTTGGCTTAACCCTACATATCAATCACAATACACTTCTTGGAATCTTGGGAAAAATAAAACATTGAAAGGGGTGAGCTCAGATGCTTAGTAAGGATAACAATACAGTGGAAACTTTCATAAGTAAACATAAACATTTAAGGCAATGTATAACTAAAACAAAAGCCTTATTAAACATGAACTTCAAAATAGTATGGAAAAAGTAAAATCAAATAATGAAATTTACTTTCTCACATAGATATTCTACTAGTCAAATAATCACATGAAATATCAATAATCACATTCACAATGAGGGAATGTATAATGCCGGACATTCTGAAACATTTTGTCAAGGCCTCGGCGAAGACGTCTAAAATGATTAAGGCCTCAGCCAAAACCATAAATCAAATTGGGAAAGGGCCTTAGCCAATTCCATATCTAGTTGTCTCATGAGACCTACCGATGCATCGAGGAACTATAGCGGGCTCCACCCGTCACTTATTAAGTCCAATACATTCCTCATATGAATAGGTTTAAACATTACATAAACATTCATATTAAAACTAGCATACCAAATGTAAATACTTTCTCAATAAACCATGAATGGTATAAAAATAACACATCCACAGTCAAACATATCATAACTCATTCAATTCAATAAGGAATATTTTAATCAAACTCAATCCAAAATAATATCTAGTAGAGGATACTGACATAGTTGAAATTGATGAGTAAAACATTTTAAAAGAAATATCCTTTTTGTAAAATCATTTAAAAGTCACACATTTATAACAGAAGTAATTTAAAAGAGATTTTTGAATCAATGTTTCGAATACCACTTTGAAACTTTTGAAAAGAATTTTCATTTCAAAACATTCATGTCCATATAAATAAATCCTTAAAATCATTTTGAAAACATGGACATTAATTTAAAAGATTTAAAAAGATAAATCATTAAAACATTTGAAATTCTGATCTTGATAAAGAGTACCTTTCAAAATCCATAAAATCATCATTTTGAAATCATTTTTATGAAAAATGTTCATGTATGATAAAAATGTACCAGTAAAAACTTACACATAAACAATCTCGGATAATAATGATATTGAGGAATTAACCCTTACCTTGCACTTTCCTTTAGTCGAGGGTACGTTTAACCTCCTGTACGAATATCGTAGTATGTTATTAAATTATACCAGAACCATATTAATATGTATGATATCATACATGATTAATTTATGACTTTATACTACCCATTAAATAATAATTTCCATGTAAAATTAACATTTCGGGTAATAATCGTTTTCTTTATCGTACGTGTTTTAACTTGTTACTCTTGATTGTATCACCTAAATAATGATTTTAATTCTTCCAGAATATACAACATGATAAATATATAATATATATTTTGAATATAAATATTAATAATAGACATATATATGAAATGGAAAACACCGTTTATGGAGACGGTAGTCCGTATGTACGCATAAACGCTGTTTCTGTTTTCATATAGTATTGAACGGAAGTAAGTGAATAAGATATATGTAAGAACATAAATACTTATATATATAAACACGTATATCTCCAGTAGAATTATTATGTCATATATTATATACTCATTAGTAATATATATTTTTATAATCGTCGATGAATGGTGAACTTGGAAATGAATCTCATCGCGTCGTGGAGACGGTAATCCGTACGTACGCACGAGCGAAAATATCATTTTTTTGATATTAAAATAATAAATAATTAGATGGTATATCATATGTACAGAATCATTATCAGGTTATATTTATCATTTACATGAATTAACCATCATTATTATACCCATCCAAATAATAGTGTATTGAATAACAATTACACCACGACGTGGAGACGGTAGGCCGTACGTACGCACGTATGGTGACATGTCATTCAAGGAAGGGATAGAATAATGAATTTCTTTATTCCAGAATTATAATAACATCACAGTATATAAAAGATACTGGAGTTATTATTTTATAATGGAAATAATAAGTAACGAAGTAGTTGAAGAAGAAAGGAACTTTAAAGTGGGTGGTGAAAACATTACCTCTTCTTCGGGTTCTTCCTTTTGATTTGATCAAAAGGGACTCTTAGGATGGCTTTCTGATCAAAATAAAGCCTCTAGGTTGAAGTGAGGGATGTTGAGAGTGTATTTGGGCAGGGTTTAGCCAAACCAAAAGGCTTTGAAAGTGTGAATTAATGAGAATGGGGAGAGCCCTTTTATAAGAGGGGTGAGGGGCTCTTTAGGAAAAACATAAAATATTATTTTATAATAAAATCATTTTCTTTTTCTAATGGCTCCAAAGTTGATAATTAAAATTATATGGTGGGTATGGGTTGAAATAATTTCAACCAATAGATTTTAGATAGGGTTGGATAATTAAATTAACCTTACCTTTTAGTTTTAACTCTAGGTTAATTAGTTTAACACTTACCATGTCCTTTTGTATTTTTATAATATATAGTTAATAAACATACTATATACATCCCAGAGACCCCAAAGTGGTCCATTAATGATAAAACAATAATGATATGAGTCATTTGACTGAATCCTTGATTTTTAGAAATAGAATATAAATTAGTAATATAATATTTTTTTTAGAAACTCATTTATGTCAATTTTGACACTACTCAATAATTGATTTTTGTAAAAATCATTACAGAATGATAAGTTCGAAAACGGTTAATTAAATCAATAATAACATGACATATTAACTTATAAAAATATTTTAATTCATAAAAAGGCTCAAATTATATTTATTTTGGTATTTATAATATCAATTATCCTGATTTTTAACTATTATTGTAATTATTGCATCACCATTGTGTCATAAATAAATTAAATTATTTCATGTTTAAAAATTATACATAAAATATAATTATGTTGGAAATATTTTTATCCTTCCAATGAATATTTACAATAAAATTTATCTTATGTATATCCCTATATTAAAAATGTATTAGTAATTAAACATTGATTTTAACTCTTTTAACTCTTCATTGAATTAAATAATAATAAATTTCCTAATCTAATCCAAGTGGACCTAAATGATCATATTCTATTCCTAAGGTTGTTTTTGGTCGAGATATTCTTGTCCAATAGAATTAGGACATGTGTTACGATAATATTAATATCATGTTTATCCTTAATTACCCTATTTACTTTTAACCGTGGTAAATAAAAGTAAAAAGTTACTATTCACCAAAATTATTTTCATCTCATTGAACCACATTTTACATACTAATATCAAATGTGTCTCTCGGTATTTTGAAATTCCTTTCACAGAAGTGGTAAAATTATGTTTTATTAAAAAAATCAGTTTTTTTAACTACCACTTAGTGGTTTCACTATTCATCAAAAAATGATGTTTTTCAGAAAAATACCAAAAATTCACCCTAATCTAAAATTGATATTCCGAATTCAAAAATGATGTCTATTTTACAAAATTCCTAACATATAAGTTGCATTAATTATTTTTATAATTATTTCCCGTTATGAAAACAAATAGCATGTTTTTAAGAAACAATATCAATCAAAACATTGTCAATTTTTTATGTCTAATTTCAAAGTGAAATTATTTCCAATAAACATCTTTGGATTAAATTGTAAAAATATATTCTAAATATAGTTTAAAACCACTCAAATTCATAATTTATCACTATTAATTATTTCAATTAAAAAAGTTGTATTTAATTATAATTTAGTAATTTTCACTATTCCTCAAAATATAAAATTTATCCGAAATGTACCAAACCTTAACCTTAGGATAAATTTGATACTCCGAATCTAAAAATGAAGTCCATTTTGAGAGATAAAATTTATAAAATTTCACAAAGTAGTTATTACTATTCATAACGGCTAGTTTTATTAGTTGGGGTGTGTCATAACTCGAGGTTGCATACAACACACGCTATTGCATTATTCTAAGTGAAACGTACCATAGAAGATTGGGGTGTTACATTCACCCCTCCTTCAATAAATTGCATCCTCTCAATTTCAAACTTTTTTTCAAAAATAAAGGTTTAAGTTAGAAAATATCTTTGTGGGAAAACCCACATCGAAAATTGGGTTAATAAAATTTAGTCTTAATAATATGAAAAGATAAATGAAAGGGTCACCACCAAATAATGATATCGTTTAGGAGAACATTGGTGGAAATTAGAGACATATAATTGGAGAGAATTGTAAATATTTATAGGTAGTTATTGATGTCATCAATCACAAACAAGTGTAAAATTGAGGGACTTAAATTCATCAATCTATGATGATTTAAGATACCATCGGTTCAACAAAAAATATGGTATTAGGATAACACATTTTTTAAAGATCCCTTCACTATGGTATAAGAATTAATTTCATCACTGAATAAGAGAAGAAGAAAAATATATACTTGAAAAGTAGAGTCTCATCCTTTAACTATGTTCTACCACAAATTTATCTTTCGCTCTAAATGATGATACAACTCAAAAATACTCTATTTATCATAATCGTATAGGGTCCCAAATATAATAGATTTATAATTCACATATCAGACCCTTTAAAAAAAGAATCAACATTATACAATCCAGGGACTTCACGTAGTCCAGTGGAAGGCAGTAAATCCCAATCGCACTATGGTTGTGGATTTGATTCTCACAGCCTTGTCCGATGCGATGAGATGTCACACGGTCTCTGTGTTGTCCTTTTTATAAATATACAAAAATAATCTCAAACTTGAATTATCCAAAATACTTCTATCAATGTCCAAAACTTGTAAGGAAGATAAACACAATGAAGATCCTTTTTCCACTTAATAACACGTGAGCACTTTCATCATGTATTCTTTTACCACAAAACCATATTGACTATGTTCATGCTCCCTTATTCTACAAAGAATACTGGATATACTCCTTCTATCCAAAAATGTTGTAAACTCCAAAAAGGTAGTCATGAATATCCAATATAATTTATTCCAATCAACCTTCTTTTATTCCAAAATCACTACCTCAATATCAGGACCATATTAAGGAATACCTTTCCTTCAACCATGTATTTTCAAAAAAAATAATAGCTTAATATTAAGTCACTTTTCATAGAACCATATAATCTCAAATCCTTAATAAAATAGTACTGCAGTACAATCCTTATTTATCTCCATAATTCATGTAACCAGTATCCTGTTGATACCACACTCAAATGAAATAACAACATAAGAGCAATAACCATTCATTTCCATCTATGGTAGTATCAAAACTTGATTACTATGCAATAGCATCATTTGCTGCATAGTTTGATTATTTGAGCATTGATTTGTGTAGTTTCCCCACTCCTTGCAGACGAATCATTACACATTTGAATCCTTTTTTTTATCCTTGTAATCACGTACTTTGTGTCCTTTTTCTCTACACTTAACTCCCATTCCCTTGAGGCATTTACCAAGGTGATTCTTTCCACAATTATCAGATATATGAAAATCCTTCTTTCCCGTCTTCCCTTTATCCATCTCTCTCTCTTCCATCCTTTTAATCTCTTTACTCCCTTTAAATCCATAGGACTCAGAGAATTTTTTACATATCTTCTTAACAGATGACATTATTTCTTCATATGATGAGAGTATGTGGGAGACTATTTACCTTCTTAATTCCGGATTAAGACTATGAAAGATATGATCCTTCTTACTCAATGGATCATAGGTATTTCTGGAGTGCTCATTCCTTCTACTGGGTGCCATTTCTATAAAATGGAATACACTAGGTCAATTTATGATTCACAATTCATAATTCCAAACATGTAAAATACCTAACTTAAATTGAACAGTTTATGGATATAATCCATAAGCATAAAAAATGTTTTCTTTGAGTATGTATATACTCATGATCCCTCCATAATGGGTTGTAAATAAAATGAGAATTGTCCTAAGCATATCCCCCAGGAGTTTCTTAACCAAGAGTGTAACAAGGTCCGTTGTTGTGCACCAGTTCCCGTTCGAGTCTAGCTCAAAGCGGTGTTTTCGGGTTTTACCCCTAGGTACAACTGTGCCAGAGCCGCCTCTACCTGCTCGTATCCAGATAGGGATGTATTTCTCGGAATACTCACAAAATCTATACAATACCAAAATTCTAGGATGTTCTTCTATACTAATCCTTAATGTCTATCTTAGGGCTATGTGCTCTGATTAGAGTTTATATAAATCTAGTTTCCAAGGTGATTGCTAAACTTCCTATAATACCAACTGTAACGCCCCGACCCCAGTTACCCAGAGTCGGTGCATTATTTTAATTCATTGGCATGATGACAAGGATTCATGTCCTGAAGGACCGATCAGTTTAGCAGTCTTGGAAAATAGATTACATACAAGAATGTTACATTTCACTTTAAGACATACAAAACAACATAAATAATCTTTATGAACGCCATTATTCCCTTGGCTTAACCCTACATATCAATCAAAATACACTTCTTGGAATCCTGGGAAAAATAATACATTGAAAGGGGTGAACTTAGATGCTCAGTAAGGATAACAATATAGCGGAAACTTTCATAAGTAAACATAAACATTTAAGGCAATGTATAACTAAAACAAAAGCCTTATTAAACTTGAACTTCAGAATAATATGGAAAAAGTAAAATTAAATAATTACATTTACATTCTCACATAGATATTCTACTAGTCAAATAATCACATGAAATATCAACAATCACTTTCATAATGAGGGAATGTATAATGCCGGACATTCTGAAACATTTTTTCAAGGCCTCAGCCAAGACGTCTAAAATGATTAAGGCCTCGGCCAAAAACATAAATCAAATTAGGAAAGTTTCTTGACCAATTCAATGTCGAGTTGTCTCATGAGACCTATCGATGCATCGAGGAGCTATAGCAGGCTCCACTCGTCACTTATTAAGTCCGATACATTCCTCATATGAATAGGTTTAAACATTACATAATCATTCGTATTAAAACTGGCATACGAAATGTCAATACTTTCTCCATAAACTATGAATGGTATAAAAATAACACATCCACAGTCAAACATATCATAAATCATTCAATTCAATAATGAATATTGTAATCAACCTCAAACCAAAATAATATCTAGTAGAGGATACTGACATAGTTGAAAATGATGAGTAACACATTTTAAGAGAAATAAACTTTTTGTAAAATAATTTAAACATCACACATTTATAAAGGAAGTAATTTAAAAGAGATTTTTGAATCAAAGTGTCCCATACCACATTGAAACTTTTGAAAATAATTATCATTTCAAAACATTCATGTCCATATAAATAAATCCTTAAAATCATTTTGAAAACTTGGACATTAATTTAAAAGATTTAGAAAGATAAATCTTTAAAACATTTGAAATTCATATCTTGATAAATAGTACCTTTCAAAATACATAAAATCTTCATTTTCAAATCATTTTTATGAAAAATGTTCATGGATGATAAAAATTTCCTAGTAAATACTTACACATAAACAATCTCGAATAATAATGAGATTGAGGAATTAACCCTTACCTTGCACTTTCCTTTAGTCGGGGGTACATTAAACCTCCTGTATGAAGATCATAGTATGTTATTAAATTATTCCAGAACCATATTAATATGTATGATATCATACATGATTAATGTATGACTTTATACTACCCATTTAATAATAATTTCCATGTTAAATTAACATTTCGGGTAATAATCGTTTTCTTTAGCGTATGCGTTTTAACTTGTTAGTCTTGATTGTATCACCTAGATAATGATTTTAATTCTTCCAGAATATAAAACATGATAAATATATAATATATATTTAGAATATAAATATTAATAATAGACATATATATGAAATGGAAAACACCATTTATGGAGACAGTAGTCCGTACGTACGCATAAACGTTGTTTCTGTTTTCATATAGTATTGAACAGAAGTAAGTGAATAAGATACATGTAAGTACATAAATACTTATATATATAGACACATATATCTCCAGCAGCATTATTATGTCATATATTACATAATTATTAGTAATATATATTTTTATAATCGTCGATGAATGGTGAACTTGGAAATGAATCTCATCGCGTCGTGGAGACGACAATCCGTACATACGCACGAGCGAAAATATCATTTTTTTGATATTAAAGTAATAAATAATTAGATGGTATATCATAATTACAGAATCATTATCATGTTATATTTATCATTTACATGAATTAACCATCATTATTATACCCATCCAAATAATAGTGTATTGAATAACAATTACACCACGACGTGGAGACGGTAGGCCGTACATACGCACGTATGGTGACATGTCATTCAAGGAAGGGATAGAATAATGAATTTAATTATTCCATAATTATAATAACATCACAGTATATAAAAGATACTGGAGTTATTATTTTATAACGGAAATAATATGGAAATAAGATGTTGAAGAAGAAAGGAACTTTAAAGTGGGTGGTGAAAACATTACCTCTTCTTCGGATTCTTCCTTTTGATTTGATCGAAAGAGATCCATTGGATGGCTTTCTGATCAAACTAAGGCCTCTAGGTTTAAGTGAGGGATGTTGAGAGTGTATTTGGGCTGGGTTTCGCTGAACCAAAAGGCTTTGAAAGTGTGAATTAATGATAAGGGGGAGTGCCCTTTTATAAGAGGGGTGAGGGGCTCTTTAGAAAAAACGTAAAATATTATTTTATAATAAAATCATTTTCGGTTTCTAATGGATCCAAAGTTTATTATTCAAATTATAAGGTGGGTATGGGTCTCAATCCTTTCAACCAATATATTTTAGACAGGTTTGGGTCATTACATTAACCTTACCTTTTAGTTTTAACTCTAGGTTAATTAGTTTAACACCTACCATGTCCCTTTGTATTGTTATAATATATAGTTAATAAACTTACTATATACATCCAGGAGACACCAAAGTGGTCCATTAATTATATAACAATAATGATATGAGTCATTTGGTAGAATCCTAGATTTTTAGGAATAGAATATAAATTAGTAATATAATATTTGTTTTAGAAACTCATTTATGTCAATTTTGACACTACTCAATAATTGATTTTTGTAAAAATCATAACAGAATGATAAGTTCTAAAAAGTTTAATTAAATCAATAATAAAATGTCATTTTAACTTATAAAATTAGTTTAATTCATAAAAAGTCTCAAATTATATTTATTTGGGTATTTATAATATCAATTATCCGGATTTTTAACTATTATGGTAATTACTTAATCACCATTGTGTCATAAATATATTAAATTATTTCATGTCTAACAATTATAAATAAAATATCATTATGTAGGAATTCTTTTTAGATTTCTAATGAATATTTACAATCGAATTTATCTTATGTATAACCCTATAGTAAAAATGTTTTAGTAATTAAACTTTGATTTTAACTCTTTTAACTCTTCTTTGAATTAAATAATAATAAATGTCCTAATCTAATCCAAGCGGACCTAAATGATCATAGTTTATTCCTAAGGTTGTTTTTGGTCGACATATACTTGTCCAATAGAATTTTTACATGTGTTAGGGTAATATTAATATCATTTTTACCCTTAATTACCCTATTTAATTTTAACCGTGGTAAATAAAAGTAAAAATTTACTATTCACCAAAAAATTATTTTCATCTCAATGAACCACATTTTACTTGCTAATATCAACCGTGTCTCTTAGATTTTTGAAATTCCTTTCACTGATGCGGTAAAATTATGTTTTATGAAAAATTTAGTTTTTTTAACTACCACTTAGTGGTTTCACTATTCATCAAAAAATGAAGTTTTTCAGAAAAATACCAAAAATTCACCCAAAGATATAATTGATATTCCGAATTCAAAAACGATGTCTATTTTACAAAATTCCCAACATATAAGTTGAATTAATTAATTTTATAATTAATTTCTATTATCAAAACAAGTAGCGTGTTTTTAAGAAACAATATCAATCAAAAGATTATCAATTATTTATGTCTAATTTCAAAGTGAAATTAATTCCAATAAAAAACTTTGGATTAAATTGTAAAAATATATTCTAAATATACTTTAAAACCAGTAAAATTCATAATTTATCACTATTAATAATTTCAATAAAAAAAGTTGTTTTTAATTATAATTTAGTAATTTTCACTATTCATCAAAATATAAATGTTATCCGAAATGTACCAAACATTCACCTTAGGATAAATTCGATACTCCGAATCTAAAAATGAAGTCCATTTTTAGTGATAAAATTTATAAAATTTCACAATGTAGTTATTACTATTCATAAGGGCTAGTTTTATTAGTTGTGGTGTGTTAGAACTCGAGGTTGCGTACAACCCACGCTATTGCATTATTCTAAGGGAAACGTACCGTAGAAGCTTGGGGTGTTACACTCTATTATGATATGAAGATGTGGTTGAGTGAAATCCTATTGTAAAAAATTTCATAAATAATTTGAAATATGGGAATACATATTTTGAAATCTTAGTGGATAAATACAAAAACAGATTTTCATTGACACATACCTTGACCCAAAGAAGAAAATGCATCTTTATAATAATGTGGATATGGTTCCAGTTCCACTAACATGTCTACATTCAGTGAAAAAATTAATATTTTAACACAAATAGACTATATATAATAGAAAGTTATGGGAAATATAGTAAAAACATTTAAATAGTTTATAAAGAGACAAAAAATTAAAAATATATTTAAAACAAAAGTGTGTGAAAAAAATAATACCGTTCACTAGACATCAAAATCGATCATTTATCCTACAAATGTCCATCTATATTTTTTAATAATTTCATTATGATTATCTATAATGTGTTGATATATATGTTATCAAAAAAGAAAATATTATAAGGTTTATCTTATACAATTGAATACACTCTTCACCAATACATTTTTAAAATACATTCCAATTTGTATTATATAAAAACGTGGTAACGAAATCATGTTATACTAACAATGACAAAATTTAAAGTATGATACTAACTCAGTCATCACATCATAACATAATAATAATGTTCACCATTATAATCTAAACATGATCATCACTAGTTCAATAGCCTGGAACAACACAATCGCACTTTAACAATATGTATTTCATTCTAGGTGCATATAAAACATCAAGGATTCCATTCCATTGATTATTGTAATAGCCAAAACTGACTAATGGATAATTGATCTTACGGTTTGTCATTTTCCATTTGTCATCAATATATTTAATTTTAATTCGAAAGGAATTATCATATAATTCTTTGTCTTGATGATTTTTTATATATGTACCATTATAATGTTGGTAAAATTATATAGTCTGAGTAGGGTCACCTTACTTCTATAGGTTATTTACCAATATATTTCACATATTTTAATAAACATTTATGAATAAAGAAATTTTTATTCAGATTCCATCGTAATGAAAATGTTTTTATACATACAAAAGCCTTGAACCAGTCATGAAATAATGCATACTTGGACTGTTGAATATGATAATCACTAGCACAAGGATTATATTGTTTTATCTTATTGATGTGTTTCGTATAAATGATAATTACATGATAAAATGGTAAACTTATATATGGAAACAAAACATATAAATGTAGACAAGTAAAAGTGATAAGGCACATTCTACAAAAATGGAGCAACAAATGGATTATTAGACAATATATATGAATGATATATTACAACATAAATATTTTCATCTGAAATATAGTTCACTCTATATCTATCCTATCATGAATCTGAGAGGTATTGACTAATATTTTTCAACATCCATAAGATATTAAGCACAAAATGTAGTAATATCATCTGTAACATGACCATTGGCTATTGATACTTCTAGATGATCTCTATTACATATAAATCATTTTAATGTATTCATGTACCATTCAATAGAATACATCCACCTGAATTGAATAGTACCCATAGAATTTCATTAATCATTATGGTTTGCATAAAATGAAGCATATCATCGAAAAATGTGGTTGGAAATAGTTTATCCATGTGAAAAAGTGTATGTAAAATCAATTCTTTTTAAATTTCAAATAACATAATTATTATTATTTTATAAAATGATGTCTAAAAAAATTTCTCATCTCAATCATTGGTTTAACAACCCATGGTGATAAATCATAAAAAATTGTGTTTGGAATCAACTATTTAATTGTAATTTTATTGACTTAAATTTTAAATCCTTGATAGAAGAGTAGCAATCGAGAACCATGGGCATCATCAGAATAGAATTGAATTTGATTTTAATCATCATATACTGTGAAAATTTTATCTATTCCCTTTTATAATATTCCACCTATAAATAAAATTTATTCCTTCAAACCATTTATTCTAAATAATATCATGCATTAAAATTGAACTTTAATTTTATATAAACACCCAAATTGGTCCCCAATATATTATAAAAAATCCACATAATTTACATCCACATTATGCCTTAATATGTTAATTTTTTGTAAGGGATATTTAAAAATACATTTTTGCTTCCATGAATGATTATGTTTTCTACCAACAATATGAATTGAGGGTAATGCAAGAGCCAGAAAATCCTAAAATTCATATACCAAGGGAATGTCTACTTTCTCAATCTTTGATTATATTTCAGCTCTGGTAATGATCATTGGTGTTGGATTGATTACTCTAGAACCATAATATTCCAATTTGGTCATTCTAAACTTCTGCTGAGGTAGAATAAATCATTTGTGGCTAGTGTATGTCCAATTTTTTAGTGTTTAATCCTTATGGATTTTTTACAATTATTGCATCAATGTTATGAAAATTCAATATTAATTCTCCAACATAATAAATTTGTATAATTTTGGAAGTCATTGGTTGTTTGTAATAAAATAGCATATAATTTGAACATTTCATTCATTAAAAATTATTAGTTATCATTCCATCTCACAAAAATTCATTCAACTCATCAATCGATGGTTGAAGTTAAACTTTAATATGATACAATTTACTTCTAAGTTAATCAATAATAGTGGAAACTAATAAAAATTGTTTTTTCATACAAATCCATAGAGGAATATTATATTGAACCAACACCATGTGACATGTGTTATGAGTTTCACCCTCTAAATACCTGAATGAAATGAAATCATCTCCCACCAACCCCAATTAGTCATTATTACTGTCTTTAGACAAGTCAAGGTGCCTCTGATTAAGATATTTCATTTCCAGATAGTCTTCCGGGTGAGTTATCCTATTACTATTCTCATTTATTTACACATGTAATCTCATTAATTTAGAAACATTAGATGAAATAAATAAAATTAATCCTCATATTTAGCGTAATGTGATGCATTTTCTTTATGGCTATCAACTTAAACTATTTTATTGTATTACATTAATAAGTATGAATTCCACTACTATCTGTCCAAATTGAAGATCCACAGAATATTCAATTAAATGAATGGGATGCATTTTTTCTAAACAACATACAGTAGTTTTTACATGAATCTATGGACTCATATGTGTAGCCTATGATATTTACCAACTTCTGAGAATATAAATAAAACCTGACAATCTTATCATCACCATGGTGTACATTTATCAACAAAACCAACAACAATTGAATGATTCATTTGGACAATAATTCAATGCCTTAAAGTTAAATAACTCCTTGAAAAAAGGAAATTTAAATTATGTATTATGCTAAAAGTATAATTCATCTTGCACATCATCAAGTATTTCATAAAATCTCAATGAATCAGGATATACATGAGAGCATTGATTGATCTCACTAGTCTAAACATTTCAGATGTAAATTCCTCTGGGATTCAACCCGCGTAAAATTTAATTAAGCATTTCATGCATTAGATCTGTCATACCGTCATCAAAATCCATCTGAATAGTTTCTATTCACTAAACAATAATTTATAATTCCCTATAAAAAGTCTAACGGTAATAACATTCAGAAACCCCTAAAGAATTTGTTCTCCCTCTGAGTATCTCCTATTAATTGATATACTTTTTATCATTTTCATCATGGAATACATATATTTTAATTTTGAAACCCTCTATTGAAATCAATAAACTGAATAAATACCTCAAAATATTCTTTGGACGTTCTATTTTTAAGAACAATCCAAATCTTATACATATATATTTTTCATGACCCCTCCCCCCAAAGAGTACCCCTCCATGGTCATTAATTGGACAAGGATGATAATGACTTCACAAGTCTTGTCTCTAGTATGACCCAAGTAAGAGACCAACATCAAGGGTATATTATCCATATAAATTTGATGCATTACCCTCTAAGAGAAACATTCAGAAAAGAAGGATAATATAGATACACTAATAATCTCATGACCATACATGTAAAAGAAACCAATAGATGTACATGTAATGTGATATGAATCTAAAAAAATTGGGAAGGAAACTAAATGTACTAAATAGGTAATCTCAATAGAGACCATAAATCCCATTGAGCTCTGAAAAAAAAGAGCAAGTAATATCTATGTTGATCTCCAACATCCTCCTACTGATCTGAAAAACAATTAATTTATACGTGGTGTGGTCATAATAGTACACTTAGTAGGATCCTCCATAGAGCCTCTCCCACAAAATATATAGAATTCATAATAAACCCAATGAAAAATAAGGGAATCAAAATCATCAACAAAAATAGGTATATTGAGTACCCAAATCACCATGGATATCTCTTATCAATTCAATGATACAATAAAGATCATATAATATAATAATAAATCATAAAGGACACCCTACTTTTTCTTCTCCACTAAGTCGCTTATATGAACTAAAATTATAATCCTAAACCATATCTTTCCCAAAGAAGCTGGCTCGATGAATCCTTGGCTATGTATCATGAAATTCTTCTAATTTATCCCATTTTTTCATCATATTAGGCCACATAATTTATATTAACAATTTTTTTTTCAGAAGCCACCATAGCCCACATGAAATGTATCATACTTCAGGTATTATACCCCAAGAAATCACATGACATAAACTATGTATGGTTCCTCAAGCTATCCCCACCAATTCATTCCATACCAATAAATACCATTGGATACCATATCTAGTGATATATGTGGGTGAAATAACTAGAAGAAACTACAACCCTCTATGCACATATATGGGGAAACAAACCATTATGCATACCGGCACATAATATTATTAAGATAAGAGAATGACAACAAAGGGTGTTGTCAGTCATCTTTCCCCCTCCAAACTAGATGTTGCAAAAAACACCGTCCCACAACCCACTTGGTTTCATTATCCCTACTAACAGGGGTGATGTATCATATGGAATCAGAAATCTAGAAAGATATAGTATAGCCCATGACCACACTATAGTCATTGAACAGTTTCTATGATCATAAATAGATATCATATCTCATATATCTGACTACTACTTCTAAGGAAAAGATATACTATAAAAGTACAAGCAATGAAAGGGGCTATAATAAATTAATTTTTTCCATTTAACATTTCATGTCATGTTATCTAACTCATTAACTATTAATTATCATTATTATGATTATATTTCATTAACCATCCTTGAGAAATCCATTCACTCCAATAATAATCTCAATTATTACATGTGTTCTCTATATTGACATTAACATAAATATTCTAGCATGAAATAAAACCATGTGATAATATTAATTAGGAATGATAACAAAACAATAATTGTAGGTGCTCTAGGAAAATATCCTAAGATTCCATTATGAAATATAACTATACACATCAATCCACCAAATATAGGGTGTAAAGGAATGTAGGTAAAACCTGAATCTGAATCATTAAGCCATTAATTAGATTCATTAATAAGAAATAATATTTTCTTTTATCACAACAATGAGTAATCCAAAATTCTTCCCATTCCATCATCTCGTGTCTCATCCTTGACAAAGTCATGGTAATCAACTTGCATCATCAATCATGGGTGTCAACATCTGCCATAAACATTAAACTCTCAACCCATATCTCATTAGAAATCACAGTATCATATTACATATCAAAAAAGGTCTCATATCTATGTCCCACATATGGTATATGCAAACATAGATAGTCAAAAAGGAAACTTGTCCCTAGAAACAAGGAATCCATCTTTCACATGCAAACAAACTCTGACTGTCCCAACTCAATACATTAAGAATTCACATTAAAATGAAAATCCAAGGTCCCAGACTTTTACCATTATTAATCCATAATTTTATTTTCAATCATGAATTTTTTATTCAATTATCATATGATCCAACAATGGGAATGAAGATAGGGCATCAATTTTGGGAATCTAGATGTCTTCTTACCAGATGAACTCGGCATCCGTACAAGATTATTTTCATATATATTTTACATATCTTATAAAGGGATCATATGAGTGATGAAAACCCCCCAGCAGAACCTTTCTTGTCTAACTGCATAGCCATGCGTAGGGTACCCTAAAATCAACATCGAATTTCCCTCCCAGAATCACATGGAATTGCTCAAATCAATTGGTGGTCAGGAATGATTTAGTGGCAACATCCATTGACATATAGAAATAAAGAGAATATGTATACAGTATATATAAATTGTGGGATCCGATATAAAATTGGGAAAAAAATTGATCAGGCCACATAAAATAGTTTATGTTGTAAAATGAAACCAAAATCTAATAAATATTAAAATGAAAAATATTTAATATGAAATTTCATTTATATAAACCAATATTAATGGAAGAACAGTTTAATTGGGTTAATTTCAATATGAAAATAAATAATAAAAACCAATTCTATACCATTTTGAATTGAAAAGTATTTATATTATTACACCAAAATGTTATCAAGTGGATCCTAGTTCATGATATATAGGCAATGTATGAACTTCGATAATGTTACAGCCGTAGTAAAACTATTGGATGTGTTTTAATATTTTAGTTTCTTAGTGACACAATTAAACACATTCATGAACATCTATAATAAAATGAATCCTCATAACTATGTGCATATTCCAAAAATGTAATACAAAATTTTAAACAAATAAAGGTATGATTGAGAATCACAATGTATAGTAATAATAGAATTACTTATACTATGTTTAAAAATTAAACCCTTCAAAAATATGACCTCTTTGAATACTTTTTTCATTGTTATGTAATTGGTTTTAGTGGTTGAGAGTGTCACCATGAATTATATATTACACTTCCATGATATAGGCCATCCACATGCAGTAAATACATAATAGGTTTGTGTATTATCATTTCCAGAAATGTCAGAATAAATATAACCAGCCACTAATTCAAAAGATTTAATATTCCTTACATAGAAAATTTAAACATACAAATTAGATAAAATATACATCAAGAACCATTTATGAGCATTACATTGTGGATTTCTTGTATTTTCCATAAAACTACTCAAAATATAGATAGAAAATTACATTAATCCATAAAAAGATATAACATGAAAAATATCATGGTTATCTTAAAATTTTCGTTCAAAACCAGTATGAGGATTCATGTATAATTTTTCATTTAAATAACTAGGAATGAAGGTAGTTTTTACATCTTGGGGATCTATATGATAATATAAATGGGATGAAAAATTATGATGAATAAATATTATTGAATGATTCAATACAGGAGAAAAAATTTCAGAGTAATGAATTACTTCTTTTTGATGAAAGCCATTTGATACAAGCCCATCTTTAAAAATAAATTTATTTACAAAAATATTTCATTCAATTTTTTAGGTAATAATTTACAACCAATCACCTTGGCAGTAGGTGGGATTTTTTACTATGAAACCTGTATGGTTATTTAATAGGGATTTCTTATCATCATCTATAGCTAAAAACCAATGCTTAGTGTTACTTTTGTTGACAAAATGAAGATAGCATGGGGATCCACTACACTAATAGCTTCTTCCACATTAAATGTAAAGAAAACCATATTATCATGTATATAAATATGATGAGGTCTAATGACCCTCCACTATCTATCCCTAGTGAGATGATAACACTTATGGTCACAATGAACACCATCATCAGGAGTCTCATCAGAATCAGACCATGATTATAGATCAGGATGGGAAAGGGTCACATGATTGGTAGAATTATTTTCAATAAAAGACTTTATGATACTGAGAGGATCACATCAATATCCCTTTTCTGAGAAGGTTGAACATTGTCATCAGTGGGAGGCTGGAATCAAGACAAAAAAGTCAATTGAAACACCATATCCAAGCTAAGAATACACTTTTGAAATCCAGGTTTATATACCCAAATATTATTCCCCTTCACCCCATCATGATAATCTATGATTTTAAACATTATATTCTAAGCTCATCTTTATCATCATTAGCATGAGCATAAATAGTTAATCCAGAAAGTATCAGATGTTTATATGATGGAGATTATTGTTCTACAATTTAACGGGACTCATAAATCTTTTATAATATGTGGGACACCTATTTATTATGTAAACTATCATAGTGATAACTTCACACCAAAAGGAATTTGGAAATCCCAAGAATGAAACAATTCTATACTCCAGCTCATGAATGGTACAATTCATACACTCAACTAGCCCATTTTTTTGAGGTGTTTGACTCATTAGTTTGTGCTTTAAAATTAACATGCTTTAAAAAAACATGATAAATAAAGAAGATAGGTATTCAAGGTTATTAGAATTACTCATATCCTTTTAATTTCATCGAAAATTGATTTTCTACAAAGTATTTAAATGTTTTAAACATCTCAAAGACAATAGATTTATTTCATAAAATATAAACCCAAACAATTTTTTACTCATCTATAAAGGTGATAACATAAGATCCTACACCATGAGAGGTTGTTTTTACAAGTTCCTACAAATCATAGTGAACAAACTCATGTTGATGATCAAATTTAATACTAGATCATTGAATACTGACCCTTTTAGACTTATCAATGACACAATATTCACAAAAGGTTATGGTACATGGAGTTACATGAGTGATGGTACCTTTGATGGAAATTTTTTCGAGACCTTTAAAACTCCCAAGTCCCAGCTACATTTTCCAAATCATAGTGTTGTCATTGTTAGTGGCATAAATTTTTTCCAATTTTGTAACATGTGGTATTCTATGAAAAATAATTTAAACCATTCAGCAAGGAGCCTTTAAGAACCATATGATCTTCCTTGGAGATTTTACGACAACTATAATCAGACTTATAGGCAAAAACTCTCTAATCTAATATTGTTACATAGATCATATTCTAGTGTAAATATGGACCACATCTCACATCCAATAATGTGATAAGAGAATGGTTTGAGAGCTCTAGAATAACAGAACCTCTACCCATGATGAAACATCTCCTGTTGTTTCCTATAATAACCTCTAATTCATCTTCCTTGGTAAACCCAGAAAAGGAACTATTGTACAAAATAAAATGGAAATGAAATCCTGAGTTTAAGACCCACTCGACAACAATAGTATCCCTAGAAACACACAAAACCAAAAAATATTCTTCATTGTGGTCTGAAAATAGAGAATGATCAGTAGAATCCTCATAAGGTTCTCTAGATTTGAAATTGGATCATTTTGGTATAAAATGCCATGGTTTCCCATTGTTGTAGAAGGAAACCATATTTGTATTGGCTTTAAGACAATGTTAGTGTGATTTTTTATGACTAATACCTATCTTCTGATGTCAAACTTTCATTTTTCCTCGAAAACATTGAACTACCCCTAACATTTAGACCCTTAACATCATTCTTAACCTTATCCTTACTATGAAACTCATGTTAACGCAAGGTAGAAATCAATTCCACCAAATTCAAGGAATCTTTCACATACATTATTGCATAGATGTTATGATCATATGAAATATCTAAATGTATTAAAATAAAGATGGCTTGGTCCACATCAATAGAATAAAAATTTATATTTCTGAGTTGTAATAACATTTTATTAAACTCATGTTGGTGTGTCTGAATGGTGGTTCCATGATTTATCTTGAAGGAATATAATTTGTGCTTATTATGTAGGTGTTCGATTATTGATGTTTTCATATAATGTTTTCACATTAAGACCAAATACAAGATAATGAAGTCTCATAAGAAACATAATATAAGACTTTAATGCCTATAGATAATGGTAAAGAGTAATGTGATTTATCCAAAACATAAGGAGGGACATCTAAATATAATTTTACTTGTTGAACATCAGAGGACAGACTTACTTAGGTATTCTTAGGATCCCTGAGGGAATCTTGTAGCTGATTGTTGGGCTAACAGGGATCATAATTTTTTATTTCTATAAATTGAAATCATTATAAAAATCAAAATTAATTAATTCATATTTCTCAAATGCCATTGTCTGTTCTGGTGGATCTAATACACCCTTGGTGTGGGGTAATAGCAGAATAAACCCTCCCCACCAAAAAATATTCCAAGCACCACAAAATAAAAAATATGGTTCAATTCCACCACTATCCCAAGGCCAAAACCATTGACAATTTATTATTTCATGTAAAATAATCGATGGAGAAAAAAATAATTTACCTCAATGATTCGACATTCATCACATGAAAATGAATCAACATCTTTGATATCTAAAAACCTCTTCTAGGAAAAAGAATTCAATCTTATTTCGATTTTGATCCATAAAAACATTGATAAACAAAAAATAAAACTCTTTTATAATGATGGAGATCATCCACTATAATAAAGAAAAAAGGAATGAGAGGAAACAATATCAGATGCAGAGAAAGCACAAAAAAAGAGGGGAATATCCTACATTAGATCACCAAGGATTTACCTAGGTATTATGTGATTCATTATTATAAAAAGGGGTTTCAATTCCTTGAAAAATCACCCTTGGGTGCCTTGGGTTTAAGATAAAGTAGTGGGAGAAAATTGGGTCTAGTGTCCTTGTGGGGAATTATAGGAAAACAATTTTTATAGGACCACCACAAAGCCCCTAAAATCACATAGTAGACCACCGAGGCCCATGAATAGTTGGAGTAGACCATAACATGGACCTAAGAAAAACTCATGTCTTTGATCCACCTCTAGATAAATTATTTCATATACTTGTTATCCTGGAGACGGACTACAACCCACACTACATCTTATGTTGCGGCAACCACCGATTTGGTAGTAGCTTAAAAAACCAGTATGGTACAACCTCCTCACTCTATAACACAATGATCGAGAATGGGGAAGGACCTAAATTGTCTCAAACAAATATGACTTAGACATGCCTAAAAATCCATTAGCCATGAATTTTCTCCTTTGAGCCTCCCAATGACACAGTCAAGAGACCACACCATTGAAACCAATCTTACAACATAACACAGGTGTCTGCACTGCCACATCAAATCAAATGGTAGTGGAACCCACCCTTTTCTTCATTTATCATCCATAATCATTTAAACCTCCTCTAGGTGGATCCGAAACCTAAAACACACAAAGGGAATGTCCAGTACGTTTCAATCCCTTGCAAAATTTATGTTAAAAAATTAGTTACAATTACAAAATATTGCATACTAAATGAATTTTTAGAGTTTCCGGTTATATAATATATTTCAATAGTTTTTTAGTACACATATTTATGAAAAATATTATTTAATATAGATCACTCTACTAGAATAATTAAAAATATTGAGAATCAATAATTAAAAACATATACTCAGATATTAATGAAAATTTATCAATATATTTGAATGTCCCTTAATGACACCCCATATCACTTTATAGTGATCATGATTTCAATACACAAGTTAAAAAACATTCAATTGAGAAACAAATTACATAATCCTGAAACTATTATCCCTATATATAATGATGTCCCGAATTATATTCAAAATCTATTTCTAAATATTTTAATTTATTCTTATATCTCTTATATAATTTTTATAGAATTATTATTTTTACTTCTTCATCAAATAGATAAAGTGGTAAAATTTCATCCAACTATAAATTATTATAATGTTTATTTCAATGTGATTCATAATAAATCCATTATCCAATGAAAAAATGGTTGTTATAGTAGAATATACATCTTAGAATCCAAATGATAACAAATAATGAATTAAATTTAGTGTATACTATTTGAACAAATATGAATTTTATGTCATATAATGCTTTATATTTAACTTATATGATAGTATAAGAAAAAAGGTCAAACTATAATGAAAAATACTTATAGATAATTTTTTTTAAACACATTTTTATTTGATTGTGTTGAAATGTAGATTTTTCCTAACATCGCTTCTAAACGTGAAGCTCTGAATTTCTAGAGAGAAGACTTATCTAGATCAAGCCTACATGAAAAATTTTATCAAAATGAATAAGATGATGATAATGAATCAGTATAAGATGATTATGTTATAGTTTATATTCCAATAGTTATCATATTGGGATTGATAAGTGTACAAGGAAATCCTATTGATATTTTTGGACTAAAGAAGAAGAATCTCATAATTTCTTGAGTGGTATTCTGATAGAGTTACATTTTTCGTAATGGGGAATTAGTCTTGGGAATCAAATTGGGAAATCAGATTAAGTATCATTACAATGTCCATGAAGGTCATTATAGAGTCTGGGTATGAATGTGATGAAATTTAAGGAAAGATTATATTTCTAAACATTGATATATAATAATTATAAATTGTTTTTTTAAAAAAATATTACATCATTTCATGCCACATGGATCAAATTCTCTATTGTATTGAACATAGTGTTACAAGAGTGTATGGAAATATCATACTCATTGAATTCAAAGAAAATGGATTATTGTATACTGGATTGTGTGGTATTGTAATATTTCAATCCCATAACACATCCTATTTAATTTTGTTTAGTAGTGATAATTGTAAATTATTATGTTTATTTAGTTATGTGATAGTTTTTTTCAGCAGAGAAATAAATATTAAATTAGCGGTGAAGGTTGTTTCTTATGAATAGAAACATAAAAGAAAATGATATCACTAATTCACCACTACCACTCCCAGAGGTTCTTAAATACTAGTTGGGTATTCTCAATATTTTCAACTAAAATAACCTTATGAAATAGCTATAACATGGTATTAAATTATTTAAACATGACCTCTAGCATAGGCTTCTAGTTTCAACAATCATCAAGAAGAAGAAACTCATTATTGATTTGTTTTATTATAATCAAAAAGAATTCAAGATTTGAGTTATTCATCCAATTCCATTAAAACATGGAATAACACGTTCAGTTAAAAATGCATACATTCATCTATTTGAATAAAATTAAATTATGAGAAACACATTATTTAATAAACATTCCTCATACATATTTCATTATCCAACCAAAAAAACTATATCAGATTTATGTTTGTTTTCAAAATTCATCATTTCCAACATTATAAACGAATCATAAAAAAATTTATTCAATTAATTTTATAAATCGAACACTCTCTAGAAAAATATGCAGCAAACCACTATCATGTAATAAAGAATCCACATGTAATACTAAAACAAAGACCAATTCCATTACTAAATCCATTTTAACAGTCATTAGGTTAATTCCACTTCCATCCAATTGTATAAAACATGGTTAATTTATGATTTCATAAAAATAAATAAGAGATCTATTGATTCCGTCACCTCAATGATTCAATATTCTTTTCTCAAGAATGAATCAATGTTGATGATCACTATTATCACCTACCTTGAGGAAACTATGATCTCCTAATGATGTTTTTACATGAACAGATTGATAAATGACAAATAAAATCCCGTTATAATGATAGAGATCATCCACTGTAAAATAGAAACATGCAATGAGTTGAAACAAGTTAAAGGGAGAGAGACCACTGGAAAAGAGGATGATTCAACCTGATATCACCATAGATTGAACATGAAAAGTCAGGATTGAACCCATATCGAAATGTGCCTTCAAATCCTTAAGAAGAACCCTTTGGAGCCTATGGATCAACAAGGAGTGGGTGAAAATTTGTTTCTAGGACCTCATGTGTATTTATTGGAAGAATTATTTTTAGTGGACTACATCGTTGCCCCCATGACCACATAGTAGACAACCTAGACAACTCCAAAGTTGGAGGAGACCATATTGTAGCACATCCTAAAACCCACATCTGAGATCCACTACTAGAACCTCATTTTTAGATCCTATTTATACATTTGGAGGAACTATGACCCATCCTATAGGCCATGTTGTAGCCACCCCTGATTTGACAGTGGCCTCAAAAACCACTATATTGCATCCACCTCACTCCATGCAACAATTCTCAACAACGGGAAAAGGCCAATGCCATCGACAACTACCATGGAACAACCATGCCTAACAATATAGTTGGTTCAATTTTCATCCATAAATTAACTATAAGACATATCCATGAGACCAAATCATGAAATCCTAGCTTACAATAGAACCAAGGGCTCCACATCGCATACATACTTCAAATTGTAGTGGTGGCCACCTCTTTCAACATTTATCATATAAACTCCTTGAAAGCTCTTCCAGGTGCCTCCAACACCGTAAACAAGAAAAGGGATGTACCACTAATGTTTGATCCCTTACATTGTATATGTACAACAAATAGTAATAATTAAACAAATATTATGTGAAAATTTGAATTTTAAATCCCATTATATATTTAAATAGTTGTAGAGAATGTTTTTTAAAAGTTATTATTTTATATAGATCACTCTACAGAAATAATTTTACATATCTATCTTCAATAATTGATAAAATAGACACAAATATGTATGAATAATTTGGAATATAATATTAAATCTTTTAATGACTCACCATATGACCTTACATTGATCAATATTAAAATGGCTTTGTTAGAAAAAGTTTAAATTAATTCATCAAAAAAATTATAGAAACATGAAACTTTTGTCACTATATATAATGATTTCCCCATTTACATTTGAAATCAGATTCTAAATAATTTAATATATTATTAAATTTCACATACAATTTTTTACCCATTTATCATAGTGATCTACTTATCATGTACATACGCTGGTATAAAATTTATTACATCTATCCATCATAGTAATATTTATTTCAATAGGCTTCATAATGACACAATTTTCTAGGGAATGAAATGTTATTGTAGTATAATATACAACATAGAATCCAAATGATAATAAAAAAGGAATTAAATTTAGTGTTTACTATTAGAAAAAAATGTTTTTCGAGTTTTAATGTCAAAAATGATTCTTATATGAGAGTATAATAACAATCCAAGGTTAAGAGGGAGAGGACAATCCTTATGGTTAATGAATTTTAAAACTCATTTTAATTTCATTTCCTTGAAATGTAGATTTTGTTAAATTATTTACTAGAAATATAATATTATGTGGGTACACTCAATCAATACGTAAAATCAAGTATTCGTGATGAAGTAAAATTATACATTGTTTGGATTTCAAAATAAATAAATTTTATTAAAAAACAATTCTATATAATTAAATATGAACATAAATTCACTCAATTATGGATCTCAAATAACCCTACCACAAAATATGTATTACACAACACTACCCAATAACAGTGCAAGTAAAAACCTACTCATAAAAGGGATACCGTTATAAATGCTAAAAAATGTTGATAAATTCCCCCTGTTTTCAACACTTTTTACTACCACTAAAAAGGTTATATTGAAAAAAATCATTAAAAATAATATATAAATATATAAATATATTTATATTGATATAAATATAACATCTATTTTATTAAATTTTTTTAGAAAATTATAAATATAAAATAAAAATTAACATATAAGATATTTTGTATAAAGGCTTATGAAATAACTACAATATATATTTAATTAATAATTTTGTAATTTTTTTATAGTAATTGTCATTTATTAATAATTTAAATTTTAAAAATTATAAAAATTAATAAAAGTTCTAAAATATGATGAAAATGAAACTCAAACATCATATGAACTTAACATTTTTTATGTTTGTCTATTTGAGCTCTTCCACATATCAAATCGAATCTTGAGATGAGATCTATGACTTGATGACTTTTTATAAACCTGTCATCACATTTTTAGAGGCCAAATAAGTCTAAGAAGGCCTCCAATATTGATTATTTAGTCAGTATACCATAATATTTTAACATTCGATGGCTTTTCATCCTCCATTGAGGGGATATTTTTCGCTTTTTTGTATGGACTAAAGTTATTAAAATGTATTAAATTCATATTGATATTATAGTTTTAAAATATTGTTATTTTTCTCATTGTACTACTATTTATCATCAAATATATAACAATATATAAATATTTTATTAGATATTCACCCATAAAAAATAAATTTTATAAATAAATTATTTATGATATTTATATATATAATATATGTATCAATATATAAACCATATCTAAATAAAAATTAATATTCATTTTATTTAAAATAAAAATTAGTAAAATATTTATATTCATATTCAAATGCATTTAATGTATATAGGTTTTTATATATGTATAAGATTATTTGTGAGGTTATTGACAAACAAATAAATGTTTATCTACATATTCTAATATATGTATATAAATTTAAATATATAATATATATAAGTAAATATATATATGTATAATTATATTTATAGATTTACACCTATATAAATATATATCTATGTCTGTATTTATAAACACAGACATAGAAAACAAATTTTATATATGTATGTATATATATATGTGTGTGTGTGTGTGTGTCTGTGTGGATAAACAATGTAGTGAAATATATTTATATATATAGATATATCATAAAATGAAAAAAAACAATATAGGTGAGTTGAAGAGTCGTGGGTGCATAAGGAGGATCTCTTAGGTCTGAAACCCAACTAATGAAAGGGTGCGCATGTGGGTGAGGAGGTGCCTTGCACCTCTTGTTAAAACCACTTTGTGGAAAGAATTATTTTCATATGTAGGTTCTGAGAATCATGAAAACAACTAAGATGTTACCAACATCATATTTTATAATACATCACTCGAAATGATTTCCAAATATCCTTAATTCACTAGTAAAACTTAAACATGGATTAACAACCCGAATCACTACAAAATTAGTTTAAAATAAACTGTATCATTAATATTATTGAAGATTCATATATATTACAGAATGTATGGTCAGATTCAAAATATTCAACACTTAATTCAGGATTTGTGATACTTTCTATTTACCATGAAATTTCATTTTATTATGCACTCTTGTATTTATAATACCCATTTTAATTCACACGTGGTGAATACCCTCCATGTATTGTATTTACCCTTTTATACAAAATCACTTATTTTATCATATTTAACAACTATATAAAAGGGGATATGGGTACCTCTGAGATTATCATGTTAATGACTTTTCTTTTTATGGTTAATTGAATTTTTTCTTCTTCTCTCCAACCATTCCTAGCTGGTGGATTTTTTTTAAAAAACCAATTATGATTATTCGTCTTCAAATTTTCTAAATGAGATTCTTTATAGTTATTGTGTGCGGTTCCATTACCATTATGAGACCAATATAACTAATACTTATCTCTTCTTTTGATTCATTTTTATCTCACCCTTCAACATGATTCCTCGTCTAAAGGAGGGCTCTTCCACCAACTATGACCTCCTTCCTTGTGGAGTGATATGTTAGATCATTAAGGCATAATTTGTTCTTTTCCTCTACTTTAATATCCATATGACTCACATTAGACTTGTTATGCCTTAGTGAATCCTTTTTTTAGTGCACTTACTTCACAATGTATACACACTCTATGTGTATGTAGACCCAATTTACATCGATTTTGGAAGTCAAAAGTAATTTTTTGTGTTAGTGGATTATAATTGGATAATTTTTTGACTTTTGGGGGGAAACAAGTGATTAAATTCTTCCATTCCAATTATATATGAGCAATTATTTCTAAAAATATTTTTATTTCATGTCATATATCATATAACATCGAGTTTCCATCTACATTTTTACATTTTGATCTTTTTTATAACTCGTAGTTTCTTTGATTTTAGGATCTGATGAACATTTTTATTAATATCAAATATAGTTGAATTTATAAGATATTATTAATCCATGTTTTATTTTTTTAATTTTGTTTTACACATAATTTTTATTCATGATTAAATGTTTTTCATCATAATGAAAAATGTACATTTCATTCGTATGTATATTATGAATGATATTGAAGATTTTAAAATGTAGAGATTATTTTATAATGATCAATGGATGTACAACCATGTGTCTCCTCATCTGGTCACCTTAGTGAGTATAATAATTGTAATATTTTTCTTCTACATTATATTTAATTTCATGTAATTATTCATTATCAATTTTTTTTAGATATTAGATTGAACCATAGTGGCCTTCTTATCAGCCTACTAGTAGGGGTTAGAGTAGGGGTGCTCCTATAACTACATGTAAACCCATTGTACCCGTTCACACCCTATACAACCAACAAACACGCCATCAACCACACCATTACATCCTACATATGAGCCTCTTGGGTTGTTCCCACACATGCATCCCTCATCATCTTATTTAGTCTCTTATTCTCGTACAATGCCTACATCAGCACCAAATTTGTTACCATCTTTAACATATCCATATCCAATGATGTATCACCATCCCTTCTATCATTATCCCACGAGATCTATTCCACCTCCATTTCATAATATCTATTTAGGATCTGATTATTTTATTCATACACCTTCTACCCGAGTGCATTCAGATTTCCTAATGCATGCATTAGAATCGACACATACATCAGAGGTTATTGATCCAGGACAACCCATAGATCAATTTGATCCTAATTAGCATAAGGCATCAAGTTTTATTATATGTTTTTCAAATTATCTATTTTTTTCTTATTGTATTATGAATTAAGTCCTCTTTATTTTCATTTTATCTTATTCAATGAGATCGTATAATATGTGATATGAGTGAACCCCTATGTGTGAAGATTGTAATCTTAAAACTTATATATTGATTGCAATAAATAAAATTGAACAATTGAAAAAAAAATCAAGGTATTGAAAAAGTTTTATGGATTATTTACCAAAGTACAGTGATATCATTCTTGTGAAACCAGTCACATGGAGGCATATCAATAATAAAATCCTAGAGAAAACATGTGTAGAGATATTGGTAAGAAAATTAATCACATTGATATCTGTATTATTGATGTATTATATGAGTTAATATGTTAATTTTAGATTAGGATTATCTTTCAGGATTGTGAAGCCACTAAGGTCGCATGATTGATGGATCTTGGGATGTTGTGGCGATCATATAAGTATGAGATATTTTTTGGATTTGTTAGAGTTTTTGTCCTACAACAAAATTTTTTATACATTATGATAATCTAAATTCAATGTTTTTATTTTTAATAAACATCTTATCACATAATTATTATTTTTTGAATGACTTAGTATGTGATAATATGATAAGAGAAGCTATCATACTGAGAGGTCATATTGTTTCTCCACTATAATGAGAACACAAAAGTATAACAATAATATTCTTAAAATATATTTTCTATATTCAGATGATATCATTAGAGGCACACAAATTATACAAGATATTAGGGGTCAAGAATCATATGAATTTTGGGAACCATCTCACAGTGTATGCCCTTGGTAATATCTAGTTTAGCATAATATGATAAAAAGACATGCTTGTATGAAATCCTAAATTATGTTTTTAATTATATGTTACTATCAATAGAAATTTTTATTGATCCATAGAAATTATGGTTGTTATTAATGAATATTTTATGTCAAATAATTTAATGTATTCATGAAAATTGTTAAGAATTGTTTCCACATGGAGGTATGATACATTGGATGCATCAGGAGTAACGTTGCATTCAAAAATAATGAAAGAATGTATTTTTACCATCTGATATTCAAGAGTTGTTCATATCATAGGACCTTTAATGTAAATTATATAGCCTAATAAATCAATTCCCATGGTACTCTATAGGCAAGTTCATTTCCCTGAAAATCAATGAAAGAGTCATAGAGAACATATATTGATGACGCCATCATTCAACCTGCTTCATTATAGATATGATGATAAAGGGATTATATTACATAGTGAGAATCTATATGAGGTTCCAAGTTATTTAGATATTATCTAATTTCTATATAGGATCCTTAGCATGTGACGATATTGTAACCTTGACCATTAAAATTCTTCCCCTAATGCAACTGGGAAAGTGGCATAGTGGATCACACTCTAAATGTATCCAGAACCACAATTTTATAATATAGTATTATTAATTATCTAAAAATTGGGATACATATTTTTCCCACACAAGGTTTAATATTATTCCATTTTTCATGATCACATATATTCCATAATGGGTTATTTGAGATAATATTATATGACTGTAATATTTAATAAATATTTATTTTCTATGTAGTCAATATAATATTTATCTATTTATTGCCAAATAATAGAATGATATACATTAATTATGAAAATATTCATTTTTATAGCCTTCTAATTATTGTATAGTAATGAAATATCGAGTTAATAAGTTTGATGAGAAATAATATATATTTGATATTATTTGATTAAATAGTATTTACTTTTAATTCATTGGTTTAGCACAAGTCATAAAATGATAATATTATTAAAATTATTTTTGACGGGTTGTTCCAAAAGGGATTTAATAAATAATAATGGACACTTATGAAATTTTTTATTTATATAAATAACAATATATAGATCCAATTATATTATTTTTCAAGTTAGTCAATATAATTTTTTTTCACATAATGAATGCCATAGTGAATCATATCAATCCCCAGAGAGTTCCCTCTCGAAGAAAACTCCAAAGAAGGGAGAGTTATCTTCCTCCACCATCTACTAGCAAATCTAGAGTGATTATGGTAAATCAATTGGAATCAATTATCATGGAGATAAAAAGAAAATGACACAACCATTATGATCTATTGCGCTATCTCTGAAATATTCCAATGAATATGTTAGGAGATTTTTGGAACACATTTCAAACAACACTGATAATGTCCCTAATCTGGAATCGAGTAAACTGATGATGGTAGATGGGTGACCACATGACAACAAGCATAACTCCTTATATTCTAATGGATTCTGACTATTAATGAGGGCGTAATAGGTCATGTATGATGACTATACCCTCTTTACTAGGGACATTCACAATAGATAACATAATAAAAAATAGAAAATATAGAAAATAAACGAGAACTTGTATTACGAACCATTACCCAAATATGGTATAATTACATCCAAATGATAAAGATACCATGTGCTACTAATAGTTCCAATAGGGATGGAAAACCATAATAATGACTAATGGAAACATCCCCAAAATAGGTCTGATATTTGTGCATGAATCCTCATCTATTCCCATCCCAAGACCAACTTCACCACCAATCTTCGGGCTTTTAACCTTTTAGAAATGTGAAATAATGAAATTTTCTTTGTTACCCAATGAATGACCAAGGAGGGTCTGAGTAAAACACAGTAATCCACCAAAAATGATGACAAAAAAATATCCAATAAGGACTTATAGTTTATTAAATTTGTAAATAAATTAATGATAAACAACATAAAACTCATGTTACATTAGATAACAATATTCACTTCAGCAATTTTGATAATTTTTTCCATTGGATAACATTAACCATTTTCATCACTTATTCTGTGGGTTGGTAATTTACATCAGTTTCACTCAAGACTAATACAATAAATTATCAGACATAAGGAAATTAGCAATGTTTCCTTTCCCAATAGGGATAAAAATTTTATAACAAATACGTCACACACATGTTAGATCCTCAGTCCAAGTATTCTCATCATGTGAAACTATTAGGGGCTTAGAGCCTCAGTCATACTCCCTAACATGTTCATTATATAAACCAGCTTTTGAGTCCCAGTCCATCCCAACATGTGGGAGGAGGCTCGGTTAGATACACCACATACAACCAAGCTATTTGCATATTCGTATTCATCCAGTTACTAGATATACCAAATCACATGCCATCGATAATCAAAATAAATAAGATCTAAAATTCAAATTCCATTTAATACATTAATCATCCTTTGTCCTTATCCCATTTACACATTTACCACACACCTTATATATCACATTTATACTAATTCTATTTTATATCTCAACCCATTGATCGTAATCAATAATTTCCATACATTATCAAATTTCACATTTATTATCTATTCACATGTATTATACCATTCATACATTTCAATTTTAATCTCAAAAATCTTTATACACATTCATATTATTATATTTAACCCTATTTATGTTGTTCCAAAGAAACCCTTATGTCATTTTCAATGAGTATGAAAAAATATCACCAATTTATTTTCCAACTGGACTAACATATCAACATGCTCCTCTTATAGTCTACTTTATCACTCATCATTTTTTTACATATTATTTAAATTTTTTTGTGTTCGGGAATATTGGAACACAACATGGGTGGCACTAAATTGGTCAATTCAACCTCAATACATCCAACGGGGATCATGATTGGTTGCATACATCATTCATAAAACCATTATATGTAATACATATTGTGGAATCAAAAGCATCATAAGGGAGAACCATTAACAAATCCAAACATGAACAAATTAACTTTAGGAACATGTAACATAATTTATAGGCATCCTACCGTGATACTAAAGTTGAATGCACACATAACCATAGCCTTAGATATGGATTAAAGAAACCATTGAAGCAACAACCTAGGATCAACTATAAAAAATATATTTTTAGGGAATTAGGATGAGGGAAATGAAACCCAATTCCCAAATCTATAAAAGACAATCTAGAGGATCATTAGACTCACATGTAGTGTCGATCCACAACCATCAGTAGTCTAAACGGACTCGAAAAAAATGATATCGATCCACAGGAATATTTGTGTATTTATGTTCATAACTAGGGTTGGAGGAGGAAGAATGGGGAAGAAATTCATCTGAGGAACATCAAATCCTGAGGGGGAAAATGGAAAAATCCCACTGTTAATGGGGCCCATAGTTTGGAAACAAAGCCTTCCAAACCATTCTCTAACCATGCACATGCCTCTATCGAATAGGGGTTATGTCAATCTATTACATGTTGGGCCCTGCATGTACTAAAAAATAGTGTACCAACATTTTGGAATAGCTTTATCTTGGCCCACACTGTTTGGACACCCCTCATCCATGGTTTAATAAACAAAAAATCTCTTCCACGTGGATAGTAGGGTTTGGGTGAACAATTAATACTAACCATTCACCAACCATGAAATGTGAACAAGATGACCAAAATTGCCTTTCATTCATATCCCAAGCCTCAGAGACACCCTAAGATTCATCATACATCCAGAAACATTCAATTAACAACAATAATTAGACATAATACAAAACATAAATAGTAACATACCTTATCGAAATATAGGATCTTGATTCCTCCCCATGATATAATGGCTCGTCCTCAAGCTGTAGTCCCAAGAATAAACTAATATTTAATGAAAAGTGATCAATCCACCGAGCCCACATATCATTATCTCTCTCCAAGGTTTCTTCTTAAACATTACCGTGCTGTCAAAAAACATGTTCCAAAGGAAAATTACTTCCTCAGAAAGCATTCTCGCTGTTATGAAAAATAAAAATCAGATGCTCCTCAGTGTAACCATCAAATAGAAGCTAAAGATCCTCAAAATTAAACACCAAATATGAGATAGGGTGATACCGTCAATGTTATGAAACCTGAAAAATTCCATGCATGGGACTATACCACTGTGGAATAGCCAATCGGTACTCAACTGGATCAATCCAATCATCAATATGATATTTACCCATATACCATGTTTCCAACAATCCATGTTTCGTTATCTATCATCACCCAACCTTGGAGACACCCTAAGAAACACAGGATTACCAACCATAAACATATGAGGTTTTTGATGTTAATCCACGAATGTACTCTATGTACTCTGATATTTTTCAATACATTTGTAAATCCACTAAAACAATTTTGATGTTTCAACACAAGACTTATCCCTAAAATTTAGATTCTTCTACTCCATCAAAATCAATGAGGATCTACATGAACAACAATACAACAACTCATATACTGATATCTGAATTTTTTTGTGTCTATTTTTTTAGGTGAATTTAATATTCACTATGTGTTTCTCCCAGGATCCACCAAAATCTAGGACACAAGCCCTCAACATATCTTATAGTATCTGAATAGTTTGCTCAAATTTCATGTGTGTCGGTTGGTGGAAATATATATTGAAAAAACCAAGGTACCAAGAGATTTCTATAATCCCTCAACGAAATGTTATGTAAAACATGGATCATGATCCAAAACTATAGTCCATGGTACTCCATGATTTATCAATATTTCTCAAACAAAAAATACACCCAACTAATAAATTGATAATGTTTCTAAATTTTGAATAAAATTTGGCACCATGGTCAATAGATCCACAACTACCCCTATCACATCATTTTTATGTGGAATTCTCAAAAAACATACAATAAAATACATCATTACATCACCCCATTTCTATTCCAGAATGGGAAATGGTTGTAACAGACCAACCAAAATATTAATAATTTACCTTCACCAATAGATAGATAAGGAATCTCAACACGAAACCTGAATCAAAATTCTTTATTCCTAGTCAAAAATACTATATACAAAGATCATGATGAATGTTTGTCAAACTAGGATGCACCTCTGACCATGATGCATAAAACTCGTGTATCAAATCTTCCAAAAAACATGCCAACATAACAATAATACTGTGATCATAAATGACACATAATCTCTATTGGTCCAACTAGAATCACTACCACAAATTTGAGCTTCTTCACTTTGAGGAAAGGGCGACCGCCAACGGCGGTCGATAAAGCCATCAATAGCGACCGCCAAAAGCTTCCTATACTGCTGAAATTAATTAATGCGGGATTTTTCCTACATCCATCGTCTCTTTCCCCGATAATTTTCTACAACAGCAACCCTGCTTCCCCAACCGCTACATCGTCGCTTCCATGACACCCTTGCTAACCTGTCACACCCAACTATAATAATCGGACACCCCCAAACAACTCTGAGTAGTCCTCTTTCATTCTCATGACATTTGTCGTCCATCCATCGACATCCGTCGGTGTAGCTGATTCTCTCCGGCCACCGTATATTCTCCATGGCCAGTGGAGAAGCTTTTGGTTCCATCCCCCAACACCCCGTAGTGCCTCACTATGTCGGCAACACCAAATACAACCAGAAAACCATAGTTTTTATAATGGACATTTTGCGGCTGCCATAGGCTGTAATTGTTGGTTTTTACCAACATAAAAACTGCAACCCCAAAAAGCGGTCGCAAGGCAGTCTATAAAGACCTATATCAACCACTTTTGGGGGTCGCTATTTAATAGTATTCTTGTAGTGAATGTGACTCCATAACATTAAGACTCTTCCTTAAAGGCAACGATTTTGAAGCCTCATAATTCATTTCCTTGATACATCTCTGATGCGAGAACTCATCTACCAGAAATGAAATGGTCATTTTTCTAATTCACATTCTACACCACGAGATGCATCTCAATGAGTTACTCCATCACACATCATTCAGAACAATATTTCTAAACTAACGTATTATGTTTCTTACATCTCAAATCATATGAAACACTATTACCCTTTCCACGAGTGTAAACCTTCCGAAATTAAAAATGCTACATGTAGTCAACATATCTTCACTGTCGATGATTAAAATCACACTTATTGAAAATTTAATTAACGATTTTTATATTAGTATATATGGTAAACTATTCTCCCAACAGGTATTGTCACCATCACATTAAATCATTAACCATTGTGTCCAACTCAAGATTTTTCAGAGGGTGATTTCCATCATGAGGCCACTACATCCTTGACACATACACCACAAATCGATCATTTTGCATCAACACATCCCCATGTCCAACAACAAATTGATATCCAAATAGCGATTCCAACTTACATCAGTTGGGAAAGAGAAGAATTGGTGAAGATGTAAACTAATACATTAAATATAAAAAGCATCCTCACATCCCCCAGACCATTTAATCTTAATTCCACACATATTCAAAACAGATTAATGTGTTGAAAAATAGAAGAAGACATCAATGAACCTTCATAATAGCCGACCAAACCCAGAAAAAATTGGATATTAGAAACCTTATTTTGTTGTTCCCATGTTATAACTTCACATATTTTCTTCAGGTCCATAACACCCCATCATATCATATGATGTGACCCAACAAATGCACCCTATCAATTCAAAAATGACATTTGGATACCTTGGCATATACCCAATGATCTCTTTGTGTACTTAGGATGATATCATGTTGTATTTCATGATCATCATGAGTCTTAGAGTACATAAAGATGTAATAATAAAAGAATATACAAACTAATCCCAGAATGGGTGGATGATTTAGTTCATTAGGGTCATAAACACTACTAGGGAATGGTTATATCCCAATTAAATTTCCAAAAGATCATATAAACCATATCTAAAAATGATGGCTATCTAAAATATATCAAAAGGACTCACCCTTAGATGTTCATAACCCGATATCATATCAATCATAGATATCACTGATGAAACCCCAATCTGATTGAAAATTTCATCGATTTAAAGAATAGGTTACTAGTTCTTAACAATCATGTGATTCATCTTCTTATAATCGATCCACAATTACAATTATCCATCAACCATATTTTTAAACTAAACTATAGATCCCCAAGATGACACACTCTAGAAAATATCATATTTTCATCCAATTCCTTGAACTCAATTTTATGCTCCTTGTGTTTTTCTAGTTTCATTATAAATGAAAATATAGAAAAAGACTCTGCTTCTGATAACAACTCTATCATTAACAAGAAATCACTTTGTGGTGAAATCCCCCTGAACTCCTAAGTAAACACATCCTAAATCTGATCGACCATATTAGTAATAAAATGATCTTATATATTCTGGTCATCAAGAAAAAGACAAGCAGTGTGAGTTTTGATCTCACCCAAACAAAGAAAATCTACCCCTTCATGGCCTACCTGAATGTCCCACTCAACCGAGTGGACATAACTGCCACCCTCAAGAGATGTGAATATTAACCTAAAGTGGTAAAAATTAATATGGTCATGGTAAAAAAATATCCAGTCAATGCCCAAAATAAGATCCAGACCTGACATCTCAAGCACAGATACGTCTCGTAGAACATTGTACACACCAACAACAAGATCCCACCCTTGAAACTCCCTAATCTTCTCCAATCACATCCTATATGGTGTATCAATCTACACGAACCCACACAAATGATCCACCACTAGACCCAACATAACCAAAATCTAAGAAGATGAAAAAGATTATGAGGCACCAGTATCGAGTAATGCACTAACAAGCATGGAAGCAACAAGGATCTTACCATGATCAGTCAATGGTCCCAAATCACCCCCACCTAGTGTAGACTAAACCATATTAAGATGAAATACTCTTCTACCATTGTCTTAGGAATTCATTCTGGGCTCTACAATACCGTACTCATATAGGTTCTCTCACCACTGAGTACAACGTCTTCCACCTTGACTGGTATGACCAGTGGATGTACAAATACATTCTTGATCTAGGGTAACCATCCCCCTACCTACCCACAGCATCAACCCCAAGAGTCCATCATTTCTCATCTGTCAATAGATCATGCATAACCTCTGCATGTTCCCCATTCTAATGCATGTTATGCCCTCAAATGGTGGTCAATGACATTGACCATGAAATTAACCATTCTTGCGACATTGATAGTAGAAAACATGATCATTACCCTTAGGGGACGGTTTTGCCTTCTTACTACACAATCCACCACCCCTGGTAAAATATATCAAAAAAGTTCTCCCTTCCATTGGATGTCTCACCACTAGATCACACAACTGGAACTGAATTCCCACCACCAGGGGACTCCAGGAAGTTTTCCTCCAAAATAAAGGCCTGATCCACCACCTTAGTAAATAATTTTAAATTTATGAAATTCACATCGGAATTAATAAATTTTTTAATTCACTCCCAAAAATGTATTTACATAGATTCCTCATCCCTTTCCCAATATGGAATAAAACACTGAAAGTTGTTTGAATGACTAGAGTATTTTATCATTATCTTTTACCCATGGGTCAACCTCATAATCATCATACATTTTCCTACCTCAAGGCATCAAAATAGAAATTATTGAATAAGTTTTCCAAGAAATATTTCCATGACATAAACATAGCCTACATTGTATAAACTGTAATGTCCCTCTAAAATATTCCCTACCCTTACAGTATGTATGCTACAAACATGACTTTTCCCCCAGAGAAGTCTCTGGATGAAAAAGAATCATCTTGATGGACTCTATCCATAACTAAGGTACATCAGGTCCACCATCTCCAGAAAAAGGCTGAGGGGGTTGTGCCTAATACTCCATAGTCATATCAACCATAATTGGCATGACCCACACCAGGTCACATTCCATCATCTTCATAAAATGAGTTTTGTTCTAACAAAAATTCTCTTCTCATATGTTACCCTAATCCATCAGGTTTTCATTCTCTTCTTCCAGAGGAGATTTATCAATGACATCATGTTATTTCCCATCCAACTCACATCAATTTTGTGGAATATTCTTATAACATTGACTTCTCATAACAAATAACATAAATCATCCATAGTTTTCATAAATAGATACTCTACACAATCCAAGAACTACCACTTTTTCACATAAAATTTCCCACATACATCGTTTGACATTAAAAAATTCCCAAAACCATCCCGACCGTGGTTCAAGGTGAACATATGGTAAACCAAGTTACCCAAACATGTGTAATTCATTAGATACCATTTTTTAACCATTACCACATTAAAAATAAAAATCATTAACTTTTATGTACCATTCTCATCTCATTATTTGCCATAAAAAACATTTTATCTCATTTACCACCTTTATTAAGAAAATTTTTTTAAGAATTCATTAACATTAATTCTATTTACCCATTGATTTCATATTTATTAGTAATTAGTTTCTTCATATTTTAAGGAATGTGAAAAATATTTAACCCTTCATGTCTCACACATCCATCTCATGTGTTTCCATCATGATGCATTCCACATATATCCCAAAGAGCATAAAATGATGGATGTATTCACAATGTTATTCCATTAAGGCCATAAGAAAACTTTCTTAAAACAATCTCATAAAACACAATGTGCATCACTCAATTGTGAAATGCTTTTAAAATATAACAACACATACCAAGAAAAACTATTCCAACCCTGGATACTTGGGTTTCCCTTATGGATGTTTTATCTAGTTCCAAACTTGAGCCAATTTCCAAAACCCAACACATCCAAATATCTTGTATACCATAACCAAATAGTAATAACACATAAAATAGCTACTCTGATACAAATTTTAAATTTCCCTGACCTAGAGGTTATCAAAATTATGCTCTCATTTGGGTAACCACATGACTATAAGCATGCCTCCATATAAGCTTGAGGCTGCTAACTAGTAGTGATGGTCTAATAGGTCATGTGAGGAGACTATACATTATTTACATAAGTATTCCATTTCAAGTAACATAGTTAATATGTAAAAAATATATAATAAAATTGAACATTCATTACCAACAATTTTTGAAAGAGTGTACATCCACATATAAATGATAAATATCCCATGTCACACTAACAGTGGTAAAAATTAATCAAACTCAAATTAAATTATAATGTGAAATTCCCAAAAAAACTATTCCATACTCAATGTCCTGATCACCATCTAGTATCATCAAAATCCCAGTTCAACTCCCAAGCACATTGCCTTTTCCCTTGTCCAATCCTGCAATCATGAAATCTTCTTAGGTACCCAATGGTGGCCCGAGAAGGGTGTGAATACATATCAGTAAGACACCACCAATAGTTTCTGAAAAATATTAAATCAAAATAGTTAGTGCATGCAAGTACTCAATAAATGGAATGATAAAAAAAGTCAACTATTGATCCATTAGATAACAATATTTACTATAGAAACATTCTTCATTTATTCCATTCAACCACATGAATCATTTAAATCACTTAATCCATTGGTTAGGCATTTACATCATTTACCCCTCCTCCTAAGATGACCAATTATTAAAATTGAGGGAATAATTCATGTTACCATTCTCAATAGGGATAATCAGTTCATAATAAATACATCACAGTCACCTTAGAGTCTCAGTCTATATAGTCTCATCAAATGAAATCATTAGTGGGCTAGATCCTAAATTCAACTCCCTAACATGTGCATTGTAGGGGTGGGGTTTAGAGCCATATTTCAACCAGACACATTTGAGGATCCTTAGAATCATATACCACATACCACCAAGCCATGTGCACTATCTTATTCTTCTAATTACCATATATACCAAATAACAGACCATGCATAATCTATACACATAACATTCACAATTCACATTCCATTTAACACATGATTCATCTATTGTCCTTAACCTATTGACACATTTACCACACACCATACATAACCCATTTAACCCAATTCCCTTTCATATCTCAATCCATTTATCTTATTCGACAATTACCATACAATAACCAATTTCACATAATTTATCATTTAATATGAATTATCCAATTTATTCATTTCAATTTCAGTCTCACAATTCATTAGACACATTAACCTTATTCTATTTAACCCACTTTACATTGTTCCAAAAAAAACCATATTCCATTATCAAAATCTAATCACAAAAAAAAAATTCATTTTTTAAATAAACAACATGTAAACATTTTCATCTATGGCACTAGTTTATCACAAGTCACCTCTATAGTTAATATTAAAAATATCAATGTTCTGGAATATTTCCACACCCCATGGTGGCCCAAAATCAGTCTAGTCAATCTCAATGCATATAATTGGGATCATGAGGGGTTTAATTATTTCACATGACAACCATTTTTCCTAATCCAATCAATCAAATCATATGAACAATAATAGAAAACTATTAACACAATCAGACATGCGAAAATCAACTCGAAGACCATGGAACATTACATCCACTTACCTTAATAACACGTGATTAACCATAGAATCAGTTCTGTAATCAAGAAACCTTTTATTCCCTATCATAAGATCCACTAGAAAAGGTGTGTTTTAGTACATTAGAATATTAAGAACGAATCTGCAATCCTAAATCCAAAAAACAAAAGCAAGAGAACAATAAGACATACTTAGTGTTTTGAAACACATCCAATGACACTCCAAACATCCTAGAAATTAAAGAGATCGAACCATTGGATGATTTTTGTTCTTAAAAAATCACTAGGGCCTATTTATAATGAATTTGAAAGAAATTTCTATGATGAACATCAAAACCCAATGGAGGAAACGATGAAATTCCACTTTTAATGTGGTGCATAGTTTTGGCTGCACAGTTTTCCCAAACCAAGCTCCAATATTGCATATACATTTATCCAAGTGGGGATGAATCACACTATTACCTTGGGATCCCCACACAATTTAAAAATTGTATGAAAATCGTTCTGAATTCCTTTATCAAGGCTCGTATGGTTTGGAATCTTCACTTTCATAGTTTAATAATTTCTGCACCCCTTCATCTTGGCTACCATGATTTGGGTGCACGGTTAATAGTAAATGTGTTCCTACTATGAAACACCTATAGGATGGCCAAAATCCCCCATCATTAATGTCCTAGTCCGATGAGAAACCCTTGATCATCCACATCAATAAAAAAATATTCAATTAACCACAATAATAATAAATAAATAAAAACACGAACATACATTGAAAAAAATCCAAGATCATTCAATGTTAGAGAGAATCTATCATTTATTCCAATATGACAACAACAATACAATATATATAGATTTTTAAATCAATAAACAAATATATAATTACACACCATGAAATTTTAAATTAAACTAAATTAATTAAAAATAATATTTGAAGATCATATGCTCTATTTATCGCATTTTATCCATTGTTTGTATTTTATTCAATTCCATTGATCACAATGTTTATTTTCAGGTAAATCATGGATTGAATGTTGATTATGAAGAAATTAATGTCTGGCATGACCCATTTCATGCTACTGTTTCACCCAAAACAATCAATTTTTTTAGAGTGATCCTAAAATTATTTATAATTATTTAAATATCATTAATTGATTTACACATTTGTGATTTACTTTTCAATTTATTTTTAATAATTATTAAATCCAAACCATGAGATCTATCTATTAATGTTTATTTTTTTATATGTATAATCAAATTGTTTAATTTTATGAAAATAATAAATTTGAAGTTCTCAATTGGTGGTGCTAAAGAACCTCACTAGAACCACAAGAGTACGCACTGTATAAGGTAAAAACCTTGTACTAGTGTTCAATGAATGATGAATTAATTTATTATTAATTCAAGGATTTTACATTTATTAGATGATGTACATTTAATTTTTTACCATGTGTTTATCGGGCTAGTATTGCACATAGTCAGTCGCAATACACACTGTGTAACATCCATACACGACATGTAATATTATTCTTTCCCACCCTGGAAACTGGCATATTCAATATGGCCTCGGGATATGAAGCCACCCAATTTTCGGCATACCATATGGTTAGATTGTCTATGGCTTCATTATCTGGCAAATCGACGACTGCCCTAGTTCATTCCATTTCCATCAGTAACCATAACTGACGGGCAACCATGGGGTGCTGCTCTGATATGATATGAACAGGAGGGGATACAACATTTGTTTTTAGGCATTTTAATTGGCGTGAAAATCTATATGGAGCATAGGACTCACATATAATTTCTTCATCAATCCTTGCAACAAGAACCCCATCTCTACAGGCTAGCATATATGACCTCCACTCTAAACTGGCTGATCCGTCATCCACAAAGCACCCTGTTGGAGGATTCCAATAAGGAAAGAAATTAAATTCCTTATACCTTCCTAGTCTTGACTTCAGATCATAAGAATTATGTGCCAGAGGGGAAATCCCAGAAAAATCCTGAACTGATAGTCTGAAAGATCTTCCAAGAATTGGTATTCTGTTTTGCACAAAATAAGTTCAGAAATGAGTGGCGATCCATCCCCATAGAAACTAGAATGGTCCCACTAATCTCAAAGGAGGCATACCCATATAGACATGGAGTAAGATCCTATGAATCTTCGCCAGAACTGGGGTAGCCAACCCCACCATCTTTCTCTCAGCCAGCATGGCAGCAATAACGAAGGTCCCTGGCCTGACTCCTCCCTTTGAATCCCTAACTGGCAGAATATAGACGCTGATCTACAGGGCAGAAAAGCCTGCCAGACGAGTCATTTTCGGGACTTTATGATTTATATCATATCCCCACCTCTTAAACTCTCCCTCCCCGAGAGTCGGCCAAAACGTGACAGGGGCACTTCTCTATTCATCTCTGGGGAAACCGGTAGGACGAGTGCAGGTGGGCCCCTTCTCTCTTCTCTTATTGAGAAACACATCCATCCACTCCTCTGGGTGAATATACCTTCTAAGATGAGTCTTTGAAGTCGTTGAGCTCCTCAGTTTATGAAAAATCTTCAATAATTCCCGAACCAAATCCGGAGTCTTTTCTGGGTCATTCAGGGTTACCTTTGCAGGGATAAACTCATCATACATGTCACCAGTGATTGGAATCCGTGAGATCTTATAGACATCCCACAAGTTGATGCCTACTTCTCCATGGGTCAGATGAAAAGAGTTGGTCTCTGGACTCCAACGACTAAGCAATTCTGGTACAAAGCCGTCATTCCTATACACATACGTCTGACCAGCCCAGACTGCTTCGTAGATTGCTTCTCCCTTCAAATCTTCAGCAAACTCTACACAAGTTTGCTGCACCCAGTAATCCCACATCCAGGTCGGCTTCACCCCTACTCCAGATCAGAATTCAACATTTTCTTTCCAGCCTTTGGATTGATCCATTTGAGAATTTCGGAAGATTGACGGATAGCAGTGCGGTTTCAGCGCAGGCTTATGAGGTTTCAGATCTGGTATGCAAGATCTATGATGCATCACATAAGCTTTCTTTACGGATCTAGAATTGGAGTATGTTCCTCCAAATGAGATTTTGGCTAAAGAGATGTTGATGTAATTTTGAAACCATGAAGGTGGAAGATAGTTCGTTGCCTCTGGAATGTTGACATCTTGCAGATGACAATAGCCAAACAGTGGCAGATAAATGCTATGCGGATAATCCCGATGATACTTCTTCAGATGATTGGCTAAGTCTGGAAGAGTTCTTTTGCAGACAGTATAATAATCGGGGCCAACGATCTCCATCATGTCATCAATCCTCTTACAATCCAGTTCGTCAGCTGTTCCCATTCTCTTTGGAGGCATTGGATCTGCACAAAATTTGGATAATTAGCTCTTGAATTAAGTTAATTATTCATAAATTTTGAAAAGAATGGTCGAAATTTGGATAAGTCTCATTGGGCGCGCAAGTCCCTATTGGGCGTGCAAGTCTCCATTGGGCGCGCAAGTCCCCATTGGGCGCGCAAGTCCCCAATGGGCGCGCAAGTCTCCTGTGGTCACGCAAGTTCACTATAGTCGCACAAGTCTGGGACGCGCAGGTTACGAACACGCAAGTCCAGAATACCTTGACACTAGCGCAACGCCTAAAGAACAACTAGAGCGAACAAAAAGCAAGCCGGAAGACACTTGCGCGCCAAGAGCAAAAAGAACCGCGAGCCGAGTGATTTGCGCGAAATGAGGCTGAGTATTTACAGGCATGACCATACCCTGCACGCCGTAGTCTACGCGCCCGAGGCAACCTTGCACGCCATAGCCTGTGCGCCTGAAGATAGCTTGCGTGCCCAGCCTTGCGCACCCCAATTCCTTTGGAGTTTTTTTTCCTCAGAGTCAAATCCTCTTTTCTCTCCGGATCCAACTCTGAGGGGGGACTTTTGTTGACGCTCCATTCATTACAGAATCTAAAGCATTGGAGAAAGGGAATATATGAATTCAAATTGTTTCAATCATTGAAGAAATGTCAAAAATATGACAAAGGGAAGAAGAGTAGAAGGAAAAACTATGGTCGTGCATGTTCTGAAGTAGGTGCTCAAGTACTTGCGCGCCGAATATTGTCGCGCAGGGTACTTGCGCGCTGAAGAGGTTTTGACGCCCTAGGTCTTCTCCAGCCTATATATACGCCTGTGGGCCCCCCATATTCGGGGACGGAAATACTTTCCAAAAGCCAGATCCGAACTCCCGGCGCCCTAATCTTTTCTTTAAGTCTTCCAAGCATTTGTAAGGTAATTCTTTACCTAGAATGGAAGATCTAAACAAAGAGAACAATCCTTAAGTGTTAAAATTCGTAGCACATGTGCGCCCATAAAAAAAACTTCCGTGCCTATGCAATGACTTGCACGCCTGTTCTTGACTTTCGTACCTATGAAAGGACTTGCGCGCCCCTCGTCTAGAATTTCATGGAGATGTTTTATAAGGATGTTGGTCAAAGGTCTCCAAAGAAAAGCCTACTGGTTCATGGTCACGCAAGTATACCTGCACGCCATCCAGAGACCTGCGCGCCAGCCAGGACCTGTGTGCCAGGCAACACCTGTGCGCCAGCCAAGACCTGCGCGCTAGGCAACACCTGCGCGACCCTTGCACCCGCGCGCCAGGCCGCACCTGTGCGACCTAAAGGACCTGCGCACCTCTAAGACACTTGTGCCCCCTTATGGCTTTTGGTTTCCTTCCTTGTCCCTTTCATCTCCTTAATACCATTCCACCTCTCCTTTTAAAGATCCAGTCTTCAAGACAGTCTTAAAATCCATCTTTGGCATGTTTTCTTGATTAAATTCCTTATCTGAAAGGAATTATGTGGAATATTTCATTCAACCTCATCATTCAAAGGATGAGAGAACTTCTAATCTAAGCCTCCTCCTCAGGAGTAAGCCCTAATCCAAAATTCCCTTAACCTGGGCCTTCTTTTTAAGAGTAAGCCCCAGTCCTCAACCTCATCATTCAAAGGATGAGAGAACCTCTAATCTGGGCCTCCTTTTCAGGAGTAAGCCCCAGTCCTTTTTAACCTGGGCCTCCTTTTTCAGGAGTAAGCCCCAATCCTTAATTATCAAATCTTGAAATACTCTGGGACTCCTTTTCAGGAGTAAGCCCTAATCCTTTATAACCTAGGCCTCCTTTTCAGGAGTAAGCCCCAGTCCTCTAAAACCTTGGCCTCTTTTTTAGGAGTATGTCCCAAGTCTCCAAAATACTTACAATTCCCTCAACGTGGGCCGCCTCCTTAAGAGTAAGCCCCATTCTTGACAAGTTCCCGTTTAATTTGGGCATCCTTCTCAGGATTCAGTCCCAGTCCCTTAAATTTCGGGCATCCTCCTTAGGAGTAAGCCCCAAGTCCCCTAATTAAGGCTTCCTTTTCAGGAGTAAGCCCTATGTTCTCTAAATTTTTGGCATCCTCCTCAGGAGTAAGCCCCAAGTCCCTTTTTAACCTAGGCCTCCTTTTCAGGTGTAAGTCCCAATTATCATATTTTCCTTAACCAGCACAAATTTCCTTTTGATTCAGGTCTCCTTTTCAAGAATAAAACCAAATCATAAGTCCCCTCCTAATTTGGGCATCCTCATTAGGAGTAAGCCCCAAGTTAGAGTATTCAAATCTCCATAAAGCACATATACCTTTATGGACATCATTCTTGGGTTTTCTTCCCTGAAGTAAATCATACCTCTTCAAGTAGCTGGGTAGTCACACATACATAAGCCCCACCTTATTTTATCATGATTGCATTTTCCTTGGCACAATTTTCTAGTTTTTACCAATACCTCTTGTTTCTCACACCGAGCATGTCTCACGTGGGCTTAGAGTGTAGAAGTAATTCTGAAATCATTCATTGGGCCATCAATCATGCATAAAACCTCATAATTTCTCGAACTACGTGGGTTCTGATTCCTTCTATAAAGAAGGATACGTAGGTAGCCCCTCTGCGGGTACTATCCCAAGTATGAAATAATCCATGTCTTACTGAATGACAATAAATTTCAAGTGCCCCACTGGGTGGCTGAAAACCAGTATGGTCATCAACCTGACCAAGAGACTTTTATAATGTATCGAAGGATACCATTGGCTAAGGGTCTCTGTCAAACACAGATAATTCTCTACCGATGAAGAACCTTGAATACATATAAAAAGATTCTCTAAATTTCTACACATCAATCATTGATTGGAAGTTCTAAAGAAAAGCTCATTCTTAAACTTGGTACTTTAACAAGGATTCACAAACTTAACTTAAATCTACAAAGAGAGTCCTGGAGTAGACAATAATTCCCCTCAAAAAGGTGTGATGAGTCCGACCTCCCATCCTCTCGACCAATGCAAATTCCTAAGCCTCATCAGTCTACTACTAATGGGCGCCTACCTTTGGAAAGTAGGTCCAACAGGATATGGAATCATTGGGTGTTTCCAGTTCTACGAATAAACCCATTAGATACTGATTAGAACGTTTGAATCTCAAATCAACGAGGTCATTCCTGATTCCAGCGAGGAAACACCAGTTTCATAGAACATCACATAAAAAGTCTCATATATAGATAACAAAAAAGGGAGCATTAAATTGATATAGTTAATAATGTAACATGGCCCTAAAAAGGTATCAATCCTTCACATGATAATGGGCTCTCATAACCATAACAGAAGTCATTAATCATTCACATGGAAATGGGTAGCCCTGAAAAAAACAATTATCGTTATTAAAATATCGGTTTTTAGTCAATATTGAATTATCCAATTCAATTATCAGTCATTATATCTAATGAAAAACTAAAGAATCATCAATACCAAGTGTTATGGGGTAATTGAATAATACAACCACCACAAATATCCATTCAAGTACATGTAATTAAACAAAAAATGTTTAGTTAAATATATAAAATATATAAATTAATTTTATTATAATGAAAACAGAGCCCAACAAATTGATGGTGTGGAAATATTGATTCAACAAAATTTTTATAAGAAGTAGAGAGAATAGAAAACAAAAGCAACAACGGTAATTATGTGCTTTGGGAAATTTGGGACCTACTATATGGGAAGAACACCACCCACACATACAATTTTAATAGAGGCTGAAAAACATATTACAATTTACAGAAGGCAATTTAGATAGGCATCAAAAATGCACAGAAGTGCTAAAACCGAAACTGCACACTAGAAGCACCAACACATAAGGAATCAAGATTACGAAATACGTACAACCATGAAAAAAATGACTAGGAATCTAGATCACATTGAGAACCATGAACAACAATCCTTTTTCATCATTGGATCACGTCATAGTATAATCACACCATTTCCCGATATTAGAGAAATGGTCACATATCTTCAACGGGGAAGAACCCTAATTGGCTCCACATTGAGCAGTGACCCAGTGGCATGTATGGATGTCGGCAGGCCACTATATGTGTTTTCTGATGAGAACAACAGCAACACCACTAGTGAGATTGAATCTGATGAAGACAATTCTCAATAATGGGTGATATTAAAAGTAGACTGAACCACCATCGGAATGAAAAAACCCCCATAGGTGAGAGGGATTCAATATCAAGAATTTGGATATCTACATAATTGATAAACTCAACCACCATATAGGATGATTATCATATCTATTTTGTACATCAAATGAAGGAGTTGAAGGGGTGGTGAAGCCCCCTACCAGAACCTTAACCATCTAACTGCACAACCATGGGGAGGCAACCATGAATCCAACACCAATGTTCTCACCAAACTACACATGGAACCACTCAAATAAAAGGATTTCCATGATAGATTAGGCGGTAACATCCATTGAAAGAGAAAGATGAATATAACAGGTATATAATGGATATCTTAGATGGCATCCCAAATCAAGAAGGCCAAAAATTTATGAGTTCTCTCTAAATCTATTCATGTGGTAAAATAAAAACAAAATTAATTATATATTAAAATGAATAAAAATATTTAACAATAAATTTCATGTATTTGAAATAATTTAAGTGGAAGAAAAATTTGAATGTGTTAATTTCAATTTTCCATAGGAAAAAAAGAATATAAATATTAAAAAATATAGACCATTTTAGATTGATAATTACTGATGTTATTATACGTAAATTTTAATCATGTGAATCCATGTTAATGATATCTAATTAATACATGAAATTTGAAATAGTTTCAGCCTTAGTCAAACAATCGGCTAGATTTTCATTCTTGTGTATTTTAGTGACACACACTGATCTACATTCATTATCTTCTCTAATAAAATGAAGCCTAGTATCTTTGTGCATAGACCCAAAATGAAATACTAAATTTTATGATAAATTAAATGAATGATTTTGAATCACAATTAACACTAACAAGGAATTACTTATACTATGTTCAGAAATTAATCCCTTAAGCAATATGACTTCATTGACTACTTCTGTTAGTCCTATGTACCTGGATATAGTTGTCGAGAGGGTCACATATAATTTTATATCATGCTTCCTTAATATAGGTCCTCCCCATGTAGTAAATACATTACCAGATAGTGACTTCCTATAATCAATATTTTCATCATAGTAATAATCCATATATATTGTCAAATATTGAAAGAATTAATATTATTACCATAGAAAAAGTCAATGAGATGAAGTGGAAGAAATGTACATTGAAAAAAATTTAAGAACTTGCCAATGAGGATTTCTTGGATTTTCCATAAACATGATAAAAGTATATATATAAAATGAATCATCTGGTTGATTACAAATAATAGAATACATAATACATTCCACTATAATTGAAAACAAGATTCTACTTAGTTATTCAATCTTAGAAGTTGTGGAAGGTCACTTAGATAATGATAGTTTAAAATGTTGACCTAAAAGAACACTAATAGTATTCAAACCATCCAAAAATTACCTATGATGCAATTTATGAATATTGGAATGCTTAGATACACAATGAATCCTTTCAATCTTTTCTTTATAAATTTCCATGCCCAGAATTTGAATAGAAAAACCTAAAACATTAATTTCAAAAGATAGATCTAATTGAATTTTAACATGGGGGATTAATTTAATATCACTAAATATGAGTGACATGTCATCTACAAAGAGATGTGTGTAAATCATATATTTTTAAGAAATTTAGAATATACACATGTACCAAACTGACTATTACTAAAACAATTTTAAAACATGAATGATTGACACTTCTTATACAATTATCTTGAATCTTATTTTAACCCATATAATGATTTATTATTAAAAAAACATTTTTTTCGTTATATTCATGTTTAAAAATCGTAAAAGGTTTCATTTAGAATTATTTATTAATATTACCATGCAAGAATGAATTTTTAATATCTACTGGTTCTATATGAAAATAAAATATGTTGCAAAAGAAGGAAATATTTCTATTGAAAGACTTTTCACTACTGGAGAAAAAAATTCAAATTAATCAGTTCCTTCACATTTAAGGGAGCCTTTGGATACAATTATATTTTTAAACCTAATTTTATTCCATATTTTATTGTATTCTTATATATATATATATATATCAATTGAAAACCAATAACCTTGGAATATGTTGTTTATTCTAAATTGACCAAGTATGGTTCCTTCATAGAGATTTCATCTCACATTCTATAGAAAAAGTCAAATTCGTAGAACATCTGTCATTGATAGGTTGATTGTAGCTTTTGGGATTGTCTCCACCAATATCTGAAGCCACATTATTCGAAAATGAAACCATATAAACGTGGATGCAGCTAAAAATATGGTCAATGACACTTCTATGCCAATCCCTAGTTAGATAATAACCCCTAATTTCATTAGGGAACAACATTATCAGGAGTGTCATCAAGAATCGGACCATGGTTATAAATCAGGATGAGAAAGGAGCACCTGATAGGTAGAAAGAGTCTTTATAAGAGACTCACTGGATCTAGTAGGATAAATCTCATAATACCTCATCTGAAATCTGTCAACATTACCCTAAGTTGGAGGCTGGATACTAGTAAGAAAAAACTCTTGAAAAATCAAAACATGTAAAATAATACACTAATGAATGATAGGATTATCCAAAAAAAGCTTATACCCCATTAACCCCTCAGTTTTCCCTATTAAGATAAACATGAAAACTTTCGGATCACGTTCATCTTCCTTAACATGATATTATGTAGTGAATCCAAACACCCTATAATGTTCATAGGATGGTGTGTTATTTCTCCACTATTTAAAAGTAGTTTAAAAATGTTGGTAGGCGAGGGAAACCTATTTATAATGTAATCCATCATAGTGGGAGCTTTGTCCAAAAAGAATTTTCACAATCCCATGCATGAAAACATGCTAGAAACCTTTTGACGAATTTTACAACTTATAAACTCATCTAGATAATTCTACTGATGATTATGACTCATGATTCATTAGATTAAAATTCCCTCAATTTCACAAAACATGATAAAGTAAGTAGATTGGTATTCCAGGCCACTATTCATCGTAAAATTCATTAACATCGTCACATATTGATTTTATAAAAAGAATTTCATGTTTTAAACACCTCACATCCATTTGATTTATTTCTCCAAATATAATTCCTGAATTTACATGAATGTTCATATATAAAGGTCATGATTTTAGCACCTCCATAATGGGGGGTAGTCCCAGAAGGTCCCCAAAAATCAGAGTGAACATACTCAAGTTGGTGACCAACTATAATGTTGTAACTATGAAAACTGAATATTTTAAACTTACCCCTGAATCAAAAATCACAAAAGGTTAAATTAAATAATGTAACATGACTGATAATCCCATTATTTTTAAACATCTATATACCGTTAGCACTCACATGTCCTAGAAACCTATGAAAATGTATAGTATTTTCATTGATTGTGACCTATTGTTTCCAAAATTATGGATGTGTGTTGTTCTTTCAAAAAAATATAACTCATTCATAGACGATCCTCTAAGAACCTTACGATTTCCAATGTATATTATAAGAAATATTTAATCAGACTTAAATGTAAAACCACAATGATCTAATACACCTATTGAGATTAGATTCTAGATTAAATATACAACCAATATCACATCCAATATGGTGATAAGGGAATGGTCTATGATCTCTATAATAATAGAACATCTAAAGGTGATGCAAAAATTCTTGTTGTTTCCTATAAAAACCTCTCATTCATATCACCCAGTAAAAAAAGAAAATGAACTCTTATTTTGCGACATTTGGAATGAAAAATCTGAGCCTAAGACTTGTTGTGCATCAAGAGTATCTCAAGACACACACAACTACCTAGCACATTCATATCGTTGGAATGGATTTATATACTATAACAAGACTCCTTAAAAGGTTTTCTACATTTCAAATCATGTCATTTTCTTCTAATAATCCCAGAATTTCATAACTGGTAGTAGGTCACCACCTTAGTCTTGGGTTTAGACTAATGTTCATGTGATTGGCAATGACTCTTATTTACCTTCAAATGTTTACCATTTTTTTTCTCTCGAAACTCTAAACTCTCCTTTACTTTTACACCCTCAGCTTCAGGATTAACATTAGTTATGCTATGCTACTCATGTGAAATCATTGTTTAATAATCATTCAATAAGTTCTATGAATCTCTTCCATAAATCATAGAATCAATAAGATGTTCATATAAACTATATAAATAAATATTAAATATTATTTATGGGTCCTCGTCTTTGAGAAAAAAATTTATAGTAGGGATCCCTAAAAAGAATTTATTAAACGCAACAAGGTGTATCTAGATGGTGGTTCCATGATGCATCAGGAAGTTACAAATTTTTTTCTTATTATGTGGAAAACTAATTTATGAAGTTCTCATATATAGTTTTCATGCTTAGACTAAATATGGGATGCGAAGGTCTCATATACAACCTCCCGCAAGACATTATCACATAAAAACTAGGTTAAATGGCTATGCGATTTCATAAAAATGTTTGGATCGATATATAAATAGGTTCTAATTGTTCCTCCAACAATATAAAGACTTAAATGGGGTATTTCTGGTACCCAATGGTAATCTTTCATCCCATGATGTACTAACTGGGATTTTGATTTTAATCAACACAAATTTAAATCTATCTACCCATCAAATGTTTTTAGTTCAAATTTTGAAGACTCCATTGTTTATTCATATGGATATTATACCCGTTTGTTGTGGAGTAATAGTGGAATAAACCCCCATAAAAAATTTCCAAGGAACACTAAATAATCAATATATTTTAATTAAATATAAAAGACTGAAAAATTATTTTTATTATAATGAAAACCAAACAAAAGAGAGAGATAATGTAGAAGTTTTGAAAATAACAGCATAAGATTAAAAAAGAATATATAACGAAATAAACAACATAATTTATGTGCATTGTTCCCATTGGAACCTATTTCAAAGTAATAACTCCAACCACACACACACTTTTATTGTATTCTCAAAAGAGAAACGTATTATAATGCACATGGGTAGAGTAGATTTCCAACATAAAGCAGAGAAGTGCAAAAATAGAAATTGTGCACATAAAGTAGTAACACAGATGGAATCGAGTCTATGAAATTCATACAACTATAGAAAAATGTTTAGGCATCCATATCACAAAATTATCCTTGAACATTGGACCCATTTATTTGTTAGATCTAATCATTGGATGATAATGGTAGGTCTTTAGATTCTAGATATTGGCAACATCTGCAACTGGGAAGAACCCAGATAGGCTCCACCCTGAGCCATGCCCCAGTTCAATGTAGGGGGGTCGGTAGGCCTCCATATGTGTTCAACAATGTGGTTGATAGCACCACCATTGGTGTGATTTTAGCCAAGGAAGAAGATTCTCAATACCGGGCGAGAGAAAAAGTGTCTGAACAACCAATATGAAGAAAGCAAACCACAAGCTGAGAGAGGGTATTAGTTTCGGTAATATTGATCTCTTCTTTACATATAAACATGTATTAATAAGATCATAGTTTTCATATTTGTTTCATATATCAAATTCAGGCTCTATATAGGTGATGAAACGCCATTCCATAGCCCTAACTTGCTAACTGCACTGCCAATGGGAGGTTTCCATGAAATCAACACCAAACATCACACCTAGCATCACACGTAACAACTAAAATAACTATATGAATAGGAAATATTAGGGGGAAGAATACATTTATGTCCTTAAATGAATAAAATAGTTATAAAATGGATATCCATGTTTCCATACCAAATCTAGTAGGCAAAACAATTCAGCGGATGACGTAAATCAGCTCATGTGGTAAAATGAGACCAAAATCCACTAAATTTTTAAAAGAAATAATATTTAATAATAAATTTATTTTATTCTAAACAATTTAAATTGAAGAACAACATAAATGGGTTACATTCAACATTCATTATGAAAACAAAGAATACCAAAATTAACAACAAGATATTAAATTATTTAAACATGCTCTATGACAAAGGCTTCCAGTTTAAACAAACTTAAAGGAGAAAATATAGATTATGTTTTAATTTTTTATCATCCAACTTCATTAAAACATCATGTTATTTGTCTAATTCAACTAAACCATGAAATAAAAAATTCAGTTAAATGTGAATATCTTCATCAATTTTATTTCCATCAAATTATGAGAAACACTGGATTGGTATAACATGTCTCCTCTTAAATTATTTATCTGACAAATAAAAGATTATGTTTTATATGTGATTTATAGAAAACCATCAATTTTAACATGGTAAACCATGAATAAATTCATGGTATAAAATTATCATTATAAACATAACACTATCTAGCAAAACAAGAAGAAAACCATTATCACAGTGGAAAGATACAACTTGAAATCTCTAAACATAATCTAATTATATTCTGTAATCCATTTTAGTATTTATTATGTTAATTCCACTGCATTACAAGAGGTTAAAAGATAGTAAATTTTTAATTTCATGTAAATTAATAAGAGAATAAATTTATCCCAGACCTCAGAGCTTCAACATTCTTCACAAAAGAATGAATCAATGTCATGGATCTCTGATCACCTCTTCTATGAAGAAACTACAATCTCCCAACAATGTTCTTCCATGAACGCATTGATAAATGAAAAAAAAATTATCTCTAGAAAAATGGACACCATATAACATAATATTGAAATAATGAAGTGGAGAAAACAATATGAAACAAAAATAAATCCCTAGAAAAGAGTATGACCCTATTAGAGACCAATTCTAATAGATCTCAGAAAGTCAGGATTGATAACTATTGAAAAGGGGATACAAGGATAATGAAAAGAACCCTTCTGTTCCTAGGGTTAAAGGTATTGTAGGGGTGAAAACACATACTAGGGGTATTGGATGTATTTATTGGAAGACTTGTTTAAAGAGAACCATAGTGAAGCCCCAAAAACCAAGTAGTTGAGTACCTAGACAACTACACAGTTGAAGGAGACCATATCACACACCTAGGTAAAACCCATTCATGGGATCCAATTCTAGATAGTTGGTTTGAATTTTATTTAATACGGGAGAGGGAATCTGACCTAGCATATAGACTACATTGCAACCACTGGGATTTGGAAGTATTGTCAAAAAAACTCTATCACTGCCACATCACACCATGCTGCACTGCTCGATAAAGGGGGATGTTCCTATGCCATAGCCTACCACCACATTACAGCTAATCCTAAAATGATATTAGACATAATTTTCCTAAATTGAGCCTCCCAATACAGCAATCGGGATTCCACTATATAGAATCCTGACATAGGACACAAACCATGGCTCCACGTCGCAACCTGGCCTCAAATGGTAGTGGAACTAACCCATTCCCCCATTTATCCACTATACTCCTAGAAACCACCTCTAATTGCCTCAAAATTCCAAAAAAAATAAGTGCAAGGCCCCTGAGGTTCGAGCCCTTACAATATATATGTACAATAATGTAACTATTACACAAATATAAAAAGAATTTTTATATTATTAGATATCATTATATATTTAAATAGTTTCATAATAAGTAACTAAAAAATTGTTATTTTTTACAGATCAGTCCTCCAAAATAATTCATGGTATTTGGTTACAATAATGAAAAACATAGAATCATATATCTAGAAAAAATTACAAATATATTGTAATATCCTCTAATAACTCACCATATCCCCTTATAATGATCCCAAATTCATTGACAAAGTTAAACAATTTATCAATTGATTCATCAAAAAAATAATAAAAACACAAAACTATTTTCATTAAATATAAAGATGTACACAATTAAATTTAAATGTGGATCCTAAATATTAAAATTTATTCTTATACATTTCATATTGTTTATTATCTATTTATCATTACGAGATATTTATCATATAGATATGCCAGTATAAATTTTTTTCTAACTATCTATCATAATAATATTTTATTCAATAAAATTCATAATAAAACCATTATCTTGTTAAGAAATGGTAATTCCAGTTCAACATAAAATGTAGAATCCGAAAAATAATAAATATGGAATTCATTTTAGTGTCTATTGTTGGAAATAAAATATGTTGTATAATGTTAAATAGTTTCCATTTAAGATAGTATAATAACAAATCAAGGCCATACTATACAGAAAAAACATCGTAGATAATTTTTTTTAAAATCCTCTTGTATGTCATTGTTCTAAAATGTAGATTTTATTACATTATTTAATAGAAATATAATATTTGATGGATACACTCAGTCAAAAGGTGAAATAATGTATTCTAGATGTAGTTAACATATATATTGTTTGGATTCCAAAATAATTGTATTTCAATTGAAGCCATTCAATTTTATATAATTATGTAACAACATAAATTTACTAATTTAAGGATCCCTAATAACTCTACCACAAAATAATTATTTAAGATGTGTTTCCCATTATCATTACAAGTACAAATTCACTGATAAAGGGGATACAATTATTAGCACTTTTTTAAACATCGATAAAGGCACGCCTTTATCAGCGCTCTATTACTTGTGTTGATAAAGTGTGTATTTCAAAATATACAATTCATTAAAAACAATATATTAATATAACAATTTATAAATATATTTAAATTGATATAAAATTATATATATATTTGAAAATATAATATATATATTTTGTAATATGTTGAGATAAGGATTAATACCAATTATAACTTAATATATAAGATATTTAGTAAAATGGGATTATAAAATAAATTACAATATATATTCAATTAATAATTTTTTAATTTTTATCCACTAATAATCATTTAATAACTATTTTAATTTTAAAAAATTAATAAAATTAGTAACAGATTTATGATAAGTAGAAAATGCAACCGGAACATCAAACGACCACCACTGTTAATCTAGATGTATGTTTGGGCTATTCTACATATCATATTAATGGATGTGATGGGGTATACCCCGCTAATTTCACAAGATAATCCGAAAATCACATTTTTTATGTATAAAAAATGGATTTAAATGCATCTAAACTGAGTTTTTAGTCGGTGTAACCCTTTTTTTAAAAATTCGATTGATTTTCATCCTCCCTTAAGGGGGTCTTTTTTTTTCATTTTTCATTGTGGACTAAATTTATTCATTTGGATTACATTTATATTGAAATTATGGTATTGAAATTTTATCATTTTTCACAATGTAATTTTATTTATAATCAATTACATATCAAAATATAAAAATTTTTTATATATTCACCCATAAAATATTAATTTTAAAAATAAATAATTAATAATATTTACATATAAAATATGTTTTCTCACTATATAAACCATATCTGAACAAAAAATAATATCCACATTATTTAAAATAAAAGTATTTTAATATTTATGTAAATATATATATATACAATTAATGTATATACGAGGATTATATAAATATTAATATATTTCATTGTGTATAGAATTGAATATATGTGTTTATCTACATATTCTAATATCTGTATATAAATATTAATATATAACATTCGAAAATAAATATATATATGTATAATTATATTTATAGATTCACACACACAGACACACAGATGTATATATATATTTATAAAAACACACCCAAATACACACAACCAGAACATAATTTATATATGTATTTAAGTAAATATATATATCTATATATCTATATATCTATATAAATGGTTAAAAATATAATGAAATATATCTAAATATATGAATAAAAATGTAACAATATATATATATATATGATGAAATGAGAAACATGACAGTATAGGTGAGTGGAAGAGTCGTAGTCACAAGAGGAGGAGGTCTCATGTTCGAAACCCATAAAAGGCAATGGTGTGCGGGTGGGTGAGCCGATGCCTAGCGCTATAAAAGGGGTGGAGATAGTGATATTAAAGGGAGGTAGGGTGGAAGCCATTGTTATAAGGGGGTCGAACATTGATAAATGGGTTGTGGTCCACGCTCCATTTTGTAGAAAAAATTTCTATTAAAATTTTATTTTTTTACCTTTACAATTATTTTTATAGTTCATATAAAAGTCCCTGTTTATCATTACTTTTTTATCAATAATAAATGGAATCTTTATCGACACTTTTTCTGTGCATATAAAATGGACCCCCTTCAAATAGCTCCATGAATATCTGTCTTTTTTATTATATATAATTTCCTTTAAAGCCCTGATTCCACCCATTTTTGTAGTACTGTATATAAATCATGTTTTTTAATCATAGAAAATAATTAATGAATGAACATAAAGTTAAATATAGATAAATAAAATATTTTTCTATAATCTATGAGTGACAAGATGGAACCCTAAAATAGAGATCATATTCAATGAATCAAAAATACTTATTGAAAATAGGGTTGACCTCACGAATCTATATACTAAAAGGGGGATCAGGAGTAGATGAAATGGGGGTAGTGATGATGATGAGATTGTCCTAAATAAATGTCATTGGGAGGTGGGAACTATGATGTGTGGAAAGTTATATTGGTGATGGGATTCAGTGCTGTGATGGGTTCACGGTTGGTGGGTATGGGGTGAGAGAGTTAGGGTAGGGTGTGTGGTCAGGGTTGGGAGGGAACAAGCAGAGTGGGGCGATAAGAAAGGATTTCCCCCATGAAATGACCACTAATTATGGTATTATAAGTCAACTGTTATAAATTCGTAACACATTAGTTTTGAATTAAGTAGTAGATTCTAACATTAAGGGGAAGAATTGAAACTCCCCTAAATTATCCATCATGATAGAAATATTTATTAAAATATTAAAAATTAAAAATAAAATAAAATAATCAAGAATTATTTTGATTTTTTAATAATTTTCAGATGTTCTTTTGATCAATGTCTCTAGGGGAGGTGACTGGATGTGATAGTAAAGTAATGATTGGGTATATTATATTTCATTTAATTTTTTCAGTTATTGTTTTATATTCAGTAGAATATTTTTTTACATATTTCGTTATTTTGATAAAAATAACAATTAAACATTAAATAATTTTAAATTTATTTAATTTTAATGTTTTAAAATATGTTTCTGAATTTTACATATGTTTTTTATATAATTGTTTTTTATTACAAAGTTATTATATGGAAATATAGGTTTGAGAAAAAATATTTCCTAGACTTCTGTAAGTGAACAAGTGTATGAAAGTTGTGGGTAATGATTTGAAAAAAAATTTAAATAGTTTTTCTAGGAGAGGAAACATGACAATTAAAACATAGCATTAGTCAAGGTGTACTAGAAACAGATGCCAGATGTGATTGGGGCATGAAATAATTAGTCAACTATCTAAGATGTTGAAATATAATCATGTGCACACATTCTCAACTATTTTATAAGTGAAAATAATTGGGTAAAACATATATAACATTTCCATTTTCTTGAAACATTCCCCACAGAATATAGAGTTGCTTCAAATATTCATGACCAACACAACATTGTATGCTAACCTACCAAAAAGAATAAATAATTCAGATAACCATCACTTTCATAGATGTAAAAGTTAAAAGTGGAGCAGGAGATGATCACCATATGGTCATGAGGCAATGTTTGAATAACTGAAAATTAACCATCAAAACTAGTCTCTTCATCGAGCTCTGTGTTGCATCACTTCTTCTTAATTGTCAAATCGACTGAGAAATCCTTCATGACATGGAAAATCTAAACCCTCTTCACACCACCACATTTCCGTTTATAACTTCACTTCTTCCCTAAATCCATCTACTCTACATTGAAACTAAAACTGTTTAATTATTTTAAAAAATTAGAAATATAGGTTCAAACATAGTCAGATATTTGACAGAGGATCAAATAAAAATCCCCAACCCATCCAAAAAAGATGGGACATTCTATAAAATTTACCAATATAAGATTACATAAATTTAAAATTATCCGATTTAAATTATTCGCATTCTTCATCCCTCTTTATATACAAATAACAAAAATAATGATGTTTTCCATGCAATATTCCTAAATGTTTTCTTTCTATTTAGGTTCTATAGATTTTGATGATGATTTTCCCCAACCCAATTTTAATATCATTTCTCTGGATCAAATCCATCCATTCCTCTGACCCAACACACATCACCCGATCATAGCCTTATCTCTTGACGTGGGTCGATGCCTGACCATGTGATGCAGTCGGTCTGATCAGAGCCTCGGTTCACCCTTATCCATAGCCGAACAAATTTTTTCAGTCTCTATAACTGATTAGTGCATCAAAGATGAGGGGTGGATTGAATTTCAATATTAGATTATTATTAATATTGTAATCAATTAAGGATGAATTTTCGTCATTTTAGAATACCTTGTTTTGATGTTTGGTTACACAATGTTGTTATTATTTAATATGTTTGTTCATAAAAAAATATATATTTTATTCATTTGATGATTAAGAATGATATAGATGAATTTAAAAAGAAAGTGATTATTTGATAGTGATCAATGGATTTGAGATCAAGGGTTTCCACCTTAAGTTCACCTAGTGAGTATTATAATCAAAATATATTTCTTCTACATCAAATTTAATATCATGTCCTTATTCATTATCAAATTTGTTTTAGAGATATTCTATTAAAAGGGAGTTTAATTCCACTCAAACTACTAATATGGGTCTGATATGGGGTTCCATTAAAGCTAATTTGACCACCCTTCTAATCCACTAACACAATGACCTATCAACATACACCCCATCTACACAACCTTCTCATCATTCAGTTGAGCATCTAGTGTTGTTCCCACCCAACAACCATCATCATCTTATTTTCCCTCTTATTATCTTACCATGTCTACAGAATCTCAAATAATGTTATCACATTTACCATATCCATATACTATTATGTGTCATATTCCCTTCTATTCTTATCCATATATATCTATACCACCTCCATTTCCTACTATTTATATTAAATTAAATGATTTCCTCCCTTCATCATCAACATGATTTCATATACATGGCCTAGTGAATTAATTATAATAGAACCATATCTCAATGGTTACTGATCTAGTATTTCCCATTGGTCCATCGAGTCTTAATGATAATTCTATATCTGGTTTATATAATTGTTTCAAATTATGTCAGATTATTTTTTTCTTGTTGCACTGTGAATTAATTGATTTCTTCATTTTATCTTATTCAATGATATATTCTAATAGGGGGCGTGTTTGAACCTGTATGCATGATGTTTGGAATTATCAAACATAAATAATGGTGGATTACATTGAAGAAAACCAAATGATAGGTAGTAATATTAGGTAGTGTAGAAATTTTATGGAAACATTATCCATGTAAAACAATATCATTCTGGTGAAACAAGTATAATAGAGGCATATTGGTAGTAAAATGAAATAGAAATACAGGGTAGAGATATGGATAATAATAATTTTTAATTTATATGAATTAGCGTGTTCTTTGCTGCATTAGTGTCACATTACTAATAGTGAAGCCACTAAAGTCACAAGGTTGATAGATCTTCAGTTGTTTTGATGATTATATAAGCACATGTTATATGTTGGTTGAGTTGGTTGATCTGGTGTTGGTGTCATTTAACCTACAACCTTGTACTACATGATAATATTTATTCATTATTTTTATTATTTGTAACCTTATTTTCACATCAGAATTTTTCATTTGCGAGACATATTACGTGATAATTCATAAGAGCAGGTGAGACAATAAATTCTCATAGCAGTTCTCCTCTATGATGGGAACCCAGAAGTGTGACAATACTATTCTAAAAATATATGTTTTATTGCCGGATGATATCATTTTATAGACAAAAATGAATCATTCTAGTAGTGGTGGAGAGTCATAAGTCTTTGTGGTACATTTTCATGGTGTGCTCTCATGGTAATATCCAGTGTAGGATATTATATGAATAAGAATCTCCAGAAGGAAATACACATTTATATGTGTTGTTGAATGTTCCTATCTATCGATATGTGTATTGATCCCACGTATTTTATATTATTATTAATGAGAATTTGAAGTCTCATACATTGTTGTATTGATGAGAATCGTTATTGACATATGTTTGCAGTGATACATGATATGATTGGGGTGTCCTGAGTAATATTGAATTAATTAATAAGGGAAGATGGGACTTCTCCCTTATATTATTTTACATAAGTTTATTTATAATTCCCTTCCACGAAAATGATATATCCAAAATAAATACATTTCTATGGGGTTTAATATGCATTTTTACTTGTTGAAAATTCAATGAAAGATACATAGAGAACATGGGATAATGATGCAAGAATGAAACCTTCTTGATTAGTGCTATCGAGATAAAGGGATTATAATACATAGTTATCACCCATATGATGTATTATTTTGTTACAACATTTATTTATTATCTATAGGTACCATCACATGTTTCCAAACATTAATCATGGTCGTTTTGGTGCCTCACCTAATGACATTGAGAAATATGCATAGAAAATCACACACTAAATGTATCTATAATCTCTATTAAATATTATATTAATAATTACTATTCAAAAATATGAATAAATATTATTCCCACATGTGTTTTAATAATTATATGTGTTTTCATGGTTGTATATATTCCATATCTAATTATTCAATAGAATATTATGTGAGAGGAAAATTTAATAAATATTTATATTCTATTCAATTAATATAATATTTATTTTTTATTTTTTATTAATGTAGTTTAAATTATTTATTAAGTAAATAGCCACTATTTGCGGCCCAATAAATATTTTGGAGGATTGGTAGATCAAGTTTATATATTATGTGAGAAATAACATATATTGAATATCATTTTATTAATTGATATTTAATTTTAATTTTTGGGTTTAATTCCTGAAAAGAAATAATAAAAATATTATTATTACTATTGACCTGAGGTTATGGAGGGATTAATTTAACAATATGGGGCACTTGTATTATTATTTATTTCTAATCATTTTGCTATATAAAACCAATTATATTATTTTCTAGAGAGTCAATTTCATTAGTGGTGTGAACAATTATAGTCAAATAGAATCATTTAAATCCCAAGAGAGCTCCCTGTCCATGAACAGTCCAAATAATGGAGAGAGATATTCCACCACCATCTACTCTAAAATTTATAGTGATCATGAAGAATCCTTGGGAAGCGATTCTTGAGGTGATCAAATGTGAATGATTATTGTTTTATGATCTTTCACGCTAGAACCTAGAGATAACTATGACAATGTTTAGAGATTTTTGTAACACATGTGGATCACCAATTGTAACCTCCCCAACCTAGAATCCCATAAACCGTTTCTCTGAGATGGGTCTCAACATGAAATCAAATTTACCTCCACATATTTTAGAGGATGCAGAAAATCATCGAGGGTCTAATATGTTTTCTAGTGAGAATATACCCTCTTTAGAAGAGTTTTCCACAAAATAAAACATTATAAATAAGAAAATCATTTGATAAATTTCCATAACATTAATTACCAACAACTTATCAAACATCGAACAACCACAACGAAAAGATTATTATTCCTTGTCATGCAAACAGTTCTAAAATAGAATGAAATCCAAAATAAAGTCTAATAGAGACATCCACCAAAACAGGTCATGACTTCAATTATTAATCCTCATCCACTCACCTTTCATGACTAACTCAACTCCCTACATTAAGGCTTTTTCCCTTTTCCTATTCTTCAACAATGAATTTTATCAGGTACACAACAATATCCCAAACATGGTGTCAGTACAACTCAATAGGCCACCTCCTATGGTTTCTAAAAATTATCCAATCTAAACTCATAGTGCATGAATGTAAAAATACTTGTAAAGACAAAAAAATTAAGTCTTGGGTTCATTGTTATTTATTTTCACTTTAAAACATTGATTATTTATTCCATTAAATCACCTTAACCATATTAATCCCTTAATAGATGGTTTAGGAAATTACATCATTGGATCTTTGTCAAATGCCAATCAATTATCAGACCAATGGGAATAATTTATGTTCCATATCTCACTAGGGATAATCATTTCATAAAAAATACATCGCACTCACCTTAGAGCCTCGGTCTGGGTAGTCTCATCAAGTGGAACATTTAGGGGATTAGAACCTTAGTCAGACACCCAAACCCTTGCATTCTAGGTGTGGGGTTTGGAGACTCATTCCATCCAGACCCTGGAGAGGAGGCTTAGTCTAGTACACTATATATGACCAATAAATGTGCTCATAGTTATTCATCAGATTACAACATATACTAAATCACAGACTATGAATAATAAATACCCATTACAATAAAAATTCACATTTCATTTAACACTTAAATCATCTTTCATCCTTAAACAATTAACACATTTACCACAAATCTTCCATGGACCATTTATCCCAATTTCCTTTTATATCTCAACCCCTTAACATATTCAATAATTACATACATTAACCAATTTCTCATAATTACACATTTGACGTGTTTTATTCCATTCATTCCTTTCAATTTCAATCTTACAATTCATTAGACACATTCAACTGATTCCATTAAACCCTCTTTACATTTTTCTAAAGAAACCCTTATGCCCTTATCAATGTTAAGGAACAACTATCAATACTCATTTTTTCAACTCAACTAAAATATCAATATCTCTATATAGGCTAAACTTTATCCCAATTCATATCCATACATAACATTAAAATTTTCCATGATCTGGAATTTTGGGCCACCCCATGGGTGGCCCCAAATCGGTATATTAAACCAAAATGGATCCCATACTGATCCCGAGGAGTTCAATTCATCATCTTGACAACAATTATTCCAAATCCTTTTAAAGAAAGACAATGAATAAAAATAAAGATCCATTCTCACATCCACTAATTCACAAATCATCTTCAAGACCACGATATATAACGTGAAGACCACATTTCTCGAATCGAAGACCACAAGACCCCTATATCGCAATTCAAGAACCCTTTAAATCCCCATTCTATGATCCATCGGAAAAAGAGGTTTTTAGGGACATAAAATATAATGAAAGAAACCATAATACCAAATCCATAAAAGAGAAGAAACAGGAGAGTACGACATACACAAATCTTTGATCCACAGCCAACGGTGCCCCAAATGGACAAGAAATGAAGTAGATTGATTGTTGGGATGATTTTTGTGTTTCAGTTCATCACAAGGGATTGAGGAATAATAATGAGGAATTAATTTGTTATTGGAACAGAATATAATAATGGATAATTATGGTAAACTATCACTTTTAATGGGGCCCATAGTTTGGAAGCATAATTATCCAAGCCATGCACCATACTTGCACACACCTCTGTCTAATAAGGGCTGAGTTTCATGATTTCCTACAGATCCATTAATGTTTTAACAACCCATGTGCCAAACATTCAGTATACCTATGTCTAAGACTACTTGGATTGGACGCCCCTCTTGCACAATTATCTAAACCATGAACTCATTCTTCTTGGATAGCACGGTTTGGATGCACAGGTACAAATAATTATGTCCCACCCATGTAACTTTTAGAGGACGAGCAAAATATCACATAATTCATGTCACTATCCCTCAATACACCCCTGATATTCCTAATACAACTAGAAAAATTTCATTAACAACAATAAAGGGACATTAACCAAATCATATAAATCATTGTACGTTCGGAAAATCTATGATCATTCAACCTCCACTCTTATAAGGTCTCTTCCTCTAGATGCATTCCGATGAATCACTAAACATATAAAGAAAATTGATTGGGCATCTGAGCCCAAAAATCTATATCCTCCTCCCATGTTTCATCTAAAACATTTCCATACTGTGATAAACTCGATCCCAAGGTGCAATCATGCCTTGTAAGTCTTTCTCACTGTGATCCACAATACGAACTAGATGATCCTAAATTAAATAATCTTCCTCAAACTCAACATCCTCTATATCAAACAAAAATGTTCATACATGGTGATATTGCCTATGTTTTGATACATGAAAGACATCATGCATGTATCTATAACAATGTCAAAGAGCCAATCTGTAGGTCATCAACCTGATCCTCTACATAATCTCAAATCGCCTACATGTCTGGAGATAAATTTCACTATTCTTATATCCAACGGGAAACCAACCTTGGTGCCTCATAATGAAAGACATGATCACCCACAAGAAACTCATGAGTTTGGTGCCTCCAAAACAAACCTTGGTTCCTTCTGAATCAACTAATCCATTTTTTGATGTATCCTTCACAGGACTCGGCCGTAACAATTAATATTTTTTTGAATCCATCAAACACAACAAGGATCTACATAGTCTACCATAGTGTGACTCAAACAGTTTCATCTGAATCATTTTCTTGTAACTGTTGATATAAGTGAACCAAAAAATCGATAAGTGCTTCTTCCATGATCAACCCAAATCCAGGATAGAATCCCTCAACAAAACCTTTAGTACCTATGTAATATACTCTGATTATCCATCCATTTGTCATTGTAAATCCATAATAAAAAACACATGGGTACCATTATAATTCAATAATATATACTATAAATTTTATGTAAAACATGGATCATGATCCATTAGTACAGTATGTAGTACTCCATCAATGAAACTGCACTATTTCCAGATCATACAATTCACACAACTGATCAATGGTAAAAGTATCTCAAAATGGAACAAAATGTGATACCATCATAAATTGATCCACAAATACCCATGTTGCATCATTATTATGTGGCTTCCAAAGAATTCCTAACAAAAAACTGATCTTCAAAAAAACTCATTTCAATTCTGTTATGGGAAAAGGTTGTAACAAACAACCCGACCCCTGATGCGTGGCCATCACCTACTGATAGGTAAGGCATCACACCCCAAAACATGCAACATATTTTTCATTCCAGGATACCAATATTTTCTGTGAAGAACATGATAAATTATTTCATAAACTGGATGTACTAACAAACTATATTCATAGAACCCACACTTCAACTCTTCCCATAAACATGATGGCACAATAACACAACCACAAACGTAAATGATCCCTTCATCACTAACGGTCCAACTAGAAGGTGATTCCCCACCATTAAGAATCCCACTAAAATCCAATCAATATGAAACATCATGGTTCCTTTCATTGATCTTTCTTAAAATCTTGAGTTTAATATCCATGAATTCATGGTTCATCTTCATGTTCTCATTCTGCACCTCGAGATTCATCTTAGCACACATCAACATAATCCTCTATTTAGAATTAGATTCCTAAATTACCTAACATTGAGTCTTCTAGCTCAATAATTTGCAACACTGTTCCCCTTTCCCTCAATTTAGACTTGCTCAAATTCAAAATAATTCATTAACACAACCAATCTTCCAGGTCAATGAATCAAATCACCATGAGGGAAGATATAATTAATGCTTTTCTTATCGGTATACATGAGTCATTAACTAACTTGATCTATAATCCACAACCTAATCATTATGCATCAACACTACCCCATTTCCAACAATAGATGTGTCAGAAAACATATTATAACCCTTACATGTGTTGGGAAATATTGGAATAGGTGTTGATATTATCTAACTCATTAACTTACGAAAAAAACTCACATTCTCCAAACCATTAAATCGTGTTGAAATTCTTAGTCAAACCTGACATCTTTAATTACAAATTAGATAATTCATCAATGAAATATTTGTAATATCTGGTCAAACATTGAAAATAATGGATATCAGAAATGATTATTAGTTTTTTCAAAGGTACAACAACTCTAACTTCCTTCGGGTCTAGTAACACACCTTCCTTAAATATGATGTTACCCATGAAATTCTCCCAATCGATTTAGAAATAATATTTGTATTGCTTGGCGTATAACCTATTATCTATTAGTGTATTAAGGGTGATGAAAATATGTTTGACAAGATCATCATGAGTTTTTTATTACACCAATATTTCATCAATAAAAACAACTACTAATGAGTTCACGTATAGGTGAATGATTCATATCATTAGGGCAATAGAAAATATTTGAGAGTTGATCAACCCAAATGGAATTACCAAAAACTCAATGAAAACAATTCTTCTCTTGAAGGCACTCTATGGTATTTGAAATGCTCTCCCCCTTAGATAATGATACCCTGATCATATATCAATCATAAATAATAATAATAGAAACATGTATTAGTAAAAAAGATTATCGATTTATAGAAGAATATATCATTTCTTACTTTTCATCAAATATAGCTTCATATAATTGACACACAACCATGATGATTCATCAGCCTTCTTTGGAAACAACAATAGAAATCCTCAATGTCAAATACTCTGGAAAACAAACATATTGTTTTCCAATTACTAAAAATTGATTTTTATGCTCCTAGAGTTCTAATGGTTTCCATTCTATATGATGTAATTGAAATTGGCTCTCCCTAGTAGAAACTCTATCGTGAACTCGAAATCTATTTAGGGTGACAACCCTGAGATGTACATAAGAAACACATACTAAAAATGATCCACCACATGAGGAAAGAGATGATACTCTACACCCCATCTTCATGTATAAGGTAAGACACTTGATTTGTGAAATCAAACAACCACTGAAAAACAAGCAGTACATAGCCTTCCTGAATGTCACATTCACCATGATGGACATAAGCGTATATTTAAAGATAATTCAATGTTAACCTATTGAGTAAATAGATGATATGGTCCTAATAAACACTATCAAATTCATTCCCTAAATCATATCAATACCCTACCCCTCAAGAACAAACACATCCTAAATGAAATGACACCCACCACCTTTAAGAGAACACTATATACAACGCCTATTATTCTCTTCCCCCATCCCTAATGGTGTATTAATAAACAAGAACACACAAAAAATATTCCAACACTACAACCAACATAACAAAAATCTATGAAAAAAAATAATGTGAGGAACCTATATAGAATGAACCACTAATATGAATAAAAGCTACAAGGATCCTAACTCAAACAGTCGATGGTTCAACATCACTACTAACTAGTGTAGACTGAACAATATGATGTTGACCTACCCAGATACCATGGGCTCAAATATGAATTGCTAGTGCACACTACCATACTGATATATATTCTTATGACCTAGAGTACCATGTTCTCCACCTCAACCGGTCTGACCAGTAAAGCTCTAACTACCTGCCTAGTAAGGGGTAACCAACCCCTTATATGCACATGGTATCAGCCTCATCGCTCCATCTTTTACCATCTATCAAGGGTTCCTAAAAAATCTCTTAACATTCCCCATTATGTCTTCTACTCGGTACACAACTGGTTGTGGTGGACACTAACAAGGAATGTTCCCAATCCAACCACACATATAGTAGAAAACAAGATCACAACCCTGTAGGGCTAGTTCTATCATCTAATTACTATATCCCACACCACCCTAGTGAATGTTCTTAAAATTGTGTTTATTTCCATTGGAAATCTCACCACTTGATCACCCAACTAAAACGGAATTCTCACCACCAGGGGTCTTCTTTAGGTTTCCCTCCGAAATATGGTCATGATCCACCAACTTATCAATTCTTTTTAAAATTAATATATTCACATGGGATATAATATCATGTATAATTGCATTTAAAAACGTCTTTCCATAGTTTCCTCATCCTCTACCAAAGATGGAATAATCTATTGTAATTCTTTGAATCAACTTGTGTATTCCATAACCTTCTTTAACCCCTTGGTCAACCTCCTATATTGTGTGACCTTTTACTACATAAAGCTCTCCAAAAAAAATATTCATGAAACCGTTACTAGAAATAATTACATGACATTCCATCATCTTTCTGCTTATAAACCAGAATGTCCCACAATTGCTTTTCTTTACCTCGCAAAAAGTAATCCACCAGCACAATTGTCTTCTCAAGAGGACACTCCAAGTGACCAATAATCGTTTATATGGACTCTATCTTGAACATAGGTGCATCAGGTCAACCATCTCCATCAAAATTCGGTGGGTGTTGTAGATGAAACTCCCTAGTTGGCTCAAACATACATTGAATGACCTACCTAGGGTTCCATTCCATCATCTACATAAAATTACAAATGTTCTCAGGAAACTGCTCCTCTCTTATGTTAACTGAACTAACATGTTTTCCTGATCCACTTTTGAAGGATCTTTCTAGATTATGTCATCTTATTTCCCAATCGTCACCTGGAATTTCGGTGGCATATTCCTATAATTCTGAAACACATCCTAAAAACAATAATATAAAAAATCCAAAATTTTCTTAAAAGATTTTTCTCTCCTAGACATATACAACCCCTTTTCCATGAACTATTCCCAACATACATCATCTCACATTGAACAATTACCTCAACCATCCCTATCATGGGTCATGGTCATCATGGTGTAAACCAATTTACACAATCATTATCCTTTCATTAAACACAATTTTTAAACCATTTCATCATTCACAATGAAAGTATATCTATTTTAATTGACCTTCTCTTCTCAACAATTATTATTACAATCATTTTATCTCATTCACCTCCTTTCATCAATAATAACTCATCAACCATTTTTTCACAATATTTCCATTTACCCATTCTTATCATGTTTATTATACATTACTATATTCATATTTACAAAAATATGAAAATTATTATACCCTTTCTGTCTCACACATCTGTCACGTGTGTTATCACCATGATTAATTCCACATATATCCCTAGGTGAATATTATTATGCATGTATTCTCAAACACCTTCCATTCCAGCCATGAGAAAATTATCATAAAACTATCTCATCACACAACAATTGTTTCACCCAATTTGAAATATCATTAAAATGTAACAAAAAAAATCAAGAACAATAATTCTCGCCTTGGGTACTTGATCTTTCCCCCATGGATAGGTTAGCTACTCCAAAAAATGAGCTCAACACCAAAACCCATCACATCCAATCCTCCAATACACTATCCCATAATAATAAGACTACAGAAAAGAACAAATCTCATAACACTTTTTTATTTCCTCATCCCAGATGCCACTAAACTCGTGCTTTGTGCTTGGTCACCACAGGTCATTAAGCATGCCTCCCTGTAGCCTAGTGGTTATCAAAAAGCAACAAGGGTATAATAGATCATGTGAGGAGACAATAATATGTTTACCATAGTATTCTATAGAAGTTAACAAAATAAATATGGAACAAAATTAAAAATAATCTTCAAATTTCATTTCCACCGATTTCCCAAACATGATACAACCACAACCAAAAGATAAATATGACATAACATGATATAAGTGCCAACTATGATGGAAACCCAAAATAAGGACTAATGGAAGACACCCCCAAAAGGGTCCTGAATCAACGTCATGATCCTCATCCATTATCATCCCAATCCTAAATAAACTCCCTAGCATGCGGCCTTTCACATTGACCAATCCTGCAATAATGAAATCTGTTTGACGATACATTAGTGTTTTGAGTATGGTTTGAGTAAAAAAAAGTAGGCTATTACCAACTATGTCTATAAAATATCCTATAAAAATAGATTGTGTGTACAAGTACTAAATAAATGGAATGATTAAAACATAAAATTGAGGCTCTATTAGTTAAAAATATTAACTTTATAAACTTTCACCATTTATTCCATACAATCATTTAAACCATATTCGCCACTTAAACTATATGTTTGGAATTTACACAATTTACACTACATTCAAAGATTATTTATTATCCGACATCGAGGTATATGTCAAGTTCTCTATCTCAATAGGGATAAAAAAATTCATCACAATTACATAACACTCACCTTTGAGCCTTGTACTAGGTAGTCTAATCCAATGAAACTACTAGAGGAATAGAGCCATAATCCTACTCCCTAACCTTATGCATTATAGGAGTGGACCTGAGAGCCTTAGTCCAACATGAACAATTAGAGTAGACTCAATCAAATATCCCACATTCTACCATGCCATGTGCAAATTCTTATTATTCTAATTACCTCATATACCAAATCACAAACCATGCTTATTCAATACACATAACATTCACAATTCACAATCCATTTAATACTGAAATCATCTTTGTTTCTTAACCCATTAACCCATTCACCACGAACCATACATACAACATTTAACCAAATTTTCATAGATATCTAAACCTATTTAAATTTGTAAAAAATTAATATACATTATCCCATTTCAAATAATTCATCACTTCACATGCATTATTATATTCATTAATTTAAATTTTCATCTTAAAAGTCATTAGACACATTCACCATATTCCATTTAACCCTCTTAGCATCGTTCCAGACAAACCATTATACCATTATTGATGTCTTGGAACAGCTATCAATAATCACTTATCCTCCTTAACAAACATATAAACAAAATCACCATGCGCTCTAAGTATCTCAAGTGAAATCCATAGTTAACATTACAATTCTCCATGTTCAGGAATATTGGAACTCTCAAGGGGGTCCCTAAATTGGTCTAGTCAATCTCAATGCAACCCACGAGGATCATGAGGTGTTAAATTAATCATTTATCCATCCATTTTAATAAATCCACAAAATGTCATCAAATTGAAAACAATAGAGAACCATTAGCACATCACCCAATAACAAATAATGTTCATGACCATAGAATATTACATTAGACCACCTACACAAAATCAATGATTAATTCATGATTAACATTAGCCATTGACCTGTATTTGAGATCCATTTGAATCACATACCTATGATCCATTGGAAAAAAGATTGTTTTAGTGAATTATTAGATGAATTTTGAAACCACAATACCAAATCTATAAAATAGAAGCAAGAGGATCATTCTAATTACTCAGGGTTTCGATCCACATCCAACAACATTCCAAACGAATTAGAAATGAGGGAGATCAATTCGTGGGAATATTTGAGTATTTTTTTTCATCACAAGGGATGATGTAGGATGAATGTGGGAAACATTTGGTTGAGCTATATAAAATTATGGGGGTGGGGGAATGGTAAAATCCCATATTCAATGGGGCAAATGGTTTGGCTTCATGGATTTCCTAACTATGCGAAAACTGTGAATCTGCCTCTATCCAAGAGGGGATGAGTTACATGGTTACCAGGGGAGTTACACACGGATTTAAAAACTATGCACCAACCATAGTGAATTCCACTTTCTATGGTGACATGGTTTGTCCTCCCCTCTTGCATGGTTTACTAAACTCTGCACCCTTCCCTCTTGGATAAACTGGTTTCAGCGCATGGTTACTATTAAACATGTGCCAACCATGAAACATGAAGAAGATAGTCAAAATATCCCTTATTTCATGTTCTATGCTCCAAATACACCATCGACAATCCTCATATATCTAAAATACATTCCCTTAACCACAATAACAAGATTTGGCCGAGATGATAAACAAGAACATACCTCAAGAAAATCTGGGATCTTACACCGCTATATGTAATATTCTATGGATTACTATAGCGTATAGAAAATACAATGTATATATATTCTCAAATACATTAAAAAATATTAAATATTTGACAAAGAAATTTTTTATGTGATTATATTAATTACAGCTCTTGTGTGATTATCTTGTGCATTGGTTCTGATATTTTATACATTTTTTTTATTCCATTCCATTTATAAAAATGATTATCTTCATGTCTATATTGGATTGATTATTGATTATAAAAAAAATAGAAGTAGAGCATGAACCATCACACACATCAATTGGCCCCATATCTTGTGTGTAGTATCATAGTGGTCACACATTTATTTCTAATTATTTAAATATCATTGATCGATTTATGTATTTTTAATTAATTTTTCAATTTCTATTTAATATTACATAAATAAAAATTTGGAGATAAACTAAATCCTATTTCTCTTATCATAAATATATTCAAATTGATTAATTTTGCGAAGCAAATAAATTTTAAGATCACATATGGAGGTAATAAAGAATCACTCCAGATAGAACAGCAGTACCTGACATGTAACTCGGAGGTCCATGTTGTGTACTATTCATCAATAAACCAAGAATTAACTAAGAATTAACTCAAGGAGTGTAAATTTATTACATGTCGTACCATTAATTTCACATGACATGTTCACTGGGATAGTCTGGCACACAAACTGCCTAAGGACACGTCATGTAACTATTGTACACGGTGTTTAATATTTTTGTAATAAAGTGGTCATGCATCTTTTTACATGACTAAATGTCTCATGACCATCTCACATAGAGACCACATGACATGTATCCCATGTACATACCATGTACACTATCATTTTCTAGGAGATAGTATACATTCCATGTCCCAAAGACTGTGAAAGGCACTGTTGTGGGACATCTCAAACGACGTTCAGTTTGGGATTATTTAGGTGTAGTAAGGTGGATTACCTATGTTGTCTCTCAAAGAGGGAGTAATTAATAAAACATTATAAAGGTATTTTGAAAATAAAATTAAATAAATCAAACACAATTCTTCAAAATATGGGGGTTGTTTATAGTTTATATAACTAGAAGAATTTTTCTATAAGAAGACTTCATTTTTTAATTTTATCCTTGAAATGGTGTTCTTTTAAAAAGTCACAAAAATAATATGATTTTTTAGAAAATATTTTAAAATACAAAATAAAACTAACTAAAAAAATTAATTTACTTGTTAATCATTATCATTTAAATTAATATACACGTAATTTTGATCCCTAAATTTTTTAACCAACAAAACCTATAACAATTTACATTACCACAAAGACGAATAGAAATAAACCCTATGATATCTTCGGAACATGCCATCGCATCACCATTATTTGATTGATGTTCTAAGTATTGATTATGGATTTTGGTAAATGAAGTCACAAATCCATTCAAGAAATAAGGTCTAATTTAGTTTAAGGATAATTTATGATCTCTACAAATTGATCTTGTGTGGTTTTGAATTTCCGAATATGATTACACTCTGATAATTCACAAAAATCTCAATATTGTGTGTATTCTGTTAATCATTAAATTTCTTGATTAGTTTTATTGATATTAAAAACAAAATTAGTAGTAAATATTATGCAAATTACATAATTTCGTTAATTCAAAATAAATTAATGATGAAGGATATAGGTTGATCAATTACTAATAATAACTACTCTTCCACTGGCGGTGTAATAATCCTAGAAACGTTTTTCATGTGAAAAGGATTAGAAAGGGTAAAACCAAATATAGTTTATACACTTAATTACAAAACCATTAGTAAGATTAAGTGAAGAATAAATTTGATCTAAACATAATAAAAGAGAATAAACAATACAAGAACAAATAAGTTTCTTATGAAAACAAAAGCATTACATCATGTGAAAGAAAGGAAGGCTTCGATGAAGGTATCCTTGCATTATGAGATCCCCCTATCAGTATAAAAAAGATCCAAAACCTCTGAGGTGATGAGAGGAATCCTCTTGAACTCCAAAATGGAAAGACTTAACTCCTTGGTCAAACTCCCAAATGAGGTTACCAATGTGTCAAAATGGGAATATGTTTTTGGAACCCTTATTTCAAGATACCACTTGTGTATCAGGTTTGGGTTGGTAAATAGACATATCTCTACTTGTAAAAAAGTTTAAAGGAATAGGATAGAATCATTACTGTCACCATGGTAATGTTGGCAGCCAATGTATGATGAAAGCGTGTGATTTGGCTGAAATACAGAACCATCCTTTTCGACATCATTTAGATTTTTTCCCATGGATTGATTGGTCAGATTTCCCCAATAATAAGAGAATTGGGATTTGGTTTCCTGGTATGAGTTACATTCCATGATGTTTTGGAGTGGCCCACAAAATTTCATAAAATTTGGTGTCACATATTTTTAGAAATGTGTAAAATAGTGGATAGATTTCCATGGGCTTCAATACATTTTAGCCCATTTCCCTTCTGGATCGTCTTCGACCCTCCAAATCACCTCCTACTGTAAAAAAATCACCAAAAGAAAAATAATATCTTTTTTTAATAGTGATATAAATTTAATAATTTAATCACATTGTATGTGAAATATGAGAAAATATTGCTAATATGAAATAAAAAACTAGTTTAAAATATTAATTTAAGGGTGAAATAAAGCAGTGAATGGTGATGTGATCGTACCCTCCAACATATCCATTTTCACTCATGGGAAGAATATCATATCTTGTATTCCAAAAAAATTGAAAATTATTCATGAATAAATATTTTAAAACACATATCATTGTGATATAACAATTAAAAACCATGAAACAAAAGATATCATGCCTTATAAAAGCCAATATTTCACGTTCTCCGTTTATATTATTCAATATATTTCCACTTAATTTATCTCCTCATTGACACAAAACACATACCTCACTTTCATTTTCTCTCCTCACACAAATGTTAATTCTTCACCAAATTCATTCTCATCCAAACTCATACAATGTTCATCATAGGATTGATAAATTCCTATATCTCTACTCAATGTGAGTCAAGGAAATATAATTACCATGCGTAAATTTTATGGTTCCTCTATAGAATTCTTTTGGTTGGATTTAAATTTGAAAAATTATGAGGCTAAATGTGGAGTGATTGAATATTTTTGGGGAAAAATATCATTATTCTAGATTTCACTTAAATATGTACTCCTCCTCACTCCACATAGAATAAATTCTGCACCATCATCATGAAAATTCATGGAATGTTTACAGCATAAATCATTTCTACAACAAAAATGGAAATCCTCTCAAAAATAGTTTTTCGTGAAATCTCCAGAAAGCCCAGCTTCATTTATCATAAAAGCTTTATAATGGAATAGCATTCAATAGAATGATTTTTTTTGGAAGAAAAAAAATTATTTCGAATTTAATTTTCCATCCAAGGTATCATAAAATGTGTTATCACAACACAATATACCTTCCCCTAAACAGAAGTTCAACTAGATTATCAAATTTCACTTCATGATTTTGTTAGATAGGGAAAATTTTCTATTAATGCATCTAACCTAATAGTTTGTTTGTGGATTCTTGGGGCTACGAGGATTAAATGGTCAAGGTAGGAAGTTATAAAATTTATTCTTATGAATTGGTGGATTTAATACCAAAATAATTAATTAATCATTTAAAAACAATTACCTTAAACGCTCATGTTTTGATAAGAATAAATCAAATTCTGGTAAAATTAAGCGAGGTTTGGTTCTCTCAAGAAGTGAGGTAAATGTAAATAATATGATAATAATGGTTCAGATGTCTCACGGGAATGGGATTTCCAATATAAAGATAGTGAGATGTGGCATGTGATTCAAAATTCAGAGTAATTTCCCTGAAATTGAAAAATATTTGAACGTGAAACAAATTCATTTTCAGCATTCATTTAATCTCATTTTCATGGAATAATTGTTTCACTCATTAATATTGATTTAAAAATGTTAATAAGAATAATGTCAGATCAAAATATTAAAAAAACGCAACAAATTGAAAAATAAACCCACAAAATTTCAAAAACACAATTTCTTTACAAAAATTGAAAAAAAATTGAAACTGCTAAACTAAAAGGTTACCTCTTCCACACTTAAAATATTACATTATCATCAATGTTAACCCAAGATATGATATGATTATATGAAATAAAAAATATTAAATAGGACAAATAATATAAAATTTAGAGGGTTAGGAATAGCCTGATACTCTCAAGTGAGGATGGGGTCATGTAGTGTGATGAAATCAACCTCATCGGTAGGAAGAACCTCAATGTATATCGTCCATCATTTCCCTTTGACAGTAAAGTTCCTTCTAGTGTTCTATTATGTGATCTACACTACATCATAAGGATAAATATAATATTGAATATAAGGACCTAACAATCTAGAATGAAATATACTAGGGATCAGCTTCAGTCATGAACTATAGAGAAGTGCTTTCTCTCCAACTTGATATTCTCCATTCTATATCATTTTATCATGAATTTATTTTGATATTTCCTTATATATACTTGGGTTCTCATTTGATTATAATATAATCTTTTTAATCTTTTTAATTTTCAACATTATTTTATCTCCAGCATGGGCCAAAACCATGTAGAATTTCTTTATTGGCCAATATGCCTGACGCTCGACATCCACCAAGATATGAAATGCTTTCCCAAAAACACATCGAAATGGGGACATATCGATGGGAGTCTTATATGTTGTCCAATAATCCCATAAAGGATTTTCCAATCACTTTCCTCAATCCTTCCTATTTTGCTGCATAGTTTTCTCCAAAATAATTTTCAACTCCCAATTTGAAACCTCATCCTGACCATTTTTTAGGGTTGGGATGATTTTGATGTTTTTGGTGTCACCCAATATTTCCAAAGGAGGGAATCCAAATTTTGATTACAGAAGTGTGTCCCATGATAACTGATGATAGACTTTGGTACTCCTAACATGCTGAAATTTTGATTCATGACAATGTCTAGTAAAATATGAAAATCATCAATCCTGGTGGCCTTAGCCTCCACCGATTTTCTCATATAAACAGTAGCGACGAAAATGTACAATAAATAAAAATAACTCGAAAAAGGACCCATAAAATCGATTAACCAGACATCAATAATATGACAGAATAATATGCGTTGTTGCGCCATCTCAAGTCTCCATGAAATGTTTCACATGTGTTGGAAATGTGAGAATAACATTAAAAACACATGATCTTCCTAGAATAATCTAGGACAATATAATAGAGAGGGTAAAACATTCCTATTAAATATTTGGGTTCCAAAGTGTCCACCACAATCAAGTTTACGGAATACATTTGATATAGACTCAAAATCATGATCAGGAACACACCTCCTAATACATTGGTTACTACACAAGTGCCATTGGTTAGGATCATCCAACACATAAAATCTAGACTCAATCATTAATTTTTGGAATTTATGTTTCTCTAATTTTACAGGGATTTCAGATTCAACAATGTTGTTCACTAAATCTGCATACCAAGGATGCATACCTGAGATGCAATAAAGATTATCATCAGGGAAAATGTACTGAAGTGGAAACTGGTCCATGGTGTCAGCCTCTAATGTTTGTGTAACCCTACTCATTTGGTCCACCTCCCGGTTTTCTGACCTGTTAATGTCATTTATATCATAATCAAATTATTAAAGAACTAGTGTCCATTGGATACTTCAGGGCTTTACATTTGCTTTCTTCAAGAGGTACCTCAAAGATTCACTGTTAGAAAAAACAACTAATTTACTGCCCAATAAATAGTAAAGAAATTTATCTATAGAAAATAAGATGGTATGAATCTCTTTTTCTGTAGTCATGTATATTTATTGGGATTAATCTAGTGTATTAGATTCATAGGAAATCACATTTGAACGTCCCTCCACCCTATGAGAAAAGACAACTCTAACTGTGAAGTTGGTGGTGCCATACATAAGTTCAAAACAAAGCTTTCATCATTGGGGCATAGGATCAACGGAGTGATCAAACACATCTTAATCATATCATTTTAATTCCTACAAGAATCATCAATGGAAAAATCAGAATCATTTTGATTTAATTGGGACATAGGAAGAGAAATATTACTAATATCATTTATAAAGTTCCAATAAATTCCTCCATGCCCTAGGAAAGATCAAACATCACTCAATCCTGAATTATATGGTAAGGATGAAACAATGTCTACCATATATTTATCATCCTCTATCCCATGTTTTGACACTGCATTACTTAAGACAATTCCATGATCTACCATAAAATGAAACTTTTCAATGTTCAAGACCAGATTCCTCTCAATACAACAATTCAACACCTTTCAAAATTACAGAAAAAATCATCAAATGAAGTCCCATACACTATAAAACCATCCTTAAATACCTCCATGATGGTCTCAATAAAATCCAAAAAAATACTCACCATGCACCTATGGAAGGTGCATGTGGCATTGTAATGTCCCAATTGCATTTTCCCATAGGAGAATGTGCCAAATTGACAAGTGAATGTTGTCTTATCATGACCCCTTATAGCTATAGGAACCTGAAAATATCAATAAAATCTATCCAAGACAAAATAATGTTTTTTCTGTGCTAGTATCTCAGGAATTTGATCAATAAATGGAATAGGGAAATGGTCATTGGTAGCTGATTGATTTATTTTCCAATAATCAATACACACATGCCTACTGTTTTGCACCCTCATTGGAACTATCTCATATTTATCATTTCGAAGAATAGTAACACCACTTTTCCTAGGCACATCCTAAATAGGACTTACCCACTATGAATCTGACATGGGAATGATTATACCTGCCTCAACAATTTTTGAACCTTTCTTTGAACAACCTCCAAAATTGTTGGACTCAATCACTTTCGTGGATGCCTGACCAATTTGGCCCCATCCTACAAAAAAATCCAATGCGTTAAAATGGAGGGGATAATACCTGATATGTCATCATGTTCCACATGATTACCTTAATGATCTCCCTCAAAAGATTCACAATTTTGTCTTAATTTTTAAAAGATTAATTAATAGAAATTATAAGAGGCATTCTCCTGCCACAAAACAGGAATGATTATTTTAGATTTGGTGAAAGGGATTGAGTTCCAATGAATGGGGTAATGTTTGGATGGTGACATTGAATAATCTAAAATATATTAACAAATAACATCAGTATCAGAATAAACATCATCAAAATGTGGTAATAATTCATAAAATCCATTAGCATACTAAACAACCATGTCATTATCAAATTGAACATGATCAAAATCATATAATGCATCCATTTCAAAATAAAATATAATAGAGACTAGTGAATTATAATTATGTGTGTAAGTACTCTTGGACATCAATCTCGAACTAGTGCTTATAATTTTCCAAATCATTTGAAAATTAAAACCCCTAGGGTTTTAATGGTTGTCTAAAAATGGGAGATACAAAATGAAAAATAGTCCCCTTATGGGTACATTATGGCGTTCATTACATTAAATATCACAACTTCGTGTCCAAACACCATGTAAAGTGTACCCTCATGAACATTTATGATAGTTATTGAAGTTTTTAGGAAGGACATTCCTAAGATTATGGGAGCACATGAACTTACCTTATCATCATCCAGTTTATGCATGTAGTAATATTATAGAAAGATCATGTATCTTACCTAGACAAGTACATGATCAAGGACTCCCACTAGATATTTTGTAGTTCTATTTTCCAACTACTCCAATACTCTATTCATCATCAACTCACAAACTTTTATGTAAGAGAATACATAGTGAGGAATCACAATTATTAAAGCATCCAATTCACAAAGTGAATCAGAACAGTGTAACTCCCCTATTGTTCATGGAATGAGGAATGGCCCCAGATCCTTACAGTTTTTCGACAATTCTAGAGTTATTGTGATGAGCGCTAACACATTCCTTCCATGACTGATCCTCTCATTTCTCATGATCCCTCTTCTATTGGTACTATGTTATTTTAAAAAAATTTCATACCTTGGGATTTTCTTAATTGCTTCATGTAATGGGATTTTAATGTCTATACGCTTGAATGTATCCAATAATTAATTATTCATCACCTCGTCAATCATATTTATGGTTTGAAGAACTCTATTTGGAAAAGGAAGGTGTTTATGATGAATATCATCAATATTTTTAATTCCATAATCTTACTCCCTGGGTTTCTCAACAGTTGGTGTGGAATGATGCTTTTTGGGAGTTGAGGTGAATCCCAGTGGATGGTAGGTATAGATATATCATTAATTTTCTTCCCACATCTCAATTTGATGGCATTAACATTTCACATGTGATTTGGAGTACGTTGGGGATTATAATTCAAAAAGTTCTTACTTACTATTTCATGTAGGGAAGTGGCAATCTGGTTCATTTCTATCTTCAACACACTTAGCTCCAAACCATGACTATTCAACTCATTCTATTGATTATGAATATTTGTCTTCAATAGGTCATCAGTGTTAGAATCTACCTTGGGTGGGGGATTCCCTTGTTGTTGGCTTGATGATTCATCGGATTCAAATATCCATTGGGTTTTTTGGAAACCCTACTGATAAGGCAGAGGTTGATCTATTTTTTTTCGAAACGGGGACCATTGTTGTTGTCAAGAGCTATACCTCATGTCTGATTGATCCTTCCAACCTTGGTTATATGTTGGTGCAATGAAATCATACATTATTCGGGATGTGGATGTTATTGTTTCTGCTATGGTCTCTTAGGGAATACTGCTGCACAATCTTCTGACTCTTGTAATTCGGGAAAATAGTCAGTTGGGTGGTCTGTTTGAGTGTTGATTCCACATGACCTCAAATGAGTGGGTTGGGATATTTTTTGTTCCAAATCAATATACCTCACCATAGTGGTCAAATATTCCAACATGGTATAAATTAAATAACATTCAAAAGAAAAATGACATACCTGATGTACTCCCCTGACATGTGGTGTACCTCAATTGCCCAAATGTTGGTTGTTTTGTGCCATATTGTCAATCTATGCACGTCCAACTACAAGTGTCTTTTACACCAATTCAATTCCAGTCAGAACATTCACCATGCTTCTCTCCATAGGTGTGTGTCCTTCAAAAATGTATTGTATTAGTAGATTCTCAAAAATTAGCTGATGTGGACATCTTGCACAAAACTTCTATAATTGTTTCTAGTACACATACATTGACTACCCTAGTCCTTGATTAATCCCAGAGATCTTGTTCGAAAGGATTTGGTCCTTGATTCATGAAAAAATTTCTTCATGAAAAGACGTTCAAGTTATTCGAACATGTAACATATTCAGGTCCAAAATAATACATCCAATCCTTTATAGATCCATCAAGTGAGAATGAGAATACACATTGTTTTATTTGATCTTCAAAGACATTTATTGTTTTAAGGGTTGAGTAAACCACATTAAATTCCATTAAATGTTTGATTTTATCCTCATCATATAATCCATAGAAACATTTAAAAATTTTAATTAATCAATATTTCAATTCAACGTCTATTTCAAGATTTGGTTACGCAATAAAATTTGGTTGATAGTTAATATTAGGGGTATCTAATTCTCAAATAATTCAATTAAGTGCATTACCATTACATTATTCTATTGTTTATTGTTTTAGTATTGATATAGAAGTGTTTAAAAATTTATCACCCCTAGAGTAGAGAAATTGTACATCTTTTTTAAGGTTGAAACTTCCCGTAGTCTGAGAATGTCAGATTTGAGCCCAAAGGCTATCTTCCATCTCAATTTCAAGATCTAAAAATTCCTTGAGATTAGTTTTTCCCATAAATAAAAAAAATAAATTGGACCATAATAAAAATGATATGTTTGAGTTGATGGTCCAAAAATAAGATGATGAAAATAAATGAGTAAGAGAAAAAATCAGATTTCCTAAAGATGGAAGAAAGAAGAGAAGAAGATAATAAAATGTAAAATAAAATAAATACATATAATTGGTTGAAACAAATACTTTACTCCATGGAAACAGTTCCAATTTGAAAGTACCAATCATGGATGCTATTAAATGATGTTCAGTTCGGGTTATTTTGGTGTAGCATGGTGGCTTACATAGGTCATCTCTCAAAGAGGTAGTAATTAAAACATTATTATAAAGTCATTTTGAAAATAAATATAAATAACTAAAAAAATCATTAATGTATTGGGTTTTTTATAGATTATAAAACTAGAACATGTATACTAGATTATTATTTCATTTTTTTATTTTGGAAAAGAAGTTCAGTTAAGAAGACATAACAAGAAGATTTTTTTAAAAAAATATTTTAAAAGGAGTAATAAATATAACTAAACCTCTTAATTTACTTATTAATCATTATAATTTTATTTAATATCCACATAATTGTGATACTGTAATTTTTTAACCCTCTAACCCTATGAGAATTAACATTACCACAAAGATGAAGAGAATTAAACCCTAGGATATCTTCAAAACATAGAATCGCAGCGCCATACATTGATTGATGTTATAAGGATAGATTATGGTAATGGGTAAATTAAGTCACATATACATTCATGAAAAGAAGAATAATGTTAGTTTATGGATTATGTTTGAAATCTACAAATTTATCCCTTGTGGTTTCAAATTATCGATTAAGTTAACACATTCATAATTCATACAATATTCGACCTCGCATGTTTTGTATTAATTTCTCAATTTCATGATTAGTTTCATTTGAATAAATAAATAAATTAATATATAATATTGTTTAAATTTTAGTATCTCATTTATATAAAATAAATGAATTAATAAGGAAAGAGATCGATCGATTACTAAAAATCACTACACTTCCATGGGCGATGCAGTCATCGTAGAAACGTTTTTCATGTGCAAAGAGATAGAAATAGTAAAACCTATATCATTTATACTCATTTTTCAAACCCAATTAGGAAGATTAAAAGAATAATAAATTTTAACAAAATGAATGAAAATAGAAATAAAAAAATTAGAACAAATAATTTACTTTTGAGAACACAACCATTTTAACATGTGAAAGAGAGGAAGGCTTCTTTGAAGGAATCCAGGATTCAAGAGACCCCCCTGTGAGAAAAAGAAGTTCCAGAACATCCAAGGTGATGACATGACTCCTCTAGAAATCATAATTGATTAAATTTACTCCATTTTTTAACTCCCAAATGTGGTGCCCAATGTGTCCATATATAGTAAAAATGTGAAGTGGTTTTGGGCACCTAGATTTCGAGATAAAAATTGTGTCTCCATTTAGGGTTAGTAATTGGATTTATCTAGACATGTATATTAGAGATAAATTTGAGGAGATCATAATTACTATCTCAATGGAAACTGTGGTGGCCAATTGAGGATTAAAGTGAGCGATATGGCTGAAATACAGAACCAAATATTTTGACTTTGTGTAGATTCTGTCCCTAGGATTGATTGGTTCAGATGGCCCCTTTAATTATGAATTGGGCTTCACATTAATGAGGTAAGATGTAGTATATAATATTTTGGAGTTTCTCACAACATTTAATCCTCTCTGGAGACATTGATTTTGTCAAATTTGAAAAGCAGTGGATTGATGTCATAGGGATTCCAAGAAGTTTGGCCTATTTCTCTTCTATATCATCTCCAACTATCCAAATAACCCTTTCCTACAATGAAATCCACAAGACTAGAATAATTCCTCTTTTATAAGTGATAAAAAAATTAATATTTGAATCAAATGGGATGTAAGATTTGAGATAATATTTTAAATTTTAAACACAAAAAGTGTTTAAAAAGATATGTAAGGGTGAAATGAAGAAGTTATTTCTGATGCGATCAATGTGCATCCCTGATGGACCATGAAAATAGTACATGAGGTGTAGCTGACTTGTACACACCATGTAATTTTACCCAATAATAAAAAATGAAAAACTAATTTATTATACAACAAAAATGTATCTATATTTTCTTGTGTCTTGTCATTAAGTTGATCAGACACACCATGAGATGAATTTTAATATAAATATAAATATTTAATTAACTTCTGTATAATGTAAAAATATTCATATCATGTATGATTCATGTTATAATTATTTTTCTAAATACGATTAACCATAACACTTGATTGAAAAACCATGTAATCAGTGTAATCATTATGTTGATAGGACATATCATGAATGTAAGTGATATGTCATGTTTGACACATTTCTCAAGAGTAAACTTTGTACGAGAATAATCCATTTTACATCAAATGTGTGTGTATAAATGTATATGTTATTTATGGAGCTCCCAAGTTAGTAGAAGAAGATTAATTTTGGATCTAAGATGAAACTACCCCACGAGTGATACAAAGGTGGATTTGTGGAAAAATAAAACACAAACCCTAAATGGTTCAATGTGTTTTTGCATATTCAATAGTTAGTTTATCATCTACTAGATAAACAATAAAATATTAAAATCATGAAGAAATTGATTATTTTTTTAAAACAACCCCAACTTAAATTTCCTATGTTATTTTTAAAACTGATTTTCAACCTATACAAGAATGTCATTCTTATGAGAAAATAACTAATGAATGTATCTCTAAATTATTCCATTAAGAATATTTTCAACATTTTGATTAATATCATACTTTTGAAAACCCAATAAGTCAGTTGTTTATTAAGAATTATCCTAGTTATAATATCATAGGTGATCTACAAACAACTAATTAGAACTAGAGTTTCATAGAGAAATGAAATTTTAAATCTATCAATTTCATCACATTTCTATCCTATGAATCCTGATGAGGCTTTAGGTGATGAGGATTGGATTAATGAAATTATATATGAACTGAATACTTTTAAATGAAAAAATATTGTTCTTTAGTTGAACATCATAATGATACATTTATAATTGGAATTAAATTGGGTTTTCAGAACAAATGTGATGGAAATGGAATAATATTTAGAAATATAGAAAGACGTGTTACTAAAGATTATAATCAATAATAGGTAAATGATTATGGTAAAAAATATTCATTTATATAAAGAAGTGAAATTATCCATATACATATAGCTTTTATATCATTCATAAATTTTAATATATTTCAAATGGATGTGAAATATGATTTCCCCAATGAATACGTTCAGGAGAAGGTCTATGAATAATAACCCCTGGTTTTGAAAATATAAAATATAAAAAACATGTTTATTTACATACTAAATAACATAATGAACAAAAACAATAACCTAGAGAATGGATTGATTAGTTAAGATGATTTTTTATAAAATAGATGATTAATGGAGATAATTATTGAACTATTTATAAAAAATATGAAAAAAGAATTATGATTCTAAATATATATGTTGATAATAGTATATGTTGACCAAACAAAAAATATTTAATTGATTTCGTTGTTTCTCTTATGAAATTTGAGTTTGAGCTGACTATTGTCGGTGAGATAACATGAATTCTAGGTTTTCAAATTTCAGAAAACCATAATGGGATTTTATATATCAACATAAGTATATAAAAGTTCTCATTTTGAAATTTCAATATAACAACACAAAAATTATTTCAACCCCGATAAATTCTTCAATACTTTAGATCTCTATAAATCTAGGAAACTAGTTGATCAAATTACTTTTGGAGGCATGATTGGTAGTTTACATTTCATAACAATTGGTCAAATGGATTTAGTATTTTCAATATCCTCGTACGCTAGATATAAGTCCAATACTTTATAATCTCATCTTAATTATGTAAAAAGAAATTTTTTTATCTTAAGGGAACTATGGATTTATAATTATTCTATTAATCTAGAATGCTAAAAATAAATTAGATTCTGATTATTGTGGATGTAAAATGGATATGAATTGTACTTCTAGAATATCTCATTTATTAGGAGAGTATTTAGATTCTTGGTTATGTAAGAAACTACACTCAGTATAACATTCCATAAGTAAATCCAAATAAGTGGTAGGTGGATTTTTTTTGCACATGTGTTGGAGATGCATCAAACACTCAATGACCATGACAATATGTTTAGTAAAACTGCAATAGTTTTTGATAACACAAGTGAAATTGTGCTATGTAAAAACCCATCACATAACTTGTGTGCTATGAAAATCGTTGAAATACACCATTTCTGATGAGATTACACATGTAAAGGCTATATTATTTTACAATTCATCGGAATCCAAGAACAATTTGCTGACATTTTTAATAAAACCCAACATTCTGATAGATTTCAATACACTAAACAAAAGCTAGGTGTGATATTTATCTGGTGATTAATCATATGTAATTATTCTTATTAATCTATTTTTATTAATGAAATCGATTTCAAATATGGAGTACATATGATTTTATTTTTCTAAAACATTGTTTTTTTGTAAAACATTTTTCTTTGTAAAACATTTTTCTTTCTATAATGTTTTAGTTTTTATATTTACTTTTTTAGACTCAAAAAAATTTAAAATTTTTTCACTCTTGTTATTTTGAAAACACATTGAATCTAGTTTTTTTACCAATAATTCATTTGAGTCAAAATTTTTACATAATCATAATATGCTATAAAATATTTTCTATATAAATTTATTTTATAAAATTATATAATTAAAAAATTATTAAAAAAATTTGAATAATATTTTTGTTATATACATTATCATAAACATTATTCATTATGAAAACCATGATGATCAGTTAACTCATACTAATGAAAATTTTCTACTCAAAAATGAATTCTTCTATTAGTTCATAAAATAATGCATTAAATTTGTTATAAATATTATTGTATAATTAAACCATTAGTATTAATACATTTGTTTTTTTTCAAACATTTATGTTTCAAATATGATCGATACTCATTCCAATGAAATGTTTTCTAAAAAAACCTGAAAATTTCAAATTTAAATTTAAATTATTTCATCAATTAATTGATTATCAGCAGATCAGAAAAGGCCTTTTAATCTGAGCCATTGAAATTCATGTAATTCTATCCATCGATGTCACACTTATTTAAGCGTGGGATAACTTTTTCCCACATCGGTACATAGATACTTTGTTCCATAATCATACAGCTCCATTATGTTCCATGTCCAACGTTTTTCATTATTTTTCAGATCACAAGTTCATGTCTCAATACAATGGGAATTCTAGAATATTTTTCATAGAGAAATTTCTATTAATAAAAAATCATCAAGAGAAATTAGTATGAATATTTCAATTCAATTATTAAAAGGATCCTTAGAATTAGAGGCTAGGAAAAATTTTATGTATAAAAATTAGATAAGGATATTATTTTACATTGTCCCAAAATTATAAGATAATTTATTAATAATGTTTGATAACGAATTAGAAAATGAGGAATATGAACAAGAATAATAGAAATACATTAGAAAAGAAGATGAAAAATAAGAGGCAGAATATGAAGTGGATGATGATGATCATGATGGAGAAGAAACATAGACTAATTAAGATTAAAAATAATATAAAACAATAGATCCATCATCATCATAAAATATATTATATTCCAAATAACATAATGTTGTTGATTTTTAATAATTAAGATATAAAAAATCATCATCCTAAGAAGAAAAAAATTATTCATAAAACCTGAGAAAGAATATAAAAAATACCAAAAAAATTTAGAAAATGTTAAATCTGATAAGGATTAGAACATTATTTATCTACTAGAAGAAGACAATTTTTCATAGAATTTAAATTACAATGTTGAAAAGGAAGAAAAACCAGATGTGTGATCCTCCATACCAAATTCTCCTATAGCATTATCAAGTTCATAAAACATTGAAAGAATAGTTGGTCAGAATGAAATGGACAATATTTTCCATACCTTGAAAAGGTTATGTGATTTGATAGCCTATCTTAAAATCATATATGAAATATGTAAATTGATTTAAATTAGTCATAAAATAAAATTATAATCAACAATAGAATTGACTGGAAAAATTTTCTACAATTAGGGAGATTTGTAATATTTTAAATAACTGAAAAATTCTTAAAAGAGATCGAGCAATCATTTATGTAAGTAATCAAAAAGGAAGAACTTGATCTCAAGGATCATGACAATCAGATCATATATGTAAAGAAACTATCATTATAAATGTAAAAAACCATTAATAATTTATCAATAAATGTTTCTAATAATGTTCAGTTTGTGGAATATTTCAATGATAAAATTGATGATCGTAATGAGGAGGTAAATGAATTGAATGAATGTTTTCATAGATTAGATTTAAATAACAATAGACTCAAAACGTGTGAAAATGAGATTTTCCTAGAGAAAGAGGAAAATAAAAAGTTCTTTTAGGAAGTTGAAATAAAATAAATCCAGAAGAAAAAAATGATCGATTATTATATCATGAATCTTAAATCATTAGTTGAAGATTCCTTGATGGATCAAGTTTCATTTAAGAAAATTAAGTAAATTTTTAAAAATTTGATGATTAAATAACGACATTTTATTGAACTCTTGATTTATATTTTAAGTCATTTTTTAAATAAATATTAAATCTATAGGAATTTTTCATCCAAATACTATATATCTAATTTTATTCCAATTAAATGTTGTTGTATTTTCATTCATTTATTTCTTTCCTGACTAATTATTTCATAAAAAAATTATATATGTTATCTCTTGATAAAATTTCAGGAGATATCCCTACCCTATTATTTTTAAAAATGAAAAAGGTTTTGAGATTTATAAAGAGGGAGAAATTTATAAAATGGGAGATGTTTATAAAGGGAGAAGCCATTGAGATATTATCCTATGTGTGAGATATTATCCTAAGGTGGGAGAAACAGAATTAATAATTGTTATCTGATTATAAAGATGTTATAAGCTCATGGTGAGTTATGATATGAGGTATATCTTTGATGAACATAAATGCATAATTGGATATAATTTTTTCAAATGTTGTTATTATTTCATTTTAAGTGTTGTGTTTTGTGCTTTCTAAAAATTTGGAGATTGTTGAGTCAGAAGTCCTGATTCATACATCTCATTTATATAGTTTAGTAAATCCAAAACACTCCCTCAAGAAAATTAGTTTAATAAAATTAAATTTCCCAAGTTATTAAATATGTTTTTTAGAAAATGTTACTTTATATCGAATGTATAAATAATTCCAATGAAAAAAAATTAAACATATTATTTTTCATTTTGATCAATCTGACAAAAGGTGTGTATGATACATTTGACTAAATAGTGTTTTGATAAGCATTTATAGTCACATCTTAATTTAATAATTCACAACCTCCAGACTAACCCTTGTACCAACACATCAGATTTACCCATTTTCAATTTATTAAATTGAAAACCAATAGTGTAGTCAATCAAACAATCCAATGTTTATAATTTTATATATTATAATTATATCTTTCATAAAGAATCCATAATATCATATAAATGGTGCTAATATAAATTTATTAATACTATCAAAGACAAATCATCCTTAGATTTAATGTTAATGATTAGGATAATTATGATATTTCATGTGAAAGTGGTTTGAGGAAATTTTAACTAACTATAAAATGTTACCATTTTATAATCACTTATAAATATGTTGTCATTTGAAAGGTTTAAAGATGATGAAATTAAAAACTAAAATCATATAAAAATTTCTATACATGAAACCTCATTCATATTTGTTATAATACTTCAGGGATTTGAAGTTATACAAAATCCTTAAGAGGATTGTAATTCATTAAGAAATATTTTCCTTAGTAATTTCATGTCAAATCATTTTACTAGTCAAGGGATTTGAGGAATGGATGATGATGAATCTGATCCATTGGATCGATGGATTCTAGGGATATAATGATATATGTCATTCATCATAATGGTGAATTTCATGGTAAAGAACGATAGTCTCGAATCCTCTTTCAAATTTATATATTTTTTATTATAAGGCATTTTATGAAAAAATGGGAATCCATAGTACACACAAGATACCCCTACGTGCTGGAAGAGCTCAAAAATTGGTCAAATAGAAGAGTAAGGTTACTAGATTTCGCTACTCTATATAGATCCAAATGCAGCGTACTAACCTCGGCATCTGGATCTTCGCTGATCAGCTCTTCAAGGTGATGAATCATCCTCTACATAGTCTGAATAAATTCTTCGAGTTTATTTTTCACTGATTGAATCCCCAAGCCAAGATTCCATCTTGTTTATCTATCCATTCTTCAAGATCCTCATTGACCTCATCTTGCAACCTTCTCTCATAAATTCTTTTAATTTCTTCTTCTGTGATGTTGATCCTAACCTCCCTTTCTAACATTTCTTCCATGGAGTGTAGGATGATCTTCAAGCACTCCCTAACCATTTCTTACTTGTCTATAGTATTCCTACAAGATTCTTCATATTCCCCCTTCTGTGTGTCTTTGTTTTCCTTGTATCCACCCTTCTTAGCTGATCTAGACTCGATCGGTTTGGGAAAATGTGAAGAATCATTGTGTGCCTTTGGCTTTCTCCCTTTGACCACAATGAATTTCATAGAGTCTCAGATTCCTTTTTTCCCTTTCTTCCTTCTTGGGTTGTGGATTCCTTTCACTTGAATTATTTCCAAGCTGTCCGTTGAGAATTGGCTATAACTATCGTCACCTTGAATCTGATCATTGTATTAAGGCCTTTCTGGGGATTGGAAGAAGGAGCTAATTATGATGAATCAGATCGAAGGATTTTTTTAGTAAGGAAATATATACCTTATAGTAGGTACTATAAGCTGTGGATATCATTAGTTTATTATTTTGACTACTTTAACTGATAAGGTTAAAGAGTATATTATTTTTAAGCTTTTAAGTCATTCTTAATATTATCATCTTTTGAATTTCTTGATTATTCAATATCTATTTTCGTGTGGTGTATGTGTATCAAAAGGTAATTTTTTATACTTATATATCTTATAAATTTTATTATCAATGTATTTGTGATATTGATAAACTCATATTTAATTGGACAGTTTATAAAACAGATTTTATTACTCTAATCATCAAATGATATACATGTCTAATAATTTTCACAATATTTGTTCATTTTTTTTTGTTTAGAATAATTTTTAAGGTACATTTCCCCCCTCACCCTATTTTATCCATTAAATTCTCTTTTCATCCAATAACGTTTTGTCATTTGGGGATATAATATGTTGATTAATGGCTCCATACCAAACAAAAAAATTGTGGGTGAACAAGTGAATGATATTGAACTTGTTCATTAAATTGGATGATTTTTTTAAAAAATTAAATAATGATAGATTTAACTGGAATTCATACATAGGAATAGTAAAAATTTTAACATTCATTTTCTGTGCATATATATTTTGATTCTATTCATTCATTCATTCATTAATACAAAAACAAAATGTTTGTGTTATTTTAATAACTATGAAAACGTATTATATATTAATATGTGATTAGAATAGTGTGGAAATGACCCCTACACACTCCTTAAAATGAACTTGTTCAACCCTATACTTCGTTCATAAATTTTGATAATAAAAAAATTGACTATGGTCCACAACAACCATATGATGACAGATTTTATGTGATTCTTCAAAATGCTATGAATGAGTGGGATAACACAAAATTTTAAATTACTATGAAATATGGGTATCTTATCAATTTTTTAATGATTCATATATCATTTAAATGACTAAAATATCATTTTCCGGAAATTTCATTTAAATTGGTGTTTTGCTGGTCAGCTTTAACCCCTATAAACATTATTTGACTATTATTATCAAAAATTTGATAATGTTAAATCATACCATAATCCATACTAATAAATCTAAGCATCGTATTTATTTTTGGATGATTCCAAAAGATCAAAATGGATTCTAGGAATGCTATTCTAGCTTTTCACATCAATCAGAAGTCACATTACTCTGAATGGGGGTGGGATTCCACTTTTGAACATACAATGAAATACAAGTTTTTGATTGAAGTTACAATAAGTACTACACATTCTAAATCATTTAAAGATAATTTTCCTAAGATTTCATGATAATAAATTGTTTTTTTGTTGTTTTTTACCCTTAACCATAATATTTTTCTATTAATAAAAAAAATTAATAATGTCAAATCATACATTAATTTATATTGATCAATCATGGAGTAAAATTTTTGCTTGATTTGTTCCCCAATATTAATAATTATTAAATTAATATTCTCTTTGATTTTTTCATCATTCGAAAGTTGTTTTATTTCCCCCCCCCTAATGAAGGATATTTCATTTTATCGAAATTATGATAATGTTACTCCTTGTTTCCCATCATATCTAGAGGCACAAAAATATGATGCAACCCATATTGATTCTTATGGATCATAAATGTAATATTGATCATTCTAAAATAATTTTATGTCAATACATGTTTTCTTACTTAGTATTAAACTCTATTATGTGATTTTTTACATTTCTCAAAATTCAAGAGAAATAAATGACATTCAATCACAATGAGAACTTCAGGGATCTGATCGATGTGATAATGACTCATACAGATTATAAGTGACATAGAGACCACTCAACAAATATTTATTCCAATCGAAGCTTGTTTAGCTTGATTTAACCCCTGGAAAATTACCTTAAGACACACTGACAAATTTAGGCAACATATTGACACACGACTGATTCCAACATATAACATTTGATTTGGGAAATGTTCAACTATATTCTCACATCAATATGATGTATGTTTTTCATTTATCACCCCCGATTGGAGATATTTAATTATATTTAAATGATAAAATGTTACTTGCAATTTTCCACCATTTCGAGTTACACAAACATTTTATGGAAGCAGAGTTGACTACTATATATAAAAAATGACTCAATGATTTTTATCCATAAATGTAATATAAATTGAAGTGTATTTTCTTCTTATTAACCCCATTAGTTTTATTTTTACTAGCTCAATATATGATGGGAAAATTCCACTTTTGATCATACTGACCAATTTGGATATGTGACTAATGTGTTGATGAATCACATGGATGTCAAATGACTTAAATATAATTGTATTGGGATTTCATGTTAAACATAGATCATCTATATCATTTGATTCCACACTACTCTTATAGTGCTACCTTATTTTTTACTCCATAGAGGTAATATTTTATTTTATGAAATTAATAAATGTAAAAATGTTCCTTAAATTGCAAAAACTATTTTGAGAATTGGAAAGACATGTGATTGAAATTTTAAAAAACATAAGCAATATTTTCTTATGTATTATTATCAATATAAAAGTATTTAGTTGGTTTTGAATCACAGCATGGAAAAATTACATTTTAATGAAAATTTAAATTTTATTTTTTACTTTACTAATAATAATAACTAAAATGAGACATTATATTTTAATGAGAAACCCAAAAGATAAAATTAAACACACCATCTTGATCTTATGCATCTTTTACAGAAATGGATTTTATATACGTCTATTTCTGTAGAGACTTATAAACAATAAATATTATAAATATAATAATATTGAATGTAATAAAAATAAATAAAAATCTAGTATAATTCTCCATCATAGGATCCCCAACACCATCAATTCGGATGATATATTCTGATCATACTCTGACATCAGCTTGTAGTAGTGTATTTACCTTCTTGGGGGCATGCATCTAGCCTTCAAATTTTTCACCAATTTTTTCATCCTAGAAATAATAGGAGACACATCCCAATAACATGAAACTATAGAACATGGAATCTATATTCCTTTATTCATGATGTATCTATGTCCATCACAATCGTTGTTGTGGTGAAACATCTCATTCCACTACATGGAATGTTATAAATGGTCATATGGTAGCTATATTAACTCAACCCCAAATAGATAATGGATAATATATATATATATATATATATATATTTATATATTTATATATATTTAATTAATAAAAGAACATTCTATAAGAGTAATAAATGTGGGGTCATTTCGATCTCGAGTTTTCAGGCACACTGATATTCATTCAGTCATCGTTCCTTTCTCCCGCCACTATAATCCAATAAGATATAAATATATAATAAAATACAATTTAATTTAATAAATATAAAAATATAGATGATAAATAAATCTTTTCAAATAAAGTATATGTGATGAGTCCCAAGACTAAGAGGTAGTGCCTGCGTCACATGATTCTCTGAATGGCACCCCACCACCACCTACATTAAATTAATTCAAATTTTAAACATGTAAAATGTTACATATTATTTGTAATATATAAAATAAAAAAATTCTTACTATCGTATCCTCAGTGTATCAATATGTAACCATGTCACACAATTGAGATAAGTGAAGACGTCGTAGGACTTTATCCAGAATGTCTAGGGCACCCACATTTGGTACACAATGCTCCCTCTCCACTATACCTTTATCATATTTACACATTATAAAAAATGTATCCATACACATTTTCTAAACATATTTGGAGATACCTCATGGATTATTCTATTAAACAAACTATCAATTCTTTATTTGTTTTTAAAAGCATTGCTATGATACTAAAATGATTCTCTTAACTAAACTTCCTTTAAATGTCAATGTAATGCGTCCTGAGGGAATGTATCCTTGTATTATGTAGTTAATGTAAATATATGCGTGTGATTCATGATATAACCCAACTAGAGAAGGAATGATAGGGGTCCCTCTCTCGTGGGGCGTTATGTCTGATAAAATAATATTTCAAGGGTATTTTCGTGATGAAATCACACAACCTGGGCCACTCATTTGAGAGGATGAAAATTTTGAGTTTATTTCTATTGGAAATAGTTTCATAAATAATTTAATGTATGTACATATATATGATTAACTATTAATTCAAATGTAAAACTATATTTACATTCATACATACGTCGACCTGTAGAAGTAGATACTTCTCTAGAAAAATGTTGATCGGGTTCATGGTATGATGAAAAGTATGTTGTCATAGAATGAAATAATATTTATACACACGAAGACAATATTTCATATAAAGAGAGTGTAAATACACTGAAAACATTTAAATGGTTTTTAAAAAGTGATACAGTTAAATATATCCTTGAAACCAATGAGCGTGAAAAACTGTATACTTTTTAAAACATGAATATTAATCATTTATCCATTAACTCTATATATAAATAGTTTAATATCTTATTCATGTTCATATAAGTTATATTTATCATGTTGTTGTGAGAAAAGGATGTAGTCTCAGGTTTATCTTATTAATTTAAAAAACCCTCACCTTGAAATTTTCTTAGAAACATTCCAATTGGGATTAGATGGAATGGTTGGGAAGAAAATGTGTTTTATATGTGATGCCAAAATGAAACGTATGTTAATAACTTTTTCATCTCAATATAACATACTGTTAATTTCCACCAATGTACATTGAAATTGAGAAACATTTGTTCCACAGACTGGATTAACCCAATTACACAATAATAGTATGTATTTCAACATATATGCATGTATAACATCACTGATGTTATTTAAATGACCATGCTAATAACCAAAATCTAGATATGGACATTCAATGTCACATATTTTTGTTTCACATTTTCATCATCATATTTATTGTTAATCTGAATGGAATTATAATCTCAATATTAGTAATTGTGATTCATTATTGATAGACCATCAGATAGTTGGAAAAATTCATCAATCAATGTATGATAACATAATTCATATATGTTATGCACATATATAAATCACAGAATTCAATTAATAGTTATTATTAATGAAATTACTATTATATATGAATCATAATGATAATTCATGTATACATTCAAAATCCTTGTACCAATCAGGAAATGATACATAATGGGACTGTTGAAATAAATAATAAGTAGAAAAAGGTATATGTTATTTTATATTATTAATTTTTTATTATAAATGAGATTTTAATGATTAAATGATAAACTTGCATATGAAAAAACAAGTAATATGAGAACAAAAATGATTATAAGACACTTACTACCACAATAGCATAAATAATATAGTATTTAACAAGGTGTATCATTGAGATTGTACTTCTGTGGTGTTTTCCAGATGAATTATAGTACATTATCTAAAAATCATATCATGAATTGCTGATGGATTAAATTATTTTGATTCGACATCCACAAATATACAGCTCAAAAAAATAGTACCCTCATCCATTAAATAACCATTGGCTATTAATACCACTAGATGAGCTATATTACATATAGACCATTTTAATGTATTGAAATACCACAAAATATGTTATATCCACTTGAATTTCACAATACCTGTAGAAATTAGTTTAATGTATAAGTGTACCATTAAATGAAGCATAACATCGAAAAATTAGGGTAGAAATATTTTCAATAAGTGAAAAAATCATAATTTAAATCATATCCTATAAAATTTTAATATAACTATTCCATTTATTTTAAACAACTATGACAACAATATTTTACATCTCAATAAATTTCTGAAAACATTAGTTGATAAAAAATCAAAAATTGTTTTCGGAATCACTTGTTGAATTAGTATGTGATTTTCATGAACTTTCTACCATTTCTAGAAGAGTAACTATTAAGTATAAAAATCATCTTCAAAATGGAAAGACTTGTCATTATTACTCATCACATTCTAGGTATCAATCTTCTATTACTTGTTACCCACACCCTATTGTAAATTATATTGTTTCTATAAATCCATTTCTTCTCAATCACAACATGCATTCCCATTGTCCTTTTATTTTCCACAAACACATAAAATGGTCCCCAGTATATTATCAAAAAAATATAAATGTTTAATACAACCATATTCTTCCTTAATGTGTTAATTTGATTATAACGAAGATTATTAAAAATCACCTTCCAATTGATTCTGTATTTTCTAATCGCACCACAGATACAATGTAATGAAAACGCCAACAAATACATAATTGTGTGTAAAATGATATTGTTTTCTTACCCAATTGAGGCTATTATATCAACTCATTTCACGATTTTTGGTGCAGTGATGAATTCAATAGAATAATAAAATTTCTTTTTTCCTTTATTAATGTGTTCTAAGAGGGAATAAAAAATATGTTGGTCATGTATGTCTATGTGTTACAATGATTAATCCATATAAAATTTTTACTTTTATAGAATCAAGGGAATGAAATTTCATATTTCAAAATAAAATTTGGTAAATTATTATAAGTAAAGAAGTCGTTGATTTTATGTTCTAAAATAACCTATAGTTTAAATATTTTATTATTTTAAAAATCATAATTTATTACACCACTACCACAAAATTCATTCAACTCCTAAATCAATTGTTTAAGGTAAACAACAATATTATTCCCGGAACATCCATCTACTACTATAAGAGTGGAACGTAATAGAAATTTTTGTTTCACATAATTCCATAGAGGGATATTATAAGGATTCAACACCATGGGCCATGTTTTGTGAGCGGAAACATCCAAATTCCAAAATTAATAGAAATCATATTTTACAAACACAAACAATACATTATAACTATCTTTATTAATGTTTAGGTTGCCTATGATTAAGCACCTTACTTGCATGTGAGTGTGTTGGGTGGGTTATCATATCACTATCTTTATTTTCTTCCTTGAGAAATCTCATTAATTTAGAAACTTTAGATGACATAATTAATAATTTAAACATCAGATTTAGTTGAAAATGAAGTGTTTTATAAATAGAAATTGTTGTCCCCTATCTTATAGTCTAACATTGATTAGTCATACTTCCAAAATTATATTTCTAATTGTATTATCCATAGAATATACAATTATCTAAATGGGATGTTTCTATTTTAAATAGAAATCAATATTTTGAACCTTATTCCATGGTTTCATATGTGAATCATAAGTTCTCAGTTAACATACGAGAATGGTAATATGAGTCCAAAATATTAGAATCAAAAGGAATTAATGATTCTAATAACAACAATAGCATGTTGAACTATTTTTATATATACTTTTTCAAATCCATCATGTTAAATAAATCAATGATAGAAGATAATTTAAAATATGAAGTTAACTCAAAATATAATTCAGTAAGCACATCATTATTCATTTGTAAAAAACTCAATGAATAATGATCTACTATATAGAATATATTTTCCTCTCTAGTATATGTTGAGTCAATAATGATTTCCTTATGTCTTTTATATAGCTTCATAACTCAGGGGATATTGATAAGACAATAATGTATCCTTTTGAATTTACCATTCTTCTTGTTTTGAAAATCACAAAAACCTTATTTCCAGGAAAAACTCATTTTACTGATTGTTTTACTTCTATGTGGAAAATATCCATACCTAGGAAAATCAAACCTTACCTAGACTTCATTGTTCATATAAATTTTTTTATTAAGTGCAAAATTCAAATTGAAACCAAAAACCATGGAATCATATAATTACCAATATATGAAGCATTCTATTATAGAATCCGAATTCTCAGAATTATGGTTACGAACTCATCTGAGTTCTGACAGTGAATTCTAATTACGAATTAAGGATACGAACTCTTTCAGGGTTCTCACTCTGAATTCTGAAAACAAATTCTTGTTATGAACTCTTTCAGAGTGCTGACTCTGAATTCGGAATACGAATACTGAGTATGAACTTCCCTGAGTTATAACTCCAAATTCTAAATATGGATTCTAGGTTCAAAATTCACTGAGTTCTAACTCCAAATTCTAAATACATATTATGGATTCAAACTTCTCTAATTTATGACACCGAATTCTCATGAACTCTTATTCCGAATTTTGTATCTTTTTGTTCCGAATTCTAGTGAATCAAAATTCTAAATTTCCTTGAAATTCATGCTCCAGAATTCTATAGAGTTCAGGTTCCGAATTCCTTGAAAACAGAATCCTAATATCCTTGTACTATAAACACTGAATTCATTTTTGGTAAGACTCCGAACATTCATATTTACTTAAAATCTGAATATCATATTTTAGTTATGCTTACAGATGTTTAGTTATAAAACGATGTCCTGATTTCTGTTACTCACTAACCATTGTTTGAGTGACACGTGTATATGTCCCTCCAAAATTCACAGAAAGATATGACCGTTGGTGGTGGAAGTCTTCTGTTGAAACCATTCCTTCAAATAGGGTCTCATTTGAAAGAGCTCAATACACTTGAAAACATCTTCGACAACTGTTCTTATAGGCTATTGAAGTGATTTCTAGAGAGAGAGGTTCTTATCAACTCTCAGGCTTCGTGCAGAATGTTTGAATGACCTTTTCAAGCTTTTCTTCATGCATATTCACTTCGTGTGACTCTGATTGTTGATGTGTATAATTGATGGCTTCCAGGGATAAGATGATAGAGGGGTCGACTACCTGATAGTTGAGGTCTTGCGAGGATAGGAAGACAGACTCTGTTCTTAGTATCGAGGGATTTCCATGTTGTGGGTAAGATTCACTTTCTTGAAAGTATAAATCAAGGGTGCTTTATACAAAGTTGATGGATACCATTCTCATTGGGATAAACGATTTACTACTTGTTACTTGTTTTGTTTCATGTTTTCTACAATATTTTTATTGTTGGGGAATGTATAACATTCTTATTCTTCCTCATACTTGAACTCAGATTAATTATATTCTATACTCTTTATGGTAGAATCATAGTTGTTGTAATATCTTGTTATTTCTCATTTCTAGAATCTATTTTTTGGAATCAAGCAAGTTATTAGAACACAGAGGCTTTGTGAATTATCTTTTTTAATCTTGTTAAACATAACTATCTTTAAAAGTTCCAAATGAATTTTTAAAAGTACAATTAACCACCCACCCCACCCCACACACAAACACACTTGTATTTGAGCATCTAAAGTCTACATATTTGATCCTACATTGGGTTTTATTGATTATATCATACTCGCATACCATCTCACAATTGGAATTAGAGGATTTGGTTCAATCTAAATTAATCTCTTGATTAGATTCAGATGAGAATTCTCGGAATTGAACTACCAGATTCATACTTTTATCAGAATCTATTTTTCGGAATCACATAGTTCATATTAATTTTTGATAAAAGATACATTTTTTTCTATATTTTCATTTCATAGGATATATTCTCTTGCTTACAGTCTCATACTACTAACAAGTTTATGTGCCAAAGATTATCTTAAGGATGGCAGGTTTAAATGTTGGCTCTATTGATAATTTAAATCCTACCAGACCTCCTTTTTTCTATAGAAATGATTATAAGTACTGGAGAGATAGTATAAAGACATTTATTTTCAATACTAGAGTTGATAACTATCTAATGATGATTTAAGATTATAATATTACGGATTAGGAATTTAAAACCATTATGAATCAAGAGAAATCAGAATATCAAGAAAACATCGGAGTTAGAAATACATTGTTATATTCTTTGATTAGGAACACCTATAGTCAAATATCATTGTGTGAAGCTACAAACACTATCTGGAAGAAACATGAAGATACACATTTTGGTATATCTGAAGTCATAGAGACAATAAGAGCTATGTTGAGAGCTAAATACCACATCTTTAACATTTATTATGGAGAACCTATTAGCAAAATATGAAAAAGATTTTTTACTATAGTTAATAGATTACAATTTATGGGAGAAAAATGATTAGATGATGAGGATCTTGTACACATGATCATATATATCATTCCAAATTAAAGGGAGTCCAAGAGGAAAACTATTAATGAGAACATGAAAGTCACTCAGATTTCTCGAGATGAGTTATTTGGAACACTTCTTCAACATGACTTATGTCCCCTAAATCTACAACACACACTAAGGGAACAAATGGGGGTAATGAGTACGCATCTGAGCCTCCATCTCCCATGTGCTCTCCTGGAGGTTCATGTGCTACCGGCAAACAGGCACCAGAGGAAAAGACCATCCACGCCGGACCCGCTCCTATCGATCCTCAATCTCGACTAGAACCTCTATGAATGTCGCCTTGTCATTGATGTCCATATCCACATGGTCGATGATGTGGGACATGTCTTGCACATATCAACTCATCTGAGATACGTGGAAGACGTCGTGCACCTGGTGCAACTGAGGTGGAAGAGCCCGGAGGTAAGCCACCTCGCCTACTCTGCTAAGAAACTAGAATGGTCCAATGAATCACGTAGACAACTTGCCGACATGGGAAAATATCCATATACTTCGTCGAGGTTATACCTGTAGAAAGATGTGTTCACCATCATCAAACTCCAACGGTCTTCATCTCTAATCAACACTAGACTTTTGTCTGCTCTGTGAAGTCTTCAAACACTCTGGGATGATCTGCACCTTCTCTATCATAGCCTACACTATCTCTGGTCAGACAAGTGTTGACTCCCCTAGGTTAGTCCAGCACAGAGGTGATCTACAAGATCGGTTGTACAAATCCTCATATGGTACCATCATGATGGTAGATGAGTAGTTGTTGTTATATGAAAAATCTACCAAGGGAACATGATCCTCCCAGCTACGACCAATGTCGAGGACGCATTCACAGAGCACATTATCGAGAGTCTGAATGGTCCTCTTAATCTGACCATCCATTTGTGGGTTGACGATAGTACCCAGGTGAAGTTGTGTCCCAAAATCCTTCTACAACCCATTCAATAGAAGGGATGTGAAACGAGCATCTCGATAGGAGACGATTATCAATAACATCCTGTTATGCCATACGATCTCCCGTACGTAGATTCATCTCATGCCCTCTACTAATCCCCTCTCATTGATCAGTAGGAAGTGGGTCGACATGGTGAGTCAGTCGACAATCACCAAGATAGATTCGTGTCCTATGGATGCACGTGGGAGTCCCATCATGAAATCCATGGATATCCTGTCTCACTTCTACTATTTGACTTCTATGGGCTGAACCAAGCCTGCTAGAACCTGGTTCTCTGCCTTCACTTGCTGAAAAGGGAAGCATCGTGGGAAAAAATCGACTACAACATTCTTCATACCCAGCCACCAGTGCTATCATCTTTGGTCCTGATACATCTTTTCCACTCTTGGATGTACCGATAGAGGGAAAGTGTGGAACTCCCTCAACACCTCCTCCTATAGTGAAACTGGTACCATGGTACGTCCTATTAAATAGATTACGTTCTCCCCACCTTTAGAAAACCCATCAGGTGCCTACCATGAGAGTATCAAAGAAAGTCTCATCTCCATGTCAACAGTGCCGTGTTGTTCCTCTTTGACCCACTGAAGAAGTGTAGTAGTGACTACGAGAGACTATAGAAAGGCTGATCCATCTCTATCAACAATGGATATATGCAACGCTGCCAGCTGCTCTGTCGCATCTCCTAGTAGCTGAATGCATGATCTCCTACTCAGATAATCTGCTACAATTCTCCCTTTTTCAGAATATAGACTATCTCTATGTCATAGTCAGGGAGGAACTCAAACCATCATTTCATTCTCAGGTTCAGGTCCTTCTGCGTATAGATGTACCCGAGACTCTAGTGGTCAGAGTAGACTGTTAAATGCTCTCCCATCAGATAGGGTTTCCACATTATCAATGTGAAGACCACTACTGCTAACTCCAGGTCAGGGGTAGCGTAGTTCTGCTTGTTCTTTCTCAATTTTTGTGAACTATATGTGATCACTGCTCACTCCTACATCAGTAAACACACAAGTTTGGTCTCTAATGGGTCGCAGTAAACTATGTACCCAATGCCCTCCTCCCATAGACTCACGATGTGTGCACTAATCAACCTCTGCATCAGATCTTGATTGATTTTTTGGCATCTAGCTAACCACACGAAGGGTTTCCCCTTCTTCATCAATGCTGAAAGAGGTGCTGCAATTCTAGAGAAGTCTGGCACAAATCACTTATAGTACCCAGCTAGTCCCAAGAAACATTGCACCTCCATCACACTCCTGGGTATCTCCAAAACAAGTACTTCTTAATCTTTGTGTGATACAGTGCAACTCCAGCTTCTGAGATAACGTGTCCTATGAAGTGAATCTCTTGAATCGAGAACTGGTACTTTGAGAGCTTACCATAAATCCATTGCTCTCGATGTGTGTTTAGTATTACCCAAAAATGGTAGTTGTGATCCTCCTCAGTAGTTGAGTAAATCAGTATGTCATCGATGAATAATTTGATAAAACAATCAAGGTAAGGCTGGAATATCCTATTCATAAGACTCATGAATACTACCGGTGCATTGGTTATGCTGATGGGCATAATCAAGAACTCGTAGTGGCCATACCAACACCTGAAGGCCCTCTACTACACACCCTCATCTCGAACTCTGAGCAGGTGATAGCCTGACCTGAGGTCTATATTTGGGAACCATCGTGCTCCCTTGAGCTGATCAAAGAGGTCGTCAATCCTCGGATGTGGGTACTCGTTCTTCATAGTCACCTGATTCAGGTGACGGTAGTTGACACACAGTTGTAAGATCCCATCCGCCATGTTGGCGATCAAAAATAGAGATGCCCAGGGTGAAACACTAGGTCAGATAAATCCCTTCCCCTATAAATCCTCCAACTGTACTTGTATCTCATTAATCTCGGTAGGAGCCATACGATATGCTAGAGTAGATATTAGTGTTTTCCCAAGATACAGGTTAGTGTAGAAGTCTACCTCTCTACAAGGATATTGTCTTGGAATGTCTCCAGGGAAAACATCTACGTAATGATCCGCAACAACAGGAAAACTCGGACTCTACACATCAACCGCTCTGAGGATGGGACTAGCCTACTGATGTCTGATCGGGTACCCCATCAACTGTGTAAGTCCATTTTGCGTTGCAAATGCTCCCTTCTCGCAGGTGAAGGTGAATATGCATCCAAACATGTAGATACACAGTACTTTGCACCTAATACAGTCAATCTGAGCATGAACTGTGGATAACCAGTCTATACCCATGATTACGTCGTAAGGCCTCGACATCGCTACAAGAAGAACCATGTTGAAGCTCTCACCTCCTAGAGTAAGCTCACACTACAGGAACCAGTGCGTAATCATAGATTCTGATCCCATATGAGTCTCTAACTGTAAGGATCGAGCCAACAACTCTGTCAAAATTTCCGAGCTCCGAACGAGGGTAGTGGCAATTAAATAATGACTCACACCTGTGTCTATGAGTACTACAACAAGAGTGGAGTAGACAATGATAGTACCTCAAATAATTTCAGGTGTGTCGTGGTCATAGGCCTCGACTGCCTAGAGCTGAGCCTGCCTCTATCCGCAAGCTTCCTGTGGTCGGGTCAGTCGTCCTAGTGGTGGTGGTGGTAGAGCCTCGAAATGTCGTCCACCACCTGCTACTCAGCCAGAACCTCTGGAACGTCCGCCTACTCCTGGCGGACCACCACAGTCAAACCTCTGCCTCTGCCTTGGAGGTCCCTCTGTGGTCTGCTGCTCATCAACATAGCGAGTCAGGTAGTCACAAGCCATGTGGCCCTTCCTGCCACATGTATAGCACTGCTTGCTCCTCGTATAGCTAGCACTGTCTCATGTTCCCCACACAACCGATCATGTATCAGGGGGTCGCCCACCTGATGGACTAGTCCACTTAGACCTCTGTGTCAGCTGTCTACTACCGGCTGTAGAAGACTCTGCTACGTGTCACCCTGTGGTGGGTCTCGCCGTTGGTGACTGCTCAGTGATAAAAATCTCCAATAAAAGGGCTCTTTCCAGCTCCCATGCCTGTGTCGTGATGCTGGGGGGAATCTTCGAAGCCCTGATCTCATGCCTGAGTCCCTGCTCGAAGGGATGGGCCCTGAAAAACAGGACTCGTACCATATCCATGGAGTAGCGCAAGAGGTTTGTGAACCTCGTAGAGTTCTAAGCTACTATCATGCTGCCCTCCTCTAGATGAAGTAACTCCTGAATCCACAACTCTTGAAGGGTGGCTAGAACAAACTCCAAGTGCAGGATACTCTCGAATTATGTCCAGAGTAATGATGCCTTGTTATGCACCTGGAGCATCAAGCTCCACTATCTCCCTGCTGCTACATGCAGGAGAATCACAGAAAGGATCACTATGAGGTCGGCCAGTTTCCCTAACAATCAGAAAACTCTCACGACAGCCTCCAGCCAATCCTTAGGTACCTGTGGCTCTGTATCTCCTCGGAACCTTGGCGGCCTCTGGCACTGGAACTCGTGCAACGCACTCAGGCAGCATTCACCCTCTTCTACTAGAGATGGTAGTATCGGTGGCCCAGTGGGTAGTGGTACTGCTGGTACCTTTACTATGAAGGGGCCCTGGACCATGGCCTCGTCGCTCGGTGGGATACCATATTGTATGAAAATCAGAACACTAAATGGATGCCTTTTTGGGGCCATCCTAAAAAGAAATTGGTGTTCCACAGTTAAAATAGTATACCTGGTGAGCTGACACAAAGAAATCATGAAGAAAACGTTTTCAAAGGAAGCAAACACGCAATCATTGTTTTCATGCACTATTTCGGAGATCAGAAGTCAGAGTGTTAGGGTTTGGATATGTCGGTTGCCGCACCAACACCGGTTTCCATAAAATGATAACCACACCCAAAACAAATAACACTATTTCCAAAAAACAATCAGAGTCAAAGTTCTGTGGTAGAACTGACTCCCCTGATACAAATTTATCATGACTCGTCCTCGGGGCTCATGTCGTGACTACCCCAAGACTGCCTTCCATAGGTCAGGGGCTAGAGACTAGCACCAAAGGAGAATCCATGATAAAAAGGGAAGAATTTCTTTTTAACCTGTAACACACATAGTCCAAAAACAAGCTGAAGAAGAAACAAGTAATAAAATAGAAAAATATTGTGTGCTGAATGTAATTCGGATAGTATACAAACCCAACTGAAAACAAGTACTAGTACAAGTAAATAAGGAAAAACAACTCCCGGATCGCACACTGTGGAATCCTACAAGAAGGGTAGGTACAGAACTTGAACAGCATTTCTCTAAGGTAAATCCCATCTAGTCCATCTCTGAGCATCCTCTGTCTTTCATCCTCATCCTCGATCACTGGTGTCTGTCATCTGCACAGAACACAAAATGGTCTGGGAAAAGCCCGTGCAGTGGTGAGTATAACAATACTCAGTATGGGACCTCGAGACCCCCTAATGTCTCCCAGAATTCTAAAAGGATAAACCAAAGTAGAAAGATACAATCACGAAGTATCAACCAACCCTACATAGGTATATTCTCAAGAATATACCTAAGTCACCAGTCAATGTATGACTCCAACTCTCGATCCCAATCACAACCCAATCCACAAGGGATGTAAAGTCAATCGCCATGATGATCATGGTTAAGATACATGACTTAGCTCACACATGTATACATATTTCATAGAGTGATAGAGATAATTACATGTAGTCACTGATTCATCTAAGTTGTTGGACCCACATAGGATACATTATGAGCTAAGCTGTCGAACCCACACAGTATACAGGACCATCTACTCTGTTAGACCCACACATGATACAAGAACATATGTCAGAACTGTCGGACCCATGGAGGATCACGGTACAATAGTCATCACTATCAATCCCACATAGTATTCCATTACATTAGTCATCGTTATCGATCCCATGTAGGATTCTAGTACAGGAGTCGTCGCAGCTAGTTCTAGGGTTCCCACACACACGACGCTCAATCAGGAGGGTCCGCTCCTTGAGTCAATTGTCGATACATCAAATATCACGAAGTCCTTAGTTGAGGTACCCCATAGTTATTTCTCATTATAAGGAACCCAACAAGACAGATGGAGCGTCAATAAGACGCCTGGTCTGAGAGTTATTGGCATTTATATTCTAGGGGCCCGGTTGGATTATGCTAGATCCAAACCCTGCCTTCTTCCAATGTTGTCCAAAACTCACATAGAGTATTGAAAAGGGACCGCCTCGTACGGAGGGTCCTAGCGCCATAGATAACACATCGAACGATCATGCGGTCTAGGAGATATTCGTATTTAAGAAAAGACGGTTCCGACCTGTCAAACCCAGTGGGCTGGCGGGTAGACCCGACTTGGATCGGTGGGTCCGACCCAGATGGGGGGTCGGCCCGGCCTTGTTTTTTGGGTCTAACAAGGCTTTTCGGGTCAGCCCAGCCAGTTGGGGTGCAACCCACCCGGGGACCCGGCCTACGCTGCAGGCCGATCTGGTTCGCCCGGCCGTGCCAAGCGGAGCCGCCTCTCCCCTGTCAGACAGGCTGTAGCTGGCCCATTCTATCCGAAGAACGCGACATGCATAGTGTGTCGTGGTTGTCCTCCGCACGGCGCATGCGGGTTCCATGGTCCTCCTGCCTGTCCGCCAGTAGCCGGCCGGTTCACCCATCCAAGTAGCCCGTGGCTGCGAGCCGGTGTCTCTTCCCCGCGGCACTTGCGGGAACCACGGTCTACCAGCCCGGCCGGTAGGCAGCTGACCAGTTCTTCCAACCATACGGCCTTTGGTTGCAGGTTACATCCTCCTCCACGCAGCCAGCACGATGGCGTCAGTCCCCCACTATCGCGGCCCGGTATGTCTGCGGCCTTCGGCTACACCGCACAGCGCAACGACGCAACGCCTCTTCATCTGTCGTGGCCCTCTCGGCCACAGTTCCTCTTCCATCTGCTGAGCTCCTTCTGGACGCAATTATTCTCTATCACGGTGCGATGGCACTATGAACTTTCTGCTTCTCCTCTGATTCCTTCAAATGGAAACAACCATGGTGAGGGTTGGGCCTTGTTCGTGCGGTCCGAACCCTCCTCGTTATTTGATAACATTTTGTTTTCAAAAATGTATTTTAAATGATATAGAACGAAGGTTTAATTTCATATTTAATATTAATACAAAATTACCATACATTAATTTTGATTTTCTCTTGACGGTTTCTAGGTAGGAGAATTCAAAGACATCATCGTACGTTGCGCTAGTCACACGCTGTCGATCCCAGGCTCGAGCATCGTCCTCGTTCTTCATCGGAGAGGATGTCGTTCTTCATTAGAGATGATCTTCTTCTCCAATAATCTCCCATTTCCTCACAATTCCCCCCCCCCCCCAAATGAATGTTTCCATCAAAACCCCCAAACTAAAATAATAGGCTCTGTCTATTATTTTATTGTTGACATGTTTTTCAAAATATTTCCAGTGTTAGAATTAATTAAATTGAATAAGTTAAATTCAATAATTTATATGGATGGAACACTTAATTAGAGAAGGATGGAGGATATTTCAATCAAATTAAATGAAGAGTGGTGGCTTTAATAAATTCAAGGGGAGTTAAATAGACTACCCCCAAAAGAGAGTTACATGAGGATTATACGACGGTTTAAACTAGTGGACCTATTACATCCCATGTAAGTAATGAATAATATATTTTCTCATCTATGTCTATATATGAATTAGATAGTGTTTTAGGGGCTTAAAAATGAGAATGAATCCAATCTTAAGCATGGAACATACTAATATTTTTAAAAGATTGTTATACTGCCTTTTGATGGAAAACCATTTTTAAATCTATCTTTTGAAAATTTCATAAGCTCTATTTGTCAAAATAAACTTATTCATTATGATTGGGACATTGAAATTTACTTTGGATGAATTTTTGGTATTTTTATAACAATGCTCATTTTTTAATGAATAGATAAAAATACTGCATTTTACATTGAAACTACTTTTTCATCTAATTTAAATATATGGTCAGATTATCTTTTTAATTAGTTTTAAAGTGTACTTATAATATATGTTTACCATTTAATCTAATTTTGGTCATTATAATTAATTTCACTTTGGAAATGGGCATAAACAAGTGCCAAACAATTCATAGTTATTGTTTAAAAAAACACGCTCTTTATTTTGACAACAGGAAGTATTTTTAAATTAAATATTGCAATTTATGTGTTTTTAATTTTGTAAATGGATTAAATATTTGGAATCAGAGTGTTTAAATTATATAATTAATACTCTTTTGTTTTTGGACATTATGAATAGTACCAACAGTAATTATCGTTAATTATCCTGATTAATTAGTAATCATGTGGTTAAGGATAATAAAATAATAACATAATAATAACAAATGAATTCAAAATGTTTCCTAATACTACTGGTTGTGTCATGGCCTACCATGGGATGACTTGAGCCAAACATAGGGACCCCATGTAATCACTTTTTTGTAATAGTGACACTTTATATTTTTATTTTTAAAGAAGGGAGAATATCACTAAAGAATGTATCACCTGAGTAATTAATTTTTAGTTTTGTATTTGTAAATGATCTATTAGACTATAAATATGAATTGGAAAGGTAAAAAGATTTCCTACATCATAGAATTTTTTTTAAAATTTTTAGAACATAAATAAATTAATTTATTTGTGACATCATGATGACGCATCGATTATTTCATTAATGGATGATTTAAATAATATGAAATGATAATGTAAAATCTAAGACATACACATATAAATAACCTATTGGAAAAGTATATTTCGTTCCCTTATCAACTTATCCTTGAAATATATCAATGTGGACCTTTAAAATCCGAAACTTATATGAAAATAATGTAACCTTTCTTGACATTCCAAGAATGCCCCTCCTCTCCTCTTATAAAAGGCCCACAACTCTACCTCATTTCCCACACATCTCAAGCCTTTGACTCTGCCAAACTCTGCCCATTTTATCTCTCCAAATCCCTGTTTTCATTAATGATGTCTCACCTTGGGCAGAGAGCTCTTCATGAAAACCTTCTAGTTCAAACCATGAGGAGTTACCCGATTTAATGGTAGAGTCTTCTATAAAATTCTTTTGTTTTTTTTTGCTTCTCAAACCCCCTAAACTCTTTTTATTCCATTATTTTGTTACAACACCAGTATTTTCAATATAATATGATGTGGTTATAAGAAGTATTCGAGCTACACTCACACAAACGTACGTCTAATGGTTAATGATCATATTGTTTCTGTGGATGGCGAATTTCTGCCTCACGAAACGATGATTATTCAATATTCATCAAACACCTTCAAAGGTGGCCATTATTATGTCACTATGTTTATATATGGTATTTAATATGTTAATTGTTTCCTTATGCTTCTGTATTTTTCATTTATTTCATACCTTTATGGTTTCCATTATGGGTAAACACAATATCTTCATTTTAGGAAGTGTGGACTACCACCCCCTGAAAGTGATTTGATTTGTTAATACCATATGTGGGATGTATAAAGGATAAAATTAATGATATTATATATGATATTATACTGGAATTATAATATAAATTTATATCATTATGATTCCATTCCATTAAATACGAAATAGAAATGAATGTAGTGTTCATGTGTACGTACGGCTTACCGTCTCCATGAATGGTGCATTTCATTTCTTACCTCTAAATGTTATGTAATATTATAAATACTTGTATATTCTAGATATATATGATATATATGATACCCAAATCAAGAATATCATTCTGGATATAATTAACCTTTGACTAAATGAATATCACGTAACTGTAAGAAGTCCATTTTTGACTTAAGAACAAAATACCAACAAAACGATCATTAGTAACTAAAATGATTACATGGTGTTCATAACATGGTAATAAGTGATATAAAAGGAATAATGAACATGAAAAAGGTTCTTATGCAAGTAGAAATTATCTCATGTTTATTATTCATGATATTATAGAATGATCATTTCAAGTCGGATACGAGGTATGGGACTTCGTCTCAATCTCCTTTCATTGAGGCATATATTGTTTTATACAGACCTTTCATTTATACGTTATATAAAACACTTTTACTTTTTCGTTTCTTCAAAAGGAATATTTTTATATGAATCTTTTTACTAAACTACAAAAGGGAATGTCTTTTTTGGCGTACGTATGCGGTGACAACGACTTTTCCTCTACCATGACCATTATTTGAGTTTTGCCTTCCTCTACAAGCCATAAATTTTTTTAAATGAAAATTAAATACCATGTTTTAGTTTTCTTTTATTTTGGTATTGAAAATGGTTTTGATAATGTTTTTATTATTTCAATGTTTTTTATTGATAAATAGTGATTGAAATGTGGAAATTATATGTTTTATTTATCTATGTTTTATGTGTTACAATTATGTATTGGTTCTTGGGCATTGATTATGAAGACAGGTGGTTTCGTGATAAACTAAGGGCGGGTGAGCATGATATAGCTCTCCAATGAATTTGGTAACGTGAAGGAGTTAAACGATTTTGTTTCTCCGAAGATATTTAAGGGAATATACTGTCATGGGTATTCCAAACGTATCCAAGAGGGTTACTCCCTATGTAAGAATGTTATGAATGCCTCAAGATACCTTTTTGTCTTATGATTTCTATGAGTTATTTATAAAACTTAGGATTTCATGAGGTATGTTAAAGTGATTATGTTTTATGAGTAAAGTATGATTTCATACATGGACTAATGTTTTCATTTTGTACTTTTATATCCCTTACAGAGCTTTTTATGCTCATCCCATGTTTTTGAAATGTTTTCCACAGGTCAAGGGAAAGGTACCTGATGTGATGATAGTGTCAAGGAAGTTTCAAGAGAGAATCCATGTTTTATTTTAAATATGTTTCCATTGATGGAAAAAATGAATACTATCTTTTATGTAACCACCGTGTTTAGATGGGGAATGTAATGCATGATTTAGGATCTAATTCTCAAAAACACTAATCCTGAATAGATCCTCAATGTGTATTATTGAAATATCTCATGATTAAGAAATTTTTACGTCTGGGGAATTATATTTGGAATCTATGGTCGGTTTAGATAACTTTAGGAGTTATAATTATATTAATTGATTATGTAAAAATATTTTATGGTCAAATTGAAATGATATACCATTTGAAGATTACCATGTTGCATCATCTAAGACATGTTTGTTCAGAATGGTTTTCCATAGAGGAAACATGGAAGCAGTGCTAGGAAGGCATAGAGGAGAAAATGACCTTTCGAATCAGCATCATGAGATGGTCGGAATTGGAACTGAACAGTTTTTTGCAGTAATGGCACAGTTGACTCAAACGATAAATAGTGGTGGTATCCATGCATGAGATCAGCCAGATCAACCACATAAGAACATGTCAGTGGTGGATCATTTTGTAAGGAAACATCCTCCTTCATTCAAAGGATCATCTGACCCAGTGTTAGATTAAGGGTGGATTAAAGAACTAGAAAAGACTTTCGATGACATGGGCTGTTCAGACAATCTAATGGTTAGTCTTGCTATTTACTGTTTGGAGGGTGATGCAGATCAGTGGTGGTCGATGGTTAGAAATATCAGGGACACTGATGAGAATGATGCTCTCGACTGGGATGAATTCAATGGTATGTTTCTTGAGAAATATTTTCCTAAGGCTGTTCGACATAGGATGGAAAAAAAATTCTTGGAATTAAGGAAAGTGGAAGACTATGTGGCTGCTTATGAAGAAAGGTTCACTCGTTTGGCAAGGTATGCTCCAAACATTATCTGAGACCTTGAAAGAAAAATCGATCCTTTTTACTCAAGATTAAAGCCAAAATATCGAAGGGCATTAAATTCTCATGAGTTCAAAAGTTATGAAAAGATTGTTCTATGTGGTGAGAAGGTGGAAAGAGAGTTTTCCGATGATCAAGTGTTCTACCAACAGAAGAAGACACTGAGGTGGTAGGATAAAGGGAAAAATTCCTCAAAAAGTTCTGATGGTAAGAAAAATTTGTTTTCGATTTGTGATAAATTTGTAAAAAGGCATCCTGGGGAATATCCTTTGAATTCTGGAAAGTTCTACTAATGTGGTAAGATGGGACATAAGGCTTGTTACTGCACTAAAAAATATCAGGGTGATGGTAAGTCCATATTTGATTTACAGTTAATGAAATGTTTCAAATGCAATGTGTTGGGTCACTATACAAATGAGTGTCTGATAAAGAGCTCGAGTGATGTGAAGAAGCTAGACTACAAGAAGAAAGGGGTGGTGGAATCCTTTACAACTACTTCAGCAAACATTGGGCTATCAAATAAAGTTGTATCAGGAATTGAAAAGAAGATTGGTCAATGCTCCAGTTTTGGCTCTAACTTCCAGAAATAGTGAGTTTGTTATCTATAGTGATTCTTCGTTGAATGGACTTTGTTTCATCCTAATGCAAAATCATCAGGTAATTGCTTATGCTTCACGTTAGTTGAAAACTCATGTGGTAAATTACTCTACACATTATTTGGAATTAGCAGATGTTGTTTTCTCTTTAAAAATTTGGAGGCAACATTTGTATAGAGTAAAGTGTGAAATATATACCGATCAAAAATGTTTATAGTATATATTCACTCAGAAAGAATTGAACATAATATAGAGAAGATGGTTGGAATTAATCAAGGATTATGATTGCATGATCCATTACAATACCAGAAAAGCAAAGAAAGTGGCTGATGCTCTGAGTCAAAAAAGTAATGCTTCATTAACCATGTTGCATTTAGAATGTAATCCTTTGGTTATGGATTTGATGAACTTTGGCATAGAAGTTGTTGGTGTAGGGAATTCTTTTATTTTGTTTTAGGTGTCAGTGAGATCATCTCTATCAGAAAGAATAAAGCACGCACAGAATGAAGACAATGAGTTGTAGAAAAAGGTAGAGCTGGTTCAGAAGGGTATGTTTCCTGAATTTAAAATTGATAATGATTGTGTTTTGAGATTTGGGAAGATATTGTGGGTTCCTTGTGATTCACAATTGAAGAGAGAATTGTTATGTGAAGCTCATAGTTCTCCATTTCCAATTCATCCTGGCAGTACTAAGATATATAGAGATCTTCAAGAGTATTACTAGTGGGACAGAATAAAAAGAGATATTGCTGATTTTACTGTGAAGTGTCTGACTTGTCAACAGATTAAAGCAGAGAGGCAGTTACCAAATGGGATGCTACAGCCTTTACTAGTGCTAGAGTGGAAATGGAAAAAAATATATCCATGGACTTCGTTGTTGGATTGCCGAAGACACCTCGAGATAATAATTTAATCTGGTTTGTTATTGATCACATGACTAAATCTTCTCATTTCCTTTCTATACGAGATACTTTTCCCCTAGATCATCTTTCTGATTTGTATCTTAAAGAGATAATAAGGTTACATGGATTTCCCCTCTCATTTGTATCTGATAGTGATCCCAGTTTCACTTGTAACTTTTGGAAGAGCCTTCAGAAGTCGTTGGGTACTGAATTAAATTTTAGTACAGCTTTTCATCCTCAATCAGATGGGAAGTCAGAACAAAGGATTCACACATTGTAGGATATGCTACGTGCTTTTTCAATGGGTTATCAGGGAAGTTGGGACCAACATCGTTCTTTGGGCGAGTTTTCTTATAATAACAGCTTTCATTCCAGCATACAGATGGAACCATTTGAGGCATTATATGGGAAGTGGTGTCGAACTACAGCTTTTTGGGATGAAGTGGGTGAAAGGAAGTTGATGGGACCAGAATTGGTAGAGGAGTTGGTAGAAAAAGTTCAGCTGATATATAAACAAATGAGAATAGCTTAGATCATGTTGAAAAGTTAAGCGGACAACAGGAGGAAGGATCTCTCTTTTGAGGTAGGTGATCATGTTTTTCTTAAAGTTTCTCTATTGAAAAGTGTTATGTGATTTGGTAAAAAAGAAAAGCTGAGTCCAAGGTTCATTGGACCGTATGAAATTCTGGAGAGATTTGGATCAGTTTCATACCGAGTGGATTTACATCCGAGTTTATCTCAGTTACACAATTTTTTTCATGTCACAATGTTAAGAAACTACATGCCAGATCCACCTCATCATTTGGGTCCAGAAGTAGTTCAGCTGGAGGAGAATCTATCTTATGAGGAACAAACAGTCCAAATTCTGGACCACAGGGAGAAGGTATTGCAGAATAAGGTGATTAATCTGGTAATGTTTTTGTGAAAAAACCTCATGATTGATGAGGCAACATGGGAATCTTAAAATGCAATGAGGGAAAAATACCCCCCATTATTTGATAAGTAAATAGATTGCAGGGACACAATTTTCTAACGGGGGGAAGGATGTAACATCCCAAGTAAGTAATGAATAAAATATTTTCTCATTTATTTCTATCTATGAATTAGATGGTGTTTTAGGGTCTTAAAAGTGATAATGAATCCAATCTTATGCATGGAACACACTAATATTTTTAAAAGATTGTTTTACAGCCTTTTGATGGAAAACCAATATTAAATCTATATTTTGACAATTTTATAAGCTCTATTGGTCAAAATAAACTTATGGTTTATGATTGGGACATTGAAATTTACTTTGGATGAATTTTTGGTATTTTTCTGACAACGTTCATTTTTTAATGAATAGTTAAAAATACTGCATTTTACAACAAAACTGTGTTTTCATCTAATTTAAATATATGGTTATATTATATTTTTAATTGGTTTTAAAGTTTAATTATAATATATTTTTACCATTTAATCTAATGGTGGCCATTAGATTTAATTTCACTTTGGCAATGGTCATAAACAAGTGCCAAACTTTTCATAGTTATTGTTTCAAAAAAACATGCAATTTGTTTTGACAACGGGAATTATTTGTAAATTAATTATTGCAATTTCTGTGTTTGGAATTTGGTAAAATGGATTAAATATTTAGAATCCAAGGGTCCGAATTATTTAATTAAGACTCTTTTGTTTTTGGACATTATGAATAGTAACGATGCTAATTATCTTTAATTATCATGATTAATTAGTAATCTGGTGGTTAAGGATAATATAATAATATCATAATAATAATAAATGAACCCAAAATGTGTCCTAATGCAACTGTTTGTGTCATGGCCTACCATGTAATGCCTTGTGATAAACTTAGGGACCCCATAGAATCACATTTGGGTGAAATTGAAAATTTTTATTTTTATTTTCAAAAAATGGAGAATATCATTAAAGAATGTATCACCAGAGTAAAAAAAAATTATTTTTCTTTAAGTAAATGATCTATTAGACTATAAATATTAATTGGAAATCTAAAAAGATTTCATACATCATAGTAATTTTTTTATAATTTTTAGACATTAAATAAATAAATTTATTTATGACATCATGATGACCATGCGATTATTTCATTAATGAACGTTTTAAATAATATGAAAATATAAAGTAAAATATATAACATACACATATAAAGAACCTATTAAAAGAGTATATTTCGTACCCTTATCACCTTATCCTAGAAATATATCAATGTTGGACCTTTAAAAACTGAAACTCATTTGAAAATAATGTAACCTTTCTTGACTTTCCAAGAATGCCCCTCCTCTCCTCTTATAAAAGGCAACAAACTCTACCTCATTTACCACACTTCTCAAGCCTCTGTCTCGGCCATCCTCTGCTCATTTTATCTATCCACATCCCTCTCTTCATAATTTAAGCCTCACCTTGGGCAGAAAGCTCTTCATGAAACCGGTTTGGTTCAAACCAAGAGGAGTTACCCGATTCAAAAGTAGAGTCTTCTCTAAAGATGTTTTGTTTTATTTTGCTTCTCCAACCCCCAAAAATCTTTTTATTCCATTCATTTGAAACAGAAGAAGTATCATAAATATACTAGGATGTTGTTATAAGAATTATTTGAGCTATACTCACAAACACCTACGTCTAATGGTTTAAAAACATATTGTTTCCGTGGATGGCGAATTTCTGCCTCACGAAATGATGATTGTTCAATATTCATCAAACACTTTCAAAAGTGGCCATTATAATGTCACTATGTTTATATATGATATATAATATGTTTATTTTTTCCTTAAGATTCTGTATTTTTCATTTATGGCATACTTGTATGGTTTCCATTATGGGTAAACACGATATCTTCATTTTAGGAAGTGTGGATTACCGCCCCTTGAAAGTGATTTGATTCGTTAATACCATATGCGGGATGTATAATGGATAATGTTAATGATATAATATATGATATTATACGGGAATTATAATATACCTTTATATCTTTATGATTCCATTCCATAAAATATGAAATAGAAATGAATGTAGCATTCATGCGTACGTACGGCTTACCGTCTCCATGAACGGTGCATTTCATTTCTTACCTCTAAATGTTATGTAATATTATAAATACATGTATATTCTAGATATATATGATATATATGATACCCAAATCAATAATATCATTCTGTATATAATGAAACTTTGACCAAATGAACAACATGTAAGTGTAAGAAGTCCATTTTCGACATTAAATCAAAATACCGACAAAACGAACATTAGTGTCTTAAATGATTACATGGTGTTCATAACATGGTAATAAGTGATATAAAAGGAACAATGAACTTGAAAAATGTTCTGAAGAAAGGAGAAATTACCTCAAGTTTATTATTCAAGAGATTAAAGAACGATCGTTTCATTTTGGATACGAGGTATGGGACTTCGTCTCCATCTCCTTTCATTGAGGCATATTTTGTTTTATACACAGATTTCTTTTATGTGGTGTATAAACCACTTGGACTTATACGTTTATTCAAAATAAATCTTTTTATATGATGCTTTTTACTAAACTAAAAAAGGGAAGTTTTTTTTGTCGTACATATGCGGCGACAACGACTTCTCCGCCGCAATGACCATTATTTGAGTTTTGGCTTCCACTACAAGCCATAACATTTTTTTAAATGAAAAATAAATACCATGTTTTACTTTTCTATTATTTTGGTATTGAAAATGGTTTTGATGATGTTTTTATTATAACAATGTGTTGTATTGATATATATTGATTGAAATGTAGAAATGATATTTTTTATGTATTTTTTAAGTGGTATGATTATGTTATGGTTATTGGGCATTGTTTATGAAGACGGGTGGTTCTGTGATAAAAAATGGGCAGGTGAGCTTGATATAGCTCTCCAATGCATTGGGTAACGTGAAGTAGTTAAACGTTAAGGTTTCTCCAAAGATATTTAAGGGAATATACAGTTATGGTTATTCCAAAACATAACCAAGAGGGTTACTCCCTACGTAAGAATGATATGAATGCCTCAAGTTACCTTTGTGTCTTATGATTTCAATGTCTTATTCATAAAACATAGGATTTCATGAAGTATGTTAATGTGATTGTGTTTTATTAATAAAGTATGATTTCATAAATGGACTATTGTTTTCTTTTTGTACTTTTATATCCCTTACTGAGCTTTTTACACTCATCCCATGTTTTTGAAATGTTTTTCACAGGTCAAGGGAAAGGTACATGATGTGATGATAGTGTCAAGGAAGTGTCAAGAGAGAATCCATGTTTTATTTTAATTATGTTTCCATTGATGGAAAAAAATGAATACTATATTTTATGTAACCACTGCGTTTAGATGGGGAATTAATGCATGATTTAGGATCTAATTCTCTAAAACTCTAAACCTGAAAAGATCCTCAATGTGTATTCTTGAAATATCTCAAGATTATGTAATGTTTATGGTTGTGTCCTTATAGGACCCCACCTAGTTATATCCTCCCAAGAAAGGTTAGGATGTGTTGGGAACCACCTCTAACCTCCACTAAGAGACATTAACCACCTAAAATAAAAATAAGCCATCATTTATTTTTTTCACTTTTTATTTGAATCCCAGAACACTAACTTCCAAACAAGCTAAATGGAAACTACGGTAAAGGTCCCCTGAAGAAAATATCAGCGTTGCGAGTTCAATAGTGTTCTAGGATTTAAATTCTGAGTTCTGGTTCAAACGATATATAATCCCACATGTATGTGTACTTTATGTACATGAAAGAATCTTCAGAAATTGATTACTGGCACACCAGGCCTCAGAATCAGGCACCGTCAGAAACCGCGGACTCGTAAAACACCCATGTATTTAAGAAAAAACATTCCACAGACTTTCTGGGTCTTTAACCATTGTTATAGATACAATCCCAGAATTCTCATAACACTACATGTGTCACCTGATCCCTTCTCTATCTCCTAACATGTGTTAGTGCCCAACCCTGTGATACGATCAGTCCAATCCGAGCACCAATTAACCATTATCCTGATCATTATTCTTTTGTTCAGTTGGAATTGATTATTAAGAAAATATGGGGTTAGTGGAACATAGAACAATAGGATTGAATGATTATTTATATTTATATCAATTATCATAGTATTTACACGATATTATTAGACTATGTTTTATGGTTTTGATTTTGGGTGACATGTTTTTTTTTATTCTTGAGTAAATTTTTTTCATCATAATGACAATTGTACTTTTCATTCATATGTATATTATGAAAAATATTGATGATTTAATACATAATAGATTATTTGATAATGATCTTTGGAAGTGAGAACTACAGTTCAATCATGTGGTTCCTATAGTTGGTATAATAATTGTAAAATTTTTGTTCTGTATTACATTAAATGTCAGTACCTTATTCATTATCAAAATTTTTGGGATGTTTGACTGAACTAGTGATGACTTATTCTTATCGAAATAGTATAGTTCTGATCGGGGGAACTCTGGGAGCTACATTGATCACTTAATTCTTGCTTTGGAATATAAACATCCATCAGAGATGATGTGACCTAAGAAAATATCCATTTCGATTCACAAATGAAATTTGGAAAGCACGGTGTATGTCCAATTCTACCATAGTTTACCCTAGATGTTGTAATTATGTTTGGAAAGATATTCATCATTTTTAGAGTAAACTACGATTTCATCAACAAAAATATCTAAAAACATATATAGGTATTGGTGAAAAATTCAGTGCATTATGGCCATAAAACAAACTAGTGAATTGGTTAATCCAAATGGAATTTCCAAAAACTCATATAAATAATATATTATCATGAAAGAAATACATGGTATATCAGAAGGGATCACCCTTATGTGATGATTCCCTTATATCAGATCAAACATAGAGAACACTGAAGAAACCCATAGCCGGTCAAAAAGATCATCAATTCGAGAAAGAGGTTATCAGTTATTTACCACCATCTGATTCACCATCATATAATTCATACACATCCAAAATTATATATTAACCCTCTTAGGAAACAACACTGGATATCCCCAAGGTTACATACTCAAGAAAAAAAACCTCTAGATTTCTAATTCCTCAAACTGAGTTTTAAGCTCAATGATTTCTTCTAGTTCCATTCTTTATGATGAAACACTAACTCACTCAACTCTTTGAAACAACTCTCTCATAAACTCCAAATATATTTTGGGTTACGACAGTAACATTTCATCATGAAAAACATCCTAAATATAATTTAGAATTGGATTAAATTCATGATTCTTTACTCCCCTATCATGATGCATATGACAATCCACTAGAGCTGTGATCTCACAAGACTGCTGACAAACTGGACAAGCACGACCTTCCCAAAGGTCCCACTCACCAAGATGGACATAGTGTCTCTTTCAAAAATGTTAATGTTAACCTATAAAATCTCAATACAATGTGGTATTGGTAAAACACTATCCAATCCATTCTCAAAACCAGATCAAAACCTGACATCTCAAGCACAAACATGTCTCATAGGTAATGCTACTCACCAACATCAAGAGAACACCACTTAAACAACCTAATATTCTCCACTCAAATCCATAACACTATATCAAACAACATGACCACACATTTGAGATCATATATTAAAATAATAAATCAATAAGGGAACAGTTCATCCATATCCTCATTAGGTTGTTGTATTGACCTAATATTGCCTCTCCTAGGAAATCACTATCCAAAATATGATATAAATAAGACACCTGGACTATGTATAATGACATGCATCTCGTTCATCACATTTATTAATCATATCATGACACACATATATATAGTAACCATGTTTTTTTTGGGAGCCACCATAGTCCATATTATGTTAATCATACATCATGTATGATACCTTAATCCATAACATCCCTTACAAATATTTTGGTGCCTCAATCCATCACAACCATTACACATCATACCTATAATAATGTTTTGGATACTATATACAGAGATAGAAATTCATGAATTAACCATAAGAAATTAAATCCATATACCCACATATATGAAGAAACTAAACACTATTCATACCACACACAATATTTTTTTGAGATGAGAAAAGGACAAGACAGTGTAGTTAGTTGTATATCCCTCGCCAACCTAGATGTGGGGGAATACACCATCCCCGAGTCCACTAGGTCTCATTCTCCCTACCGACATGGGTGGGGTAGCATAATAAATCACAAAATAAGATATATATATATATATATATGTGTATGTATTTGTATATATATCATATCTTGTGAGTAAACCATTTGCATTAACCTAGTCCTATGTTCAATTTTAGCTATCGTCTCTATGACACCCAATTGCTACTTATAAGGACTAGATATCCTATAACCTCCCAAGAAATTAAAGTCGTATTATAAAATTCATTATTTTTTAAACATCTCACATCATGGTAATTAATTAATTAACTATTAATAAATATTATTTTTATTATATTTCATTAACCATCCATGTGAAGTCTGTGCACTCTATGAATAATACAAATTGAGTCCATTCATTCTTAAGATTGACAATATAATTTTAATTCCTTCTTGATCTAAAACCATGTGTTCTTAATTAATTAAAAATTATAAACATTCCATAATTATAGGTACTCTTGGAATATACTATGATACCATTATGAGATGTAACCAAACACATCCCTCTACCTCAAGAAGCTGGGAATGGAATGAAATTAAAACACGAAACACAATCAACCGACCATTAAATAGATTCATTAATGAGAAAGAATATCATCATCGAGAACAACAACGAGTAATACTAACAAAAATGGCTTCCATAAAATCTATTTTCATCCCCAAAACCCTCATGTATATCCCCACACATATTGTCATCATGAGTGTCAAATGCTACCAAAAATTAGGGCATCCTCGCCCTTATCTCATCACCCATCACTATCTCATATTACATCACAAAAAAAGTCTCATATCTAGATCACACAGAAGATACCAAGAATCAAACATAGTCAAGAAGGTAACATGGACCTAAAATCATGGCATCCATCCTTTGCATGAAAACATTCCCTCACATCCCCTAAACAAGACATTTATCCTTCACATTAAAATGGGAAACCTTGTCCCCTACCATATATATTTATTAAAATATCTGTTTTAATCTATCATGAATTAACAAATTCAATTATTATAGTTTACAAATATCGGAATCCTATGTAATCAGCTGTAAAAAGTATTATAGAGTTATGGTGGAATACAGTGACATGAAATATATTCCCATGGACAACTGTATAAACAATATGGATTTTTTCAACATATAAAATTGGAAAATAAATTTTATTACAATCAAAAGTCATCCAAATAGAGTGATTATGTTGGAATAGTGAAACAATATAAGTTTTAGAAGAAGAAATTAAAACATAAAAAAAATTCAACAATAGTATTTCTGTGTTTCCACCCCATTGGGATGTATTGAATGGAATGAACACCCCCAACACAAGAAAGTTTATTAAATTCTCAAAAAATAGAGTAAACTGTATTGGGTAAAAGAAGATAGTAAATTGATATGAAAATAATTTATAAAACAAAAACTGGGAACTAGATGAAGGAATAAAGGAGGAATCGAGTTTAAAAAACATACAATGTGGAAAAATTTAAGGGCATCCAGATCACTTTATCATCCAAGAATTTATGATCCCAATAATTCATTGGATCAGGGAATAGGATGATTGAGTTAGGACTTCATGTTAAATAAATCCTCACATGTCTTCAAATGAGAAGTACCACGAGTGGCTCCACTATTATCCACACACCAATAGGATGTAAGGGGGTTGGCGGGCCACCACATGAGTATGTTGATGAGGATTATTACACCACCACTAATATTATTTAATATGAGGAAAATGATTCTCAAAATAAGGATACATAAAAAGTAGACGAAACGACCAGTGGGATGAAAACCAACCACCAGCTATGAAAGGGTGTCAATTTTTGGAATATGGATCTAAGATTACAAGATAAACTTAGCTGAAAAAAAACTTATTTTCAAATTTGTTTCTTATATCTAATTCAAGGGGTGTAGTGGTGATGAAACACCCTTATACCTCTTTAACCCAATAATTGAACAGCCATAGGGTGGCCTCCATGAATCCAATATAGAACCACACACCTAGAAACACATAGAACAAATCAAATAAATGTATAGCTAGGATAGATACGGAAGTCATGTTCATTTATGGAAAAAAAATGAATAGAATAGGTATAATGTGGATATCCATTGTGGGATACCAAACCAAGCTAGCCAAAAAATTGATTTGGACACATAAATCATCTCATGTGGAAAATAAAATATAAATCTAGTAGATATTATTATGAGGAAATATTTATTAATAATTTTTTTATTTAAAACAATTTAAATGAAAGACAATATTAAATGGGTTGATTTTAATTTTCAATATGAGAACAATAAATACCCAAATTAACAAATATCCACAATTTTAAATTGAAAATTGGTCATGTTAGTAGTCTTAATTTTTATTGAAGTGTATACATGTTCAAGATATATAACCAATTCATGATGTTGGATAATGATGTAGCCCTAATCAAACTATCAATTGGATTTTCTTTAGTGTGGATTGTAATGAAACAAAAAAACACATACAATAACTTATCCAATAAAATGATGAATAAAAACATTATTCTTTTACGAACTATAGAATACAAAATTTTTAGACAAATAAATAGAACATTGAGAATCACATTTTACAGTAATAATAGAAATAATTATACTATGTTAAAAAAACAAACCCCTAATAAATAAAGGTTCTTTGAATACTTCATTCAGTGCTATTTACTCAACATCACTGGTTGATTGGGTCACCACATATTTCATATTTCACTTCATTGATACATTTACTATAGATTTTGTACAACATAACCAGTTAGTGATTTTCTAGTATAATCATATCTATCATATTATGAATCCACATAACCAGTAAAAAATTTAGAATAATTAATACCCTTACCATAGAAAATTGAATGTGATTAAGTATAAGAATTTACCACAACAATTATTTAAGAGCATGGCCATATTTTTTATTGGATTTTCCATAAAACTGCTCAATGTACATAGAGAAAAACCAACATGTGGTTGTGTACAAATCATTACATACATAATACATCCCACTATATTTGAATATGAGATTATACTAATATATTCAATATCTGAAGCCTTGGATTTTGATTGAGATAATGAAAATTTATAATTTTTTCATAATGGAATACTAATATCATTCTAATAATCAAACTAATACCACTTAATCTCATTAAGGATATATGAACATTATGATGCATAAATAAGATTATGCTTCTTATCCCTAGTAATTTCCATGAAAATAATTTTTTTAGAATAACCTAAATTTGTAATTTATGAATCATAATTCAGTTTTATTTTACCAAGGGTAATTAATTTCATATAACAACATATGAGTAATATTTCATATACAAGTAGAAATAAATAGAGAATTTATTTTTAAAAGATTAAAATATACACATGCATAAAACTATCTCCTATAGATATAATTTCATAACATGAAAGAATCAAACTTATTATACAATTATCTTGAAGGTTATCTTAATCTATATAATGATTTATTGAGAAAACAAACATGGTTATATTTAAATCCATGTTCAATACCAATAGAATGATTCATGTATAATTTTACAATTAAATCACCAGGAAAGAAAACATTTTTTCATCCCTATATTCTTTATGAAAATATAAATGGGTAGGAAATGGAAGAAAAATTATTATTGAAAAATATTTCACTAAAGAAGAAAAAATTTTAGAGTAACCAAATCATTCTCTTTGAATGATGCCTTTGGCTACAGGTCCATATATAAACTTTATTTTATTTCCTATATTATTGTCTTGTTTTGTTTAATATATATTTTTAAAATTAATCACCATGGAAATATCTATTTTATTCAATATATACCATGTATGGATAATTATTAATGATTTCATCTCATCATCCAAAGATGAAATTAAATTCCTAGTGTTAGTGTTATTGACATCTTGATTAGTGATTTTTGGATCCTCTCCAACAAGATCTACTATCAAATTTAAGGTAAAGAAATTCACTTTAGCATGGTTTTACCTTTGAGGCGGTATAATTACAATCCCCTACCTATCGCGAGTAACTTGATAACTCTAAACGTCACTAGGAACTCCATCATCAGAATTAGAACAATAATATGGTTCAACCTAAGATTGGGGAACCCAATATGTAGAGTGAGTCTTAATAGGAAACTAACTATCATTTGAAGGATCAACCTCAAGATCCCTCTTCTGAGAAGGATCGACACTATCATTAGTGGGCAGTAAGACACTAGAAAAAAAAATCTTGTAACAAAAAATCCTAACTAATAATTCACTTTTGAAATAAATGTTTATCTACCCAATCCTTAAACCCCATCACTCCCTCAGGATACACTATAGAGATTCAGTTGGAACCTTTGGGATCAAGTTTATCACCCTTGAAAAGATTGTGGGTTGTGAATTAAAACACCGTAAGATGTTCATAGGATGTGGGTGATTACTCCAAAATTATATAAGAGTCTAAAATCTTTTGGCAGACAAGGGAGAACTATTTATAAAGTAAACTATCCAAGTCAATGCTTCTTCCCAAAAAGATTTGAGAAAAACTGATCAGGAAATTTTTCTATGAACTCACTCAAGAATGGTAGGATCCATATGCTCAGCTAGACCATTTTTTTGAAGACTATGTCTCATATATTAGTGATTAAAAGTACCTCACTCTCTCAAAACTAGATAAACGGGAAAGATTAGAATTCATGGTCGTTACCAGTCTGAAAATCATTTCAAATTCTACATAGATTGATTTTCAATTGGGGATTTCCAATTTTTAATCCAAAAAATGGAGTTATATTTATTTCTCAAAATATATACCAATATTGTGCATGAAAAGTGATATATATAGGTTATAATTTAAGATAGTCTCTAATGGTAGGTAGTCCTAGAAGTTCCCCTCAAATCAGAGTGAATATACTCAAGTGGGTGACTGGTATTAAAGCTTGATCTACGAAAACTGACTCTTTTAGACTTACCAATGAAATAATCTTATCAAAATTCTATATTAATTGTTTTAATTTAGTGACCAACCATTTATTTCTCAATTTCAATATACCTTTATTACTCACATGTCCTAGGTTCCTATGCCAAAGCATAATGCTGTCAATGTTTGTGACATAAGTGTTTCCCTACTTCTTGACATTTTTTCTTACAGCCAAAATATATAACCCATTCAGAATAGATCCATTAAGAACCCTATGATATACCATTTATATTCTAACACCACCAAAATTATATTAAAGGTAAAATATCTCTCATATAAGACACCTAGCGATATCATTGGGTGCATTTGTGGAGGTTGCGGTATTGCAAACTCTCTAGAAGCTAAAATGCTAGTGTGATACATGCCATCTATTTTGACATGGACAAAGGATTGGAGAACATGTGTATTGAAATTGATTCTACTATTATATTGTTAGAAATTTAGAATGGGGTGATTTATCTATCTTGGAAGATTACTACACGCTGGATGAATTGTCTCTGTTCTCTCCAAGAAATTAATTGCATTGAAAATCATACCTACCGAGAGGGGAATAAGGTTTTATATAGTATCTCTAATAATAGTGTAGTGAAAAACATTACTTTGATGGAGGATCTCCCGATTAACTTACATCCCATACAAGTGAAATAATTTAATATGAACCCGTCTTTTAGATTCTTGTAATCACTTCTTTATTAATAAATTTTTCATTGATAATTTGACAAAGGGCCACCTTCTTTAAAAAACTATTTAGATAAAATTTCAGATAAAATATGTATCCATATCACATCTAATAAAGTGAAAAGAAAATGTTCTGAGAGATCTAAATTAACAGAACCTATACCCTTAATGCAACAACTATTTGTTTTTCTTATAAAAACCCCTCATTCAACACTCTCAGTCAAAAAAATAAAAGGAACTGCTATACAAGAACATATAGAAGGAACATCCAATGTCAAAGACCCACTCTACATCAATTGTTTATTGTGACACACAAAAATCCTCAACACAATCATATACATGGTCTCCCAAGAGAGAATGATCACAAGACTCCATATAAATTTTTCCAGAATTCGAATTAGTCCATTTGGTTCAAATATTACTAGGATTCCTATAGTGGTAATAGTTAACATCCATCTACTGGTGTCTAAACTGATGTTCATATGATTATATATGAATCTTACATCCCTTATTATGAATACATTTCTCTTACATTTGTAACTCTAAATGACCCCTCACATTTAGATTCTAATCTCTATGTTTAACCATGGCCTTTCCACGCAACATACATGAATGAAAGGTGTAAAATACTACCAATAATGTCAATGAATCTCTAACATACACCATATGATTGATAATATGTTTTTATGATATTTATAAATAATACAAAGTATAATTTTTTGGTCCTCACAAAAAAACATTAAAATTTATATTGGGGAGCCCTAATAACATTTTATTAAACTCGTCAAGGACTTTCTTGATGTTATATAATTTGTGATTCATATGTAGAATACCAAATAAATATGTTTTCATATATAGTTTTTCATGTTTAGACCATATACCATCTATTGAGGTCTCATAAAAAACCTCCCACTAGACTTTATCTCCAATAGAAAATGAAAACGAGCTATGTTCATTCCTCAAAATGTCTAGAGGGACTTCTGATTAGGTTGTGATTATTTGACCATATGTGGAATGAAATACATGAGGATTATTCGGTCTAAAAAGGTCATCTTATATCCCATGTTGTTCTAAAATAACATTTATATTTAGTCGAACAAATTAAAATCATTTCACCCATCAAGTTATTGTATATCTTATTTTACAAACACCATTGTTTATTTGAGTGTCTCAGATACAACGTTATTGTGGGAGTAATATCATAACACAACCCCCCATAAATAATTCCAAGGACCACAGAATAAACAATATGATTTAATTAAATATAAAAGATTTATCATACTTAATTTGATTAAAATGAATACACAACCAAACATAGTTTTGATGTAAGAATAATGAAACAACAATAATTGTAGAAGAGGAAACGAGAATAGATAACAAAGGAAGCACCAAGATTTATGTGATTCATTCTCATTGGGACCTTCTTCATAGAAATAGCGCCACCCACACACAAATTTTATTATATTTTAAAAATATAAATGGATTATACTGTATAGAGGTAAATAAGATATCCAAATTAAATTCATAGAAGCACTAAAACAGAAATTGCACACTATAAGTTGTAACAAAGAAGGATTATTGTTATAAACACATAAAACATTGAAAAAATTCCTTTGTGTTCGATCTCATTGATTCGTATGATGTTGAAATGTTATGATCACACAAGGTCTCTAGAGTCAAAAAATTATTTCATGTCTTATACCGGGAAGAATCCCAACATGCTCCACCAAGAGATGTACAGTAGTGGTGTGTCGGGGGCTCGGTGGGACACTATATAGTTTCATCTATGAGGATGATATAACTAACACCAATGATATTGAATACACAAAAATTGATTATCAATACTAGGAGAGAGAGAAAGTCGGTAGAACCACAAGTGGGAAGAAAAAAACAATCAGTGGAAAGAGGGTGTTAATTTTATGAATCTGGACTTTTATATACCAGATGAACTCAACCTTCCATTAAGTTTATTTTCATAATTGTTTCATATATTGAACGTAGGTGCCACATGGGTGACGGAACCCCCCATAAGATCCCAATATGACTAATTACATATAAAATGTAAGGCTTCCACAAAATGGATGTTGTACTACCCAACCAACGGGACATGGAAAATCTCAATTGAATGGCAGGATAGGATAGGTCAGGCAGCATCATCTATCGATTGCGAGAAATGAAGAAAAATTTTATACACAAGATAGCCATGTTTCCATCTCAAATCGATCATCATAAAAAAATATATCAGGCCATGTTAATCAGCTCGTGCAGTAAAATGAAACACAAATCCAATAGATATTTAAATGGTAAAATAATTACCAATAAATTTCATGTTTTTAACACAATTTAAATAGATGAAGAATCTAAACGGGTTAACATAAATTTTTAATATAAGTACTATAAATAATAAAATTATCAATGATAAATTACATTATTTAAACATTATCAATAATTGAAGATTGCAGTTTCAACAAACAAAAGGATAAAAAAACGTAATTAACAATGGCATTTATTATTATCAACAAATATTCCAACATTAATTTTATTATACAATTACATTTATGAATATAATAACACAATAATTTAAACATGTATACTTGAATAAATTTTAATACCTTCAAATTTTGAGATTCACGAGGTTTGTAAAACATGTTTCGTCTTTAATTCATTTTCCTACAAACAAAACACTACCATATTTATTTTATTTTTCCAAATTCATAAATATCAATATGATAATCCAAGAATAAAAAAATTATATATAATGAATAGTGTATATATAACACTATCGATAAAGATAAAGGGCAATCCCTTATCTTTGGGAAAAGCAACAACATGCAATCTCTAAAGAAATTAATTCCAGTCATTAATATGGTTTAATATTAATAGATTAATCACACCTCCATCAAAAGGAATAAATCTTGGTAAATTTTTTATTTCTGGTAAATAAATATAAGAATAAATGACTCCCCTACCTCAAATCATTGATATTCATTGTAATAGAATGGATCAACTGTGGATCTCTGATCACCTCTATCATGAGTAAACTACGCTATCTGAAGGATTTAATTCCATTATTGTAATGATAAATACTAAAGAAAACATCATTTGTCTTATGGAGATCATATTCCATAACATGGAAAAAGGAATGGGAGGAATAAAGATCAAGTAGAGAGAACCACCTAGTAAATGGAAAGATACAATCTTAGATAATCACAAATTGAAATCGGGAATTCGGGATTCACCATTATCAAAATGGAGAATCTCTACCATTGAAAATCACTATTGGGTTCCCAGTGTTATAGAGGAAGTAGTGGGATAAAACCATGTCCAGGGGACTTAGTGGTATTTATAGGCAACAATATTTTTAGAGGACCATGACACAAACCCTTTGATCACAAAGTAGACCACATCGACCACTGCATAGTGGGAGGAGACCATATCATGGCCCCTAGTAAATCTTGTCGCTGGGATCTAATACTGGATCCATGGTGCATATACTATTTATATATGAAGGGTCTATAGGCTAGGATATATCCTATATTTCATCAACCCACTATTTTGTAGTAGCTTAAGAAATCACTATGGTACAACCACCTCATTCTATGCCACAGTGCTTGACACATGGGAAGGGACTACGTTAGAACCAACCATGGAAGAGACAAACCAAAAATGGTAAAAGCCTCAATTTTTAACCTTTTAGTCTCCCTACACAATATATGGGAGACCACACCATGGAATCATGTGTTTCGACATATCCCATGAATCCATGACACATCCATGCATCAAATGGATGTGTCACCAACCATTTTTCTTCATTTATCCTCCAATCTCCTTGAATCCTTATCGAGGTGCATAGAACACAAAAAACAAAAAAAGTGAAGGGATACTAATTTTCATCCACTCACACTATTTTTGTACAAAAAAATATAAAAATCATACAAGATTTTATATTAAATGAATTTTTTTAATTTAAGATCACATAATATATTTAAATAGTTGTATAATACACATTTTGAAAAAAAATATTCTATCCACATCACTCTGCCAGAATAATTCAAGATATTTAGAATCAATAATTCATAACAAAGACTCAAATATGTATTGAAATTATCAATATATTATAACATACTCTAATGACTGCCCATATCACCTTAAAATGATCACAATTTCCATGACCATGTTAACCAAATTTTCAGATGATTAATTAGAAAAAATTTAGAAACATGCGACTATTGTCTCTATATATAATGATGTTTCCATTTACATTCAAACTCTATTTCTAAATATTTTATTTTATTCTTATATTTATCATTGTGATTTTTATCGAATTATCAATGTGACCTCTTTATCATATAGTGACACTTTTATTAAATTTATTCCAACTATCCTTCCAAAAAATATTTATTTTAATATGATTCCTAATAACACCATTATCCAATGAATCAACAGATATTTCTATAGAGAATACAACTTAGAATCCAAAAAATAATAATTAAGTAGTTCAATTTAGTGTCAAATAATTTAATCAAAAACAATTTTATGTTATATAATGTTGAATATTTATCTTATATATTTGTATAATAACAATCCAAGGTCAAACTACAGAGAGAAATACTTCTAGTTAATGTATGTTTAAAATCCCATTGTATGTCAGTGTGATGATATGCAGATTTTAATAAATTCTTCTTCCAAGATAGATGCTCGTATTTCTATCAAGAAAATGTTTTTAGATATAGCATAATTAAAAATGATTATCCGAAAAAAGAATAAGAAAACGAAGAAGAAGAGATAGATTGTATTTAGATGGTTATCATATTAGGATGGATTATTAGAATGGGAAATATTTATTATTATTTTTAGACTATTAAATAAAAATCATAAAATTATTTAAGTGGCATTATGATAGGTTTATATTTTCCTAGTTGAGAAATTAGAATTGGGAATCAGATTGAGTATCATTACAAAGTTAAGGAAGTTCTTAGTATTTTTTGGGTAAGAATGGGAAGAATTTTTTTGAATGATCATATTTGCGGTAGATGATCTAGAAGAACCATATCATGTTTGTTATAAAAATTGTGTTAAATAATTTCTTTCTACTTGAAGAACATGCACTACTGTTTTGAACATAATACTACATATGTTTAAGGGCATATCCAACTCATTTAATTCCATATAAAAGGGTTGTTTCTAGTGGATTGTGTCATATCTGATTATTTCCAAACCATACCAAGGACTAGATACTCGTGTTGAGTACTGAACCTTGTAAATTATTATATTCACAAGGTTATGTGTTTTACATGGTTTAAATAAATATATAAATCTATAACATGAGGTGATGGTTATTTCTTATGAAATAGAACTTAAAAGAAAAAAATATCAATGATTCACCCACTCCCCCTCTAAGTGATACTTTTGTCCTGGTTGGGTAATTGGAACAGGTTACTAATATAACATCCTATGTAATAAAATATAACAAGCTATTAATTTTTTTAAACATTTTATTTATCATAAGATTCTGGTTTCACCATACCTATGATAGAACAAAACTCATTTACCATGCCTTTTATTACCACCAATAAGCATTCTGGCTTCAAGTTCGTTATCCAATTCCATTGAGACTTTCAAAAAGAAATCATATAAAATTGAACACATTAATATAATTTGTTAATATAAAATAATGAGAAACACTAGATTTGATAAACATTCATTCTCTTTTATTAATCAGCCAACCCAAAAACATTATCAGCTTTATGTCCTATAACAACACTATTCTTATTACACATTAATACAAGACTTATTATATGATATCACACATAATTAAAACAAAAATTATTGAGGTTTATAGTTCCTTGGTGAATTAGGTAGATTATATTACAACATTAAACATGAAATATGACATAGTAATTGAAATCCACCTTATATAATTCCTTCATACATGAAACTGCTTCTAATATACTGGGGAAAACACGTGAAAAGGGGGAGAAATAAAGCATAGTCAGGAAAAAATAAATGAATTACCTAATGAATTAAAATAAATGTTAGTGTATAGTTATATCGATGGGTTATAATAGGAACATGAATATAAAGTGACGATAAAGGATGATAATAATAACATGAAAATGTGGAAACAACTTAAAACATTGCATCATAAATGTAATGGAATTAGGAAAATCCCTATCCCATCATGCTGGAAAAAAGTACTATAAATAAATCAGGTTAACCCGTGTCCTAAAATGAAGTATCATGATACTAAACATTACCCAATGCATAGTTGTGCTATTATGGTGCACCATTCACTGATATTTCAATCTCATGCTTAAGTGTTCCACACTTATCATATAACATGGATTCATTAAATATTTTCATTTATTCAATGATAATGCAACGTGAAATAAATACATGTAATTAGCCATGAAATGATTATATTTTTATAAAGCATAATACCCTTGATATAGTAATGGTTATGGTATTCATTACATTATGTTTTGGGCATTGAAAATCGAGGATCAATTTTTGTAGCATAACGATGTCATATGGATGTTCATAAATTGTGTTAGTGATAGAGAAGGTCGTTTCTACTTATTTATAAATTATATGGATATTATGTAGATCATGAATCATAATATCCCAACATATAAAATGAAATTTATATGCATTATATATAAGAATTACTTGTTTATAAATGTGAAGGGAAAACCCTTATAGAATTTTAGTATAGTAACATCTGTACAAAATGAAACATAGTTGGGATTAATGATATTGAAAGGAAGATCCAATAATATACTAATAAAATGGAATTTATGGTGATGTTGAAAAATATATAATAGAATAGGAAAAATAAAATTTAAAGGAATAACATGAAAGGAATTCATGATAAAAGATGAGGGTGGAAGATCCTTTACAGAATTTCTACATAGTAACAGGTGTACATAATAAATTATAGGTGGATTAGTGAGAGTTAATGGGAGTTATAATCCATTATACATCAAATATAATGCTTGAAAATTATGTAACATCAAATAAAAATTTATAGAAATGTATTTTAATAAACATTATATAAAATATGTTCTTGAATGGAAATGAGAATAGAGAAATCCCTAACGGAATTTCAAAATTATAATGGCTTAAGAAATGATTCAACTGAGTGTGTATAAATTATATGTCATTAAAATAACATCAAATTTAAAGTAATTTATTTATTATAAATGTATTAAATTATACCCATTTGGATTTATAAGAACTACTTTCAAATAAGATGCTTGAATTAGAAAGGAGGAGAGGAATGTGGGGATCCCTTACATGGATGTGTGGCCCCAAAAGCATAGTAGAGGAATCTTGGGAGATTGGGGTGACTTTGGATGAATCTAGGTAGTATATATCAGAGTTTTTATGATCTTAATGGTGTTTTATAGATGTGTAATTGGAGCAGATTTTAGTTTATATAAGTAAGGAGGGGAAATTGTGTATTATTTTGGTTTTGGAAAATACACAATAAAATATTCAAAACCACAAACCATGACATGGTTTTAAACATGGATTATGTCAAATAAGTTTTCAATAAATTATTTTAAAAGTACAATAGACTATTATACTAAAAAATTTCCATTTCTTATGGGGAGGTGAGTCACACACTCAAGGAAATTATTTCAAAAACCTAAAAGATTATATATTTCATGGAGAATTCACTAAGGCTTTATAAAATAAATAAAAATATATAAAATCAAAAAATTGTAAGGTTAAAACATTAATTTTATCTAAAATTCCTTTTATAGTATTTATTACATCACTATTGGGACATTATGATGTTCCGAAACACACCGTATACTTATACAGTATTTAATTTTTACTTGAAAATTTTACTATCTCAAAAAATTATGAAATATTAACTGTTGGAAAATAATTAACTCCTGATTCCAAATATAATATTCATTTAATATAAATAATTTTCTAATTATGTGAATTTTTACTTTTAACATGAAACAGAAATTTATTGAAAATTTATGGGTTTTGAAAAAAACAGCTTTCATCCTTAATAAAAAATCTTTTTTTACATTATAAAAATAATATTATCATTTATTCCTAATAAAATTAATTATGTTATAATATTTTGTTAAAATAATATTTTTTCCAATTATTCATTAAAATTTATTTTCTTAATTGGAATTAAAAATAAAATTTACATTTTATCGTATAAAATAATAATTCTTATCAAACTAATTACTTAATATTATATATAGTTAAAAAAAGATATAATCATCATTTATAATAAAAATAAATCATTTTTATAAAAATATTTACTAATTATAACATTATTAAAAAACTGTTGTCTCATATAATAATTTATATATTTCTAAAATGTATCATTTTAAAGGAAAAAATCAGTTTCTCAAATTCATCAAATTTTTATGAAAATATATTCTCAGAATAGATTTGATGGAATAAGATTTTTATATATGAAAATTTATTACAGAATTATACACTAATACATTGGTACATAACCCCTTATAACACCCTTATATGACCTAAGGGTAAGGTGTGCAATGGTGATAGACTACTGAGGTGGCTCTCATAACATCGTTAGAGTGGTGATTTCCAATAACATGAACTTTTTCTATAGGTGATTTCGCTCAAGATTAACATGTTGACGGTCAGCTTGGTCTTGGTATTGGATGAAGCCTTGTGATTTTACATCCTTATCAATCTCTAACAAATGGGCTTCATATTCAAAAATTCTACTGGTAGATTCCATCAAATCTTATTTATGATTTAATTTTCCATTTTTATTTTAATTTATAGACAATATTTAAAAGGATAAAATTATTATTGCTCCAATGGTCATATTGGTCATCGGTGATAATCGACCCATAATCATATTGTGGTCGAAAACTAATATTAACATTTTAATTTATACTTATATAGTTTTATGTAATGTTATATAGTTGAAGATAAATTTTTAGGGAAACAGTATTATTCAAATGTTCTGGTTGTTAAATTCTTCCCCCCTTCAGAAATTTCATCCATAAAATTTGAAAATAGATGAGAGTAATTCTCCTTAATTTTATCAATGAGGTGTTTAGTATTTACTCATCCCACTACATTTATGTATAAAGGTTTCTTGCATCAAAATGGTACCTTAGTATATTTTTAAAATCATCTACCTTCTTACCCAAAAACACCTCAGGCATCATGGTTTATATCGATGGAAGGATCGATAAGTCAATAAAAAGGTATTTCTCATATAATATTGAAATAACTTTTTGGACATATTTTTTATAAAAAATACATACAATTTCATCTTCAAATATTTCAAAATAGGTTTTTGGTATATCATTTTTATTATTTCCTTAATCAGAGAAATCTATAATTTGAAACATACTGGATACTCAGGTGTCTCCCTCTTTTTAGTATCTATAAACTCATTTACTGATTCACCGTTTTAAAATAATGAGATGAATTTGAAAATACATTGACAGTACATACCATGCTTATCATAGTAATATAGTTGAAAGGGAATGACTACAATAAATGGTACTTGATTCTTGAAATAATCATGAAATACTATAGTTAGTGGATGCCTAATAATGTTTTTTCATATAACATGGTTATTTGAAAATGTTTCAAATTCATATGAGCGTAACTTAAGGATAATCATTCCATATAGTTCTTCAAGAAGAGAGAGAATAGTTTTATAGGCATTCCTAATTCAGTATTTTAACTAAGAAAATGAAAATACAATTTGGGTATTTTAATACATAGCTAATAAAAATGTGAATAAGAAAACATTGAACATGGAAGGATAAAATGTTATACGAATATTATATCCTAACCAGTGATACCCTATGATTCAATCTTGGTTATCATCGATCTATTTCAAAATATGTATTCTTATGGGATTATTTTGTTCAATTAATAATGGTTCATAGAATTATTATGAATTTTACAAAGAATATCCCCTGTAACTGTCAAGCTAGGTGTGCAGCAAGGCCCATTATCATGAACTAGTTCCCCTTAGATTCAAGATCAATGAAGTGATGTTGGGTTTTACCCCAAGATACATCATTTCCAAAGCAACCTCCACTTGTTTGTATCCAAACATGGATGTATTTCCGGGATAAACCACTAACTCTATAATTACCAAAAAAAAATTCACTTACTCTTATCCCTAATAGTTTTCACTTTGATTTTATAATACTAATACCAAAAATTACTATACCCTGCTCTAATACCAAATATAACAACCATATTCTTATTACTAAATAATACATGATTTATTAAATGTGAACACGCTTAATACAACCACAAATGACCAAGATTTATAGTGTCTTTGGATATTAAGTACATTGCAAAACAACTTAAAACATGAAATGCAACATATTTATTGAATTCCGCCTTGACATGTTCATAGTACTCTTTATCACATAAAACTGCGTGCAATTTCTTGGGAAAATTCACATGAATGCATTGAGATATAAATGCCAGTAAGGGAGTAAGTAATGAATAACAATAAAACTTAAAATAAATGTTATTAAATATTAATATCAATGTGGCATAATAAAAACATGAATATAAAGGAATGATAAAGCATGATAATCATGTAATGGAAATGTTGCAACAACTTAAAACACTACATCATAAGCATAATGGAATCAGGTAAAACTCAATCAAAAAATGATTGAAAAATAACTATAAAGGATTTAAGTAAATCGATATAACAATATGTTGAATCATGATACTAAATAATAACCAATGCATTGGAGTGCTATCAGGGTGCACCCTTCATGAATGTTTAAATGTTATGTATAAATGTGCCATAGAGATCATATAACATGTATTCATTAAATAAAATCATTTTCTATCATAAAAGAATATGTAATAAATAGATGTATGTCACCATTAAATAAGTATATATGTTTTTAAAACGTTAATAATCTTAATAGAGGTATGGGTATGGTATTCGCTATACGATGATTTTATCGTGGAAAATCACAGTACAATTTTGACAGCATAACGCCGTCATATAGAAGTTTAAAAATCTTGTTCATGAAAGAGAAAGGGATATCTCATAATTTATTTATGATATGAATATTAAGTGGATCAAGGAACATAATATCCCAACATATGAAATGGAATTAGGATGCATAATATAGAAAAAATGTTTTAATAAAAATGATATGAGGGAAACCACTTCTGAAATTTCAGCATAGTAACGAGTGTACATAACGGATCATAGTTGGGATAAATGGGCGTGAACGGATGTTATTATAATATATATATCAAAAGTAAATTATTGTGGTCATGGAACATTAAATACTATCATAGTTAAAAAGTGAACTGAATTACATAACATGAATTGAATTCTCGATTATATATGAGGGTGGAAGACCGCTTACAGAATTTCAACATAGTAACAGATGTACTAAAATGGTTATAGGGGTTATTAACATGAGTGAAAGGGAGATCTCATAAATTGTAAATTAAATGGTTAGTATGTTAATCATAAAACACCATAAGCCATCGTAAAAAATGGAATTTATGAAACGTAATATAAGATATGTTCTTAAATGGAAATGAGAAAGGATAAATCCCTTACGTAATTTTGGCATAGTCACGGCTTAGGTAAGGGAAAATGGGGGTGAATAAATGATCCCACATTAAAATAAAATCAATTGGAATTTAATGGAATTATTATAAAATAATTACATTTTATCAATTTTATATTACCATAAATACTTTAAAATAAGATGCTTGAATTTGAAAGGAGAAGGGGAAACTGAGGATCCATTATTTGGATGTGTGGACCCAAAGGCATTATAGAGGCTTATTGGGATATGGGGGGTGTGTTGGGAGGACTATATAGATTATATAGATGTTTTTTGACGTTATTCATGTATTTTGGGTGAGGATGAATGGGTTCTTGTGTGGGATTATATATGAATGGAGGAGGAATTCATCATTATTTTGGTTTTAGACAGTACGAATTAGAATATTCAAAACCACAAACCATATAATGGTTTTTTCCATTTTTTTATAAAGCAATATAGTGGAAAAAATTATTTTATAAGACCTAGGGATGATCATATTAAAAATTTTTCCTTGCTTATGTGGAGGTAAGTCACACTCTAAAGGAATTTATTTTAAAATCGTAAAATATGTTATACGTCTTGGAGGATTCACTAAGGAATTAAGAAATAAATAAAAAAAATCATATTATTTTAAGGGTAAAACAGGTATTCGGTAGAATATATCATTAATATTAATTATTTCATAACTATTGGTTCATTATGATGTCATAAAACACACATTATATTTGTACGATTATAAATTTTTACTCGAAATTTTTGAAGTCGTAGAAACTTATGAAAAAATCAAATTTGGATAATTTAGATTTCCTGATTCCAAAATCTATATTCATTTTTTCTAATTACTTTCCTAAATATTTGACTTTTTACTTTTAATATAAAACTGGCATTTTTTAAAAATTAATGGGTTTTGAGAAAAACACTTCCCAAATCTTAATTATTTATACTATTGACATCATAAAAAGTATATGAACATTTATTCGTGATAAAAATAATTAAAAAATTATATATCATTTTAATATTAATTATTCCAAAATTTAATTAATTCATTAATAGAAAATCATTAATTGAAATTTAAAAATCAATTTTTGTTTTATTTTCTAAAAACATATTTCTTATCAAAGTGATTACATAATAATTAATTGTGTAAAAAAAAGATGTAATCATAATTTATTATTAAAAAAGTAATTTTTTATAAAACAATTTAATTATCATTACATTATTGATGCAACATTTGTTTTAAAATAAAAAATTATATATTTATAAAAAGTACCATTTTACTCAAAAATAAATTTATTATTGTAATTATATTTTTAAGAACGAATATTCCCATAACATAATTGATTGAATTTGACTATTATTTATAAAAATTTAAAATAGAATAATTAAGTAAACCATGGTACATAACACCTTATAACACTCGTATATGACCTAAAGGTAAGGTGTGCAATCGTGACAGTCTCTTGGGGTGGATCTGATTACATTTCCTGAAGGGTGATTTATACAAACTTTAACTTCTCCCAATTTTGATTTTTGTTAAATAATAACATGTTGAATCATGACATGGGTGAAATCCAGGGTGAAACCTAAGGACACTACATCTTTCTTGAGCTCCGAAAAATGGGCTTTGAATAGCAGAAATCTACTAGTAGAGGCCATCGACTCTTCTTTTAGAATTATTTTTTCGTTTTTATTTCTATTTATAAACAATAATTATAATGTAAACATTATTATTGTTTCCAATGGTCATATATATAATTGGTCATAATTCAACAACGGTCATAAAATAGATGAAAATTGATATTTACTTCATAATTTATAATTATATACTTTTAATGAATTTGACACAGTAAAACATACATTTTCATGAAAAAAACATTATTTAATAGTTTGGATTGTTACATTTCCTTTATGAATAGTCATCAATTTCAACATGATAAACCAAGAATCACAACATTCAATGAAAAGAATAGAATAAATAACATAATATCTAGTAAAATAAAAATAAAACCGTTATCATGGTTGAAAATAACAACATAAAATTGCTAAACATAAACTAATTCATTTATTTAATCTAGTTTAATATTAATTATGGTAATTCCAGTACCATCTAATGGGATATAACACAATCAATTTATTATTTCATGTAAATAAAGATTAAAAAAAGAATCCCATACCTAAAATATTTAACATTTATTGCACGTAAATGAATCAATGTCATAGAACTCAAATCACCTTTGATGAGACGAATATACGATCACCCACGGATGTTGTCCAAGGAACACTTTGATAAAAAAAAAATTAAAACACCATTATAATGATAGAGATCAACAACCATAATAAAGAAAGAATGAATTAGAGGAAATGAGATAAAAATGAGGTAAACATCTATAAAAGAAAAAGAGCCTAAATGAAATCACCACATATTGAACGTAAGAATTTGGGATTGATCACTATCAAAACCAGGATTCGATGCCATTAAAAATCATCCGTGGGTGCATAGGGTTCAATTGGAAGGAGTGGGAGAAAACCTGGTCTAGGGACCTTAGTGGTATTTATATGTAGACTGAATATTAGAGGAACAAAACACATAGCCTAAGACCACATAGTAGACCACCTTGACCACTACACTGTTGGAGGGGACTATATCATATCCTAGGATAAAACATATGTCTGGGTCCACAGCTAGATCCATGAGGCTGATCCAATTTAGCTTGGGGGAGGGCCTATGACACATCCTACAATCCACAATAGAGCCACCCCTAATTTGGATGTAGCCTAAAAAACTGGTACGACACATCCACCTCGCACCCACATAGTAAAATTTGACACATGGGATGCGCCTACGCAGCAGCCAACCACCCCAACAAAGTAATCCATAAAAATATAGTAGTCTCTCACTACTAGAATTTGAGTTATTTGCGATGGGGAATTTAAGACGGGACCCCGTCGTAAAATGCCTATTACGATGGGTCTCATTGCAAATGCCCCGTTGTAGAAAATGGTGTCACAAGTAACTTCTCGAAGATTTTAAAAAACCCTATTGTGATGGGAAAATCTACTGGTCGCAAGCAAATTTATAAAATAGACATATTAATATTAAAAAAATTTAGTAAAATAATAATAATAATAATAAAATGATATTGTTGAAATAATGTCAATGAATAAAGAAATAACAAATTAATATTAATAAAATAAAATATTATTAATAATAATATAAGTATTAATATAATAATAATAATATTATTATTAATATTATCATTAAAATAATATTAATAAAATTTACAATAATATTATAATAAAAAAAATTATAAAATATTAAAAACCTCAATATTCAATATAATATAAAAATATATAATAATAACTAAAGTCTAATTAAAATGAAATAAAAAAAGAAAACATTTTCAAAAAAAAATTAATAATTAATTAAATAAAATAAAAAATAGCTAAAAAATGAATTAATAATAAAGTTATAAAATATTAGTAAGTTTAATAAATAAAAATATAAAATAATAAAATATTCGCAACAATATAAAAAACTCAATAAATAGAAATAGAAATATATTATATTATATAAAAATGTGTGTCCAACTATTTTATCATAAAATGTAATTACATCATAATGGGGTAGGGTCTTTTAGAGGATATGGAGGAGCTTGATTAGATGGTGGAGGGAACATCATCCCTAAACCATGTGTTATTCGTGAGATGTATTCTATCCTCCAGCTGCCATCGACGCATCTTTCCCTACTGTTGTTATTGCTGCCAATGGAGTACTTCCGGCACCCTATGTATGCTCTCTATATGCTCATCATGAGCTCTTATCTATCCCAGATAATGTGCTGTAGATGATGATGACTCTCCACAAGCTCCTCACAAGTTGTGCACTGACATCGTAGCGATACCCTAATGTCTCATATGCGTCAATCAAGAGGTGATACTGAAACCTCTAACTTTCTCAAAGACGTGCTCAGTTTCCTACATTCATGTTGTTTGTCCAAATCATGTTGCACTAATTCAATCCTGGTTCTCGGCCTGACTCTCATTCCATGTCTAAGATGTTGTGTCTTCATATGTCTCCATCAATTAAAATTTGAAATGAAAAATAGTTCAAATATTTTATTTTCTGTTAATTTTAAAACTCAAAAAGAAATTATACTGACCCAAATGTGATGACGGCGATCACCTCTAATTACTGGTATTTATTACTAATTATTACTAATTATTGCTAATTATTTCCTTTTATTACTAATTACTACTAAATGTAATGGATTATTACTGTTTACCAATAATTATTATTATTTATGGATAATTATTGCTATTTACTACAAATTATTACCATTTACTACTAATTAATATTAATTATTACTATTTAAAGCTAATTATTAATAATTATTATGATATACCAATACCTATTATTAATTATTACAATTTATTACAATTTATTTCAATTTATGTCTATTTATTGCTATATATTACTATATAAAACTAATTATTACTAATTATTACAATTTATTACAATTTATTACAATTTGTTTCTATTTTTTTATATTTATATCTATTTATAATTATTTATTAATATTTATTCCTATTTAAAACTAATAACTACTATTTGTTACCAATTAATGTTATTTATTACTAAGTATTCCTAGTTATTGTTAATTACCATTATTTATTAATATTTACCACTAATTATTTCTATTTCTTGCTAATTATAGAAAATTACTACTGATTATTACAAATTACCAATAATTATAGTTAATTTTTTCTAATTATGACTAATTTTTACGAATTATTATTATTTATTACTAATTAATAATTATTACAATTATTTAATGCAATTTATTACAATTTATTACTAAATATTACTAAATATTGTTAATTATTAATAATTATTACTTATTATTAGTATTTATTGATATTTATTACTATATATAAATATTTATTACAAATTACCGCTAATTATTACTCATTTTTTATAATTAGCATAAATTTTTAGTAATTACCACTAATTATTCATAATTACAACTAATTATTACGAATTAGTGCTTATTATTAATAATTACTGCGACTTGTTACAATAGTTTACTATTTATTTCTATTTATTTCTAATTAATTATAATTACTACTTTGTAAAGACCTCTAATTTCCATGTAATGTTTTTAAAATATATTGGAATTTTATGAGTCCGCAAAAATTGACGGCACGTGATTCTGAGGCCCGGTGTTACAAGAATCAATTTATAAACATTTCTTCGCGTACTTTTAGTAAACATACAAGCTTGTTTTTCTAACATTTGAACTAGAGCATGGAATTGAAATTTGAGGGCACAGTTGATCTCATAGAGCTAGTATTCACTATTGGAAATAGTTTCTATACCCACACTTTGTTCCCAATAGTTTAGAAAACCTATTGGGAAAAAAAACCTATGCCAACGGTTTACTAGAACCGTTGGCATAGGTTATTTTATGGTGTGTTTTCCAAACAGTTTAAGAAAACCATTGGGAAAAAGATGTATTAACCACGATTTTTATTAACCGTTGGGGAATATTATACCCAAATTAGGTCTCCCTCCATCGTGACATTTCATCCCCTTGTGCTCCTCCCCTCCCCGACCTCAACCTCCTCCCGACCTCCGCCTCCACCTGCACCTCCTGGCCCCCTCCCTCTCCTCCAGCGATGTTCCCCTTCCCCTCTCAGCACCTTCATTGAAGACGACGTCCGCTTCCACTCTCATCTCCCAGGGACGTTCCCCCCTTTCCTCACATCTCCCTCTCATGGAGATATCTGAGCTCAATCTCATCCTCTGAAATCCCCCGGCCCACTCTGCAGTAGTGCGCGAGAACCCCCATGGACGAACACCCCGTGGGACGTCCCCCTCTCTCGGTCCCTCTCCTCCCGCATGGTCAATAATATTGTCGAGGTCGGCCCCTGCCCCCCAAGACCTGGAGTAGCTATGGTGTAATCGAATCTGGGTGGCTTTTATGTTTAGCTGATTGGGAGGTCTCAGCCTTGGCTTTGGGGAGCTTCTTCTTCTATTGGTAAAACAATAATGGGTGCAATGTCTTCTTTTCCCAACATTTTTGGTATCTATATTTTTTCCACTGTAAAACAATGAATTTTTTGTTGTTTTTGTGTTGTTTAATACCCAATGATCATTTCATTTATATTTGCAATGATAATTATAGTCCACGAAAGGTGTCCCTGAATATGGGAAAATTTGTGCTGAGCTCCTGGATGCTACAGAAACTCAACAGTGTTCCATGTGGGAGAGAACCCTCTAAACTCACCAGGGATGATGCGGATAGATGCCTCACATGTCACGGAGATTGTCAGGTTCTATTTATGGGTATGTCTCCATGACTCCCATCATACCATTATTTATGTTTGAGAGAATTTATACAATGGAATGGAACTTAATTGATTGTTTGAGTTATGGTGAAATTTAATGGTTTTATTATACTTAGTGTGCGATCAAGAAAAAATTTACCAACTCGACCTCGAGGATGATCGAGCTACTCAATTAGGCTCTACTTGTTTTGATTAATATGTTTTATCATAATTTTAATTATAATATCTTTCTTCGATTCGACCTCGAGATTGAAATAAAATACACATATATTGAATAAAAATAACATGTTAAAATATTAGATGTTCGATTATCCTTTATGACTGACTTGATTTGGTTATTATAACCCTGAATTCGGCTTCACTACTCGCATCTTGAGCATGAAAAAATCAAAACCGAATTCAAATATTTGTCGAGCGAGTCCAATTAGCTTGTGAGCACTCATGTTTGTTTACAAAACTAATTTAGAGGGTCAAAGAAATAGGACATTGAATGAATTGGGATGTCATTATCTATAATTTTATTCCCTCATTAAGAAAAACATCCAGACCACTCTTTTATCTAATAAATTCTTCTCTATTAGTATTTTCTATCCATTTTAATCATTGTCCCCATTTGTTACAGAATGTGATGGAACTGGTGAACCCTACAACATTGAACCTCAGATAAGTCCCTCTAATTCCTTCAATACCTACTCTCCTATTATAATTGTTCTTTAATTTTGGTTTTGGATTTTGTGATGTTTGACTCTTTAAATATACCCATGGTTTTGAAGCCAATCTCGGATCGCGGTGCAACGCGGCGGGGATCTAGCTGGGTTATGTGCACAATCTTCAACCAACTAATGTATGATATGTGCAAATTCAATGGCTATGTGTACTAGTATGGTTTTTACAACAACGTGCTATATAAGGAACATAATGAAAAATGAAGTGATTATTAAATGGAACTGTTTCCCCCTTTCCAGCAGGAACATGATTTGACACTTGGGGCGATGTGGTTCATAAATGGAATTGTTTCCCCCTTGTGGGAGGAGACGACCGGAATGTTGCCCCACCTCCTCCTTCTACCTTCTCTCCTAGCTGGAAGATGCTGCCCTGCGGATGTTGCTGGACCGGTCCACAACACCGCGGTCACGCCTCAGTCTGGCCGTAGTCACACCGCGGTCACGCCGCGGTCACGCTGTAGCCACCCCGCGGTCACGCCGCGGCCACGCCGCGGTCACGCCGCTGTCATGCCGCGGTCACGCCGCGGTCATGCCACGGTCACGTCGCGGTCATGCCGCTGTCACGCCGTGGTCATGCGGAGGTCACTCAGCGGTCAAACCGTGATTTGGCACTGCTCCAGGACGACAACCCGAGGTGGATCACAGTCCTGGAGGAATTCGATGTATTATACCTAGATAAGGCCCAATATATCCTCATAATTATTTCCTCATCAAACACTAGCCGTAAAATTGCCACATCTATCAACATAAGGCCCAATCCTCTGAGGATCATTTTACATGATCTAAACCCTCATCCAGTCCATACACATATCATCGAAATTATAAGACATATGTTAGACCACTCCTATCCCAATCAAAATCTTATCCACTTGGAGACCTAGTGACATGGTGATTTAATTTTTATATAATCACTAAATAATTTTATCTAAACCATTGCGGCTTGTGAACACCATATATATTGGTCTACTATTTTAATCTATTTATTTTCATTTGTGGTCCTTAGACTCCATGACTCCAATGGAACATAGTTATAATCAATCCCTTGGAAATCTATGATTGAATAATCATGTTAGTTTAACACCCCAAACTTCCATGGTAAGTTTTCCTTAGAATAATGCAATAGCGTGTGTTGTACGCAACCTCGAGTTCTAACACACACCACAACTAATTAAACTAGCCGTTATGAATAGTAATACCTACTTTTTGAAATTTTATAAATTTCATTTATCAAAATGGACTTCATTTTTGGATTCTTAATATAGAATTTAGCCTAGGGTGAAAATTTGGTACTTTTTGGATAACTTTAATATTTTTATGAATAGTGAAAAATTACTAAATTTTAATTAAAAACAAATTTTCTAATAAAAATAATTAATAATGATAAATTATTAATTTGAGTGGTTTTAAATTATATTTAGAATATATTTTTACCATTTAATAAAATTTTTGTCACTGAACATAATTTCACATTTAAATCTGACATAAACAGGTGTCAATATTTTGATAGTTACTATATCCTAAAAACACGCTTTTTGTTTTAACAACGGGAATTAATATTAAATTATTTTCTGCCACTTATGTGTTTTGAATTTGGAAAAATGGATTCCATATTTAGAATCAGGATGTCCAAATTAAGTAAATAGGTAACTTTTATTTTTACACATTTTGAATAATTATTTCAGTAAATATTTTATTTACCGTGGTTAAAGGGTAAATCCGGTAAATAAGGGTAACAAAATATTACTATAATAATCCTAAATTACCCTAAATCGTGTCCTAACCATATTTGTGGACACATACCCGACCATGGGCATCCTTGGGTAGATTTTGGGACCCCTTGGAGCCACTTGTATGTGGTAGGGACACATTATATTAATAAAGTTAAAATAAAAATAAAAATGACATAAGGTTTCATCTTTTAGAAGAACAATTTTTACATAGGGATATACAGGTTGGATTTTCGATTATAAATATTCATTATAAAGCTAAAAAGATTTCCTAAATAAGGATATTTTATTTATAATTTTTAGACATCAAATAATTTAATTTATTAATGACACAATAATGATGCAATGTTTACCTCATTAATAAATCATTTAAATAAATAAGATTATAATGATTAAAATATTATCTAAAACCTATACAATTATAATTGGATGAATATATTTTTAATATGTGTCATCTTATATTTGACCTCAATGATTTTTGGACCATTATAAACCGAATATCATTATATTATAAAATAATATTTTCACTCTTTCTTAAAGAGCCCCTCCTCTCCCTTATAAAAGGAGACCACTTCTACACACTTCATCACACCTCTCAAGCCTTTTGGTTCAGCCAACATCTGCCGAAATACTCTCCCAACTTCTCTCCCTTAATTCTAGAATCCTTAGTTTAGTCATAAATCCATCCTATGGAGTCCTTTTGATCAAATCAAAAGGAAGAACTCGAAGAAGTGGTAAAGTTTTCATCACCCTCTTTCAAGTTCCTTTCTTCTTCAGCATCTTCTTTCCTTATTATTTCCATTATAAAATAATAAATCCAGTATCTTCTATATACTGCGATGTTATTATAAATATGTCACAACCATATTCAGTATTCTACCCATCATTTGAATGACATATCACCATACGTGCGTACATATGGCTTACCGTCTCCACGTCGTGGTGTAATTGTTATTCAATATATTATTATTTAGATGGGTATAATAATGATATGTAATTCATGTAAATAATAAATATAACATGATAAGGATTTTTTATATATGATATACTATCCAATTATATATTATTTAAATATCAAAAGAATGATAGTATCGCTCGTGCGTACGTACAGACTGCCGTCTCCACGAAAACGATGAGATTCATTCCCCATCATACCTATTCAAATCTAGTTCTCATTTGATGATAAGGACTTGATATCATTATGGATATTAATAATATACATCTCATCCATATGAATATGGCTCACATAATGAAGAATATAAAGGAATATGAATCCGTTAACACCAGAAATGATAATAATACTAAGATATTATTAACAAATAATCGTTAAAAGATCATATATGATATCATATCGATGTATATGATTATTGTATAATTTAATAACAATTTTTTAACTATTATACAAGAGTTTAACATACCATCGACTAAGGGAATGTTCAATGTAAGGGTTTACTTCACAACCTCTTTCTTATCCAAGGTTGTTTATACCTAATTATCTACTAGGACCTCGTTATCATCCACATCCATGTTACTTAAAAATGTCTTTCAAAACATTTTTACTATTAAATAGAAAATGGGTTAAAGTAATTTATACCCTTATATTTTTTTTGAAAGGAATATTTCCGTCGTTTTCCAAATAAGGTACTTTTTGACCTTTTTGACAAATTTAAGGTAAGAATATTTTTTTTAACTTATACGACGGGTGCGGCTATTTTCCACCGTTATAACTTCGTCGAAGCTTCCCTTACAAGCTTATAAGAATATTTTCAAAGTAAATGTATTATTTTATAATTATGTGACTTTTAAATGATTTCAAAAAAAGAGATATTTCTTTAAAATAGTTATGATTTCATCTATGTCAACATCCTTTGATGAATTTTAAGCTTATTTGAAGTTGATTCATTATGATACAAAACTTCCATATTGTATTTAAAGTTTTGTGGTATGTTTGACTGTGGATGTGTTATTTTTATACAATTCATGGTTCATGAAGAAAGTATTGACATTTCGTATGCTTGTTTTAATACGAATGTTTATGTAATGTTTAAACCTATTCATATGAGGAATGTATTGGACTTAATAAGTGATGGGTGGAGCCCGCTATAGCTCCTCGATGCATCGGTAGGTCTCATGAGACAACTAGACGTGGTATTGGCTGAGGCCCTTTCCCAATTTTATTTATGGTTTTGGCCAAGGCCTTAATCATTTTAGACGACTTGGAAAAGGCCTTGACAAAATGTTTCAGAGTGTCCGGCATTATACATTCCCTCATTATGAAAGTGGTTATATTTCATGTGATTATTCGACTAGTAGAATATCCATGTGAGTAAGTAAATGGCATTATTTGATTTTACTTTTGCCATATTATGCAAATGTTTAAGTTTAATAAGGCTTTTGTTTTAGTTATACATTTCCTTAAATGCTTATGTTTTCTTATGAAAGTTTCTGCTATATTGTTATCCTTACTGGGCATTTGAGCTCACCCCTTTCAATGTTTTATTTTTCCCAGGATGTGAAGAAGTGTATTATGACTAACTTTTAGGAATAGTCAGTGGGGATATGAGTGTGGACTAAGGATACCATGTTATTGTAGTTTTCGTTTTGATGATGTAATGTAAGACAAATGAATATATATCTAGTGTTTCCAAGGATACTAAACCAATCGGTCTTTCGAGGCCTGATCTTTCTTGTGATCATGCCAATGTAATGTAATAATGCACCGACTCTGGGTAACTGGGGTTGGGTCGTTATAGTTGGTATCAGAGAATGTTTAGTATAAACCTTTGATGTTAGAATTAGATAAACTCGGATTAGAGCACATAGCCCTAAGATAGACTTTGAGAAGTAGTGTAGAAGAACTTCCTAGAATTTTGGTATTGTAGAGATTTTGTGAGTTTTCCGAGCAATACATCCCTATCTGGATACGAGCAGGTAGACGCGTCTCTAGCACAGATGTAACTAGAAGTGAAAACTCCAACAAAGAGTTTCGGGCTTGACCCGGGGTATCCTGGTACACGACAACGGGCCTTGCTGCACTCTTGGTTACGACACTCTCGGGGGATATGCTTAGGATAATTCTCATTTTCTTTACAAAAAATTATGAAAGGTTATGAGTATATACTTCCCCAAAGAAATTTTTTTTTATGATTATGGATTATATCCATAAACTGTACAATTTATGTTAAGTGTTTTATGAGTATGGAATTATGTATTTGGATTCATAAACTGATCTAGTTTATGCCATTGTTTAGAAATGCTGCCTAGTGGAAGAAATGGAAACTGTATCAATGCATAGACTCGATGTAGGGATTTCCCTCCTGCTCAAGATAATTATGGTGGAGCTAGTAATACAACTGGTGCTGATCAACTTCTCACTGTATTGGGACAACTCACGCAGGTTATGAATAATAACCTTACTCGTATGGAGCACCCTGATCCGCAACATGGAGGATCAATGCTAGACCGTTTCATGAGGCAGCAACCACCAACATTCAATGGGAGTACAAATCCCATAGTATCTGAGCAATGGATAAATTCTTTAGAGAAAATATTCCATGCCTTGGGGAGTAGGGAAAGGGATAAATTTTTCATGGAAGTCTATCGCTTTACTAGAGATGCTGATAAATGGTGGTCATTAATACAAAACACGAAGGAAGATGATGAAGTATCAAATATGGAATGGCGGGAGTTCAAAGAGCTATTCTTAGAAAAATACTTTCCTCGAGACCATCGAGCGGATATGGAAAGGCAATTTCTGAGTCTGAGGCAGAAGGAGGATGAGAATGTCGCAAAGTATGAGGCTAACTTTACAAGGTTAGCGAGGTATGCTACGGATTACATATGTATCCCAATAAGTAATATTGATCGTTTCTTTGATGGGTTAAATCCTTTTCTCCGTATAGCTTTAGTATTACAAACCTTCTCGTCATACAAAGACATTATCTCATGTGCCATCAAGACAGAAAAGGAATTCTCTAAGTCTTATGACTTTAAAGCAGTGCAAGATAAGAAGAGATCCGCTGAAAACTCTGGGAAAGGAAATAAGGAAATAGGGAAGAAGGGTAGAAATTAATTTCCACCCTGTGATAATTAAGGTAGGAAGCACCCTGGTGCCTGTCTAAAAGGAAAAGGAGTATGTTACAAGTTTGGTGAAAAAGGCCACCAAGCTCATGAATGCAAGGGAAAGAAAGTTGTTGTCAACGTGGAATGATATAATTGTAGAGAGAAGGGAAATTATGCAAATGAATGTGCTAAGCGTCAGGGAAACTTACCTCAGAAGAGGCCAAGGGATGAAGGCCAGGCTTATGCTATCACTACTGCTGAGGTGGAAGCTCCTAAAGATGTGGTGGCAGGTAATTTAATGGTTTCCTCAAGTTTAACAAATGCATTATTTGATTCTGGATCATTACATTGTTTCATAACTTCCCAGTTTGCTAAGAAAATTAGACATTTCCAATTTGATTTAATAAGGGAGTTGTCGGTCAAAACCCCTAAGGGAAGTATTGTTGAAACAAAGTTTTGTCGATTAATTCCCAACAGAGAACCTACATGTTATTTACCTGCTGATCTCATTGTCATGACCATGATTGAATTTGATATAATCCTCGGTATGGATTGACTTTCGGACCATGATGAAAAAATTTATTGTAATAGGAAAGAGGTCACGATTCTTGATGATGATGATAAAGAACACCTTCTCTTTAGAGCAGAATCGTCGCCACATAATTCTTATCTAGATCCACCCCCAATAGCTCAACTAAATTAAATTATTGAGGAGGAAGAGAATGAAATTACTGTGGGTGAGGAAAGAAATATTCAAATAGAATATGTACCTATTGTGAGAGAATATATTGATGTGTTTCCGGAAGATTTACCTGGACACCCACCAGAACGAGAAGTTGAGTTTTCCATTGATTTAATTCCTGAATCAAGGCCTATATCGAAGACCCCTTATAGAATGGCCACTATGGAATTAGTTGAACAGAAGAAATAACTGGAGGAACTGAGTAATAAAGGATTTATTCACCCTAGTGTTTCTCCATGGGGAGCCCCTATCCTTTTTGTTAAGAAGAAAGATGGATATATGAGGTTATGAATTGACTACAGGGAGATCAATGCTATAACAATAAAGAAAAAGTATCCCCTACCTCGCATTGATGATTTGTTTGACCAACTACATGGAGCTCAACACTTTTCCCAGATTGACCATCGATCTGGATACCATCAATTGTGTGTGAAAAAGGAAGACATTCCGAATATAGCATTTCGAACAAGGTATGGGCATTACAAGTTTAAAGTAATGCCTTTTGGATTGACTAATGCACCCTCGGTTTTCATCGATCTAATGAACAGAGTTTTCAAGGAATATCTTGATGAATTTGTAGTAGTATTTATTGATGATATTTTGGTATACTTCAAAATCTACAAAGATCATGAAAATAACTTGCGCATTATCCTGAAGTCTCTTAGAAGACATGAATTATATGGAAAGATTAGCAAGTGTGAATTCTGGCTTCTGGAGATTTCTTTTTTTGGCCATATTGTCTCTAAGGATGGAATTTCTGTTGAACCTTCTAAGACAAGAGAAATCCAGGAATGGCCTACACCGACGAGTATAACTGAGGTATGCAGTTTTATTGGTTTAGTAGGTTATTATCGACGTTTCGTCCATAATTTTTCCCGTTTGGTTAACCCATTAACGAAGCTCACACGTAAAGGGGTTAAATTTGTTTGGAAAAAAGAGTGTGAAGATTGTTTTGAAGAACTGAAGATAAGATCAGTCAATGCTCCTATATTGACTCTTCCATTGGGGAATGATGGGTTCGTTATTTATAGTGATGCATCGAAGAAAGGACTTGGTTGTGTCCTTATGCAGAATGATAGGGTTATTTCCTATGCATCACGACAGCTAAAAATTCATGAGCAAAATTATCCAACTCATGATCTCGAGTTAGCAGCTATGATCTTTGCTTTGAAGATATGGAGACACTACCTCTATGGTGAAAAATGTGAGATTTATACCGATCACAAGAGTTTGAAGCATATCTTCTCATAAAAAGAACTAAACATGAGGCAAAGGAGATGGCTTGAACTACTCAAGGATTATGATTGCACGATACACTACCACCCAGGGAAGGAAAATAAGGTGGGAGATGCTTTGAGTAGAAAAGATCATGGAGTTTTGAACATGATGAGAGTGTAAAGGGATCATATTTTCATGGATCTAGTAAAGATGGATATGGCAATCACCATGGAAGGTGAAACATCAAAACATTTTCAAATGATTGCCAAACCATCATTACTAGAAAGGATAAAGAGTTCTCAGGCTGATGATGAAGAGTTCAAGAAGAAGATTAAAGCTGTGAATGATGGTAGATTGAGTGAATTTGTGTATGAAGATGGAATTTTGAAATTTGGGAGGAGACTTTGTGTTCCTGATATGCCTGATTTGAAGAGGGAATTGTTGGATGATGCTCATACTTCCAATTTCTCTATACACCATGAGAGCACCAAAATGTATAGAGATTTGAAGAAACATTTTTGGTGGAACAACATGAAGAGGGATATTTCTGATTTTGTATCAGGATGTATGGTTTGTCAACAAGTGAATGATAGACGGCAACAGCCTGGTGGAGTATTGCAACCTCTTCCCATACCATAGTGGAAATGGGATAATATTACGATGGACTTTGTCATGGGACTATCAAAGACTCCTAGAAGGAATAATTCAATAAGGTTAATTGTTGATCGTCATACTAAGTCAGCGCATTTTCTTGCTATACGGGAGGATTTACCAATTGAACTTCTAGCAAGACTATATATTAATGAAGTTGTAAGACTTCATGGTATACCCCAATCGATTGTTTCTGATCGTGATCCCCGTTTTACTTCAAGATTTTGGAAAAGTCTTCAGAAGGCCTTGGATACAGAACTTCGTTTGTGCACTGCCTACCACCCTCAAACAGATGGACAATCAGAACGGACTATTCAAACCTTAGAAAACATGTTGAGATCATTCTCTCTTGACTTTCAGGGTATGTGGGATCAATATTTACCACTGGTAGAATTTTCATATAACAATATCTTCCATTCAAGCATTCAGATGGCACCTTATGAAGCGTTATAAGGAAAGAGATGTCGTACACCAACCTATTGGGATGATGTTGGTGAAAGAAATCTTATAGGCCCAGAACTGGTGGACGAAACGATGGAGAAGGTGAAGGTAATCCAAAACCACATCAAAGAAGCGCAAAATAGGTAGAAGAGCTATGCCGATAACTGAAGGAAGTATTTGGAATTTCAGGTGGTGGATCATGTTTTTTTAAAGGTATCTCCATGTATTGAAGTTATACATTTTGCTAAGAAGGGTAAATTGAGTTCCAGGTACATTGGACCTTTCGAAATTCTAGATCATATTGGGGATGTAGCTTAACATTTGGCGATGCCGCCAAGTCTCTCCAAAGTTCACGACGTGTTCCACGTATCACTGCTGAGAAAATACATGCCTAACCCAATGCATGTACATATTTACGAGGAATTGGAACTGGAACCCGATATATCTTATTGTGAAGAGCCCGTCAGGATTCTTGATACGAGAGAACAAGTGCTGAGAAACCGTACGACTACTCTGGTAAAAGTTCTATGGAGAAATCATAAAATGGAAGAAGCAACATGGGAATCCGAGGAACTTATGAGGAAAAACCACCCGAGTCTTTTTATGCAGTAATACCCTAGAAATTGCGAGGATGAAATTATTTGAAGGAGGGGAGAATGTAGCACCCCAATCTTCCATGGTACGTTTTCCTTAGAATAATGCAATAGCGTGTGTTGTACGCAACCTCGAGTTCTAACACACACCACAACTAATTAAACTAGCCGTTATAAATATTAATACCTACTTTTTGAAATTTTATAAATTTCATTTATCAAAATGGACTTCATTTTTGGATTCGGAATATCTAATTTAGCCTAGGGTGAAAATTTTGTACTTTTTGGATAACTTTAATATTTTGATAAATAGTGAAAAATTACTAAATTTTAATTAAAAACAACTTTTTTAATCAAAATAATTAATAATGATAAATTATAAATTTGAGTGGTTTTAAAGTATATTTAGAATATATTTTTACCATTTAATACAATGTTGGTCATTGAACATAATTTCACATTTAAATCTGACATTAACAGGTGTCAGTCTTTTGATAGTTACTATATCCTAAAAACACGCTTTTTTGTTTTAACAACGGAATTAATTTTAAATTAATTTCTGCCACTTCTGTGTTTTGAATTTGGAAAAATGGATTCCATATTTGGAATCAGGATTTCTAAATTATGTAAATAGGTAACTTTTATTTTTACACATTTTGAATAATTACTTAAGTAAATATTTTATTTACAGTGGTTAAAAGGTAAATCCGGTAAATAAGGGTAACAAAATAATATTATAATAATCCTAAATTAACCTAAAACGTGTCCTAACCTTATTGGTTGACACATAACCGACCATGGGCATCCTTGGGTCGATTTTGGGACCCCTTGGAGCTACTTGTATGTGGTAGGGACACATTATATTAATAAAGTTAAAATAAAAATAAAAATGACATAAGCTTACATCTTTTAGAAGAACAATTTTTACATAGGGTTATACATGTTTTATTTTCGATTATAAACATTCATTAGAAATATAAAAAGCTTTCCTACATAATGATATTTTATTTATAATTTTTAGACATCAAATAATTTAAATTATTAATGACACAATAATGATGCAATGTTTACCTCATTAATAAATCATTTAAATAAATAAGATTATAATGATTAAAATATTATCTAAAACTTGTCCAACTCCTATTGGTTGAATTTATTTCGAATATGAGTCATCTTATCTTCGACCTCAATGATTTTTGGACCATTATAAAGCGAATTTCATTATATTATAAAATAATATTTTCACTCTTTCCTAAAGAGCCCCTCCTCTCCCTTATAAAAGGAGACCACTTCTACCCATTTCCTCACACCTCTCAAGCCTTTTGGTTCAGCCAACCTCTGCCCAAATACTCTCCAAACTTCTCTCCCTTCATCCTAGAATCTTTACTTTAGTCAGAAATCCATCCTAAGGAGTCCTTTTGATCAAATCAAAAGGAAGAACCCGAAGAAGAGGTAAAGTTTTCATAACCCTCCTTCAAGTTCCTTTCTTCATCAACTTCTTATTTCCTTATTATTTCCATTATAAAATAAAAAATCCAGTATCTTCTATATACTGTGATGTTATTATAAATATGGCACAACCATATTCAGTATTCTACCCATCATTTGAATGAAATATCACCATACGTGCGTACGTACGGCTTACCGTCTCCACGTCGTGGTGTAATTGTTATTCAATATATTATTATTTAGATGGGTATAATAATGATATGTAATTCATGTAAATAATAATTATAACATGATAAGGATTCTGGTATATATGATACACTATCCAATTATATATTATTTAAATATCAAAAGTATGATATTATCGCTCGTGCGTACGTACGGACTACCGTCTCCACAAAAGCGATGAGATTCATTCCCCATCATTCCCATTCAAATCTAATTCTCATTTAATGATAAGGACTTGATATCATTCTGGACATTAATAATAGAAATCTCATCCATAAGAATATGGCTCACATAATGATGAATATAAAGAAAAAGGAATCCATTAACACCCGAAATGATAATAATATTAAGATATTATTAACAAATAAACGTTAAAAGATCATATATGATATCATATCGATGTATATGATTATTGTATAATTTAATAACAATGTTTTAACTATTATAAAGGAGGTTAACATACCATCTACTATGGTAATGTTCATGGTAAGGGTTTACTTCACAACCTCTTTCTTATCCGAGGTTGTTTATACGTAATTATCTACTGGGACCTCGTTATCATCCACATCCATGTTACTTAAAAATGTCTTTCAAAACATTTTTACTATTAAATAGAAAATGGGATAAAGTCATTTATATCCTTATACGTTTTTTAAAGGAATCTTTCCTTCGTTTTCCAAATAAGGTACTTTTTGACCTTTTTGACAAATTTAATGTAAGAATGTTTTTTTAACTTATACGGTGGGTGCGGCTGTTTTCCACCGTTATAACATCATCGAAGCTTCCCTTACAAGCTTATAAGAATATTTTCATTGTAAATGTATTATTTTATAATTATGTGACTTTTAAATGATTTCAAAAAAAGAGATATTTCCCTAAAATAGTTTTGATTTCATCTATGTCAACATCCTTTGATGGATTTTAAGCTTATTTGAAGTTTATTCATTATGATACAAAACTTACATATTGTATTAAAAGTTTTGTGGTATGTTTGACTGTGGATATGTTATTTTTATACCATTCATGGTTCATAAAGAAAGTATTGACATATTGTATGCTAATTTTAATACGAATGTTTATGTAATGTTTAAACCTATTCATATGAGGAATGTATTGGACTTAATAAGTGATGGGTGGAGCCCGCTATAACTCCTCGATGCATCGGTAGGTCTCATGAGACAACTAGACGTGGAATTGGATGAGGCCATTTCCCAATATGATTTATGGTTTTGGCCAAGGCCTTAATCATTTTAGACGTCTTGGCCGAGGGCTTGACAAAATGTTTCAGAATGTCCGGCATTATACATTCCCTCATTATGAAAGTGGTTATTGATATTTCATGTGATTATTTGACTAGTAGAATATCCATGTGAGTACGTAAATGGCATTATTTGATTTTACTTTTGCCATATTATGCTAAAGATCAAGTTTAATAAGTCTTTTGTTTTAGTTATACATTGCCTTAAATGCTTATGTTTTCTTATGAAAGTTTCCGCTATATTGTTATCCTTACTAGGCATTTGAGCTCACTACTTTCAATGTTTTATTTTTCCCAGTATGTGAAGAAGTGTATTATGACTGACTTTCAGGAATAGTCCATGGGGATATGAGTGTGGACTAAGGAGACCATGTTATTGTAGTTTTCGTTTTGATGATGTAATGTAAGACATATGAATATATATCTAGTGTTTCCAAGGCTACTAAACCAGTCGGTCTTTCGAGGCTTGATCTTTCTTGTGATCATGCCAATGTAATGTAATAATGCACCGACTCTGGGTAACTGGGGTCCGGGCATTACATTAGTGTTTAAGGGGAGATCGAGGTTCTTAAAACTGTCTTTATATACATAAGAATTCTTATTTAAAGAAACAATTAATTTAAGTAATGGTTGATCACCCATGTAGGTGCTTATACTTCATCTTCTAACTGCTAAATTATATATTCCCTCCACCTGAATGAGGAATTAAAGAACTCCCCTTCCATGTTCATGTAAAACCATATTATCCAAAGACATCATACTTACCACAAATATATAGGTGAGAAAAATCAGAAGATTGGTCCATGATCACATCATTGGTCATAGCTTCATCACATATCTTCATGCCTTAGGCCGTATATTAATCATAACATTTGACATATACTTTCCATATTAAGGAATGTTGATTCATATTCAATCACTAACAATTTTTCCTACTCAATATCTCAGAGATATCCAGATCTAGATTTTTTATGCTCTTCTAGGAAGTTTTAGTAATTGAATATTACTTGGAATCACATCTAATAATGTTTTCATCCTTCCATTCCACAATAACTTCACACTACAACCTATCATGAATGTTTAGTAATGGTGTAGACAAGTAATTTCACAAATAAAATTGTATTGAACAAAACCAAACAATGCTGAAACTCAAGACAAACTAATTATAGACCATTTATAGGAAGATTAATTCTCAATTAAAAGGAATTTACTTTTTGATAGTATCATTTTAAATTATGGATTTGTTTCTCATTTGCTTCAGGAACATGAGTTGACCCATGTGGCATTGTGGTTCTTATATGTTGGGAGGTGACATGTATAGTCACATGAGACATGTATGTTTTAGTTTATTATTTATTTTATTTTCATTATTGAATTGGCCACTTAGGTCTTCTACTGATTTCTATGGATAGGGGGAAGTTATATTCTATGAAAGTGGCCAGAAAGGTTTCCGAATGTTTCAGTCTGCTGGCTTTGATCCGAGGTAAGATTCTATGATTACTTCGTGTCTTGAACCTCATATATTATGTGGATTTCAATGTTTTTTAATCCATATAATGTTATTGGTAGGGCGTTGGATTGGTTTGTATTGGCTCAGGTGGATTTGGTTCTCTCCAATTGAGATAAGGATTTAATGTTGTTGGTTGATTTTTCTCTAGTTATGTAGGGTCCTTTATGTTTTTTAAGGTTCTTAATATTCATTGTGAAGTGAGTTGATCCCTGATCATTGGTTTCGAGTCACGAAGTCAAGGGTTACTCGCTTACGTGTTCATAGCTAAGTATGTATATGTATTTGGGTTCCCCCTTTATGTGTATAGTCAACCATGGAAAAGAATATACAAGTATGGGGCTAGGTGTGCCCATGTATATATATAAAAATGCATACACAGGTGAGTGGAGACTGGTGTAAGCATAAAAGCATATGTGTAAGGATCCCATGGCACATGCTCATGGCCTTGCAGGTTGGTGCATAATAGATAAGTGTCCTTGCATGTGTGTGATGGTGAGTATACCCAGTGGGGGAGAAAAATATTTTAGATAGAAAGCTCCAAGAACCAATGTGGATGGCTTGGTTCCACCGTGAGGTAGAGTCCTAATGGTGGACTCTTTAATTTAAGAATGCTTTAAATTGAATTATGTTTCTTTCATAATTATGCTTAATTATATTTAATTTCATATCTTGAATAATTTTTCTTTAATATAATTGTTTCATTTGATAAATAAAGTCATGTTTTTTTAATATTACCACTTTTAAAAACAACGAATATAAAATATATATCTTTATCATACAACAATCCCGAATCAAGTGTCTGTTTTTTATAACATAAGATCGATTTCTATAATGGGAAGGACAACTACATAGGATTTATTTGGAATCCTCGCCGGAAGATACTACCATCTGGATGTGGCTGGACCGGGCCAACACGCCGCGATCATGCTGCATTCACGCCATGATTTGGATCTACTTCAGGATGACACCCCATGGAGGTTCATAGTTCTATCAGAATTCAATGTATGATTCCAAGATAGAGTTTTAGATACTTTTCCCACCCATAGTTAATGGGGAGGGAGGCGACGACCGAAATGTTTCCCCACTTCCTCCCACTCCCTTCGCTCCAAGTTGGAAGATGTTGCCCAGTAAATGACGTTGGACCGGGCCAACACAATGCGGTTATGCCAGGGTCACTCCGGGTTCAGCCTGCGGTCACGCCTCGGTCACGTCGTTGTCACGCTGCGGTCACACCGTGATTTGGCCTTGCTGCAGGACGACACCCCACAATAGTTCGCAGTCCTGGAGGAGTTCAATGTATGATATCAAGATAGAGTTTTAGATACATTACTCACCCATAGTTAATGGGAGGGAGGCGACGACCGAAATGTTACCCCACTTACTCCTGCTCCCTTCGCTCTTAGCCAGAAGATGTTTCCCCGCGGATGTCGCCAGACTGGGCCAGCACGTCGCGGTCACACCACAGTCTTGTCGCGGTCACACCGTGGTCACGCCACGGTCATGCCGTGGTCATGCCTTGGTAATGCCATGATTTGGCCCTACTCCAGAAAGACACCCTGTAGTGGTTCGTAGTCCTATTAGAATTTAATGTTTGATAACTAGATAGAGTTTTAGATACATTACCCACTCATTGTTAATGGGGAGGGAGGAAACGATCAAAATGTTCCCCCACCTCCTCCCGCTCCTTTCGCTCCTAGCTAGAAGATGTTGCCCCGCATATGTTGCTGACAGGGCCAACATGCCGAAATCACATCACGGTCATGCTACAGTAACACCGCAGTCACGCCGTGGTCAAGCCGCGGTCACGCCGTTGTCACACTGCGGTCACGCTGAAGTCACGCCGCGGTCATGTCGTGTTCACGCTGAGGTAATTCTGTGATTTGTCCCTACCCTAAGTTGAAACCCCTCTGCGGCTCGTAGTCCTCTCAAAATTCGATTTATTATACCAAGATTTAATTTTAGATACATTACCCAACCTCTTTCTTGGACACTAGACAGCCCCCAACCCTCCTCCCTAGACCCCGGACAACCCCCCCACCCTCCTTCCTGGACCCCGGACAGCCCCCACCCTCCTCCCTAGACCTCGGATAGCCCCCCAGACAACCCCCCACCCTCTTTCATGGACCACGGATAGCGCCCCCAACCCTCCTCCCTCGACCCCAGATACCAATTTAAGCACTCTTCAAGATTCACCCGAAATCCCAATGGAAAATAAGGTTTTAGAGCATCGGAAGAAGATAAGAGAAGAGTGAAAACACAAATCGAAAAGTGGAATCAAGAAGAGGATTAGACTCACCGGGATCTTCAATCCACACATGATGACACTCAAAATTCCCAAGTGATGTGCACGTGTCAACTCTACCTCAAACCAATGCACGATGTGGCTGGTACCACTCAATGTGTCACACTTTTATTTGAAATGGACAACATTTTAAATAAAAAAACTACGAACATACGGAAAACTGACCAAACAGATTCATATTGTATTGATACATTATCACAACGATACATGAGTCATTTTTGATGTGAATGAGTCAACCCTGCCTCAATCTGATGCACGTTGTGTCCGGAACCACTCAAAGTGTCTCTCTTTTGTTTAAAATGAACATCATTTTATGTGAAAACAACAATCGACATACAAAAAACTGACCAAACGCTTTTGGATTCCATTGAAAAATTAGGACAACGATCCATGGGTAATATATGATGTGTATGAGTCAACCCCACTTCAATCCGATGTGTGGTGTGGCAGCCACAACTCAAGGTGTATCTCTTTTGTTTCAAAATGATATCATTTTAAGTGAATACAACAACTGAAATATGGAAAACAGAACAAAGGCATTCGGATTCTATATAAATATTAGGAAAACTATCCATGGGTAATATTTGACTTGTAAGAGTCAACCCTTCCTCAATCCGAGGGATGGTGTGGTCGGCACGACTCAAACTGTCTCGCTTGTATTTTAAATGGACATGATTTTAACGGTAAACAACAACTGGCATACAGAAAACCAAACAAATGAATTCGGATTGTGTTGATACTTTAGGAAAAATACCCAGGGGTCATTTTAGATGTTTATTAGTAAACCCCTACTCAAACAGAGGTGCGGTGTGGGTGACACCACTCAAAGTTTCTCTCTTTTGTTTAAAATGGTCATCATTTTAAGTGAAAACAACAACTAACATACGAAAAAACAACCAAACGCATTCAGATTCTTTTTAAACATTAAGAAAATGATCCACGAGACATATGTGACATGTATGAGTCATCACTGCCTCAATCTGAATCATGGTGTGGCCAACACCACTCAAAGTGTCTCTCTTTTGTTTAAAATGAACATCATTTTAAGTGAAAACAATAATTGACATACGGAAAACAGATCAAAAGCATTTGGATTCTATTGACAATTTAAGAAAATGATCCATGGGTCAAAGGTGATGTGTACGAGTCAACTTCGCCTCAATACAAGGTGTGATGTGGCCAGCACCACTCAAAGTGTCTCTCTTTTGTTTCAAAAGGACATCATTTTAAGTGAATACAATAATTGACATACCGAGTATCGAACAAAGTCGTTCATATTATATTGATTCATTAGGAAAACGATACATGGGTCATATGTGACTTGTATGAGTCTACCCCGCCTGAATCTGAGGGCTGGTGTTACCGGCACCACTCAAATTGTATCAATATTTTTTGAAATATAAATGATTTTAAGTGAAAACAACAACTATCATATAGAAAACCAAACAAATTAATTCATATTGTGTTGATACTTTAGGAAAACGATCCATGTGACACTTTTGACATGTACGAGTCCACCCCACCTTAATCCGAGGCGCGGTATGTCCGACACCACTCAAAGTGTGTCTCTTTTGTTTAAAAGGGACATCATTTTAAGTGAAAACAACAACTGACCTACGTAAAAATGACCAAATGCATTCGAATTCAATTGAAAATTTAGGACAATGATCTGTGGGTCATATTCGACCTGTACGAGTCAACCCCACCTCATACTGAAGCATGGTGTGGTCAACACCACTCAATCATAGTGATTTAAATTCATACCTTCACCAACATTGAATCTCTTGATACCTATTTGAAATATGATGAGATATGATTCGGGAATAAATACTTCTTCAATCATAAAATCACTAATTGAACCTATCAATTACAAATTCATGCATCCATGCATGGAATACTTTTGGAGCATTTCACAGGTTAAAAAAATATTTAATAGGTTTTTTGATTTTGTAAACATATTTTAGATTTTATTCAACCATGATCAAAAATGATTTAGAGTAGTTCACAGGTTATAAAAACAGTTCACAAGTTCTTGATTTTTTAAACCGATTTCAGATTTTTTTCAAACATGCTCTAAAAAATTTTAGATCAGTTCACAGGTTACAAAAATATTTCACAAATTCTTGATTTTGTAAACATATTTTAGATTTTCAGTTTTTTGTAAAGAGATTTCATATTTTGACAACCCAACACATCGCTATATTCACATTTTATCCCTTTTAGCAGCTCTTTCTAAATACCTGATTCAATTTTATAGATCACACCCACAAAAGGTTATACACATATCAAACATTAAACACACCTATCATATCCAAAACCACACAATAGATGCAGGCTGTCCACATGCATGATGAAGGATGTTTACTTGCGGTTCTGAGAGTATGGCAGTGGTTTTGAAATAGTTGGTACACAGGACAGAGTATACCAATAGTTCTAAAACAGTTTGTATACAGGTATGCCAATGGTTCTGAAAACGTTGGTATACTACGAGTTGGAAAAAAATTTATACCAACGGTCTGAAAACCGTTGGTATACTCACTAGTACCAATAGTTCATCAACCATTGGTACATAAATATTCCAACAGTTTAAGTTGAACCATTGATATAGATTAATTTCAGACCATATATTTTAACATTTTTCTAGGAACCATTGGTATATAGCTATTTCTATGCCTCACATACCATCAGGTTGTGAAAGCGTTGGGAAATACTATCCCAATGGTTTAAGTGGATATCCCAATGGTTTAAAACTGTTGGGAAAGATTGAATTTCCAGCAGTGATTCGCCTAAGGAGAATTTAACCTTGATGACAGTTGGATGAGATAGAAAGATAATTTTTGGGTTTTTTGTGAAAGAATTAAAAAATAATAGTTGTGTAAAAATTTATTTTATTTTTCTTTAGGATTTTCCATGTCGATGTAGTGAGGTGCTGACCACCTAAACTAAAACCTCTCAACATAGGTTATGGTGGTGGGGACAACACGAGACTAACCTCCCATGTGGGATATTATGGCATGGACCACACGAGACATAAACCTCTTGAACTCCCCTCTTAAATGTTGGAAACCACATGAGCTTCCCCACTTAATTGTGCTAACTATCCTTTATAATTAATTAATCCAACCCATCAATTAATTAATTAAAACAATTTGAAAATTATGCCAATGACTTAATAGATATCATAATCTATTATTTTGGTTACCACGTCATTTTGGTGTATTTGGGATGAAGGAGCCTTGGGAGAAAAGCTCTTGAATGAAGAACACCAATGAAGAATGCTGACATCGACTCTAACTACATCCACAAGACATTCTTTGATGAATAACACCTTTAATGTCAATGAAGTGAAAAATAGAGGAGATGATGACGTCACTGATGTCCGTCTATCCCCAACAACAACATCTTATTTTCCGTAGACAATCATCAATGAAAAATCTGAGGTGGGGTTTTATTTGTGTATGAATATTTTCCCATATTCCTTCCTCGATTTCTTTTGTGGTTTTCGGAATAAATCATTGTAGGAGGTTGTAAAGCTTGACTTTATTCTTCATTTTCTTGTTGAGCCTTATGCTACCACCCTGATGTGGAGGGTACGGGCCAAAAAAACATGGACCAACCCCATAAAAAATCTTGTGATGAATTGTCGTGTTGATCGCGATGAAGGAGACGGCGCAACGGCGTCACACCGAGGCTGACGCTGCCCTGTTACTTCCACACCCTTGTGGCACCTCTTTGGCTGAGCCACAATGCATCACTCGTGGCCACAGTTCCCCGTGGCTCTGCCACCCACAACCCCTCTATGCTTCCCATGGCTATCGTTGTCCTGGGCACGCTAACACTGCCAACCGAGACAAGACGGTGACGTTGTCCACGGGGCCGCTGCCACTGATAGGGTCGAACTGTCGCCGTCGTCCGGGCCGCGCCACCCCCGTCATTTGCCGAACCATCCCCACCGTTAGGGAATTTCCACCGCTTTCGTTCACTAAGTTGCCACCGCCAACTGGGCTGAGCCACACCGGTTGATCCACCCCGATGCACCCCTAGGGGCAAGCCTCCATCCGTGGAAGAGCCTCCACCTGCTACCTCGTGGTATCCTGTGGCCTTTTCTTCCTGTCGGGCCAGACACTACATGTCGGGCCACACCATGGTCCTGGTCTAACCCAGCGGGTTGGGTCTGGTAGACCTGAACTGGTTCGGCCCAGGCTCGGTCGGGTCGGATCGGTCTGACCGGGCAGTCCTGGACTCAGACCAGATACGACCCTATACTTTACATGGGACATAAATTTGGCACCAGACAACCATTTGACAACCCATCAATTGAACTGAAAATAACGAAGTGAAACGGTCCCTTTGAGTATACCCACCTTGAGTTTTTCATTATATTGGGGTATGGTCAGGTTCGAGCGAGCATGAATCCAACCAGGCCCCCAGTACTAAATGGCTAATAACTAATATACTGTACATCCAATAGACGCAAAAACTATTACATTGAGTCCCATTTAACATGGAAGTCCTTTTGGATACTTCTTCATGGGAGATTGTGGTAGTTGATTTATCGACTAGTGGCCTTTGGAGCGGACCCTCCCGAAGATATGTGAGCAATGTGTGGGAACCTGGTAGCTGGTACTGACATAAGAAAGAGATCCTTCGTGGGTTTGTAATTGAGGGTTCCGCATGGAACCACACTAGGATTCAATGACGGACTACTCTATTTGAACTTGTGTGTTACAGAACTGAGCGATCCTATGTGGGTCAGCACTGAGCGATCATGTGCGGTTCAGCACTAAGCAATCCTGTGTGGGTCAGCACGAAGCGATCATGTGTGGGTCAGCACCAAGTAATCATGTGTGCATCAGTACATAGAGATCCAATGGGGATCTCATTAGGATTTAGTATCTGTTTTGGGTCTTCCTCTTATGAGAGTAAGATGATTCAGTTTTTATAACTAATCATCTTACTACCATACCTAAGTTATACCTGGTGTAAGATGAGTCTATACCTGTGTGGTAGATTCCTTCATTATAATACCTTGTTGGTGTTCTTTGTGTGGTATACATGTTTGGTATATGCCTTCATTGTATTGCTTACATTGTGGAACGGTTCATCCTGGGGGCTTTGTAGTTAGACTTTGTGTTTTTTCCTCATGATTAAGATGGGTTTACATGATAACATATGAATATGTATGGGCATATAACTAAGTAGGGTTATAAGCAGTTTCACTCTTTGTGTTATATCCTTTGTGGATGTTGTGAGACCTTAAGGGTCTTGGGGTCCATACTGAGTGTCGTTATACTCACCCATGCATGGGTTATGCCCACACCCCATTGTGTTCGGTGTAGACGACGAACAACGGTGACAGAGGACGAGAGTAACTAGACTAGGTAGTTCATAAAGGTGGACCATATGGCATGTCAGAACGCCGAGGAGACAAGTCGATGTGGAGTGCTGAGGAGGCTCTCTGTACCTATCCTTCAGGTAGGAACCTCAGAGGAAGAGGAAGTATCTGTCTTTCTCTTTCTTCAGTTTTGTTGTATTCAGTTGTACTTTTACCATTACTGTTGGTCTTGTATTCTATCTTCGTTTAATTACTATACTCATTTTTTTACTATTTAGTTTACTTGAGTTTGTATCTTTCTATGTGCTTGGTTGTGTGTGTTATAGCTTATAAAGGCAATGCCTTCCCAGTTTTAGGGAATACGCATTCTATATGAGTCGATAGCCCCTGGCCTATGGAATTCGGGCTTGGGGTAGTCACGCCACGTGCCTTTAGGGATTGGTCATGAAAAATTGGTATCAAATGAGTTAGTTATACCGTAGAAAAAAGGACTCTGATCTTTTAACGACAATAGTGTTATGTGTAGTGAGTGTGTTTATTCGTATTGGGAATCCAGTGTTGGTGGGGCGGCTGATGTATACATACACTGGGACCTTGAATTATGATTTCTTACTCAGTTCATGAAAACCATGAATGCATCTGGGTTTCAAGAGTTTTCTTTGTGATCCCTTGTTTCAGCTCACCATGTTTATCTTATTAACCAAGGCACACCTATTTCATTTCAGGATTCCTCCACAAAGACAACCAGCTAGAGTTCCGAGAGTTGTATACAGTGATAGCTCACCATGCGACGAGGCCTCGGTGCAGGGCCCTCGTCCAGTAGAGTCACCAGCGGAGGCACCAACGGTACCATTACCCACTAGGCCACCAATTCCACCAGCCCCAGTAGCATAGAGTGCCCTCCTCCTGAGAGAATTCAATGAGTTCCAGTGCTAGAGGCTACCCAGGTTCAGGGGAGAGATGGACCAATAGGAAGCTGAGGATTGGATGGAGGTCGTAGTGTGAGTTTTCTGACTCGTAGGGTCACTAGCCGTCCTCATGGGAAACCATGCGGTTGGCCTTCTATATAAATACGAAGGTAAATGTTGGAGTAGGATGCTCTTTGTTCATGATGAGGTGAAGATTCTTTTGGAAGACATAGATAGCCTTTTTCAGGTAGAGTTTGACGTAGTGACTCTTCACGTAGTTCACATACAAGAGCTGCTTCATCTGCAGTTGGGTAGCATGAATGTGGCTCAGTACACAGCGAGGTTCACTGACCTCTCATGATACTCCACATATATGATGCAAGACCCATTAGTTGGGGCTCTTACCTTTTAAAAGGGGCTTAGGTGAGAGATCAGGGCTTCAATGATCTCTCTCAGCTTCCCGGCACAAGAGGGGGTGTTTGAGCGAGCCCTCTTAGTGGAGAGTATTTTCGCTGAGTGGTCACCAGTGGCAAGACCCTCTACCAGGAATCACGTAGTGGAGTCTTTTGTAGCTGGAAGTAGATATAAGTAGTAGAGGTCCATGAGGACCATGCCTATAGGTGGAAGACCGGAGGATTCATAGTTGGTTGTGCGGGGCACCCATGGCAGAGCTAGTCATTCCAGGAGCGGGCAATGTTATGCATGCGGTGGGAAGGGACACATTTATCATGACTGTTTGACCCTCCATGCAGATGATCAGAAGATAGTCAAGGGACCACCTAGATAGAGACAATGTCTAGATCGAGGCAGTCTTTATGGAGTATGGGGCAGGGGATGAGGAGCTGGTTGTGCACCTGACAGTGGATGAAGATTCGAGATATTACCGCCACCACTACCAAGAGGTCCACACCGACCACAAGGAGTTAGTGGACATTGGCTAGAACAGCTCCGGGCTGCTGAGGTCAACGATCATGTCTCTCCAGAGATGATATGAGTTATGATCTGTGTCTATTCCACCAAATCTATAGTATTTATAGACACAGGTTCCAGTCATTATTTTATTTCCGCTGCCCTTGTTTGGTGCTCGGAGTTTCTGATGGAGCCATTGGCTCGATCCTAATGGCTAGATACTCTTATGGGAGTGTATTCGATGATTACACACTGGTGATGGTTGAGTGAGATTACTCTATGAGGCAAGAGATTCGTCTAAAATATCCTAGTAGTAGCATTGAGGCCTTATGACGTCATCTTGGGTATGAACTGGTTACCGGCAATCCAGGCTCAGATAGACTATATTAGGTGCAAATTTCAATGTTTCAGCACGAATGGGACTAGTATTACCTTCACCAGCGAGAAGCTAAACTTTGCATCGTAGGATGGACTAACCTGAAGGAGAGGTACAACCAATTACACACCATTTTGCTAGCCTTAACCGCAGAGTGGTTGATTTGGAATGTACATGTTATCCTTTAGTAGTGGACCAATATTTTGATGTCATCTCATATGATGTTCTGGGGTTACCTCCTCATAGAGAGGTGGACTTTTACATTTACTTGTACCCCGGTACGACACTGATATCTACAATAGTGTATCAGATGGCTCCAGTAGAGCATTGTGAGTTGTGGGTTCCGCTAGTGGACGTTCAGGGGAAGGGGTTCATCCATCCCAGTTTTTCTCCCTAGGGAGTCGCGATTTTGTTCGCCAAGAAGGAAGATGGGAGCTTGAGACTTTGTGTCAACTATCAGAGCCTAAATCAAGTGACCATAAAGAAAAATTACCCACTCTCGAGGATTAGAAAACTCTTTGATCAGCTGAAGGGAGCATGGTGGTTCTCGAAAATAGACCTCAGATCAGGCTATCACCATATCAGAGTATGAGAAGAGGATGTGTAGAACGGGACTTTTAGATGTCGGTAGAGCCATTACGAGTTCTTGGTTATTTCATTCAGCATAACCAGAACTCTAGAAATGCTCATGTGATTCATGAACAGGATCTTTCCGGCATACCTTGATCAAATTGTTATAGTATTTATCCATGAAATTCCGATCTACTCAACTACTGAGGAGGATCATTATTACCATTTGTAGGTAGTACTAGACACAATCTGAGAGAACCAGCTTTATGGGAAACTCTAAAAGTGACAAATCTAGATCTGAGAGGTTCACTTTATGGGATATGTCATATCAGAGGCTGGAGTTGTAGTTGATCCAGTTATGATTGAGGCGTTACTTTCTTGGGATCCACCCAAGAGTGTGACAGATGTACGGAGTTTCCTGGGATTGGTTAGACATTACCATAGATTTGGACCATATTTCTCCTATGTTACAGCACCAATTTTAGAATTAAAAAAGAAGGGGAATCCCTTTGTGTGGTCAAAGAAATAACAGCTGACCATTCGGGAGCTGAGGCAGAGGCTGACTAGTTCCCCCATATTGAGGATTCTAGAGGAGGGCATAGGGTACGTAGTCTACTGCGACACATCAGGGACCTGACACAGAAGTGTCCTGGTAGAAGAGTGAGCAGTGATCACATATGGTTCTCGACAACTGAGATAGCATGAGAAGAACTACACTACCCATGTCTTGATGTTAGCAGTAGTGGTATTCTCCATGAAGATGTGGTGACAATATCTGATGGGTGAATGCTTTATAGTGTACTATGATCACAAGAGTCACATTATATCTTCTCTTAGAATGACCTGAACCTGAGACATAGACGTTGGCATGAGTTTCCCCAGGACTATGACTTAAATATAATCTATAATCATGGAATGGGGAATGTTTTAGAATATTCACTCAGCAGGAGGTCTGGTATACAACTGTTAGCCAATGCGATAGAGCAGATGGCCGCTTTGCAGATATCCTTTGTGGATTGAGATGGAGGAGCTTTTATACATTCACTTAGAGACACTCATCCACTTCTTCAGTGATTCCGGGAGGCACAACATGGGGATGATGACTGAGATACATGATGTGCTCAGATATCCACAGGACATGGACCTGATGAATTTTCTGAAGGTGGGGAGCATGTAATTCTCATCATAGGACATACCATGGTACCAATGTCACTTCCAGAAGAAGTGTTGGAGGAGTTACACACATCCCCTCTAGTGGTACATCAAGGATTGTCGAAGATATACCATCAACTCTTAAGATAGAACAAGTGTCTGGGAATGAAGAAAGCAGTAGCAAAGATTGTCTCTCGGTGCCTCACTTGTCAACAAGTGATGGAGGAGCACTAGGTACCAGCTGGCTTGGTTCACCATTTAGTGGTCCTATAGTTGAAGTGGGATGAGATATCCATGGTAATCATGATATTACATCCACGTACATCCAGGAGACATGACTCAATTTTGTTGATAGTCGATTGACTCACTATGTCATCCCACTTCCCACCGATCAGAGATCAGGGTTCAGTAGAGGGTTTGGGACGCCTCTTTGCGCATGAGATTGTGGAGCTACATGGAGTACCATCGACTATTGTCTCCAATCATGATGCTCATTTAATTTCATGTCTATTGAAAGGGTTGTAGGAGGCTTTCATAATGAAGCTTAATTTGAGCACCGCCATTAATCCTCAGACGGATGGCCAGAATGAGCAGACCATTCAGGCCCTTGTGGATATACTGCAATCATGCATCCTTGACTTCATTCGCAGCTGGGAGGATCAATTTACTTTGTTGGAGTTTTCATACAACAACAGCTGTTACTCCACCATTGGGATGACACCCTTTGAGTCGTCGTACGAGGGACCTTGCAGATCACCTTTATGTTGGACAGACCCAGGGGAGTCAGCACTCATTGGACTGGAGATGGTATGGTATACCACAAAGAAGGTGCAGATCATCCATGAGTAGATAAAAACTACATAGATCAAAAATAAGACTTATATCGACATGGTATAGAGACCACCAGAGTTCGAGGATTTCGACCGCATCTTTCTACAGGTCTCACCTCGAGGAGGTTTGCGGAGATTTGGTCGAGGTGGCAAATTATCTCTGAGATTCATTGGTCCCTTCCAAGTCCTCAGTAGAATTGGTGAATTGGCTTACACTTAGATCTTCCACCTCAGTTGCACTGGGTGCATGACGTCTTCCATGTATCCCAGCTGAGGAGATACGTGCACGTCCCTTACCACATCATTGACTATGGAGAGCTAGACGTCCACAATGGGGAGACTTTTACAGAGGTTCTAGTTGAGATTGAGAAATGACAGGAGCGGTTCCTTCATGGATGGTCAATACCACTGTTGCGCATTTTTTGGTAGCACAAGACCCTCTAGGAGAGAACATGGGAGCAGGAGGCTCCAATGTGCACAGTACCCTAACTTGTTTACCTACTTTGAGTTGTGGCTTATGGGGACGTAGAGGCCTAATATGAGGAGAATGTAAAGACTCAAAATTTCAATGTTTTTATTAAATATAAGGTAACATCAAGAGTTCGTGAAAATTGAAGACACATGATTCTGAAGCCTGGGGTGCCCAAAATCAATTTCTCATCTTTTTTTGGGTATGTTCAGTAAACGTATGATCTTGTTTTTCTAACTTTTTAACCAGTGCTCGGAATTAAAATTTGAGGGCACCGTTGAACTCGCAATGCCGATATTCTCTTAAGGAGAATTTCACCTCGATGATTGTTGGTCGAGAGTGAAATATAATTTTTGGGTTTTTTGTGAATGATTAAAATAAAATAATGGTTATGTAACATTTTGTTTTATTTTTCATTAGGATTTCCCATGTGGATGTTGAGGGTGGTGACCACCTGAACTAAATATTCTCAATATATGTTACAGTGGTGGGGACCTCCTGAGCATATCCTTCCATGTGGGTAATGGTGGTGGGGCCACCCGACACAAAAACTTCTTGAACTCCCCTCTTAAGTGTGAGAAACCACATGAGCTTTCCCACATAATTTTGCCAACTCTCCCCATTAATTAATTGAAATATTATTTAATTAATTAATTAAAACAATTAGAATATTATGCCAATGACATAGTAGATATCAAAATCTATTATTTTGGTACCTATTTATTTTGGTGGAATTGGGAGGAAGAAGCCTTGGATGAAAAGCTCTCCAAATAATAATTCCAATAAAGAATTCTGACATCCACTGTAACTTCTTCCATGGGAAATTCAATGACGAAGAATTCCATCACCATCAACAAAATGATGATCAATGAAACACCGACGTAACCAACGTCCTTCTATCCCCAATGACATCATCTCCATTCCCACGGACAATCTTCAACGAAAAAACAGAGGTTGATGATTATTTGTGTATGAATATTTTCCCACATTATTTCCTTGATTTCATTTGTGGGTTTGTGATTAATTCGTTGTGGGAAGATGTTAAGATAAATATTCATTTTCAAGTTCTTGTTAAGCCATATGATACCACCAAAACTCTGAGTTTACGAGCCAAACAAACTTGGTCTGACCCTCTGCAAATCTGATCATGATGTTTGGGGTTGATCATGATAAAGGCACCGGCGTAGCGGTGCCTCCCCACTGGCAACGCCGCCCCGCGGCCCCCGCTACCCCACGACCACCGCGCCCTGTAGCACTGCCACCTGCGGCCCCGCCCCGCCGCCCACGACCTATGGTGTCTGGGCCGAGCCGACACCGCCGACAGGGCCGAGTAGCCACCGCCTTCCACTGAGCCACCACTATCGCTGACCAGGCCGAATCGTCGTCGTTGTCCTTGCTAAGCAGCTGAAGTCTGTCGGGTCCCCGCTACTGACTGAGCCAAGCCCTTTCCACCATCTTCTGCACCACCACCACCGTACGGGCCGAGCCACAACCACTATCCAGGCTGAGCTGCTGCCACCATCAGCCGAGCTACCACTAATGTCCAGGCCACACCACCACCACCGTCCTGGACGAGCCACCACCCACGTCAACCAAGCCACCGCCATCGAGCCAGCCTGGCCGAGCCACCCTATGGAACCCCCGAGGTCGAGCCACCTATGGTCCGAGCCACTGTCTATGGTCGAGCCACCACACGTCCACCTCTTACCCTCGAGGCCTGCCAGGCCACACCACATGCCTGGTCGGGCTGGTCTAACTGTGTTGTACAGGACCCAGACAAGATACAACCTTATACATTATTTTGGACATAACTGTTGCACCAGACGTATGTTTGATGAACCATTAGCAGTACATAAAATCTTGGAGGGATTCATCCCCTTTGAGTAGACCCCACTGGAGTTTTTCATTACGTTGGGGTACAGTTAGTTTGGATCGAGAAAGAATCCACCCGGGCCCCCAGGACTAAATGTTTAATAACTAACAGACCGAGCGTCTGATAGATGCACCATCGGTTGTGTTGATACATATATGATGTGGAGGTCCTTTGAGATAATTCTTCATGGGACTTCATTATTGTTTATGTATCTACCAGTGTCTTGTAGAGTGGAACCTCCTTGAAAAAAATGAGAAAAATGTGAGAACCTAGTAGCTGTCTATGACATGATAATGATAACCTTTATGGGTCTGTAATTGATGTTCCAACATGGATCGACACTAGGATTCCAAGAATGAATACTCTAGAGATCTTTTGTGGGTCAGAACTGAGCGATCCCATGTGGGTCAGCACCGAGCGATCCTGTGTGGGTTAGCACCAAGCAATCATTTGTGGGTCAGCACTGACCGATCCTGTGAGGGTCAGCAACAACACATTATGTGTGGGTCAGCATTAACAGATCTTGTGTGGGTCAGCACCGGGAACTCCAGTGTGGGTCAACACCAAGAGATCTTATGTGGTTATGATGTGGAGTTAAGATCCTTTGGGGGTGATCCTCATGACAGAGTGAGATGATTTAGTTGTTATAACATATCATCTTTACTACCGTACCTAAGTAATACCTGGTGTGAGATGAGTCTGTACCTGTGTGATATTTTCCTTCGTGTTAATACCATGGTGGTATTCTTCTATGTGGTTTACCTGTGTGGTAATTGACTTCATTTTATTGCTTCCTTGGTGGTACAATTGAGCATGGGGGCTTTGGAGATGGCTGTGTATTTTTTCCACATGATTACGATTGGTTTACTTGATAACTTATGTATATGTATAGGTATATACCTATGTAAGGTTATCAATTGTTTTCACTCATATTGGTTTATCCATTGTGGATTTTATGAGACCATGAGGTTCTCGGGGTTCCTATAGTGTGTCATTATACTCAGACATGCATGGGATATGCCCACACCCCGATATGTTTGGTGCAAACGACAGACATTGCTAACAGAGGACAAGAGTACCTAGACTAGACGGTTCCCAGAGGTGGACCATATGGCATGTCGGAACGCATAGGAGATAGGTTGACATGGAGTGCTGAGGAGGTTATCTGTACCTACCCATCAGGTAGGAACCACAAAGGAAGGCCTGATAACTGTCTTTCTCTTTCTTCACTTGTATTGTTTTCAGTTGTACTAGTACCTTTACTATTGGGCTTTCATTCTAGCCCAGTTTACTTACTGTACTCACATTGTTTACTATTCAGTTTACTTGATTTAGTATCCTGTTGTGAGCTTTGTTTTGTTTGTTACAAGTTAGAAAGGTAATGCCTTACTAGTTTTGGGGAATACGACTTCGGTGCTAATTGCCAGCCCCTAGCCTACGGAAGGCGGGCATGGGGTAGTCACGGAACGGGGCCCTAGGGATGGATCGTGACAGAATTATTAAAAATAATTAATAATAATTACTTCTAATTAATAATAATTAATAATAATTACTTTTATTTAATAATAATTAATACTAATTACATGTAATTATTATTAATTACTTCTAGTTGAGAAAATTTTTTAAAAATTAATTTTATTAACTTTTAACAAAAATATTAATGAAACAACATATATTTAAAAATAAATAATGAAAAATAATATATTGGCATGATTATAAGGGATCAATTCATGAAGAACCGATTAGATTAGTTGTCTTGGAAAATAGACTACATTCATCAACCGTACATTACAATTAAAATCATAAAATACAGCAGAGATAATCCTTTGTGAACGCCATTATTCCCTTAGATCAGCCCTACATATATCTCATAATAAACTTCGTCGAATCTGGGGAAAATAAATCATATAAGAAGGCTTATCTAGAATACCCAATAAGGGTAAACAATATAGCGGAAACATTCATAAATAAGTATAAAAGTTCAAGGAAATATTTATAATAAAAACAAATTCCATTTATAAAAAATAATGATCATAATATAGAATGAATAAATAAAATATTATCATAGAAACATGCACCTGGATATTCTACTAGTGGAATAATTACATTTAATAATTAATCTCATAAAGAGGGAATGAATAATGCTGGACATCTTAAACCTATCATCAATTCTTCAGCCAATACACCATACATAATTGGTTATGAAATTAACAAAAACAAAAAAAAATATTTTTCTCATGAGACCTACTAATGAATTTAGGGGCTATAGCAGGCCACACCATACACATAAAAAGTCCAATGTTTTCCTCTTATGAAAGGGGGAAGACATAAGAAATATAAAAAATTATATTAAAACATGCATATGAAATGTCAATACATAAATCATAATCTATGAATGGTATAAAAATAGCATATCCACAGACCAACATAATTATATTATACTAAAAATAAATAAAAACATTAAAAATTATTAATTAATTGTGGTATTTTTCTAAGTCATAAATATTTAATTACAATTTTGTGATTAATTAAATAATGTAATAGAAAATATATTTTTATAAAATATATTCATCAAATATTTTTTTCTTATTAATATAAGATAATTTTAGGAGGCCTTAATTATTTTTTCAAAGTGTTATCAAAGAAGTTATAACTTTAAGATCTGTATTTTCAAAGTAAATAATGATATTAATTAAAATTAAATTTTCTCAAATTTTCAAAATTATTGTAATAAAATGGAGTTAATTTTTAAATTATACTCATATAAAAATTTTTATGGTGAGTTTGTGTAATTTTTCTAAAATACATGAATTATTGGTGAACAGTGAATTACAATAATTGACAGTATAAGAATATAAATGAATTTTTGAGTCATTATTGAGTGATGGATGATATAAGTGACCATTGGATATAATTAAAATTTTTAATTACTGTATTTAGTCTCAAGAATCTATAATATTTCTTTTCTTGAGAAGCATAATATAATATTGAGTAAAATAATGAGAAAACACCACTCTTCTACAATATAAATAGCACCCCTCACCAACTATTATTCTTACTCCTCTAAAGCATTCAGATTTGTCCAAATTATGATCAAATATCCTACCAAGACCCTCCCCCACGTCCAAAAAATTTTGTTATTAATAAAATACCAATACCAATACCCTAAGGGGGTCCTCAAGGAGAAAGAATCAAGAGAGACTATTCCTTTTTATTAAATTTCTTTTCAAGTTCAATTTTTTTCTTTTTCTCTCCTCACCCACCAAATCCAAATGGTATAATGACTACAGTAAAATAAATATACTGGAATTGATTTATGATAATAGAATAATTCATCCTCTTCTCTCATTCCCCCTCCTTTTATAGAAAAAAATAAATCATCATCTGTGATGTGTTAATTTATCACATTTAAGGATGACAATGTTTTCAATTCACATTATTGTCTTCAAGGCTATTCATGAAATAATTTTTATTGTTTAAAAATATAATAATATATGAATTATATCTAATTAAATGTTTTGGAATCATTTTTTACATAAGATATTAATTTATAAAACAAAATGTGTTCATTGTGATTGAAAAATGCCAAATTAAACTGAAACAATTGTTATTAACTATTTATCTATTGATTCATCCTCATGATATAAAACCAATTAATATATAAGATAAATTTAACCTATGTAATATTATTAAAAACATATAAGTTAAATTATATATAATTAAACCAACTTTATAAGACCTTTTATACATGTATACAAGTAAACTAATCATGAAAACCAATGAAACAAATGCTCCCAAACAATGAAATTGATTATATTAACCAAGAAAAGCATATAAACGAACTTAATAAAGCTATAATAAATAAAATAAATTTATAAAGGGTCTTTTAATTATTAATTAACTAATATAATTTAATTAGCCCAACATTAAGATCAACCGAAGAACTCTTTCAGACTTAATGTAAGGGATTCTACCCAAACCTCCATTATTCTTCCAGGTTACTCATTATATATATTTAAAAAAATTAAATTATATTTTATTTTTATCTACATGTTATAAATTATGTTTTTATATTCCAATTTTATTTATCATGATCCATTCATCCTTATTTTTTTGGATATACATGTTTTTAAAAGGATCCCTACTCAATTCTTCCTAGTTAACAGAATTGATTTCAGTGAACATCCTAAATTCAAAACCTAATTTAAGTGAAATATATAATATATTTTAATCCACAATTATTTTTCTAATATAAATAATTTTATTATGGATAAATTATTGGTTTTATATAAACTGTTATTCCATTTTATACATTTCATTCTCTTTAATATTTTCCATAAACCGTGGTAAAATAATTTAATTTTAGAGTTTATTAAATAATATTATTTCATGTTATAAATTATGTTTGACGTCACTTATCATTATATATTTTTATATTCCCTTTTCAGTTTCCATGTATGATTTAAATCCATCCTTTCATGGGAACCACTATGATATTTCCTTTCGATATGCCTTTTTAAATAATTATGATACCTGATTCTTTCCATTAGTAACCGTTATGTTTATGTTTGATTCATTTTATATGATTTTTATGTGTAAAACATGATCTTTAACATGTTATGATGGGAGTTCCTATATAGTGCTTTAATGAATTGGTTAATTTTTGGTATCGTGATATGTTATGTGGAATAGACTTGGTGGTTAGCCTTGACTCGTGCTCCATATGCAAAGGTCATGGTGGATAGACTTGAATATTTATCCTCTTTGTAAAATGATCCTTAAACTGTGATAAAGTCGTGTTTTATATTTTGGACACATTAAAATGAATCCAGGATCATATGATCACTTTTTTGATTACTTATATTTAATCATGTCCTATTCCTCATTATATCATTTTGTTATGCATTCTAACCTATGTGCTAATGCTTATTGTTATGTTTATTCCATTTTTTTTATTTAAGATCATCCATTTGTTCATTTTATCCCTATATTATTCTATGCTTATGTAAGGGCTCAAAGGAGGTATTGATATCTTTTAGAAGATTAAATAAAATATGTTCTTATTTTTGGTTCATGATGTTTAATTATTTTCCTAATCCCCAAGACATTAGACATTATGATCCTTGGAATTTAATTTTATAGATAATTATGAATAAAATCACATAATGATATGTGTAAAGGATTGGGTCACTTTAAATGATATATCTAAAAACCATAGAGGTCCTCTCCATCTTATAAAATGCGGCATCCATCTCAATTATAAAAGATCAAATCATCATGAAGGTTCTCACTAGGATGAAATAGAATCCAACCATAGATAACCTTTTCATAGTAATCTCCAATAACACAACAATTATTGAGTTCGTTTAGAAGTATAGAAGAATCATGAAACAATGAATATACACCCCTTATAACCTATTATAGAGTCTCTCCATGGGAAAAAGCATCCAATAGACATAAAGGTCTTATTAGTGCCAAAATTCAAGAAGGTATCTACTCTATAGGTGTTCCATAGAATAATTATTATAGAGGTTATCTCCATAAAAAAATGTTTACTAACATGGAGGACTTATCCATGATAATGAGACATAAATTTACAACTATAGTGGTCGTTTTCATACCAACACAATGTAATCTAGTAACCCAAAAGGACTTCCTAATTGAGCTATTTGTGTAGTTCCTATTCATAATGATATAAAAAATTACAATAAAGGTCCTACCTAAAGTGTTATGTATAAAGGTTCTCCTAATTTTTAAGCATCCTGTCAGTGTAGAGGATCTGTCTATATTGACAACCAATAATTAATCAACCATAAAGGTCCAGTCTATGAAAATAAATACAACATCCAGAGAGTTCCTTCCTATATTATTAATTAATATGATCCTCCAAATAGTGATACATCACATCTATATAAATGTCCTCCATATTTTATAATGGTTCCACTTTCATCCTCTTCTTAATAAGTGATTCAAAAAACCAAATCGAGCTTCACTATACTCCTTTTCACCATTAACTAATCCTTCCTATCGATGTTCATGTGATATAAGATAATGATCTTCATCAGTTCCTTCACCAAAATACTTTTACATAGATTAAGTAATAAATATCCATGTTTTATTTTACCCAACTGAAAAAGAAGCTAAAATGTTTCCAATATGGGAATATTAAATCAATGTCCCATTTATTGAGGATAAGGAAGATTCCAATGTCACATAGGAGGAGTTGACAACTAATATCATACCTATATTTTTTTGATCCATATCTATATCTTAATATATTAATCTATATATCCTTGGCGGATAATTCATACCACACCATTACCGAAAACATTGTTTGAGATTCAACCATTTTAGGTGTAAACGAATACCAAATTAAGTGTATAATGATCACGTTAAAGCATTATAGGAACATTGATTCCATGATAAACTCACTTCCCTATTGGTATTATGGAACCAAAAATATTGAAAACAATGTATGCATCTCTAATTTGACTATTTAAATTACCCTAATTCACTTCTCTAGATAATAATAAAATCATATCCACATGTGCACATGAAATGATATGGGGAATTAAGAACTATATCATTTTCCCCAGTAGTTTATAATTAATATTGAAGTTATAAATTTTCATACAATGTGATATCTATTGATCATATTCCTAACCAAAAGTATGAAATTTTAATTATATTAATATATATAAACTATTCTTCTTATATGAAATAATTAATATATACTCAATGAAATTTATAAAATGATAGAATCCTTCACCACGATTCTATTAAAGAAAATAATATGTGAATCTTGAGACTATTATAAAATATAAATATTGGACCATTATTTATGGTGGGAACTTATGAGTCATAATTGTATTAATATAAACCCCATATAGTCCATGTCAGATTTCAATATTAGAAAAAATATATATTTATTGTAGTTACAACTGCAAAATCCATGAGGTAACCAAAGCCTGTAGGGATAGGGAATTTTTTGACCCATAATCACCCATAGGTTCTTATATCGACTAAATGATAATCATCTAACTTATATGCCTCCTCTAAGGAATGTTTTTTTTTGAGATAATGGATAGTTCCACAGTTGACTCTATAAATTGTTCATGAGTCAATTCCTCGGTTTAGAATATGTTTAGTGGCTGTAAAAGAATATTCCTTAAGAATATCCTATGATAAAAGATAATTGGTTTCAATATCAAGGGAATTTCTGAGGGATATAATAGAATCCAAAAATAAAAAAAGGTATACAGTAATTTTTAAGGATACAACATCAGTAAATTATTATGAAATGATTTCAATGATTATTCCAAATATAACGAGGCCCAGTGATTCATAGATGTTGTTGAGGATTTGGATCCCACTATGGGTTTCACATTGATAAGTGTAATCACTACAACCCCTACTAATTATCCAGAGCATGATACTATGAATGAAAAAGATAGATATTATGTGACTTCAGAAAATTTGACACATAAAAAGGTATGTAAGACAGAAGTATAAATGGCCATAGAGGTAATATCATGATATATGTTACCTAATTATTTGGCACTACCAATTACTTAGTAAGCTAGTATAAATGATAATGGAGAAGGTGTGCCTATATCAATAACCCACCAATATCCAAAGAATGTTAATCCTATCTTTATAGAAGAAAATATTTCTCAATATGATGAAAAATTAGTGAAACTTGAAAAAATATACGAGTTTCTCATACGGTACAAACCTATTGTTTATCAATTCCTAGATGAAAATATAACACCTTTGGATAACACTCCTAGACATGATGAGACCTATGGACGTTAGAAAGAATAATTGAGTGATCCATTTTTTCAGAGGCCATATTATCTTGAAAAATTATTTATAGTGAAAGTCAAAAACTAGGATTTTCCTCCTATGTTCCTCTATTAAATTTAGGATTAAGTAGGTAATCATGGGAAACCCTTTCTATAGGCAATGCATTCACAATGAAAATTATTGATGGAATTATTGATGGATAAATGGTTATTGAATCCCAACATGCCTTATAATAGTGGAAGAATAAAATATACCAGATTAGGTGGAATTCACTTTTCCTCAATCCAACTTTTTCAAATCTAAATTATTTAAACTCAATAGAATAATATATATACAAAAAAAATCTCACTCAGTTTGCTTCTCGGTGTGGGAAACTTTTTGGAGCTTATGAGGAATCCAAGATTAGAAGCATATCACAAAATTTAAAGGTTCATGAATTTGTTTTGTAAAATAATACAGAGATTAGTTCCATTACATGTTAGAAATATTTTCATCAACAACTCATCTAATAGTTTAGTTTCATAAAATGAAAAACCGGAATGCACAATAATTATTTTTAAAATCAATGAGAGAATTAACACATTTTATATTTCCTTATCAAATGGAAGGTGAAAATATATTCATTAAAGAAAAGAAATTCCTGTGAGAAACTACTAAAAATTTTCATAGAGTTGATATAAAATTGTTTAGTGACTAGGATCATCAAATAAAAGTATGTTAATGGATCTTCAGAATTCACTACAACAATATAACATCCAGAGGATTCAGATCAGTTTACAATGATTAAAATGTGACAAAAACCACAATCATTATTAAATTTTTTTGGAAAAATATAAATTGTGATGTTTCACATAAGAAAGTGATTATATATTCTTTAGCTTTTAGGCTAGTTAGGTTCAATGTAACACCTTCTACCAATAACCAAAAATAATGAATATTATTTAACAAAAACATATAAGATGTGAATAAATAGAATAGAATTCATGATTTAGAGAAAAAATGAATAAATAATATTCCTTTTAGAATGATATGGTTAAGGGTATGTTGACGCTCCTTTTCGTCAAATTGTCTAAAGGAATGAAAAGGGAAGTATCATTAACCGAAATTGAATCATCCTTTGATGAAAAATCTAAATTTGACAAAGGCATGAACATAGGTTCTATTGCACTTGGGTCGCATAGCTTTCTTCAATGTCATATAGGTATACCTGCACACCACATTTTGGCCGCACAGGTGACCTACGCCCCCTACTTGTTTTTCGCCCAGGGTCTTCTCCATCCTATAAATACTCCATGTGGACCCCCATTTCGAGGAAAAAACTTCCAAACCCCAGATTTGAGATCCCGGTCCCCTAGTATCTTCTCCAAGCATTCTGAACACTTCTAAGGTAATTTCATAACTAGAACAAATGATCTAAAGAGGAAGAGTAAGGCCTAAGTGTTGAAAACATTCTACCCCTGGGCGCCTAGGTGGCTATATATTAAGGGAAATGGCCACACATGTGCGCCACCTTACTACTTCATCATAACTTGTGTGACGCCCTTCTGGAAGCCCCTACCTATAAAATTAAGGTCTGGAGTCAAGGATCGCCTATGTTTTAACCGTTGGGTTGACTGTCGCAGAGGTATCCATGTGTCGCGCAGGTACGCCTGTGTGACCATGACCTGTGCGCCCGCATATATCATGTGCACCTACTCAGGACCTACATTCCCCCTCGTTTTATGGGTGCCTCTCCTACCTATTTCACCTCTTTTATGCCTTTCAACCAACCTTCTTCAAAATTATTCCCTCATAAATCTCTTCAAAACCATTTTTGGCATGATTTTTGGATCGTCTTCCTTACATTAAACGAATTCTCTGGAAACATCTCTCAAAGCCTAGTTATTTACATACCTTTATATCACTTTGGTTAGAGATTTCATTCATTTTCAGCATCATCCTTTAATGATGGGAGGATTCATAACCTGGGCCTCCTTTTCAGAAGTAATCCCCAGTCTTCAAAATTACCATGTTTGGGCATCATCCTCATGAGTAAGCCCCAATCATAATCCCCAAAACATGGGATTCCTTTTCTTGAATAATCCCCAATCCAAATAATTATTTTAATTTGGGCTTCCTCTTTTGGAGTAAGCCCCACTCATAATTTCCTTCAACTGGGCTTCCTTTTCAGGAATAATCCCCAAATCCCCAAACACTTATAATTTCCTTTAACACGGGCTTCCTTTTCAGGAGTAATCCACAGTGCAAATTCTCTTAATTTGGGAATCCTCTTTACGATTATGCCCCAAGTCCCTTTATCTTGGGCCTCTTCCTTAAGAGTAATCCTAGGTTTTCAAAGTCCCTTTATCCTGGGCCTCTTCTTTAAGAGTAAGCCCATGTTTTCAAAATCTCTTTTTACATGGCCTTTCTTCTCTGGAATATGCCCCAGTCATAATTTCTCTTCAACCCGTCTAAATTTATTTTGATATGGACCTATTTCTCAGGAATAAAACTCAATCATAACACCCCTCCTAATATAGGAATCTTTCTAAGGAATAATCCCCAATTTAGATTATTCGAATCTCCATAAAGTACATATAGCTTTATAGACCTTGTTCACGGGTTTCATCCAGGACATAAATTCTACTCTTATCTAGGCATTCACACATGAATAATCACCACATTATTTCTCATGATTCCATCCTTCATGGCACAATTTTTTGGTTTTTACGAATACCTCTTATTTCTCACACCGATCATGACTCACGTGAGCTTATAGTGTAAAAGTAATTATGACATCTTTCATTGGGCCATCAATCATGCATAAATGTCATACTTCTTTTCTCAAACAACGTGGGTTCAAATTCATCTCTAATCAAGGATACATAGGTATCCCATCTATGGGTACAATCCCAACTAAGAAATAATCCATGTCTTTCTGAATGACAATAAACTTCAAGTGCCCAACTAAGTGGCTTAAAAACAAGTATGGTCATCATAATGACCAACAAACTTTTCTATGATGTATTAAAGGATACCATTGACCAAGAATATCTATCAAATATAGATTATTCACTATCGATGAAGAACCACAAATATTTATAAAAATATTCCCTACATTCATACACATCAGTCATTGATTGCTTGGTCTAAGGGAAAGCTCATTCTTATACTTGGTACATTAATAAGGATTCATGAACATAACATAAATCTACAAAGAATGTCCTCGAGTAGACAATAATTCCTCTCAAAAAGGTGTGATGAGTCCGACCTCCCATCCAATCGACCAATGCAAATTCCTACGCCTTATTAGTTTACAACTAATGAGTGCTTACCTTTGAAAAGTTTGTCAAAATGTATATGGAATCAATGGATGTTTCCAGTTCTACGAACAAACCCATTAGAAACCGATTGGAATGTTTGAATCTAAAATCAAAGAGGTCATCCCCAATTAAAGAGGAAACAAAAAATGGTGAACATGATGTGAAACCTTAACCAAGTTAAATTGATGTTTTGCCTATTTTGTTTTGCCCATACTTAAAACTCAATGAGAGGGCCAACAAATCATTCATTTACATATGTGCTCATCGAAAAGATGTTGTGGATGAATTTATATTTATTATGTATGTTATATGAAACATGAACTCTTTTTTCCAAGTTCTTATGCATTTTAGAAATGGATTCTCTCAAGTTCATACTTGTGCATACCGCTGCAGTGAATGCCACTACTGCTACTCTGGCTGGATCGTCGTCCGCTCTGAGGAAGACATCACCTACTCAGCGTCTTCAATGTAGGGTTTCAAATGCGCTGGTTAAGGAGTACCATAAAAATGATAATATTCTGACTCTGGAAGCCGCTCGACAAGCCCTCCATGTTAATAATTCACTCTGGTCGTCCAGACACCGATGTCCAGCAATTAAGAAGAAGGTGGTGCCAACCACCGTGCCCAACCGTATTGGGTCGTTATCCCTATAACACAATCACCCGTCCCTCCCATATTTTGGGGAGGTGAATGAGCTATCTCCTCAGGGCCTTAATTCAAGAAGACATGAGTCCTTCTTGAGGGCTCCCATAAACATTTTCCCCTAGACTCATGCGGCAGTGCAACCTCAACATGATGAGGGAACCATCTCCAAGTGTTTGGCTCAGGTTCCTCGAACCCAAGAAGGCAAGACGAATCTCCAAAGGCGAAATCTAATAAATAGTGAGCAGGTTCACATTGTTGCCATCTCCTGAAAAGTCCACCAACCTACACTGGTGAGAAGCAAGGAGCGGGCCCATACACTCGTCCGTTTTATTTCCACTACCCATCAGACTCATCTAACAGCAACATGCCAATCCCACCATGCAATTCCGACAGAGTACTATAGACCAGAACAAGAACCTATTTATAAATCATCAACTAGTCAGAAGGCTCGTCTGGATACATTTTATGGAGCTCGTCAACCACAATCGCCAAAGTGCAATAAGCAGGCTCATACACACACTAGTGTTGATCAAGTCTACCAACAGTCTCATTTGGTAGCACTTGGAGAAGTTAGTCAGAAAGCTCTGATGACAAAAATGGAGAAAGACTCAACTCTCTGCCCCCACAATTGAGTACTGTCAGGATTCACTGATAGGAAAAGGAGGAAAAGAGGAGGAACATACACCTACTCCATACATGGAATGGTAGTTTATCCTCGTTCCATTAGCTGAAGTCACCAAGCACATTCTGTCAATGGTGAAAGAGTAGAAGAAAATCCCTGATTATATCCTGGATGTCTGTCAGGATATTATAATATCTTCAGCAGTATCTCAGGGAAAGACACATAAATCTATCCTTACCAGTGGAGTGACAAATCAGCATATCATTCTGGAACAGACACACACCTCTGTTCCAGTCCAAGAGTGTTGTGGGCCGTATTCCCCTATATCATACGAAAGACCAAATCAGGCACATACACCTGGTTTGAGTGAAGGTAATCAACCTAACCTGATCATTTCTCTTATGCAGGCACACACACCTGCCAAAATGAGTAAGAAGGGTTCTAAGAAGAAGGCCCGCCCAACACAGTCAAGAAATCAAGGGGCCATCTGTGATCAGGCCTTACTCATTGATGGAGTTCTTGAAGCCCCCATACAATTATCTATTGGAGTTCAAGATTCTACACTCTCAGTTCCCAATTGTGGGAGCATTAATTCAAAATGTCTTCATCAGACACATTCTCATGAAGTCTTGCTTCATGAAATTTCGATCAATCTCGAAGTTTCATCTTCAAATGAGAGCCACAATAACACTATGTGTGGCCAAGAGATCAAGAAGAAAGAGATTTCATCTTGTTCTATAACCCACAAGGGTGGTCCCCTCCATGATGATGAATTTAGCTATGAAAGTCCTCTCCGCAGTAGTAATCCGCATTGTCTGGAAAATTCTTCATAGGACAATGTAGTGACAAGAAAGTCGTCTTTTCTCAAGGCACATGCAAATATGAAGCCAGTCATTTCTAATTTTTTACTAGCAGAAAGTGAAATACTTTCTCAATCAGAATATAACCCGGGATGTAGGCCTTTCTCCAAACCACCCCTGGGTCATTTATCTTCTAGTCGGATCAGTGGATTCTCTACCAGTCTTATTGAATCTGATGAAGCAACAAAGAAGCGCCATATCTTGTCTAAATAGGTAGAAAAATCTTCATTGAATGATGAAGTGAAAATGCTGAACATGAGAAAACAATTAGTGAATGAAGAAGTACCAGTTATGTTTTGGCCTTCGGCTGATTCTCAGTATGACATAACAGAGATGTTGACAGAAGATGGCATTCATGATATTCGACTCAACATATGGAAAACTCTTTGTCAATAGAAAAATAATGTATTATCTTATGATGAATATGAAAATCATATTATGATAATAAAAGGGTTACATTTCCAGATTGACTTGGTATCTTTACCAGTCTCTTGATATCCGAAGGCTAAAAAGACGTAGAGTCCTTTAGCGTTCATGCCTTGGCACACTAAGACGATTGCACCAGTTAATTTCCAATGCACCATCTGTTATTCATATCAGAGGATGGGGCATTCTGGCAGCACTGCATTTCACTGTGCTCTCCAATCAATAAATCCCACCAAAGGTGGTTTCATGCAATGACACCTCGCAAAATTGGCCACATCTGGCTAGTTTTTTGCGAAATGAAAAGATTGCCTAAGAACAGGCCTCATCTAGTTCTTCTCAAAATCAAGAATACAGAGAAAAAGTTGTTGAATTACTCTTGCATCAAGCCAACGTGAATATTGAACATGCCTATCATATGGAGAAAGCACATCATCAAGTGATAGATGTGTCAGAAATCATCCAACAGTCTTTTGAACCGGGTGATAAAAGTCGATGTCGAGTAATGCATCCAGCTAATTTCCAGACTAAGGTCCACAAAATCTGGATAGCTTTTAAGAAAGTCTCAGATATAGCATGTCAAGAACCACCCCAGCTTTCCAGACTGAGGACTCTTTTAAACCAACCCTCATAATCAACAAATAGGATCTGAGGAGTTGAGCAGGAATAGACCCAGTCCACAAGACTGTGGAATTTTTCAAATACTCAATCCCTCCCTCAATGAATGTATGTCTTATATCGATTAGGGATGAAGCCCCAAGAGGAACGAAGATCCAAATTATCAGGAGATTCTCTCCAAGTTACAATTCTCTATGATGTTTCTCAGGGATCAAATCAATGGAAGGCAATGTCTCATCAGGTGCATGGAAGAAGACAATATCACAGAAATGATGATAGAAGGAATGTGATGTGTTATACATTAATTAATGTCATCAATTCCATTATTGTTGATCCACCAGATGAGTCTCACATAGAGGGATCATATGAAGAGGTTCACGCCCAATAAGTTGTACACACAAACATTAACGAGGAAGGTGTGCGTACACAAAATCAAAGGCTTACCAAAAATCTGTGTTTTCCTCATGTAACACACTTACCACTCTTCAAAAGGCTTCCAACAAGGGGAAAGGAACGAATCCTGTTGCTTCCCACCCTTCCCCTGGAGAAGTCCAATCTCTCTCACTGGAGCAAAGATTTGTGCAACAGGAAGATGAAATGAAAGAACTAAGGAGGATGAATGTAGAAATAATTCATAGTAGTCTTCCTCCTAAGGGTGTTGGAGCCAGTCAGCCAAGGGAATTTTTTGCCTCTACTAAAATGGATTAAGAGTATCCTCCTTTATCAGTACACCCTCATAGGTCTAACTCGATAGGTCAAGTGCAACAACAATCAGCAGTGCTACCATCAGTTGCAGTACGAGCCGCCATACCTGTCCATGCTTCAGTCAGTGCACCTGTTCATGTCCATGCTCAATGGGATGTTTCTCAAATGTTAATAACTACTATTGAGTCATTAACAACTCGGTTTGAGGCTGTGGAGGGAAAACGTGCTCAAATTCAACCAGAAAAGGATCTTACCCTAGATGGGTTGATGATATTCCTCCCCCATCAAAATTTTCAAGTACCACATTCCAAATATTTAATGTTTTGGAAGATCCAAAGCAACACTTAACACATTTTGATTCTCGTTGCGATCCTATGATGGGAACTCCTCCGCAACAAGAGGCAATTAAGCTCATGTGTTTTGTACAGTCATTACAAGGGATTGATTTTGTTTGGAACCCAAGCTTTCAGTCCCGGTTTATTACCAGATGGGATGATCTTAGTCAACGATTTCTTCTTCAGTTCAGTTCCACATTGCCAAAGAAAACCATTTTGGATCTTACAAACTGTAAGACGGATAATGAAAGGGTTTCATATTTCATTACTCGTTGGAAGGGATTAACATATTTCCTAAGCTTAGCACTCCCTCAAGAGGAACTGTTGTCAATCTGTGGGACAAATTTGTGTGATGAGTTACGCACACCATTGATCCCTATGAAATACACTGGAGGATTTTGAGACCTTACATCGATCGCTCAGCAGATTGAAGATTCTCCTACGAAGACTAAGGATAAAACTCATGTAATTCCATCAGCTCCAAGAAGGAGAATGGGTAGAGCAGAAACTTCTACGATCATGCTTAAACAAGCACCTGTACCTGATTCTACCTCACAACCATCATCTTCCCGAAGGGATCTTCCTCCTAAGTGTTAGCAAAAGAGACTGTTTCGTCAAGATGATAAAAGAGATCAAAGGCAAAAATAGTTTGATGAATTTAAGAGCAAATTTTATTCTTTATGAAATGAACATGTTCATGGTTACTTCATTTTGGCTTTGGAAAATAATTTGGTTCAACTGCCGAGGAACAAAAGGCCAAATAAGGAAGGAGATCAAGACCGTCAGAATTATTTCCCAATTCATCAGATGTTGGGGTATCACATTTAGGAGTGTTTAGTCTTCATGAACCTCCTGTAGAAAATGGTCGATTCAGGGCACGTCAAATTAAAGTGTTCTTCAGCTCATGTAGTGTGTATTACTGCTATAGATCTGTAGAAAGGAGGTGAGTGGCAAGAAGTCAAAAGCAAAAATGTGCAAAAATATGATGATTGGATGGTCATAATAACGATCAACCGAACTCTTGACATTTTGCGAATACATGTGAAGAAACCAATTGTTCCTTTTACTGAAAATGAAGCAGTGAAACCTCCATCAAAAGAAAAATCCTCAAAGGGGAACCATAATTCCGTGATGAAGAAAAATCAGACAAAGATGAATATGTGTCAAAGACCATGTTGTCTTTGACTCTGGCATATTTCATTCCATCTACTTTAAAATCACAGGCACCATCCAATCAAATGGAACATTCTAAGTTGGCATGTCAGGAAAAATCTTCATCAGATGAAGAGTTGATCTTCGGTTTTGTTAATATGATTCACAGAAAAGATCCTTATTCCAGTTGTAGTTTCAATCTTGATGATATGTAATTTTCTTGTATCAAATAGAGGAATTAGAGGATGTTCAAGGGGTCTTGGTTACAGAGGACGACATGGATATCCCAGAAGCCACTATTACAATTCTACACTAGCAAGAACTGTTTATGCTGTGGAAACTCGTGGAAGAGCCCTTCAGCAAGCTTAGCAAGAACAAGCAAGTTCTTCCACCAAAAACAGAATCAGTCTTGGCATATTTATTCTGGAGGATTGGTTGGAGGTTCCACCTTCATCCTCTCAACGAGTATGTAGATGCCGAAAAAAGTACGTGGTTCTTAAATGTAGTTCCAAATGAACAATGTGAGCTAATATTTGAATCCAGAGGCCCGATATGGAAGGCCTGGATGTGTTGTGTGAAATTAAAGAGGCTCGTACGCAAAAACTGGTTCCTGCGCAGAAAACCCCCGGGTTGCGCGAAATTTCCCCAGGGAGGCGCGTTAAATTTCGCGCCCGAGTTCCCCGCGGTGAACCTGCTGACCTGGAATCGGCGCCGGTGGCCGTGATTCCGCGACGGTGAGTGGGATTCTGTGACGGTGGATGCCTATAAATATATGGCGTCCGCAACTGGTTCAGGGTTGAAGAATCTGAACCGGATCCCGTGTACGCATTTCGGCTCCCCCCGCGCGTAAAGATGGTTTTCAGGTAACTTCCTTTTTTCACACATCCTTTCCTCGGGTTTCGCCTTGGCACGCAACCCCACTGGCTTATGTAAAATTGAAGACTCCTCCGTGTATGCCCCTTCTGCGCAATCTATCTCTCGTGTGTGCAATCAATCCATGTTGCGCACAATCTAGTTCCAATTGCACGCAACCCATTTGTTAGGATCAACCATTGCTTAAGGAATTGGGTGCTGCCCCGTGCTCTATCCATGCTCGGTACGTGAAATATTCTCAATCCGCGTGCAATACATTGGCCCCAATTGCGTGCCAACGTGCCTTATTGTGTGCCAACCTGCAGTTTTGCACGCCAAGTTCCCTTTTTTGGGCGCAAACCGCCAGGGTCTCTTCTTGACACCCCCCAAGGTCCCTGCCTTCGTAGAACCAGATTTTCTCCACACCCGGCATGCGCACGGTGCGTTGTTTTCCCATGCGGCCCTCCAGGCTCATGTGAAGTAAACTCAGGGTCCCTTGGGCAGTGTTTCCCATAGTGTTGCTTTTTCCTTATGCTTCTTTGCATAGGCATGCTAATGGATATAGCTTCTTCTCATAGCCACACTAACGTGGAACCCTCGATGGTTTTCCACATGAACCCCCTTCACAATGGCCTTGCCTATGTCATCCCTCCCTTAAAAGGTAGAGAGCACCATTCATGTTAGACCTAGGGGTGTGGTGCAAACGCACCTCATCTGAGTTGCAGGACGTTAAACTGTCGAACATTTTTGTCCCCAACACAAGACGTTAATCTATGATTCGCTCCATGCCTTTCATGTGGGGCACCCCCACCTTGTACATTCTACACGCCCCTGGTCTCCCAAGGGGTAGCGTCTGTCCGTGGGGGAGTTGTGGGGGAGTAGAGAAGCTATCTTGTTATAATCCCCTATGCTCCTTATGGGAAGGGTGCAGCCATGAACCTCTTCCGTACTTGTGATCTGATCACGTGCCTCGTATGCAGGGTCCCCCCCAGCTCCAATGTGCTCTCCACAAGATCGTCTCTATAGGGATGTTGGGATTGCCCCTTATATGGACAATTTATTGGAGTTGAGTTTGTTTGTCCATGGGGGTAGTGCAGTGATGTTGTTATAAGCCATTAGTTTCTTGCGGAAGGATGCACCCATGCACCTCAAACGTACATCCCCACTACCGAAGCCAGTAGAGGGCGTGACAGGGAATGAGGAATCTCATCTTCGGTCCCAAGTCCCTCTCACACTGCGCTTTTCTACACCACGGTCTTCCACCATGGAGTAAGTCTCGACACTAGGGCCGCTCACTGCGTAACCCCCTCCTCATTCTCACCGATGCACCCTTTGCGACGTGATTATCTGGTCCCTGCTAGCTCATGTTTCTCACACCTAGAATGGCTCATGTGAGCTTAGAGGGGGCGCCGACCATTACAACCTCTTGGGCTGCCTTAGTGCATAAGTCCCATCAGAGCGAGCTACTCAGACATTGATTCCCTGTCATGGGGATACGTAAGAAGCCTCCATGAGGTTCAAGCCCACCACCCGGCCATTCCGACCCCCATTGTGTCGGTTCTCCAACACCACCTATGCTTCCTAAGAGCGTAATCCCCATGGTTTCGTCCCGTATGACGTTAAACTATATCCCATCTGACAAGAAGTTAAACTGTCCGCCGCCTCGGCTGCCTTAGAGCATAAGCCCCATGGTTTCGTCCCGTATGACGTTAAAATGTATCACGTCAGGAAAGATGTTAAACCGTCAGCCTCCTGAGGTGCCTTAGATCTTAAGCCCCATGGTTTCGTCCCACATGACATTAAACTCTATCACGTCCGGCAAGATGTTAAACCATCCGCCGCCTGGGCTGCCTTAGAGTGTAAGCCCCATGGTTTCATCCCGCATGATGTTAAAATGTATCCTGTCTAGAAAGACGTTAAATCGTCCACCGCTGGGGCTGCCTTATTGTGTAAGCCCCAGGGATTCGTCCCGCATGATGTTAAACTGTATCTCGTTCGGTAAGACGTTAAACCATCTGCTGCCTGGGATACCATAGAGTATAAGCCCTATTGTTTCGTCCCGCATGACGCTAAACTATATCCCTTTAGGAAAGATGTTATACCATCCACCACCTGGGATGGCGTAGAGCATAAGCCCAATAGTTTCGTCCCGCGTGACGTTAAACTATATCCTTTCGGGCAAGATGTTAAAGTGTCCGCCGCCTGGGCTGCCTTAGAGCGTAATCCCCATGGTTTCATCCCGCATGACGTTATACTGTATCCCTTCTAGCAAGACATTAAACCATCCGCCTCCTGGGCTGCCATAGAGCGTAAGCCCCATGGTTTCGTCTCGCATGACATTAAACTGTATCCCGTATGACAAGACGTTAAACCGTTCACAGCCTGGGCTCCCTTAGAGCATAAGCCCCATGGTTTCGTCCCTCATGATGCTAAACTGTATCCCATCCGGAAAGACGTCAAACTGTCCACCACCTGGGTTGCCTTAGAGCATAATCCCCATGGTTTCTTCCATTACACATTACTTTAATCTATACTTCGTCCAGCAAGAAGTTATACCGTCTGTCCCGAACGATGTAGACTTTGATCCGTGCTAAGGCATGGTACGAAGGAAGCCTCTATGAGGTTCAAGCTCTTCACTTCATCACCCATCCTGATCCTCATCTGGGCCGCCACATCCCAGTGGGATCAGGCCACCTCATTCCACTCCACCTCACTTGGGAAGACGCTAATGTGTTGGACCCAACGTGGGAAGTTCCCCTCAGGGGGATCTGTCATCTGATCCACTTTTGGTTTTCTGATCAGTCTGATGCCTTCCTCGCTGGATGTTAAACTCGCAGTATTCCCTGTGTTAAACATCGGAAGCTGAGGAAAACCTTAGGTGACACACAGTTCCCTGCATCTGGGGTGGGATGCATCAAGCTTCTTCCCCTCCGAGAAGCCCTATTATAAGGGATAGAAGGCCAACATTCCAACCCCTGGCGTCAAGACATGCCGCCGACACCCAGCGCGACTGTTCTCCTCACCGCAGGTTGCTGCCCTGACCATATCCTTGGAGCATCTTGATGGAAACAACATAATTAACCACCGTCCATTAAGATATCGCACCGGGAAAGAGCTTCACCAGCACGTCTTAAATCTACGAGGGTGACCCGGATTAGGTGATGAGCTCTGCGTTGAAACCCATGTAGGGAGAAGACAACATCCCATCATCCCGGTGTCGATAAAGGAGAAGACGCCCTTGAACAAGGAAGGGATGTTGCCTGCCTTTGGAAAGCGGGAATACAGGGCCACGAGCCACCCGTCGTCCCCCTCAGTCGACGGACGCATGTGCGCGCACCTTGGCAGATATGCGTCGGAATAGAAAATGGTGAACCTGATGTGAAACTATTCTCCACAAAATAGAGACTAGTAAATCTTGAGGTGTTGGGAAATCATCATGTCGCCATGTTCAGGCATTCAGCGCTAGGACATGAAACCGACCAGGGGCTGGGGCAGTCAGGAAATTGGGAACTCCGTCCAACGATGTAGATGTCTTGTATTTCTCCCACAGAAGGCAAAGTGGAACAGGACTCTCGGTCATCGATCCATTTTATGTTAGTGTTAATGGGTTCCTCCCCATGCTTTTTGGAATCTGGTCTTCATCTGGTTCCCGATCGCCGCCCGCCCACTGGCGCAGGGGCAGGGGCAGCACCGACAAGGATACATCATATGGTCCCGCCTATTCTAAAGTTGTCCCGACTTCCACGACTACAGGGTGCCCACGCCCCTCTCCCCGTTGGAGATCATCCAAAGAAGGGTGATAAATGACCTGGTGTGGAGATATGAAGAAGAGGGATTCATCCCCCCTAAGGGTATGTCTCATTTGGATTTTGAGGCAGCTGTGCCTCACCGTCATCGCTACCCCCGAGGGCCGCATAGGGAGCCACCGCTCTCCACCTTGACGTTCAACTGTTTCGGGAGTCTATCCCTGGAATGCTCCAACAACTCCCTCCCAAACGCATATGATGTAGAGGATGTCTGGGATCACCCTATTGGAGACCCGCTTAAGGGGTTCACGATCAGGGCTACCACTAGGCTGCGTCGACACCGCCACCCGGCCCCCTGATCCGAAGATTAGGCGATCTATGTGCCTGTGCCCCTGACTCCGACCCATCTATCCCGACTCCAGTATTGGGCATGATAGGAAGAGGATGCCCGCCTTGGGGCACTAGCATCAGCAGCCACAATGGCTCTAGCCACTGTTGGCTCTAGTTATCAGACCCCCGCACACACTGAGCAGGGGAACTTATATGCCCAACCCAGATCGAGGCCCCGACCACCCCACGGGAAGGATGGGTCGACTCGCCCGGTCGCCGGCGCAAGCAATGGCCACCGCAGACCACTTCGCGGTAGTTCCATTCACCGCCATGGCCTACTCCGTGTTACCAATACAGAAGGTACGGGTCCTCCTGCCATCCAATCATGGCCCAGAGGCCTTCCCAGATCCACTTACACTATCTCTGGCCGTGAGTACAGAACCATTGTGTATCTGGTCACTCGCCCACATGGAGGTCCTCCCCATGTACCTTTCGACATCTGTCCCGGTGCTTCTCACACCCCAGCCTTCAGTCCTCTTGGCCCTAGCATTAGTGCGGCCAGAGTATGTCAATATAGAAATCAACTCTACCCTGAGGAGCCACCCATGGGCAGGAAGGTGGGACGTTGGCGCCGTAAGTGGAATGCCAGGGAACTCCGGAAAAAAATCAGACCGGTCCGTTTCTCAGACTCTGAAGCAGAGTACGACTTGGTGACAAAGCCCTACCCCTAGTCCCACCAGTCAAGGGTAGGGATAGGGATGTGGCACGTCAACCTCGTACTCCCCAATTGCGATATCTATATGATCCCCACCTCTCTCCGAAGGTATATCCGAAATGAGGAGGTCCCGGTGCACCCCATGGATCAATCTTTCGGTCATCACTGGCCCCTTCAGAAGCACCTTCCACCTCGATCAGAGATGACAATGACCTTTTCTGGGGAACAACACCAGAGACACGACATGGAGCACCCTCAGATGGCACTGATGCTGTGAAAGGAGGCTCGTTTGCTGGCACATCCTATCATGATGTGGTAGCTGGGGCACTGCCACCCTCGGAGGGCGACCCAGGATACGGTGGCCAATCGGCCTGCTCACCGTATTCGCCGCCGGCCAGCCCACCGGCCAAGTGGCATGCCTCAGCACCACTGCCAGTTCCACAACCATTCCTAGTTGGTGAGGGGGCCTAGGAAGATATGGATCCTATGTTTATTTCGCGGGGATTCTGGACCGTTCTCGCAGAAGTCCACTTCCCTAAGAAGTTTTGTCCGGTCGCAGGACAAGACTTTGATGCACCAGAATCACTCACCTCGGAAGAGTTTGAATGTTTCCGCCAAAGTCTCCTAGCAACTCACTCCCATATTCAATGTCAACACGTTCCCTATATTGGGAGTCAAGTGCACCGTGAGGATATCGGGGAGCAGTGTCGTTGGATCGACCTGTCCACGCTCCCCGCGGTTCGGCACCCCGGGTCACTTAGTCCCCACAGGTCCCTCCAGAAATGATGCATTGAGAGTTTTCAAATACAATGAAAAGTTATCTAGGAGGCCACCCCACACGTACATCCGTGGATGGGGGCAGTATGCTGCCCTACGTTTCAGTACGATTCGCTAACAGCGTGACTCGCTGGGCAGCACTGAGGGGACGTCCCCAAAGGCGGAGACGATCAACAAGGATGATCTGTCATGAGAGGGGAACAACGTGGAACTTCTCTATGGGGACTCACCCCCAAAGACAAGCCTCCACTGGATCTATCAGGGAGAGTTACTTGCCACCAGAGGAACCTCCTGGGTCTCCCCACACCCACAGAAGCTTTATCGCTAAGCCAAAATATCAGCAAGGGTAAAGAGCACGGTGGGGCTGTGAAGCTCGCTGACCCATCTGCCTCAGTCCAGAAGGAAGATGAATATCCCGAGAAGGCCACGCTATGACAACAGCTTTCCAAGAACTAGAGGCTAGTTGATCAGCTACTCGCCGAATGCATTGCAGAGCGGCGGCCTGACTACGGTGATCCTAGGCCAGGACAACCGTGGAAGGAACAACCACCCCTTAATGAGTTTCTCCCTTGCAACCGTGATCATCCTGTGTTATCTGATAGAGGAGAGGCTGTAGCTCATGGAAAGAGGGCGTGGTATGTCCTGCGAACCCCTCCCGAGCTGCGTGATCACTCGAGATACCCCGCTCGAATTCCTCCCGCTGCCCAAAGGGTCACTCCTCCAATTGTCCCACGAGCTCCTGATTTTGACTATCAGATTGAAGAGCCAGGAAATGCGCTCGTGGTTAGGGATCCTTGCCCGGACAAGATCCCGCGTCCAGAAGATCCGATGGCTGCACTCATTGACTGCTTGGAAGCTTTGGAGACTCGGCATGTGGCGATCACACTGGATGGTAAACCGTACCCGGCATGGGTGGATGATGTGTCATCGCCTCCTGGATTTTGGAATCTTACTTTTTCCCTTTAATTGGACTGGAGAACCGCCACATAATTTAGCCCACTTCAAATCGAGGTGCATACCTATGTTATGGACTCCGTCACAGTATGAGGACGCCAAGCTCTGTTGCTTCGCCCAGACACTAGAATGACCATCATTGGTCATGTACAGCCAGCTGCCCATCAGATCGGTGACTAGCTAGGAATACCTTAGCCAGAAATTCCTCTACCAGTTTAGTTCAACGACCCATATGAAGAACTTCACAGACCTCTCTAGGTGCAAACAAAGGCCTGATTAGCGAGTCGTAGATTTCGTCACCCGGTGGAAGTGCCACATGTACTAACTTGACATGCCTTTAACTTAAGAGAAATTACTGACAATGTGCGTCGGGAACGTCAAGGAAGAGATGGTTATTCTCATATTTCCCAGAATTACCTCTGAGGGATCAGGGACTTCTCAGACAAGGTTCAATGCCTCAAAGAGGCCCTACAACAGGCCAGTCAGGCACACCCGCTGCCTCCTGTAATCACTACTAGGAGAGCCGCCAGGGCTAAGCCCATGGCTGTGGCCAAGATAGAGGCCTCTAGGCAGCTATAGTTGCTACCAGTAAGGCCAGCTCCGCAGCCCCATAGGGGACTTCCTACACAGGCACAGCTCTCGACCCAGCAACGACCGCCTCAGAATCGGCCAGCACCTCTGCATAACGCACCGCCACCACCTAGACAAGATAATCAGGGTTCACCTCCTCGGTAGGCCCCTCCGACCCCTCGTCAGGGCTAGGCTCCCTGAGCCCCTTATTCAGAAATACGGTACCTTAGTTACTCGTTCAACGATGATAATGTACCCAATTACATCTGAAGTGCCCTAGAGCAGAGGATTGTGCGGCTACCCGAGTGTCGGAAGCCAGAAGAGGAACATCTCACTAATCACCCCAGTTACTGCCCTTATCACCAGGCCCTGGGGCACACCATCCAGTGATGCTATGTGTTCAAGGACTGGCTCCAAGACCAGATTAACAACAATGTATTCTGGTTGGGCCAAGCCACGACACAAGTGGCAGGTGTTTTTGTGAGATCAGATGACGGTAGTGGTGACGAGGATGAATGGCAGCTAGTTTCCGACAGTTGGTCCTAGAAGTATAATGACTGGATGGCTCACAAGATGATTGTCCATGCCCATGGAATCATCTGTGCATGCCTGAATCAGACAGGACCCCCAGAAGCTACAGGTGCTACCTCGACATCGTCTTCCCAACCTGCCATTTCCCAGAAGATCAAGCGGCAGCGGTGCAAGAAGAAAGAGCGTGCCACACCAGTTCCACCACCATCCCGCACCCTTGGCGATTTCATGCCCCCGGAAATAGGGATTCCTCCCAGAATCTTCCTAGTGGTGGATGATTCATCAAGTGATAATCTGGGGTATGCTTCAATTAACACCATCGAGTTGGTAAATCCCATTGTGACTCCCGATGATGAGGAACGCCGGGCAGACCATCCCAATGTCTCCTGTGGTCGCCAACATCAGTGGAACCATGGCTATAGGGATCGCTGCGGCACAATAGTTGGCACCTCCATCCAGGTCATGCATGCTACTTGGACTAGGCAACTAGCCCAATACAGATCTCAACGTTCACAACTCCTTCATCCGGTGTTGAAGAATTCTCCTCTGCCACCGTTAGTGTTGTTGGACCAGGCAGAACCACCTCGGCTAAGCTGCAACCAGCTCCGCCCTGCCACCATTAAACCCTAGTGTTCTAGTCCAAATCCAACAGCCACCCTCAAGGCTTTAACTAGTGAGCAGAAAGATACGCCTAGTACCATTCAGCCGCCCATCGAGCCAGCAAATCCCATCATGCCTCTAATCGCAGGTCAGTCCCATGTAAGCAGAGGCTCGCGCTTGGAGCGAAAGTATGATATCCTGAAACACATGGCCGACATTCCAGAAAGTATCTCCATCCTTGAGGCTCTTGTCCTATCATCTGGAATGCAGAAATAACTCACTGATTCCTTAAAGAGCCCTCTCTAGTTTGAGATGGACGTTGCGGCTACAGAAGCCTTCCACACTGAGATGGTTGAGAATGCCAAATGTCAGGCAGTTATCTCGTTCTCCAATGTAGATGAGGACCCTCTTATACAGAGGCACATTCACCCACTTTATATCACCGACCAGTTCATTGGCCTGGAAGTCTGACATTGTCTTGTCGACACAGGTTCTGGGATTAACCTAATCCCAACTCAGACGCTCCGTAAGCTGGGGTTGTCTGAGGATGATTTAATTCCCTCCGACCTCAAGATCCAAGGGTATGACAGGACCAATCAAAATCTAGTTGGAAATATTCTCTTGGAGACCCAGTTTGGTGGATTTATTTACCACACCGAATTCATGGTTGTCTCTCTAGACACTGCATACAACGCATTGGTGCACAGACCATGGCTCCACCTTCACACGGAAGTCCCCTCACCATATCACCAATCCCTCAAATACTCCGTTAATGGTTGGGTGGGTGTGATCCAAGGAGATGCGTCTTCTTTTGCGTCCTATGAAGCCCGCTATCTAGAGGTAGACTATTACAAGAGCAATGATATTCAGATCCTGGCAGGTGAGGTCAAGCCCATCGTTGTCTCAAGTAATCCCCAGAAAATCTTGGATGACAATTACATCATCCCAATTCATTGTTTGGACGTCTCTATGTTCTTGGTGGCATTTGAGTCTCCTGATGTGATGACCACGCCTGCCCAAGCCGGCACTAGCTGCCCAGAAGGGTCTAGTAGCCCCGATACAGCTCCCCCCGTGGATGGTCCATCCCTGAGTAGAGAGGAAATGGAAGACGCACCCCCAGCCTTTGAGGAAGGCGTCTCCACCACCGTTGACGAGTTAGTGCAGGTGAACCTCAGTAGCGAGGCAAACCCAAGACCCACATTGGTCAGCGCCACTGTGCCCCCGAATAGAAGCAGGAGTACGTGGAAATTCTTAGAGAGAACCACGATGTGTTTTCTTAGAGTTATGATGAGATGCCAGGACTAGATCCTCAGGTAGCCGTCCACCGCCTTGGCCTTCCGACAAACCATCGCGGGTTCTAGCAGCCTCCCTGAAAGATGCACCCTTCCCACAGTTCCATGGACGATGCTGATGTTGATAAGATTATTAAATCCAACTTCTTCAGGAATGTTCAGTACCCCAGATGGCTAGCCAATATTGTGTCGGTCAGGAAGAAGAACAGACAGATCAGTGTCTATATCAACTTCTGAGATCTCAACTTCCACTGTACGAAATATAATTTTCTCCTTCCAGTGAAGATGTTATTGATTGATACCACAGCTGGGTTTTAGGCCCTCTCTTTTATGGATGGGTACTCTGGGTACAACCAGATCCGGATGGACCCTATGGATGAGGAGTTGACTGCCTTCCATGCCCCCCATGGTACTTTTTGTTACAAGGTCATGCCCTTCTCCCTGATGAATGCGGGTTCCACCTATCAACGAGCCATGCATCGGCTATTCAAGCCAATTCTTGGCACACGGGTGGAATGAAATGTAGACGACTTGGTGGTTAAATCTCGCCAGTGTTAGGACCATCTCATAGACATTGTAAAATTGTTAGGCTTTGTCACGAACCTTTCCCTGGGACCCGTGTCGTATATATCCCCAAGCCCGCCTCCCATAGGCCAGGGGCTGGCGACTAGCACCAAAGGCGTAAAACTCATAAAAAGGGAAGGCATTGCCTTTAAGTAAGAACAACCATAGAGTAAGTAGACAGAAGTAAAAACTAAGCAACCTGAGATTACAAGTAAGTAGGGAAAGTAAATGGGCCAGTATACAAACCAAAACATAAAGCAGGTACAACTGGAAATAAAGTACAGCAACAAGAATGTACAGCAACAAGAAATTAAAGCTGCTAGTCAGAGCCATCCTCTGGGAATCCCACCTGAAGGGTGGGTACAGATGTCCTCATCGGCTCCTAGGCTCCAGCCCTCCACTCCGAGTACATCTGGTCCAGTGATCTACCTCCGGGTACTGTCCTGCTCCATATCTCCAACCTCAGTGAACGATGTCCGTCGTCTGCAACCAACACAACGAATTGCGGGGATAGCCCGTGCAGGGGTTAGCATACACTACTCAGTAGGGAACCCGAGACTCCAAGGGTCCCCCAGGATCCAAAAAGGATAATCTCAATGGAAAGATAACAAACACGAAGTAACAACCTACATTACTTAGGTATATGCCCATACATATACCTAAGTCATCATTTCTAGCTCCACTCACGAGCTCAAGAACGACCTCGTCCACACAGAACAGCACAACGACAACCGTATAGAAAATCATGTCAAGTCATCGAATATGAGTTCCAAAAGTCATGACTCAGCTCACGTGGGTATGCCACAAAAGAAGAGAGATTAGATGATCACTTGTAGCCACTGGATCATCTAAGCTGTTGGACTCGCACAGAGTCACTGAGTGCTAGTCCACACAGAACTGTGCTGGTCCACACAGAACCGTTGTGCACTGGTCCACACAGAACCGTTTGGGCACTGGTCCACACAATACCGTGTTGGGCGCTGGTCCACATAGAACCGCGTTGGGCGCTGGTCCACATAGAACCGCAGTGGGAGCTGGTCCACATAGAACCACGCTGGGCACTGGTCCACACATAACCGCATTGGGATCTTGTCCACACAGAACCGCGCTGGGCGCTGGTCCACACAGAACCGCGCTGGGCGCTGGTCCACACAGAACCGCGCATGGTGCTGGTCCACATATAACCGCACAGGGCCCTGGTCCACACAGATCCTCGCTGGGCGCTGGTCTACATAGAACCTCTCTTGGCGCTGGTCCACACAGAACCGCGCTGGTCGTTGTTGTCGAACCCACGGAGGATTCCAGTACAATAGCCGATGCAGTTGCGTCCAGCTCTAGGCATCCCGCACACAGCACGCTCATTTCGGGAGGATCCGCTCCATGATCCATGGGGGGGGGGTCGATTCATCAACTTTCACTTAGATTAGAGTTGATGTATCTAATGTTCCGCCACAACAACAGGAACTCAACGCAACTGACGGCGCGTCAATCGGACGCCCGGTCTGAGAGATATTGGCTTTTTTGTTCGAGGGGACCGATTGGTTTTTAAGTCAAAACCTACCCAGACAAACCTCAACTGCATCCAAACCTTGAGTGGAGTAATCCAACAGGTCTGTCTCACTTAGAGAAAACTAACAAAGTCGACGACACGTCAATTGGACGTCCGGAGCTCAAGATATAAGTGTTTCCGCTCCGAAGGCCTGGTTGGTTTCGTGTACGAACCAACCTGGACATACCCAAATTTCTCTGAAACCACGAGTATATTATACTAAAATGACCGACTCGATCCAAGGATCGCATCGCAACTGACGGTTCGTCATTCAGAGTTCCGTAGACCATGATATGGGCATTTGAATGGAAACGTCCGAAAACAGGGGGGTCTGGGCCCGACCCGGCCCCGCCCAGTACTCACTGGGCCGACCCGAACTGAGTCGACCTAGCCTGGGTGGCGACCTGGGCCGACGGCCCAGCCTGGACCGGCGGCTCGGCCTGGCTAGCAGTGCGGCCCCGCCCGGCGGCGCGGCGCCGCGGCCAACGCGGCGGCGCGGCGACGCAGCGGCGCGGCCAGCTCGCGAGGCCCGCACGCGTGGCCAGCGCGGCGCGCCTGAGCGGCCCCAAGGAAGGGTGCTAATCCCCCTTCATACATGAAATGGCGGCCCCATAATGGGGAAGCACATTTCTGACACGGGACCCCTGTGGTCCCTCGCCTTCCGGAGCCGGCGGCCGGAGTTCCGACCTCTGCATTCGAGCTCTCCGGTGGCCAGTTTTTCCAGCTTCCACTTCCACGATGGCTGCGAATCTGTCCAGTGCGACGTGACGATGCTACGCCCTTCCGCCGCGGCCCGACTCCAACCGCGACCTCATTCTCATTCCTCGGCACGGCGCGGAGGCGCCGCGTTTCTTCGTCGCGGCCCGCACCGGTCACATTTCCTTTCATTCATCGATGGCGCGATGGTACCACACCGTCTCCATTAAACGACGCCAAGGAAATAAAAAGTGGAGGGGTATCGGCAATGTTCGTGTGGTCCGATCCCCTTACGTTATATTGATAGCAGTCGGCCAATCGCAAACGATAAACTTTCACAATTTTTAAATTAAATAAAAATTGGATCAAGGCCCAATAGATTTAATCATTCAAGATCGAAGGAAAAAATAAAATAACATAAAATAGTCAAAACCCCTACCTAGGGTATATTTTGATCAGAAGGAGGTGTCGTCGTCCGAGGATCGTCGCGGTACGACGTCGAGAGGATGACGACGACGAAGGGGGACGTCGACATTCGTCCATTCGAGGGAAGGCGTAGCTGCTGTCGCTCGCTACCCGATTCCGCTCCCGAACTTGTTCGTCGGCCCGTTGACGATGAAGAGGGAAGTGAAGATCCAATGGATACTCCCACGTCAGAAAGAGATGGTCTGATGGATAGAGGTCGAGCCTTATTCATCGGGGGTTGGCGCGTTCTTCGCGTTCTTTTCGTTCTTCGCGTTCTTCGGCGTAGGCGGAGGAGGTGAGGAAATCACAGCGCAACGCTTCCCGCAACCAACCAATAAAATGAGGCAAGGCCATATCTTATTATTTCTTCCAACCAATTCAAAATTAAAATATTAAACAAAACTTAACCTACTCCATTAATTACACGAGTAAGATGGAAATTAATTGATAGGTTTATGTTTTGAAAGGAGTTTGGAGTTAAGGAATTAATTGAGGGGGGTTTGAAGGATTGAAAAAGGGTGGGGATCGTGTGGGCCCCACCTAGTTAATCCACCCGAGGGAGGTTATGTGGGGGTGGGCCCCACCATATTAGCCTCTCATGAGAAGTTATGGTGTGGTGGCCCCACCTCAACATCCCATGAGTGGTTTTCACCAACTTCAAAATAATAAAAAAAATTGTTACACAAATTGTATATATTTCACAAAATTTAAAAACATCACTTGCGCAAACTCAACTGCGGTGAAGGTCCCCTTATGAATTTACCAGCTTTGCAATTTCATCAGTTCCCTCGGTTTTCGATTTCAAGAACCGGTTCAAAAGATAGAAACATATGCTCATTCGTTCACTGATCATACACGAGCTAATGTTCAGAAATTTATTCCGGGCACACCAGGCCTCAGAATCAGGTGCCGTCAGAAACTGCACAATTGTAAAAACCCATAGTATTTATGAAAAAAAATTCCTCAAATTTTATGGGTCTTTACATTAATCCGACATCAGGGAATTGCGTCCCCACAATGATACATCAAAAACCAGGGTATCAAAAGGGGTACTGAGCACGCATCTGAGCCTCCCTCTCCCAAGTGTTGTCCTGGAGGATCCCGTGCTGCCACCTGATACGCACAAGAGGAATCGAATTCCCACGTAGGTCCCACTCCTATCAATCCTCGATCTCTACCGGGACCTCCGCAAAAGTCGCTCCATCGTCAACGTCTAGCTCCCCATGGTCGATGATATGTGACGGGTCGTGCACGTATCTCCTCAGCTGAGATATGTGGAAGACGTCGTGCCCCCTGTGCAACTGAGGTGGTAAAGCCAGGCCGTAAGCCACCTCGCCTATCCTGCTGAGAATCTGAAAAGGTCCGATGTAGCGCAGAGATAGCTTGTCGCCCCGGCCAAATCTCTGTAATCCACGCCGTGGTGAGACCCGTAAGAAAACGTGGTCACCCTCCTCGAACTCTAGTGGTCTCCGCCTCCTATCCGCATAAGACTTCTGTAGGATCTGAGCTGTCCTCATCTGCTCCTGGATGACCTGGACCTTCTCTGTCATGGCCTGGACCATCTCTGGTCCCACAAGCGCTGACTCCCCAGGGTCTGTCCAGCATAGAGGTGATCTGCAGGGTCGGCCGTACAATGCCTCATAAGGTGCCATCCCGATGGTGGAGTGGTAACTGTTGTTGTATGCAAACTCCATCAAGGGTAAGTGGTCCTACCTACTGTGACCAAAGTCGAGGACACACGTACGGAGCATGTCTTCAAGTGTCTGAATTATCCTCTCATTCTGACCATCCGTTTGAGGGTGAAAGGCGGTGCCCAGACATATCTGTGTCCCGAAAGCCTCCTACAGCCCCTTCCAAAGCTAGGAAGTAAAATGAGCATCTCAATCGAAGAAGATGGATTATGGAACACCATGAAGCTGTACGATCTCCTGAACATAGAGATGTCCCATGCTCTGTACTGAGCCCTACTCTCTGATGGGTAAAAAGTGAGCAGACTTGGTGAGTCGGTTGACAATCACCCAAATGGAGTGGTGTCCCCTAGAAGTACGTGGAAGTACAGTTATGAAATCCATCGATATCCTGTCCCACATCCACTCCGGGACCTCTAAGGGATGTACCAATCCTGCTGGTACCTGTTGCTTTGCCTTCAATTGTTGACAAGTGAGGCATCGAGAAACGAAATCCGCCACATCCTTCTTCATACCCGGACACTAGTGATATCATCTGAGATCCAAGTACATCTTCACTACCCATGGATGTACCGCCAGAGGTGAAGTATGAAACTCTCTCATCACCTCCTACTGAAGTGCAGCTGGTACCATGGTACGTCCTCGGAAAAGAATGACGTGCTCTCCTCCTACAGAAAATCTATCAGGTGCCTATCCAGTGGAAATTTGTTCACACCGCATCTCACAGTCAATGTACCTAAGCTGCGCCTCCCTGATCCGCTGAAGTAATGGAGAAGTGATTGGGAGTGACTGAAGAAATGTTGCACCGTCTCTATCCACGAAGGATATCTGTAAAGCGGCTAGCTACTCCGTTGCCTCCTCAAGTAGTTGGATGCACGTTCTCCTGCTGAGAGCATCAGCTACTACGTTCCCCTTCCCAAGTGTATAGACTATCTCAAAGTCATAATCCTGGAGGATCTCGATCCAACGCCACTATCTCAGGTTCAGGTCCTTCTGCAAGAAGATGTACCTGAGACTCTGGTGGTCTGAAAAGACTGTAAAGCGCTCTCCCATCAGATAGTGTTGCCACGTCTTTAGAGCGAATACCACTGTTGCCAACTCCAGGTCATGGGTAGCGTAATTCTGCATGTTCGGCCTCAGCTGTCGTGATCCATAGGTGATCACTGCCTGATCCTGCATCAGGAGACACCCGAGTCCGGTCCCTGATGCGTCACAGTAGACTACATACCCAACTCCCTCCTCAGGAAGCCTCAAGATAAGAGCGCTGGTCAATCTCTGCCTCAGCTCATGAATGCTCTGCTGGCACCTATCAGACCACACGAAGAGTTTCCCCTTCTTTTTCAAAGCTGTATGTGGTGCCGCCACTCTGGAGATGTCTTGCACGAACCTCCGGTAATATCCATCCAAACCAAGGAAACTCCGCACCTCCATCACGCTCCCGGGTGGCTCCCAAGCAAGCAATGCCTTGATCTTCGCAGGATCCACTACAACTCCCACCTCAGAAATGACGTGCCCCAAGAAGTGGTCCTCACATAACCAAAACTGACACTTCGAGTGCTTTCCATAAAAATGATGCTCTCGGAGTGTGTCTAGTACAACCCGCAATTGGTATGCGTGCTCCTCCTCAGTAGTGGAGTAGATCAATATGTTTTCAATGATGATTACAACAAATTGATCGAGGTAAGGCTGGAAGATCCTGTTCATGATACTCATGAACACTACTGAAGCGTTGGTTACACTGAAAGGCGTAACCAAGAACTCGTAGTGGCCATATCGACACCTCACGGCTGTCTTCTGTACATCCTCATCTTGAACACTGAGCTGATGATAGCCTAACCGGAGGTCTATTTTCGAGAAAAAACATGCTCCCTTGAGCTGATCAAAGAGGTCATCAATCCTCGGAAGAGGATACTTATTCCTCATGGTCACCTGGTTCAGGCGACGATAATTGACACACAGTCGCAATCTCCCGTCCACCTTCTTGGCGAACAAAATCGGTGATGCCCAGGGGAAAACAATTGGTCGAATAAACCCCTTTCCCTGAAAGTCCTCCAACAGTACCCGTAGCTCACGAAGCTCAGCAGGTTCCATCCGATATGCTGGTGAAGAAATCGGGGTTTTCCCTGAATACAGGTCGACGTAGAAGTCTACCTCTCTGCGAGGAGGTAGTCTTGGAACGTCGATAGGAAAAACGTCCGCATACTGATTCCCGCCTGACTGGCTCTTTGCCATGTGCCCTGTACCACTGAGCTGGTGTCCTGAGGTCGTCTTCCTGATGGTTGGGTCCGCCTGGACCCCTGAGTCATTCGTCGACTACCAGATACAGATGACTCAGCTACATGCCGCCCTGCGGTAGGCCTCGATGCCGGCGTAGGCTCAAGTAGAAAACTATCTACAAGAAGGGCTCACTCCAATACTCCCACCTGCATTGGTATGCTGTGGGAGATCACTGCATCTCTGATCTCATGCCTCAACCCCTTCTCGAATTTCCGGGCACAGAATAATGGGTCCCGCACCATGTCTGTCGAGTAACGCGAGAGATCAGTAAACCTCGCTGCGTACTGGGACACTGACAGGCTGCCCTACCGCAGCTGTAGTAGCTCTTGGATGTGCACCGCACGGAGGGTGGCTGGAACGAACTCTGAGCAGAAAAGGCTCTCGAAGTCCACCCAACGAAGTGATGCCACTTCATGCACCTAGAGCATGAGGCTCCACCATCTACCTGCTACCGCGTGCATGAGACTGCCTGCAAGGATCACCATGAGGTCAGCTCGTGTCCTTACAAGCATAAAAACCTGAACCACACCCTCCAGCCAATCCTCGGCTGCCTGAGGGCATGTCTCCCCCTGGAACCTGGGTGGTCTCTGGCACTGAAAATCATGAAGGGCACCAAGACGTCGTGCACTCCCATCAGCTGGGGCCTGTAGCATCGGTGGCTCGGCGGGAAGTGGTACTGCCGGTGCCTCTGCTGGAAAAGCACCCTGCACCGAGGCCTCGTCGCTCGGTGGGCTGTCGTCAGGCACAATGGTCGGAACCCTAGCTGGCTGCTATCATGGGGCCATCCTGAAAAGAAACAGGTGTGCCACGGTCAATACAGTATACATGGTGAGCTGACACAAAGTAATCACAAAAGAAAACTTTGAAACACACACGCAATCAATGTTTTCGTGCGTTGAGTTAGAAATCAGAAGGCAGGGTCCTGGTGCATGGATTCGTCAGCCGCCACACAAACACTGGACTCCCTGGAATGATATCCACACTCAATACCCTTAACACTATTGCTTCACATAGAGAAAGATAAGAGTCCTGAGTTCTGCGGTAGAACCGAACTCCTCTGATACCAATTTGTCACGACCCGCTCCTCGGGACCCGTGTCGTAACTAACCCCAAGCCCGCCTCCCATAGGCCAGGGGGTGGCGACTAGAACCAATGGCGTAAAACTTGTAAAAAGGGAAGGAATTTCCTTTAAGTAAGATCAAGCACAGATTAAGTAGACCGAAGTAAAAACTAAGCAACCGTAGATTACAAGTAAGTACGGAAAGAAAATGGGCCAGTATACAAACCCAAACTGAAAGCAAGTACAACTAGAAAGAATGTACAGAAACATGAATGTAAACCAGCTAGTCCAAGCCGTCCTCTGGGAATCCCACCTGAAGGGTGGGTTTAGATGTCCTCCTCTGTTCCTCGGCTCCTTCCGTCCACTCCGAGTACATCTGGTCCAGTGATCTGCCTCCGGGTACCATCCTGCTCCACAGATCCAACCTCGGTCAATGATGTCCGTCATCTGCAACAAACACAATGAAGTGCGAGCATAGCCCGTGCAGGGGTGAGTATAAGCTACTCAGTTGGGACCCCAAGACTCCAAGTGTCTTCCAGGATCCACAAAGTATAACCACAAAGGAAAATAACAATCCATATGTAACAACCTAAACTACATAGGTATATGCCCATACATATACCTAAGTCATCATTTCTTACTCCACTCACGAGATCATGTACGACCTCATCCACACAGAACGGCACAACGTAAACCGTACAGAAAATCACGTCAACTCATCGAAGATGAGGTCCAAAAGTCATGACTCATCTCACGCAAGTTTTCCACAAAAGAAGAGCGATTAGATGATCATTTGTAGCCACTGGATCATCTAAGTTGTTGGACTCACACAGATTCACTGAGTGCTGGTCCACATAGAACCGCGCTGGTCCACAGAGAACCGCGCTGGTCCATACAGAACCGTTGAGCTCTGGTCCACACAGAACGATGCTGGTCCACAGAGAACCGCGCTGGGTGCTGGTCCACACAGAACTGTGCTGGGCGGTGGTCCACACAGAACCGCGCTGGGCGCTGGACCACAGAGAACCGCGCTGGGTGCTGGTCCACACAGAACAGTGCTGGGCGCTGGTCCACACAGAACCACGCTGGGCGCTGGTCCACACAGAACTGGGAGCCTGTCCACACAGAACCGCGCTGGGCGCTGGTCCACACAGAACTGCGCTTGGTACTAGCCCACACAGAACCACGCTGGCCACTGGTCCACACAGAACCGTGCTGGGCGCTGGTCCACACAGAACCGCGCTGGTCATCGTGGTTGAACCCCGGGAGGATTCCAATACAGTAGTCAATGCAGTCGCAACCAGCTCTAGGGTTCCCGCACACAACACGCTCATTCCGGGAGGATCCGCTCCACGAGCCAAGGGGGTGGGTCGATACATCAACTATCACTTACATCAGAGTTGATGTATCGCAATGTTCCACCATAACAACAGGAACTCAACGCAACTGATGGAGCGTCAATCGGACGCCCGGTCTGAGAGATATTGCCTTTTTGGTTCTAGGGGCCCTGTTGGTTTTTAAGTCAAAACCAACCCAAACGTACTCCAACTGCATCCAAATCACTAGTGTAGTAATCCAAATGGTCCATCTCACGTAGAGGAAACCAACAAAGTTGACGATACGTCAATCGGACGTCCGTAGCTCAAGATATAAGTGTTTCCGCTTCGAAGGCCTGGTTGGTTTCGTGTACGAACCAACTCGGCGGAACCCAAAGATCTCCGAAACCTTGATTACATTATACCAAAACGACACCCTCGATCCAAGGATAGCATCGCAACTGACGGTTCGACATTTAGAGTTCGTAGCCCAAGATATGGGCGTTTGAACAGAAACGTCCGAAAACGGGGGGGGGGGGGTCTGGGCCCTGCTCATCCCGGCCAAGTACCCCCTGGGCCGACCTGAACTGGGCCAACCCGCCCCAGGTGGCAACCCGGCCGGGCAGCTCGGCCCGGCCGGAGGCGCAGCCCGGCCCGGCAGCGCTGGCAATGCAGGGGCCCGACGACGGGGCTGCGCGGCAGGCGCGCGCGGCCAGCGTGGCGCGCCCGAGCGGCGCCAAGGAAGGGGTCTAAGCCACCTCCTTACATGAAACGGTGGCCCCATAATGGGGCCATGACTTTTTGAAACGTCGGGGGGTTACACTCCCCGACCTCTCCTTGTAACGGCCGGCCCTGCTGGCCGGCAGGATTTTCGACGCGGGAGCCCGCAGTCCCGCACGTTCCGGCGCCGGCGGCCGGAGTTTCGGCAGCCGCCATCGAGCTCTCCGGCGGCCGGTTATTCTGGCCACAACTTCCAAGATGGCTGCGAATCCATCCGGTGCAGCGTGATGACCCCGCGACCTCCCGCCGCGGCCCGACTCCGGCCGCGGCCTCGTTCGCATTCTTCGGCGCGGCGCGACGGTGCGTCGTTTCTTCGTCGCGGCCCGCACCTGTCACGTTTCCTTTATTTCATGCGTGGCATGATGGTACCACACTATCTCCGCTAAACGATTCCATGGAAATAAAAAGGGGAGGGGTATCGACAGTGTTTGTGTGGTCTGATCCTCTTCTGTTATATTGATAGCAGTCGGCCAATCGCAAACGTTAAACTTTCACAATTTTTAAATTAAATAAAAATTGGATCAAGGCCCAACAGATTTAATCGATCAAGATCGAAGGAAAGGATCACATAACGTAAAATATTCAAAACCTCTACCTCGAATATAAGTTGATCCGAAGGAGACGTCGTCGCCCGATGTTCGTCACGGAACGACGTCGAGAGGATGACGACGACGAAGGGGGACGTCGGCGTTCGTCCGTCTCGAGGGAAGGTGTAGCTGTCGTCGCTCGCTACCCGATTCAACTCCCAAACATGTTCGTCGGACTTTTGATGACGAAGAGTGAGGTGAAGATCCGATGGAGAATCTCGCGTCGGAAAGAGATGGTCCGATGGAGAGAGGTCGAGCCTTCTTCGTCGGGGGTTATCGCATTTTTCGTGTTCTTCGCGTTCTTCGCGTTCTTCGGCGAAGGAGGAGGAGGTGAGAAAATCACAGCACAATGCTTCCCGAAACCAACCAATAAAATGAGGCAGGGCCTTATTTTTATTATTTCTGCCAACCGTTTCTAAATTAAAAAATTTTAAAAAAATTAACCTACTTAATTAATTACATGAGTAATATATAAATTAATTGATAGGATTATGTTTTGAAAAGAGTTTGGAGTTAAGGAATTAATTGAGGGGGTTTTGAAGGTTTGAAAAAGGGTGGGGCTCGTGTGGGCCACAACTAGTTAATCCTCCCGAGGGAGGTTATGCGGGGGTGGGCCCCACCACCTTAACCACTCATGAGAGGTAATGGTGTGGTGGCCCCACCTCAACCTCCCATGGGTGGTTTTAACCAACTACGAAATAATTAAAAAATTTGTTACACAAATTTTATATATTTCAAAAAATATAAAAACTTCACTTGCGCAAATGCAACTGCGGTGAGGGTCCCCGTAAGCAATTACCGGTGTTGCGAGTTAATCGGTGCCCTAGGTTTTCGATTCCAAGCATCAATTCAAAATATAGAAACATCCGCTTGTTCGTTCAATGAACGTACCCGAACTAAGTTTCAGAAATTGATTTCGGGCACACCGGGCCTCGGAATCAGGTGCTGTCAGAAAATGCGCACTCATAAAAACCCATAGTATTTATGAAAAAAAAATTCATCGAATTTTATGGTTTGTTACAGGATTCCTGCATTCTCGCTGCCAGAAAAGGAACCCGTTGAATTGTGCCTTCGGGGTCACCTCCGAGAAATTTATTGGCCCTGTTGTCAGATACCGAGGCATAGAGATCGACCCTAAGAATATTAAGGAAATCAGACCGATGCCTCCCCCAAGTAACATTTGGGAGCTAGAAGGTCTCCAAGGCCACTTAGCCTATATACTCCGATTCATTGCCAATCTGGTCGTCAAGTGTACACCCTTTTCTCGGCTCATGATGAAAGGCGCCCCCTATGTCTGGGATAAAGAGTGTCAGACCACCTTCGAGGATATTAAGCAGTAGCTGCTCCAACCTCCGGTCTTGATGCCACCCATCTTCGGAAAGCTGGTGGTCCTTTACGTGACCACCCTGGAACTGTCCCTCGGTGCACTTCTTGCCCAGATGAACAACGATGGGACAGAAAATAGCCTCTGCTACCTTAGGCGCATGCTACTCTATGCGGAAGTTAGATATTCTCCCATCGAGAAGAGCTACCTGGCACTCGAATTTGCCTTGTATAAATTGATGCACTACCTGCAGCACCACGAGGTACAGTTGTTTTCTCATGTAGACCCATTGAAATACATTCTGAGCTGACCTATGTTGACTGGACATCTTGAGCGTTGGGTTGTGATCCTCCAGCAGTTCCACATCAGGTACGTGTCTGAGAACTCCATTAATGGACAAGCATTGGTAGACTTTCTAGATTCCCATCCAACCTATGCGGACCAGCCGCTAGATCTAGTTTTTCCTGATGAGGACCTCCTCTAAGTCGATTATGTCGTTCCACATTGTCTTATGCACTTTAAATGTGCTTCCCCGAGCCCCACTAGTAGTTGACTTAATGATCCTAGGCTGAACAGAGTGGGCTTGGGTATCATCTTCATTACCCCGGAGCAAGCCATTCTTCCATATTCTTTCCTGTTGTCAGAGGGCATCACCAACAATGAGTCTAAATAACATGCCCCCATCACGGGCCTCATGCTGGTCCTCGAGATCAATGTGCCCCATCTTCATGTGAATGGGGACTCTGAGCTAGTCGTCAAGCAGGTCAATGGATACTATATTGCCAGGAAGCAAGAACTCGTGCCGATTCTGGAGTGCACCCTCCATCTAATGGATCAGTTCCCTTCTTGACCAGAGGTCACTCATATTCCCCAGTCGAAGAATGGTCGAGAAGATGCTTTGGCCAGCCTGGCTGCGTCACTCGCGGAGCCCGAACATGACAACCTGATTATCCGCGTGACACACTAGAGGCTCCTCGCTCCCGTTATCCCGGGAGAAGATCGTGGACCATGGGTGAACAATCTCACTGCATGCTCCCCTATGTTTGGAGCCCTGGGTACATCAGATGTAACAATCGAACTAGCCCCTGATTGGAGAACGCCCTTGGTTTAATACCTCTAACATGGCAATATTTTGTCGGACCGGGACGAGGGCGAGCGAATCTGACTCCATGCATCTCAATTTATCCTTCAGAGCGGCCCCAGCCTTGAGCGGATCCTTTATAGACGCGGATTCTATGGCGTTCTCCCCTGTTGTCTTCAAGGAGTTGAGATCCCATAGGTCATGCAAGAGGTTCATGATGGTTCCTATGGTGGCCACCAAGCTGGACCGAAGATGTCCCACCAAATTCAGAGGCTGGGGTACTTCTGGTCCTCCATGATCATTGACTGCATCGAGTACGCAAAGAGGTGCCATGCATGCCATGTTCATGCTAACTTTGTGTATCGAATGTTGGAGCCTCTCCATACTACCATGTATTCTTGGCCCTTTGCAGTCAGGGGATTGGATGTTGTAGGACCTTACCCACTGGCGACGGCTCGCCAATACCGGTTCATTCTGACCGCTACAGATTTCTTCTCCATGTGGTCAGAGGCAATTCCGCTCAAGGATGTCAAATGCTATTCTATTGCTGACTGCGCGAGTTCTAAAATCATCTATCGATTTGGAGTACCTCATGCTATCTTCACGGATAATGGAACCAACATCCGAGTAGTGTAGATGATGAAGTTGTACGCAAAGTACATCATTCGCTCGAACCATACATCCAACTATCATGCACAGGTGAATGGACAGATCGAGGTGTTTAACAAAAACCTCTAAAACATTCTGCAAAAAATGGTTGGTCAGAACAAGAAAAGTTGGCCGGACAAGCTTCCCAACGCCCTCTGGGCTTATCAGGCGACGACTCGCTATTTCCACCCAGATGACCTTGTATTCCCTAGTGTATGGAGCTGAGGCCGCCCTGCCCATCGGGATTCAGTTTCCATCCTTACGCACTATGGTCTACAACCAGCAGGTGCCGACTAGAGTTGTCGAAGCCCGTCTAGATAAATTCGAAGCAATGGATGAGACTAGGATTCACACTTTTCATAACCTGGAAAGGCATCAGAGTATGATGGCTCGAGATTTCAACAAGATGGTTCACCTCCACTCTTTCATGTAGGGTGACATTGAACTAGACCTCAGAGTGCCAATGATCCCCGGTAGGAAACCGCCCCAATTGGAGTCCAAATGGGAGGGGCCTTTCATCATCTATAAAGTCTATCATAATGGCATGTATTCCCTAGTGACTATTGATGGTGAGCATGTCACTCCTCCCACCAACTCCAGGTTCCTCAAGCAATACATTTCCTAAACATAATGGTCCATCACGACCTTAAACTGTATGGTCCTTCACGACCTTAAACTGTATGGTCCTGCACGACCTTAAACTGTAAGGTCCTGCATGACCCTAAACTGCACGGTCCTTCATGACACTAAACTGTGTCTGCCCTGGGTCTGAGCTCTAAGACCTTAAACTAAGATCCTTTCATGGTCCCACATGACCCTAAACTGCATTTCCCCCTAGGTCTGAGCTCTATGACCTTAAACTAATATCTTCAACTGGTCTAGCACAACCTTAAACTGCATTTGTGTCCTTTCTACAAGACGTTAATCTACAAGCTGGTTAGGCATTCCTGACTGAGGCATAGCCTTAGGCCCCTTGGCCTTCTCTAGCCCCTTGGCTTTTTCCTTTTCCAGGAATTTGTGGTGCGATGTTGGATCATGTCCTCATTCACGATGAGTTATCCGACGTGCCATGCACATCCCTAGAAGAGATACCCCTTATCGTCCAACATGACGTTAAATTGTGCTTTTAGAACTATGTGAGTATTGATTCCCATACCTATGAGATACGTATGACTGCCTGAATGTTTAGGTTTCTGGTCCAGCCCCATCACTTTGGTTATCCCAGGATCTCCCAGTTACCTCAGTTTGTTGACATGTCCCACCCCGCGAGGGGGACACATAGGTGAGGTATAGAGTTTTGCACTATGCCCCCTTCTCCCGGGGATCTACCGTCTTTTGGCTGCTCTCAAACCGAGCCCTTCGACCCTTTCCACTGGTCTGTTAACGTGTTTGGAGTACTCAGGTCTGGGACCTATAATGTCAGATTTGATTTCTGCAAGTTTTCATTTATTTGTCAAGCTTCACGCTCCCTTTTGTTCGGGCCCTTGATATCTTCCACACCTGGAGGGATCCCCAAGAACAGTTTGTATACAATGCCTAAGGGCTCTCCTACCATCACAGGCTAATTTCCCAGAGGGTTTTGGGCAGCAAATCGATACAAATCCCATGTTTTAGCTGTTGATGTTCGTTTGTTTGCCCTATTTTAGGCTAATGCGACGGGATGCTGTGTTGCGAATATGGTCAATAGAAATCCTCGATCTCCACACCGACTCCTTCAGGACCTGAATATTTGTTGCTTGATTCTCATCACGTTCCACCTCATCACATTATGGTGGAATTTCTGCACTCCTCGCTTTAACCCTCATTCGCCTCCACACGTTAGGCAGAACAATCTGCGTAATGGTGTCTCTCGGGGCTCCCGCGATCTGTGCGCCAAGAGTGTATGCTTAGGTTCTCTCTAAGGTCTATGTGCAGCTTGACCCTCGTCCCCATGATGAGTGGCCCGAACATCGCATTTTGGTCCCAGCTTACATGGATGTTAGCATCTCTTGCCCCCTTATTGAGGAACCTGTGTAGGCCCCCTGGCCCGAGGTCCCTCTCCCAGAATTTTGCATGGCGGTGGAATTTGGGTATGTCCTCATCTCCATCGAATACGCATTATTGCAACATACAAGTTCCTATATGGTCCGAGCTCTAAGACCTTAAACTAAGATCTTCTCCCCTAATGTCCGAGTTCTAAGACCATTAAACTAAGATCTTACCCTTTGGTCTGAGATCTATGACCTTAATCTAAGATCTATGGTCCGAGCTCTAAGACCTTAAACTACGATCTTCCCCTTGGTCTGAGCTCTAAGACCTAAACTAAGATCACTTCCAGAACTATGTGTGACTTGATCCTCATCCAAATGATGTATGTAGGAATTCACAGACATTTCGTCTTGGGTCCAGCCCTAGGGATTACTGAATCCCGTCCCTCTGCGTTGCCGGCCTCTTGTCCTAGCTTCTTGTAGAGTGGTGCAGTTGTGACATTCACCTTGAATTAGTTCAGGATGCTCCATAGTAATGATGGGAAGTGACAATTCCATAGTCAGAGAGGTTCTGTTTGAGAATTGGGGTGATTCACGACTAGAATAGTATGTCTACCTAATCTGTTTTTCCCACGGTAGCATAATTTTGGGAGTGTTGGATTCTGTTTGAACAAATCATCACTCCACTTCCCCGCTTCGCATGCCATGTTGTTCGGATCTTCACTGTTTGTGTCTGGAGGAACCCCCTAGATAGTATTGATGATAAACATGTGGTCCGCCTACAGTAACAATAGGGAGATGTACCTTGGGTCTGCCTGTTCTAGCAGTATGGTTGTTTGATCTATTGTCCACTTGCTGTTTTAGTCCAACGTTCCGAAAGACTGTTCATGTTTGATGTGATCCCCTAACAGCATTGATAATAGACATGTGTTCCGCCTGCTGTAATAGTAGTGAGATGTACCTTTGGGCCGCCTGTTGTAACAGTATGGTTGATTGATCCATTGTCCTCTTGCTGTCATGGGCCAACATTCTAGAAAATTGATCGATGATATTTGAGTCAGGCCCCATGTTGCGAATGTGACCAGCGGTCGACCCTCATTTTTTGTCCCCACTCTGGGCTAATGCAATATAGATGCTGCATTTCCACCACGTTTAACAGTTATCCCTCATCGTCACGCCCCATGGATTTCTGAATTCAGGAAAATGATTCACCATTTTTCGTCTCCCTCTATTTGGAGGAATTCCAATGCCCCCAGCATTGTCCAGCTTGTGTGTAAGAACACGTTGAGGGGATGATTGTAACACCCCGAGATTTTATGAAAAGTATTATTTTTTAATTTCATTACTGTCTTGTGTTATATGCTACACCAAAAGGATCTTGCACAACACGCATCCTTGACTTTCCTTGTATTACATGCAATCACGACCTTCCTCGATAGCGTGTGTTATACGGAATACTGGGTTTTACTAAACAACGATATATTATTAAAATATTATTATGAACTAGATGTTATGAATAGTATTAACTAAATTTTGAATTTTATAACATTATTATTCATCTTACACATTTTCTAGAACATGGTATAAGAACAAAATAATGTTTTTCGGGTCAATTAAGTATTTTTCAAAAAATGCAGTTTTGCCGCCTTTTGATGGCGCACCAACCTTAAATTTAGTTTTTGACAAGTTTATAAGTTCAATTTGACAAAATTTAATTGTTCTTTAGAATCAGGATATAAAAATTTACTTTGGATAAATTTTTCATATTATTCTGATAACTTTAATATTTTAATGAATAGTAAAAACACGCTATATTTTAATTAAAAACAACTTTTTTCATCGCAATACTTTATATGGTTAAATTAGAATATTTAATGTTTTTAAAGTGTAAATAGAATATATTTTTACCATTTAATCTAATGGTAGTAAATGTAATTAATATCACTTTGAGATTGATCATAAACGATAGTTAATCTTTTGATAGATATTATTTCTTAAAAACACGCTATTTGTTTTAACAGCGGGATTTAATTATAATATTAATTAATGAAACTTCTATGTTATTAATATGGTAAAATAGACTTCATTTTTGAAATCGGAATATCGAAATTATCCTAGGGTGAAATTTTGGTATTTTTCTGAAAAACTTCAATTTTTGATGAATGGTGAAACCACAAAGTGGTGGTTACAAAAAATTGATTTTTCATTTAAATGGGACTTTACCACTTCTATGATTTGAATTTCAAAAATCCAATTTAAATTATTTTCATTATTAAGTAAAATGTGGTTCAATGGGATGGAAATATTTTTTTTTGAATAGTAACTTTTTACTTTTTTTAACCGTGGTTAATAGTAAATAGGGTAACTAAGGGTAAATATGATATTACTATTACCCTAACACATGTCCTAATTCTATTGGATAAGCGTAATTCGACCAAAAACAACCTTATGAATATAATATGACCATTTAGGTCCACTTGGATTAGATTATGACATTTAATATTATTTTATTTAATGAATAGTTAAAATAGTTAAAATCAAAGTTTAATAAATAAAACATTTTTAATATGGCTTTATACATAATCTAAATTAGATTATAAATATTCATTAGAAATCTAAAAATATTTCCTACATAATGATATTTTATTTATAATTTTTAGACTTTAAATAATTTAATTTATTTATGACACAACGATGATGCAGTAATTACCCTTTAAAGGAATTGTTAACATAATTGATGTTATAAATGCCCAAATAAATGTAATTTGAGACTTTTTATGAATTAAACTAAATTTATAGGTTACTATGATATATTATTGTTGATTTAATCAACTTGTTTGAACATATAATTCTGTTATGACTTTCACAAAAATCATATATCAAATAGTGTCAAAATTGACACAAAATAGTTTTTAAATCAAATATTATATTATTAATTGTTATTTTATTCCTAAAAATCTAAGTTTAGGCCAAATGACTTAGATAAGGATATATATATTAATAATAATCGACTTGGGATTCGTTTGGCATATTATCGTAAGTTTATAAACCATATAGTGTAAGAAAACAAAAGACAGAGTAAAAGTTAAATTATATAACTTAGAGTTAAATCTAATTGATAAGGTTAAAATAATAACCTAAACTTGTCTAAATCCTATTGGTTGATAGTATTTCAACCCATCCCCACTTTAGCTTCGAAATAAGACCCTTTGGAACCATTATAAACCGATTTTGACTTTAATATAAAATAATAATTCGAGATATTCCTAAAGTGACCCTCTCCTCCCTTATAAAAGGGCACCTCTTCCCCCTCCTCCTCACATCATTTTGAGCCTTGAAGCTCGGACATTACCTTCCTATTTCCCTTCTACACTTCCCTATAATAATCCTAAAGGTCCTGGTCTTCTTCAAAAACCAATCTTAGTTCCCTAAGTGGAGGATTCAAAGTGGCGTTTCAAAGATAAGGTAATATCCATTACCGATCTTTTCAATTTCTTTCTTTTTCAACTTCTTCTTCTTTAGTTGTTTCATGATAAAGTAATAACATCAGTATTAATTACATACGGATATGTTATTATAAATATGAAACAACCCTAATTCACCTTCTATCCATCCTACGGAAAAATAAAATCACCGCGCGTGCGTACGTACGGAATACCGTCTCCACGCCGTGGTGTAATCTGTTTCTCCAACACCACCTTACATGGATGGGTATAAAGGTGTAAAGAATAACTATATAATGTTGTTATAATATAATAATGATTCTGAAATATTATATCATCCACTCCAATTCAATCCAATAATTATGGAAATGATATCATCGCTCGTGCGTACGTACGAAATTTCATCTCCACGACGCGGTGAGATTCATTCACCATGATAACCATTCAAGAATGATTATAAAGTATATATATAGTTAATAATAATGGTATATATAACATAATAATGCGACTGGTTTTATGTATATATAAATTTATGTAATCTACTTACTTCCATTCAAGACAATAAGGAAAGGAAAACAGCGTTCATGCGTACGTACGGACTACCGTCTCCATGAACGGTGTGTTTCATTTCATTTATCTCTCTATTATATATATATATACTGAATATATATGATATATAAATCATTTTTTATATTCTGGATGTAAGTAAATCATGATATAAGTAATAATAATATCATGGAACAACAAGTCCAAACGCCTACGACAAAAGAAACGATTTTACCCAAAAATGACCTTTAACATGGAATTTACAAAAGAACGGGTAATATAATGTCATAAGTGAACCGTATATGATATAATAACAATGAATATGATTATGTAATAAGTCAATGACATAATTTAAATCATTATACAGGAGGTTCAGAACCATACGAAGCATATCAGACCTAAGGTAAGGGAAAATTTCACAAATCTCATTTTTATCCGAGATCGCTTATTCGTAAGTATTTACCGGGGTTATTGTCATCATCCAAGTACATGTTTTATAAAAATTATTTCATGTATGTTTAATGTCCTTCTTAACCATTTTGACTTTTACTACGTGGTATGTATGTAATCTTTCTTTTATGAGGTACTTTTTGACTTTTCCGACAAAAGTACGAGAAAAATGTTATTTTTAACTTATACGGCGAGAACGGATTTTTACGGTTTTATAAAGCCTTATTTTCATGAAGCTTCCTCCAAAATATTTCTTGACTATTTACAAAAAAATATCTTTCTTTTATAATTTCATGACATTTTGTGAAAAGAAAATTATTTTAAAGAAGAATGGATATTTTCCTCAAGAAATCATTTCAAGTGTTTTATCAAAACCATTTTCCATCTAAGATGAAAATATTTCCTAAGTGTATGTTTCAAGTATAATGTCTTTATGATTTAAATGGTTTAACTTTTCTTATTATGAAATGATATCCATTTCTTTTATAAGGATTCTGTGATGATGTGATGATGTTTATGAAACCCATTTTATTTATTGGGTTATTATGAATGATGTATGTTTATTTTGTGGCACAAGTAAGAATGATTTCATTATGAGATAGGTGGGACCTATATCTCCCTCCAATGCATTGGGTAAAGATTTTATATCTCATGAGATAGACATGTATAGAATGGTAGGTTATACCGGTTCAGTGAAACAGGATTGAAACGTGGGTGACTCGATTCAGAAAGGGACTCTGTCCACTAAGAGGGTCTTGGCAGAAATGCCTTGGCTACTATGGAAATCATAACAAGTTCTTAAAGGATTCCACAATTACATGTTTTATTCCCATGCTATTTTATCATGCTTAATGTTTCTTTATGATGATCTATGCCATACGTACTTCCATGTTTTATGTCATTACTCAAGCTTTTGATGTTTAAAAATTATGTTCAAGTTTTTAAGTTCAAATGTATAATATTTGTTTTATTTTATCCATTCTTACCCTTACTGAGCATTTGAGCTCACCCTTTATTTGGTTTATTTTCCCAAGGATATAATGAATGGTTTTAGGTAAGAAAAAAAGGGGAAGATCTTTATGGGAGATGTTTAAGATATTTCACCACGATTAGAAGATTACGTTCCAAGTTTCCAAAGACACTAAACTATTAAGGTCCTTGTGTGTTTGTTTAAATTATGTATCAAGTATTTGGCAAATGTAATGTAATGTCCATGTACGTCAGGCTTCAGGTCTCTACAGTTGGTATCAGAGGAATGATTTAGTCAACCTTTGGAAACTAGGATGCGAAAACTTTAGTGAGATCCCTAGAGATAATTCTAAGGTATGTCTAGGGATGTCCCTAAGGATAAGTATACGTATAGGATACAGTCCAAGAACTACGTTAACGATCATAGAATTTATCCTAAGTTGTTAGATATTGAGGATACTCCCCCTTTATTATGTTGTTTTCCCTAGCATGATTTTTCCTCTCACACTATTCTTTTTGGGTTTTAGACAATGGTTGGAACCTGAAGGAACCGTGTTGATCAATGTAATGGAAAATTCAATGATTGTCCTCCTTAACAAGCCAATGTTATGGGAGATGGAGTTCAAAATCTGATTGCTATACTTACACAAGCTATGAATCATTTTGGACTTCCAAATGAGCAGAGAAGGGAACAATATTCTATTGAGTCCTTCATGAGGCAACATCCACCTTCTTTCAGTGGGTCATCTGATCCACTTGTTGCTGAACAATGGATTAGTACCACTGAAAAGATATTTTCAGTTCTTCAATGTTCTGAACATGATAAAGTCATCTTAGCAGTATATCGTTTGGAAGGTGTTGCTGATCAATGGTGGAATCTTATCAAGAATTCGAGGCCAAGAGATGAAATTGAGTCCATGGAATGGGACGAGTTCAGGAACTTATTTTTCAATAAGTACTTCCCTCGTATTCTTCGAACAAAGATGGATAAGGATTTTCTTTAACTAAAGAAAAAGGATGATGAATCTGTTCGTATATACGAAGCGAATTTTACAAGACATGCAAGGTATGCATCTGGCATTATCATCCAACCTGAAAGTAAAGTTGATCGATTCTTCAGTGTCTTAAAAATAAGTCTTTGAAGGGAATTAGCTATAAGAGACTTCAGTAGCTATGAAGAAATTGTGCGCTGTGCTATCATGGTAGAAATGGAAGTTGGTGTTACTTATCCATCTCTTAGTTTTGACAAGAAACGAAAGATGGAGTTCAAAGAGAAATCTCATAATAATGGTGAAAAGAAGATGAATGTTTCCTTATGCACAAAGTGTGGAATGAATCATGGTGGAGATTGTCTTAAAGGGACTAGAAAATGTTTTATGTGTGGAAAAGATGGTCATCGAGCAGCTAAGTGTCGAAGTAATGGAAAAGGGTTTCTAATGATGTGAATAAAGAAAAGACTGCAGAGAACGCACCACCAACACTTCAATTCATCAAGTGAAAGGAAATGGGGAATTATGCTAATAAATGCCCTAATCCAAGGGTTAGTGATGATCGATATGAGCAACCACTTAAGGAAAAGGACAATGGGAAGTCACATGTGATCACCATTGGCGATGTTGAATATGACAACGATGTGGTGGAATGATTAAGTGTTTATCTTACGGGATTCCAGAATAGTGTTGTATATAGTATCGTGGAATATTGGAATATTTATGTTTTGGTCTATTGTGGTTTTAAATAATTTTATGGCATCGGTAACCATGAAGACTGATTGAAATATTTTTGGAAAGCAGATGATATGCACATAATGAAGGGATAAAGAGAATCTAATATGTTTGATAGTATTCATGAGCTCATGATTGATAAAAGGACTAAGTGATATCATGGTTTGAGTATAATGAATTTTGAGGATTTTGGATTGTGGAAAGTGTTAACTTTTATCTGCATTCAATTTTTCACTAAGGTTCAATGGAATACATGATTAAGGCCTTCAAATGTTTGGAATGTGACCAACAATATTGGAATGCAGTATTACGATATATGGGGATCAACGATGGTATTAAATCTCTGGTAATCGTTTTCACTATATTATGAGAGTGGACTGTAGTATTATGGATAAGCCTAAAGATTGGAATGGATTATTTTGACCATAAGTTACTATTATTTAAGGATAGAAGTTGTTTTATTCAGGTGATGTTATAGTAATGTAGTTTTACAAAAAGGACAACCTGCAGGACGGGTGACAGCCCATCGCGTCGGACAAGGCTGAGGGAATCGAACCCACAACCGAAGTGCAACTGGCCTTTATCACCTACCACTAGCCTACAGGAAGTCCCTGGTTAGTAGAAATTAGTTTTATGTTATTATGTGGTATGATACATGAATTATAAGTTCATTTTTGGAACCATATACGATTAATCTAACCATAAGATGGACTTATAACTTTTACTAACATATTGTTTGAAAGAGATAGAATGACCCGTCATTCTATCACATGATCTGCTAACACATCACGAATAACAAATTAAACTTCATTTTGTTAATGGATGAAGTAGAAATTGTTCAATTCACAAACAACATTGAGATTGTACCAAAATCATGTAAGTATTTCTTTTAATTCATCAACTTTAGGGAAATGATCTTGAAAACCAAAAATGTTGTCCTAGTGCCCTTATACCCGATGAATCAGATGGTACCATAGATCGTCACAAATTTATGGATTTGTGATTGCTGGCATTTCCATAGCCAGGTTCTCTACCACTCTCCATCAGAACATGATGGTTAGATTTCTCTTCCATATCCATATTTTCACCTATATGTAAACCCAGTGATTAGTTTATTTGGGTAACTGTTACGTTTCATAATTTTGTTTTTAAAGATTGTTTTTGGTATTCCTTTTTATGATGTGGGTTTCTATCATAGAAACATTCAAATAGTAAACCATTTATAACCCCGAAGAATTTCGAAGGCAAAATTCATTTTAAGGGGGGTAGAATGTAACACCCTGAGATTTTATGAAAAGTATTCTTTTTAATTTCGTTAATGTCTTGTGTTGTAAGCTACACAAAAAGGAGCTTGAACAACACACATCCTTGACTTGCCTTGTATTACACGCAATCGCGACCTTCCTCGATAGCGTTTGTTATACGCAATACCTGGTTTTACTAAACAACGATATATTATTATAATATTGTGATGAACTAGCCGTTATGAATAGTATTAACTAAAAATTGAATTTTATAACATTATTATTCATCTTACACATTTTCTAGAACATGGTATAAGAACACAATAAATTTTTCGGGTCAATTAAGTATTTTTATAAAAATGCAGTTTTGCTGCCTTTTGATGGCGCACCCACTTTAAATTTAGTTTTTGACCAGTTTATAAGTTCAATTTGACAAAATTTAATTTTTCTTTAGAATCAGGATATAAAAATTTACTTTGGATAAATGTTTCATATTATTCTGATAACTTTCATATTTTAATGAATAGTAAAAACACGCTAGATTTTAATTAAAAACATCTTTTTTCATCGCAATACTTTATATGGTTAAATTAGAATATTTAATTTTTTTAAAGTGTAAATAGAATATATTTTTACCATTTAATCTAATGGTAGTCAATGTAATTAATATCACATTGAGATTGAACATAAACGAGTGTTAATCTTTTGATAGATATTATTTCTTAAAAACACGCTATTTGTTTTAACAGCGGGATTTAATTATAAAATTAATTAATGAAACTTCTATGTTATGAATTTGGTAAAATAGGCTTCATTTTTGAATTCGTAATTTCAAAATTATCCTAGGGTGAAATTTTGGTATTTTTCTGAAAAACATCAATTTTTGATGAATAGTGAAACCACAAAGTGGTGGTTACAAAAAATTGATTTTTAGTTTAAATGGGACTTTACCACTTCTATGATTTGAATTTCAAAAATCCAATTTAAATTATTTTCATGATTAAGTATAATGTGGTTCAATGGGATGAAAATAATTTTTTGGTGAATAGTAACTTTTTTCTTTTTTTTACCGCGGTTAATAGTAAATAGGGTAACTAAGGGTAAATATGATATTACTATTACCCTAACACATGTCCTAATTCTATTGGATAATTGTAATTCGACCAAAAACAACCTTATGAATATAATATGAACATTTAGGTCCACATGGATTAGATTATGACATTTAATATTATTTTATTTAATGAATAGTTAAAATAGTTAAAATCAAAGTTTAATAACTAAAACATTTTTAATATGGGGTTATACATAAGATAAATTCGATTATAAATATTCATTAGAAAGATAAGAAGATTTCCTACATAATGATATTTTATTTTTAATTTTTAGACTTTAAATAAATTAATTTATTTTTGACACAACGATGACGCAGTAATTACCCTTTTAAGGAAATGTTAACATAATTGATGTTATAAATGCCCAAATAAATGTAATTTGAGTCTTTTTATGAATTCCACTAGTTTTCAAGGTTACTGTGATATATTAGTGTTGATTTAATCAACTTGGTTCGAACATATAATTCTGTTATGACTTTCACAAAAATCATATATCAAATAGTGTCAAAATTGACACAAAATAGTTTTTAAATCAAATATTATATTATTAATTGTAATTTTATACTTCAAAATCTAATGATTGGACAAATGACTTATATAAGGATATATATATTAATAATAAACAACTTTGGGTTTTTTTGGCATATTATAGTAAGTTTATTAACCATATAGTGTAAGAAAATAAAAGACACAGTAAAAGTTAAATTATTTAACTTAGAGTTAAATCTAATTGATAAGGTTAAAATAATAACCTAAACTTGTCTAAATCCTATTGGTTGATAGGGTTTCGACCCTTCCCCACTTTATCTTCGAAATAAGACCCTTTGGAACCATTATAAACCGATTTTGACTTTAATATAAAATAATATTTTGAGATATTCCAAAGGTGTCCCTCTCCTCCCTTATAAAAGGGAACCTCTTCCCCCTCCTCCTCACATCCTTTTGAGCCTTGAAGCTCGGCCAGGACCTTCCTTTTTCCCTTCTACACTTCCCTAGAATAATCCTAAAGGTCCTGGTATTCTTCAAAGACCAATCTTAGTTCCCTAAGTGGAGGATTCAAAGAGGCGTTTCAAAGAAGAGGTAATATCCATTACCGATCTTTTAAATTTCTTTCTTCTTCAACATCTTCTTCTTTAGTTGTTTCATGATAAAGTAATAACATCAGTATTACTTACATACTGATATGTTATTATATATATGAAACAACCCTAATTCACCTTCTATCCATCCTACGGAAAAATGAAATCACCGCGCGTGCGTACGTACAGAATACCGTCTCCACGCCGTGGTGTAATCTGTTTCTCCAACACCACCTTAAATGGATGGGTATAAAGGTGTAAAGAATAACTATATAATGTTTTTATAACATCATAATGATTCTAAAATATTATATCATCCACTCCAATTCAATCCAATAATTATGGAAATGATATCGTCGCTCGTGCGTACGTACGGAATACCGTCTCCACGACGCGATGAGATTCATTCACCAAGATAACCATTCAAGAATGATTATAACGTATATATATAGTTAATAATAATGGTATATATAACATAATAATGCTACTGGTTTAATGTATATATATATGTATGTTATCTACTTACTTCCATTCAAGACAATAAAGAAAGGAAAACAGCGTTCATGCGTACGTACGGACTACCGTCCTCATGAACGGTGTGTTTCATTTCATTTATCTCTCTATTATATATATATATACTGAATATATATGATATATAAATCATGTTTTATATTCTGGAAGTAAGTCAATCACGATATAAGTAATAATAATGTCAAGAAACAACAAGTCCAAACGCCTACGACAAAAGAAACGATTTTACCCAAAAATGACCTTTAACATGGAATTTACAAAAGAACGGGTAATATAAAGTCATAAGTGAACCGTATATGATATAATAACAATGAATATGATTATGTAATAAGTCAATGACATAATTTAAATCATTATACAGGAGGTTCGGAATGATACGATGCATATCGGACCTAAGGTAAGGGAAAATTTCACAAATCTCATTTTTATCCGAGATCACTTATTCGTAAGTATTTACTGAGGTTATTGTTATCATCCAAGTACATGTTTTATAAAAATTATTTCATGTATTTTTAATGTCTTTCTTACCCATTTTTTACTTTTACTACGTGGTATGTATGGAATCTTTCTTTTACGAGGTACTTTTTGACTTTTCCAACAAAAGTACAAAAAAATGTTATTTTTAACTTATACGGTGTGAACGGATTTTTATGGTTTTATAAAGCCTTATTTTCATTAAGCTTCCTCCAAAAGATTTCATGAATATTTACAACAAAATCTCTTTCTTTTATAATTTCATGACATTTTGTGAAAATAAAATGATTTTAAAGAATAAAGGATATTTTCCTCAAGAATTCATTTCAAGTGTTTTATCAAAACCATTTTCCATCTAAGATGAAAATATTTCATAAGTGTATGTTTCAAGTATAATGACTTTATGATTTACATTGTTTCACTTTTCTTATTATGAAATGATATCCATTTCTTTTATATGGATTATGTGATGATGTGATGATGTTTATGAAACCCATTTTATTTATTGGGTTATTATGAAGGATGTATGTTTATTTTGTGGCACAAGTAAGAATGATTTCATTATGAGATGGATGGGACCTATATCTCCCTCCAATGCATTGGGTAAAGATTTTATATCTCATGAGATAGACATGGCTAGAATGGTAGGTTATACAGGTTCAGTGAAACAGGACTGAAACGAGGGTGACTCGATTCAGAAAGGGACTCTGTCCACTAAGATGGTCTTGGCAGCAATGCCTTGGCTACTATGGAAATCATAACAAGTGCTTAAAGGATTCCACAATTACATGTTTTATTCACATGATATTTTATCATGCTTAATGTTTCTTTATGATGATCTATGCCTTACGTACTTCCATGTTTTATGTCATTACTCAAGCTTTTGATGTTTAAACATTATTTTCATGTTTTTAAGTTCAAATGTATAATATTTGTTTTATTTTATCCATGATTACCCATACTGAGTATTTGATCTCACCCTTTATATGTTTTCTTTTCCCCAGGATATAAAGAAAGGTTTTAGGTAAGAAAAAAAGGTGAAGATATTTATGGGAGATGTTGAAGATCTTTCACCACGATTAGAAGATTATGTTCCATGTTTCCAAAGACACTGAAATATTACGGTCCTTGTGTGTTTGTTTTAATTATGTATCAAGTATTCTGAAAATGTAATGTAATGTCCATGTATGCCAGGCTTCGTGTCTCTACAATGATGCATCAATTAGGTCTGAGGTCTCTCTTCCTTGGAACGACCTCCCTCTTTTCCTCAGAAGTTCGGGCCTAGTTTGGGATGCTTGAAGGTGGGTTAACGCTCCCACAAGGTAATAGTTCGTGGTTGATCATGTTAATCCAATGATGCAGATAAATATATTGGTTCATACATTGGGTCTAAATATTATGCAGCGAAAGAAAAAACTTCATGAGATGGAAAAAAACAAATCCCTTAAGGATCAGCGTGCTGGATTGATCTTTCCAATGCCGCTACCCTTTGGCTGGTGGCCTCCAGAGCTGTTTCTCAATCTCTGCATGATTTTTTCTTCATTAGTAGCCGCTATGCGCATTTCTCTGATTCTAGCATGTGCCTGCGCCTGTTCAGTTTAAAGTGCGACCATCTGGTGGCTCACCTCCGTCAGTTGTGCTTGGGCATTAGCCAACTGGGACTTCAATTGATCCACGAGCTCAGCACATGTTGCAACAGAGGATTCCTTTTCTGCCGCATGCCCTTCGAGGCACCAGACATCCTACTCCGCCCTCAGAAGCACCCGGGTGTTCCCTGATCAATTCCAACACTGGGAAATTGTCGGCACGCTGGCCGCTCTTGCACACTTTCTCATCCATGTAATCACGGACTGTTAGATGGAGGTGTTGAGCGTCAGCCCCTCCGGTGCACAAGAAGCATAGGCAGGTCTGGAGTGATCCTATTTGCCTCAGCCAATAAAATTGGGGTTGCCGGAGAAAGCACTGGATTCACATCCACCCATTGTGTCGATACGCGGGGACGGCAGCCAGCAAATATGTAGCAGGGTCTGCCTCTGAGGTATCCTCACAAGGAATAGGATCCCCAACGTTTAGAAAACCTTCTTCTCTCGCCCCAACAGCACTAATTCCTTCGTCAGCTCCCAGCCCCGCTCTAATGACGGTGCCGCTGACGTCCTCTACCCCCGATTCAGCAATTACCAGGGCCAACTCAGTTTGAGAAGCCTGTTCTAGAGGAGGTGGTATGTCTGCCACTGGTCTGCTCATGGAAGGCCTGGGCTCAGCAGCCGAACGAGCCTCCAATGTTGAGATCACTGCGCAAGGAATGCACTGATTAGTTTGGATCGTTGATAGCATGCACCAGCAGTGAAGTAGAATACTTACAGGAGCCTAGAACATCAGCCTCTGCTGTCCTGGATGCTATAGGAGCTGTTGTAGCAGGAGATCCCTCGGCGCTTGTCAGTTCGACGATAGGCATCGGGACCCCACACTGTCCTGCCAACGCCTCTCCTTTTCCCATTGGGGATGCTTGATCAATGTCCATGCACTCTTGAGTGAGTTGGAGAAATGGATTAGAAGTTATAGAAGAGAATGAAATGAGAAGTTTCAGTAGGGATAGAGATGGACCGCATGTAGTTCGATTATGTTTTTGTTGTTAGATCCGACTATCTCACCGCTCTCCTGCAGGCTCTCTGAATGGTACCCTCCATCAGATTCTTCATCCTCACCAGTCTCCTCATACCCCACCGAGTTTTCATCACTGTCGCCCTCCCCTGGAAGCATCTGTTCAGGTGCAGATTCTTGACCGAGGATCACTTTCACCAAGAGAGGTGGCTCTGCCCGCCGACCCCGTTGGCACGCGTATGTGTCCATGGCCTTTATATAGGCATGTCGCCGGTGGATGTTTACCCTATCGGTAACTCAAAGGCGCCCGACATCTGGAAGATGGATCCCATCCCAAATTTTTTTCTGCCCGAGGGCTTCAGTGCTCAGTTATTGACGTAGGGGCATCAAGGATGACCATAGAGCTGAAAAGACTGCATCATGGGAAGGTTCGAGTAGATATCTTATATACTTTCGGGCAGCATTTTGGTCGCCTCGTGTGCCCCCTCTCTGGGCAATTTAGTCGTTGCGGCACCTTGTGATGTGCCCGCTGCCGAGGTCACTGTTTGAGCCGGCCTCACTGTCTGGCGCAACCCTGATCCTCCCCTCTTGGCGGAACTATGCCTCCTTCCCTGTCGCTCGGTTTCAGCATGGGTAGCCTCGAGCCGCCAAACTGGTTAGCGCAGAAGCCTCTCAGGGTACACTATGGCCCAATTGTCGACATACTCGGTTGCCAGACCAGCATTGATCCCAGTGGGAGGGAGAGTGATGACGTCGCCAGAGCCGAAGGTGGTGAACATCAACCACATCTGGCGAAGCACGCAATGATTCCTCTCCTCCTAGACAGTCGTGAATACCTTCTTCGGCATTTGTTTAAGGCACCTGAACTTCCTTGAAAATCCGGATGGCACGTAGGGCTCGTAGGTCACCTTTTCGTCGATCCGAGCCCTGAGCACCCCGCCCCAGATGCTCTGAAAGTACTAATGATGCTCCATTGAGCCTTGCCCATTGTCCACCATTTGGTCAACCGGGGTGGGGAACAGACTTAAGTTAAAATTGGCATGATTGCCGATTTGGATCCTCATGTCCTCCTCGTTGAGCATCATCAGCGTGACCCCAGCAATGTTCAGTAGGGATGGTCGCAAGCCGTTTCCTGGAAGACTAATGGTATTCGGGAATGTATACCCATTGAGGTGAGCAGCAACCTAGCAGTGGAAGTTCTAGAATGGCCCACATACCCTCCGTGGTGACCCCCTCGTGAGATGCCCCCAGGATGGTATATTTTCTTGCCAGCACGGGGACCCCGAGGATAAATCTTTTATTGGTGGCCATGGTGCCCGCCATTACGAGTGTTATTGGACGGACACCAATCCTCGCATCATGCACCGGCAGGAGCCACCCGCTCAGGAATGTAGTGAGGAACTCTTCATACCAGACATTCGGGTCCCGGGCCTCGATGATGCGGTATCCCCTTGAGTGGTAGTTCCCCGTCTCCAGGACCCTCTTTTATAACCCGTGTCTTCTCCTATGGAAGGCGGTCGGGCACCGTTTTCCCCTTCCTTGCATCTTGACCACCGGGTCGTGTTCCAGGAACTAGCTAAACTAGTCCTTGTAGGCTATATCCTTCTAAAAATCCTTGAACCCCAACCTCTCTTTGGACAGGTCTAGTAGGTTCCACGTTAGTATGGGGGTCCATGACCTGTCTTCCCAGGTGTTCTTTGGAGGAACGAACTCATCGTATTTATAGCCCCCCAGCAGGATACCCCATATGCAGTCAACACCCGAGAGGCTGATACCGGCTTCCCCATGATGAAGATGGAATGTGTTGGTATCAGGGGACAATCAGGTAAATAGTTCTGTCCCAAGTTCTGGTTGCTCGTAGAAGTGGAACTGTGACATCCACACTGCCTCGTACATGCTGATGTACCGTAACTCTTCCTCAAACTTCTCGCGGATATGGAAAACCCAGAATGCCCAGGCCCACTAGCTGGTGAATTTTCCGCCGAACCGCATGTCCCAGTCCATCAGCAATCCCTTTGTGTCATCCATGATGCTCTGGAAGTACGTGCTCATGTAGAGGGCTGGTGAGTTCTCCGCAGCAGGCTAACCCCCTATAATGGTCTTGTTCATTGGGTTCAGGATGTACACTTTCATATGCCTGGTTTCCCTGGCAGGATGGCCGTTGTTGGTGATGTTGTAGTTGGGAAGCTTGTCCTCCCGGGTCACCCATGACCCCGGCGTGTCCACCCCAAATTCTGGTTGTGGGACCTCCTCCAAGATTCTATAGTTCAAGAGTGGTAGGTTGTCAGATAATGGGTACTGTTTCTGAGCGGGTGTTAGCAGATCGAAGAATGATAGGTTGTTGGAGACTATCACCTTGGGGTTGTAAACCTCCCTATTCACCTCCATTTCAGCTCTACGAGTTGTGGCTTCCCCCTCATCAACATGGTTCGGAGCAACCTCAGTTATTTTGGGAGTTGCGTGGAATAAAAATGAGTTGCGCGGAACTGGAGGAGGCTTTCTTGAAAATTGACATCTCGGCATGCAATCCAGGTAGATGGCGTGCAATCTGGAAAGTCGCCGTGCAAAATCCCAAGTGAGCGCGCAAAAACGGCCGAAATTCAGGTGGAATTGTGCGCTGTTGGGGCGTGTTTTTGCGCAACCGTGAGCAATTTTGCGCACGAGAGCTATGTGTTTATCACGCGGAAAGGGCTTGAGTATGGTGCATGGGACCCAGCACCCCTATATATCGGCGAGGCTGGGATCCCGCGCCGCGAGGAAGGCCGATTTCGCGCTGTGAAGGCAGATTTCGTGGCACATCGACAGATTTCGCGCCGGATCCCCATGTTTGCATGCCTAAGGCCGGCGCAGCCCAACTCTTCGGCGTTTCAGCATTTCTCTCGGATTCCAATCATTGGGACCTCTCTCCGATCCAATTCCGAGGGGGGGGGGGATTTGTAGATGACGAAAAAAGTCCATGGTTCTTAAACGGAGTTCCAAAAGAACAAAGTGAGGTCATATTTGAATCTAGAGGCCCGATTTGGAGGGGCCGGATGGGTTGGGCGAAATTAAGGAGGCTCGCGCGCAAAAAATGGTTCCTGCATGGAAAAGCCCTAGGTTTCGCAAAATAGCCCCGGGGTGGCGCGCTAAATTGCGCACCTGAGTTCCGTGCGATGAGCGCGCAGATCTGGATTCCGCGCCGGTGACTGTGATTCCGTGACGGTGAGAGGAATTCCATGATGGTGGACGCCTATAAATATAAGGTGACCCCGACTGGTTCAGGGTTGAAGAATTCGGACCAGCTCCCGTGTGTGCAATTCGGCTCCCCCAGCACGCAAAGATTGTTTTCAGGTATCTTCCTCTTTTCATGCAACCTTGCCCTAGGGTTCTCCTTTGCGCACAACCCCACTAGCTTAAGTAAAATTGAAAACTTTTTTGTGTATGCCCCTTGCTCGCAATCGATCCCTCTTGCATGCAATCACTCCCTGTTGCGCGCAATCCAGTTCCAATTGCGCGGAACCTCTTCGTTACGATCGGCCATTCCTTAAGAAATTGGCTGCTGCCCCTACGCGCTATCCATTCCCGGTGCGTTAAATATTCTTAATCCGCGCACAATAGATTGACCCCAATTGCGCGTCAGCGTGCCGTATTGCGTGCCAACCTGCGGTTTTGCGCGCCAAGTTCTATTTTTTGCGAGCAAACCGCCAGGGTCTCTTCTTGACACCCCTCGAGGGTCTCCACCTGTGTATCACCCGATGTTTTCCATACTGGGCATGCAAACTATGCGTTGTTTTCCCGTGCGGCCTTCCTAGCTTCTGCGAAGTAACCTGAGGGTCCCTTGGACAGTGTTTCCCGTAGCATTGCTTTGCCTTATGCTTCTTCTCATTGGCACACTAAAGGCTATTTATTCTTCGCATAGCCACGCAAACATGGACCCCTCAATCGTTTTCCTCATAGCCCCCATTCGTAATGGCCTAACCTTGTCTTCCCTCCCATAAGAGGTAGAGAGCACCGGTCATGTATGTCCTAGCGGTGTAGTGCAAACCCACCGTGTCCGAGCTGCAGGTTTTTAAACTGCCGAGCATTTTCATCCTCAACACATGACGTTAAACTGTGATTCGCCCCACGCCTTTCACATGGGGCACCCCCACCTTGGACATTCTTCATGCCCCTGGTCTCCCCAGGGGTAGCGTCTGTCCGTGGGGGTGATGTGGGGGAGTAGGGAAGCTATTTTTTTATAAGCCCCTACTCTCTTTATGGGAAGGTTGCACCCATGCACCACCTTCGTACTTGTGATCCGATCTTGTGCCTCGCACGCAGGGTCCCCGCGGCTCGGATGTGCTCTCTACCAGTTCGTCTCTATCGGGATGTCGGGATTGCCCCTTATAGTGACAATTTATTGGAGTGGCGCTTGTTTGTCCACGGGGGTAGGGAACTGATCTTGTAATAATCCCCTAGTTTCATGCAGATGGTTGCACCGATGAACCTCCACCGTACTTCCCCACTACCGAAGCCAGTATAGGGCGTTATAGGGAACGTGGAATCTCATCTCCGGTCCCATGTCCCTCTCCCACTGCGCTTTGCCGCACCATGGGATTCCAACCTAGAGTAAGTCCCACCACCAGGGCTGCTCACTATGTAAGCCCCTCTTCGTTTCTCATGGACACACCCTTTGCGACGTGATCGTCTGGTCCCCTCTAGCTCTTTATTCTCACACCATGCATGACTCAGGTGAGCATAGAAAGGGCGCCAACCATGACATCCTCTTGGGCTGCCTCAGTGCGTAAGTCCCATCAGAGAGAACTATGCAGAATTTGATTCCCTGTCACGAGGATACATAGGAAGCCTCCATGAGGTTCAATCCCACCACCCGGCCACTCCGACCCCCTATGTGTCAGTTCTCCAATGCCGCCTGGGCTGCCTTAGAGCGAAAGACCCATGGTTTCGTCTCGCATGACGTTAAACTCTATCCCATCCGGCAATACATTAAACCGTCTACCGCCTGGGCTGCCTTAGAGTGTAAGCCCCATGGTTTCGTCTAGCATGACGTTAAACTGTATCCCATCTGGAAAGACGTTAAACCATCTGCCGCCTGGGCTACCGTAGAGCATATGCCCCATGGTTTCATCTCGCATGACGATAAACTGCATCCCATCCGACAAGACGTTAAACCGTTCACGGCCTGGGCTGCCTTAGAATGTATGCCCCATGGTTTCGTCCCGCAAGATGTTTAACTGTATCCCATCCGGCAAGACGTTAAACCGTCCACCGCATGGGCTGCATTAGAGAGTAAGCCCCATGGTTTTGTCTCGCATGTTGTGAAACTATATCCTATCCGGGAAGACATTAAACTTTCTGCCACCTGGGATTCCTTAGAGCGTAATCCCCATGGTTTCGTCCCCCATGACGCTAAACTGTATCCCGTATGGCCTGTTGTTAAACCATTCGCTGCTCGGGCTGCCATAGAGAATAAGCCCTATGGTTTTGTCCCACATGACGTTAAACTGTATCCTTTTCGGCAAGACGTTAAACCGTCGGCCACTTTGGATGCCTTAGAGCGTAAGCCCCATGGTTTCATCCCGCATGACGTTAAACTGTATCACGTTGGGCAAGATGTTAAACCATCCGCCGCCTGGGCTTCCTTTGAGCGTAAGCCCCATGGTTTCGTCCCACATGACGTTATATTGTATCTTGTCCGGCATGACTTTTAACCATTCACCAGCTGGGCTTCCTTAGAGAGTAAGCCTCATAGTTTCATCCCGCATGATGCTAAACTGTATCCCGTCTGGAAAGACGTTAAACCATCTGCCACCTAGGCTGCCTTAGAGAGTATGCCCCATGGTTTTGTCCTCATCACATGGCATTAAACTGTACTTCTTCCATCAAGACTTTATACCGTCTGCCCCAAACTACGTGGACTTTGATCCATGCTAATGAATGGTACATAGGAAGCCTCTATGATGTTCAAGCTCTTCACTTCATCACCCATCCTTATCCTCATCTGGTCCGTCACATCACAGTGGGATCATGCCACCTCATTCCACTCCACCTCACCCGGGAAGCCGCCTAGGTGTTGACCCCAACGTCGGAAGTTCCCATCAGGGGGTTCTGTCATCTGATCCTCTTTTGGCGTTCTAATCAGTCCGATGTCTTCCCCACTGGACGTTAAACTCGCGGCATACCCTGTGTTAAACATGTAAAGCTGAGGAAAACCTCAGGTGACACACAGTTCCCCACGTCCGGTGTGGGAAGCCTCGGGCTTCTGCGCCTTTGAGAAGCCCTATCATAAGGGATAGAAGGGAGACATGCCAACCCCCTACGTCAAGACGTGCCATCGACACCCAGCGCGGACGTTCTCTTCACCGTAGCTTGATGCCCTGACCAGACCCCTTGAAGCGTCTCGACAGAAGCATTGTAATTAACCATCTTCCATGAAGATATGGCACTGGGATCGAGCTTCATGAGCACGTCTTAAATCTATGTGGGACACCAGGATTAGGTGTCTAGCTCCGTGGAGAAACCGACAGAGGGAGAAGCCGTCAACCCATTATCCTGGTTTCGAGCAAGGAGCAGACACCCCTGAACAGGGAACGGATGCCGCCTGCCTTTGGAAAGTGAGAAAGCGAGGCCACGAGCCGTGCATCCTCCCCCTCGGTCGACAGTCGCAAGCACACGCGCCTCGATGGAAACACGTCAGAAAAGTGTAAATTGATCTAATTGGTCTGATTTTCTAAAGCCAGGAATATTTCCAACTCCTATCCTGATACAAGAAGCATCAACCTCCAAGGAACCTGCTAAACCACATGTTTCTATTGGGAAATATAGACCTTTGGATCCAAAGTATGATGTATTGAAGCACCTGGACCATGAACAGTCCAAGTTATCAATTCTGGATGCACTAAATCTATTAGAGGATCCTCGGGAGGCACTCATCAAGACTACATCAAGTCATCAGGAGTTTGAAACTGAAATTGCTGCATCTGAAGTCTACCACATAGTGAATAATCCCACAGAATGCAAGAAGTGATATCTTTCACAGATGATGATGAAGATGATGTCGTGCATAGGAATATTAGACCTCTGTACTTATTTGGAATGTTCAATGGTGTAGAAATATGATGATATTTTATTGATTATGTGTCAGGAGTTAACCTCTTCCCCATTCGTACACTTCATCGATTGGGACTCACCGAATCTGATTTATCTCCTTCATCATTGATGTTGCAAGGGTATGATAAAAATGAGCAAGAACCACTTGGTGAGATTACACTCAGAACTCAGTTTGGTGACCTTGTATCATATTCAGATTTCATGGTTGTTGATCATGATACAACTTTCAATATTTTTCTTGGAAGACCCTGGATACATCAACATACCGCTATCCCTTCATCATACCATCAATGTCTTAAATATTGATTCAATGGTCTAATTGGGACATTGTTTGGTGATAAATCCACATTCAAGACATGTGAATCTCATTACATTGAAGAAAAATTCAATCACATGAAGGGAGAGGAGAAATCCACATTGAAGGAGGTTTCCAAGGTTAATGCTCCATTTGGTTTGGAAAAGATACTAGTAAATCCATTTGCACATGTGAGTTCATATTATGTTTTTCCTATCAGTCAAATTGACGAGGTAGACCTACATCAATATACTCTTATGGAAAGATCCATAATTTCAATTATGGAAATAGAGCTAAGCAACATGGGGGAAATTGGTGATCCACCAAGAAATGATGAAAGCTCAATTGGGGATGTATTCATTTCATCTGCTGAAATCCAGCAAGTCTATACTTCGCCAATCAGGCTAGAATTAGTTATAGCAACATCAGAGGTGAACAATGATATCGATTATCAATACATCACCTCTCTTTATTACTCTGGAAAGACCCTCCATCATCAATTAGGTCAGAAATGGAAGTTTCTTCTTCAAGATGTTCAAATTTTATCATCTATTCTGATTATGGAAATTCTACATCATCGTCTACTATGCAAGTAGAAATAGAAGAAATAACTCCTTTGGAAGAAGAAGAAGAAGATCTCAAGGATGCTCCTCCAGCATTTGAAGAAGGTATCTCTACCACCATGGATAAACCTAGAGAAACAAATATGGGTACCGAAAAAGATCCACACACCACTTTAATTAGAGCAGCCAAGACTCTTGAAGAACAAGAGATATATATTTCCTTTTTAAAGAAGAAATGATACATATTTTCTAGGAATTATATAGAGATTCCAGGGCTTGATCCTGATGTTGCTACTCATCATTTAGGTTTTCCAGAAGAACATCGTGGATTTAAGAAAGACGTGAGGAGAACACAACCAACTTATACTTCCAAAATTGAATCTAAAGTGGATAAGCTTATCAAATTCAACCTCATCCAAGATGTTCAATATCCCATGTGGTTGGATAATATTGTCCTTGTGATGAAGAAGAACGGGAAAATTATAGTTTGCATTTATTTCAGAGATCTTAATCGGCATTTTCCTAAGGATGATTTTCCAGTTCCGATTACAGAACTGTTGATTGATGCAACAGCTGGCTATGAAGAACTTTCCTTCAGGGATAGATATTCTGGATATAATCAAATCCAAATGGCTCTAGAAGATTAGGAATCTACAGCCTTCAGAGCCCCTCAAGGTGTGTTTTTCTATCGGGTAATGCACTTTTGCCTAAAGAATGTTGGCGCAACATATCAGTGTGTCATGCATTGTATCATCAAACCCTTTTTAGGGAAGTTTGTTGAATGCTATGTGGATTATTTTGTGGACAAATCCAAGAAATGTTCTAATCACTTGGATGATTTGGAAGTCATATTCTGAAGGCTTCAACAGCATAATTTAAAGACGAAACCCTTAAAATGTACATTTGGGGTAACCTCAGTAAACATTATCAGCTTTGTTGTATGCCACCCTGGTGTCGAAGTTGATCCTGATAAGACCAAGTCAATCCTTGGAATGTCACCTCCACGAAATTTGAAATAATTGAGAGGGATATAGGGACACATTTCCTATATTCGGCGTTTCATCACTAATTTGGAAGGAAAAAGTCTACCCTTCACCAAACAGATAAAGAATGGAGTCACATTCCAATGGACTGAAGAATGTCAAAGAAGCATTCAATATTCTCAAAATATACCTCTTGAGTCCAATAGTACTAATTCCTCCTTTTGAAGAAAGAACACTAATCCATTATGTGACAGCCTTAGAGCGATCATTGGGAGCCATTATTGCTCATAAGAATGATGCTGGGAATTAAAATAGCCTCTACTACCTCAGTCGAACTATGCTGGAAGCAGAAACCCGATATTCAAGTATTGAGAAGTGCTGCCTAGCATTAACCTTTCCATTTCAGAATTTGATACATTACCTGCAACATCACGAGGTCCAATTGGTATCTCGAAATAACTCTTTCAAAATCATCCTTAGTCATACAATTCTTTTAGGACGTCTGGAAAGGTGGGTGGTTATTCTACAGCAGTTTGACATTCAATATGTGTCTCAAAAGGCAATAAAGGGCCAAGATATGGATGATTTAGTTGCTGAAAACCCTTCAGTAGAAGATACATCTTCAGATATTGAACTCTCTGATGAGGAAGTATTCTCTATTCATGATAGTTCTCAATTATGGGAAATGTATTTTGATGGTGCTTCCAGAAGTCCAACAGGGAAGAAAATGGAAGATCCAGGATTCAACAAAGTGGGTTATGAGTTGTTCTCATTTCCCCAAATAAGGTAGTGTTTCACTATTCCTTTTTACTATAGGAAGGTGGTACAAATAATGAAGCAGAATACCAAGATCTCATTACAGGCTTGGAATTGGAGCTTCATGCACAAGTGAATCACATAAAGGTGAAGGGTGATTCATTCCAGGTAATCAAACAACTCAATGGGGATTATGGAATCAGAAAAGGAGAATTTATCCCTTTGTATGATTATGTCAGAGAGTTAATGGAGGAATTTCTTACGGAACCGACATTTTCTTATGCCCCGCGATCACAAAATGCTCAAGCTAATGCATTGGAAAACATAGCCATAGCTCTAGAAGATCCAGATCGGGATGACATAAGCATCTGCATTGCCAATCGTCGTACAATTTCAACTTATGTTCAAACCAGAACAGAGCAAATTAATGAAATGAGTACTATTACTGAACCATATGGTCAGACTACAGGATGGATGACACCTAGAAGAGAAAAAATTCAAAATGGAACACATCCACCTGATAGAGATGAGAAAGAACAAATCCGGAAACATGTGGTCAATTTTACTCTTTATGATGACCCAGATCACCTAGAGAAATTTCTCTAAAAGCATTGTTTTGATGGAGTTCTCTTCATATGCATTGATGGTGAAGAGACAATGTCCTTAATAAAAGAAGTACATGTAGGAGCGTGTGGTGACCACAAGTCTAGACATAGATTTTCTGATCAAATTCGAAGGCATGGATACATTAGGCCCTTAATGATACAAGATTGTGTTGATTTCACAAGAAATGTCATTCATGCTAGGTACATGCCAATTTCATTCATCAACCCCAGAGTTGCTTCATATATCTAAACACTCATGGCCATTTTCCACATGGGGAATGGATGTGGTGGTACCATACCCTTCAGCTATAGCCATGCAGTTTAATTATATTCTTACTGCTACTGACTTCTTTTCCAAATGGGCAACGGAAATACCTCTCAAAGAAGATAGTTCTAAAATCATTGTTAGATTCATCAAGTCTAAAATCATTACCAGATTTGATGTCCCTCACACCATATTGACGGACCATGGCACCAACTTCTGTTCATCCGAGGTGAATAAATTCTATCAAAAATAAAACATCAAATCCAATCATTCATCTCAGTATCATGCAGCGGCCAATGTTCAGATTGAGACCTTCAACAGGGCTCTGTCGAACATACTACAAAAGATAGTGGATAAAGATAAGAAGTCATGGCCTGGCCAACTCTTCCATGCTTTATGGGCTTATCGGACCACCACTCGCACTACAACGCGGCCAACTCCATATTCACTGATATATAGAACAAAAGAAGTTTTGCCCATTGAATTTCAATTACCTTCGCTCGGAGTTGCCATTTGTGACTAGTCATCTACAGATGAACAATCTCAAAAGCGATTGGATGAATTGGAATGATTAGATGAGAAATGATTATGCACCATGCATCACTTGGAAATCTATCAAAATCGAATAGCAAGAGCTTTCAACAAAAAAGAACATCTTCGTTCATTCATTCAGGGAGAATTGGTATTGGTTCTCAGAACTCCAATGATACCGAGAATGAAACCTACCAAGCTTGAACCAAAATTGAAAGAACCTTATTCAATACATAATGTCTACTCTAATGGAGCATAATTTTTAATCTCATTGGATGTAGAAATCATCACGACTCCAACCAATGCCATATTTCTAAAGAAATATTTTGTATAAACACTAAATACATCTATCATCCAACATGATGTTAAACTGTGCTCAGCCAACATGACGTTAAATTGTGTGGTCCATGCATACAACCTTAAACTATTCAGAATATCGTCCAACATGTCGTTAAACTGTATTGTCCCCTATCGTCTAACATGATGTTAAATTGTGCTCATCCAACATGACGTTAAAATGTGAGGTCCATGCATACGACCTTAAACTACTCGCACTCTCGTCCTACATGATGTTAAACTGTATTGTCCCCTATCATCCAAAATGACGTTAAACTGTGCGGTCCATGAAGACTACCTTACACTATTCACACCATCATCTTAGATGACGTTAAACTGTATGGTCTTAACAACCAACATGATGTTAAACTCTATTGTTCTTATCGTCCAACATGACTTTAAATTGTATCATCCTTTATCATCCAACAGGACGTTAAAATGTATCATCTATTATCATCCATCATGACGTGAAACTGTATCAGTTCCCTTATCGTCCAACATGATGTTAAACTGTATTGTTCTTATCTTTCAACATGACGTTAAATTGTATCAGTTCCCATATCGTCCAACACGACGTTAAACTGTGAAAAAGTACCTAATACGTCCAATATGATGATAAACTGTGTCATCTTTGTCCTCACTGCATGACATTAAACTGCACAGTCCCCCTTACGTCCAACATGAAGGTAAACCATGTACCCTTATTCATAATTGCTATATGACCGTAAACTGTACAGAAGTTATTTATTGTTCAAACATGACATTAAATAGTATTTTGTCCCTGCTATATGACACAAAACAGTGCAGAACCATTAGTCCTCACTGCATGACTTTAAACTGCATAGTCCATTCATATGTCTTACACAACATTAAACTGTGCATCATTAAGGTTGTTTCTACCTATTGTTTATCACACCGAGTATAACTCATGTGAGATTAGAGCAAACATAAACCATAACAGTATCTCTAGGCCTCTAACCATGCCTAAGTCCCAACACCGTTATTTTAGGTCATTGTTCTCAAAGAACAACTTGATCACTAATTCATTCTTTAATTGAACTACACAGACTATGATCCTTGCCTTCTAGGATGGGTACGTAGGCTAACTTCTGAGGTTCAAGCCAAAACAATTATTTTCACATTGGTTCACTTCCGGCTCATAAAATGATGACTTGTGAAACCACCACCATAACCAATATGGTCACATTGGTTCACCCTTTTCCATGCTATATAACGTTAAACTATACAACACTTTTTGTCACATATGACAATAAACTACGACATTCTTTGATACCCTCACCTGAGAGGGAATAATTATTTACATTGATTTAAAATCATTTAATATTCCAAAGACTATGTACATACATGGTAATTCCCAAACCTTTTATCTTGGGTTAAACCATCATTGCACTAAATTCCACTTTCAACCTTCACATGTACATACTCAATCTGTACAGTGGGTATTTCTATAACTATGTGGGCTTGATTCCCATCCTTATGGGACATGTAGGAACATTCGAGTATACCTCGAATCTACCACCAAGTATTTGGGCCTAACCCCAAATTCCATTTTCAGTCCCTTGGTTGAAAAGTCCCTGTGAAAACACAAACTGTGTATTCCGTATAAAGGTCCGAGTTATATGACCATAAACTAAGATCTCCGAAACCCTTTTCCTACACGACGTTAAACTGTAGTTCAAGAAATATGTATGGCTTGATTTCTATCGTTATGGGATACATATTGAAGTCCAGCATTTCAATTCAGGACACAGCCACAACATGATTATGGTTAGCATTCGTCTGTGTATCTTTACATACATTGGACAATACCTATTTTTATGTGTCATAACTCTAACCTTAAATATTTTCAGATCATCATATCCCTTTTTCATGACTTCTGGTCAAAAAAAGATTGATTCCAAAATGTTTTTTCCTGACTATGCATCATGTGCCCTTCGGAGGCCTTGCATAAGTTGTCTATATAACAGACCTGTTAGCCAAAAGATGCTATTATTTGACTATACAATCAATGACCTTAGGCGACTCTGCATAATTCAACCCCCTAACAGGTTTGTTAAATTGTGGTAACTTCATTCATGGTGGAAAACATCTTTTGTCCTTATTAGTCTTAACAGCAATATGTAAGGATCCGTAATAAATAAACATCCTCAACATATTTCTCCCATATTCCCTTTTCATTATTTGAAAGTATTTAAGTCTATGGTTTTCAATTTCCTTCCCTACGCTTTGGTTAGACCTTCATAGGAGTGACATTCATCCAGTTCTTAGACATTTTTGTTTGAAAATATTTTCTCTATAATCAAGTACTTATTTAAATACAGATAACACTATACTTTGGAAAATTTGAATCTAAATAAACATTCACTAGATTTTTAGCACTGTAAAAGTAAATTTCTTAGAGTTCTTTTGCCTGACTATGCAGTACGTGCCCTTAGGTGGCCTTCCATAAGTAGTCTACAAAACGGACATGTCGGCCAAAAGATATTATTATTTGTCTATACAGCCAATGCCCTTTATGTGGCCTTGAATAATTCAACCCCCTAACAGATTTGTTAAATAATGGTAACTTCATTCTGAGGAACTACTTCTTCCAAATACTTTTAGCCAATTTTTCAAATCATTCCTCAGATTTAACGTTTATTAAGTCATAATTCACATATTTCCCTTCATACTTGAGTGTGGTAATAAGTTTTTAGATAAATTGTCAATGAATTGAGTTTATTTTTATCCAATTGGTCATATCTATTTCGACCTTAAACATTAGACTTTTTATGTCCGGCGTGCATGAAAATAAACTGCCCACAAAATATTTCCTTCTTTTCCTCAGATTCACATCCTCATTTCTTTCAGATACAACTCGGATGAGGGACTTTTGTTGATTCTCCTTCTCATCACATTGTCTAAAGGAATAAAAAGGAAGTATCATTAAACCAAAGTGATTCAACCATTGAAGAAACATAAAAATTTGACGATGGCACGAACAGAGGTTCTATTGCTCTTGGGTTGCGTAACTTTCTTCACTGTCGCACAGTTATACGTACGTGCCACATTTTGGCTGTGTAGGTGGCCTACGCGCCCTACATGTTTTTCTCCTGGGGTCTTCTCTAGACTATAAAAACCCTCTCTGGCCCCCCATTTCGAGGATGAAAAATTTCAAAACCTAGATTTGTGATCCCTATGCCTGAGTCTCTTCCGCAATATTTCTAAACACTTCTAAAGTAATTTCTTACCTAGAATGGATGATCTAAAGAGGGAGAGTAAGGACTAAGTGTTGAAAACATTCAACACCCATGCGCCTAGGTGGCCATCCCATAAGGGAAATGACCACACTTGTATGCCACCTTACTCCTTCATCATAACTTGCACGCCGCCATTCTGGAAGCCCCTACAGATAAAATTAAGGGCTTCAGTCGAGGCTCATGTATGTTTTTACCTATGGGTTGACTGTCACGCAGGTATCCATGTGTCGCACAGGTACACATGCTTGACCAGAACCTACGCACCCATGCATAACCTGTATGCCTACTCAGGACATATGTGCTCCGTCCTTTTATGGGTACCTCTCCTACCTATTTCACGTTTTTCATGCCTTTCCCCATACTCTCTTCAAAATTAAGCCCTCAGATCTCTCTACAAAGACATTTTTGGCATGATTTCATGATCAGATTCCTTACTTGAAAGGAATTCTATGGAAACATATCTCAAAACCTATTAATTTACATACCTTTATGTCACTATGGTTAGATATTTCATTCATTTTCATCCTCATCCTTTATAGATGAAAGGATTCATAACTTGGGACTCCTATTCAAGAGTAAGCCCCAGTATTCAAAATTCACTTGTCTGGGCATCCTCCTCAAGGGTAAGCCCCAATAATAATCCCCTTAACCTGGGTATCCTTTTCAGGAATAATCCTCAATCCAATGAATTAACTAAATTTGGGCATCCTTATTTGGAGGAACCCCCACTCATAATTTCCTTTAACTAGGCTTCATTTTCTGGAATAATCCACAAATCCCCAAACACTCATAGTTTCCTTTAATAGGGGATTCCAATTTAAGAGTAAGACCCAGTCCAAATTCTCCTAATTTGGGAATCCTCTTTAGGAGAAATCCCCATGTACCATTAACTTGGGCCTCTTCTTTAAGAGTAAGCCCTAGTTTTCAATGTCCATTTAACCCGGGCCTCTTCTTCAAGAGTAAGCCCCAGTTTTTAAAAACTCTTTTAACCTGGGCTTCCTTCTCAGGAATAAGCCCCAGTTATTATTTCTCTTTAACCAGTCTAAATTTCTTTTGATCTGGGCCTACTTCTCAGGAATAAAACCCAATCATATGTACCCTCATAATTTGGGCATCTTCCTAAGGAATAATCCCCAAGTTCGAGCATTCAAATATCCATAAAGTACATATACATTTATGGACCTTGTTCCTGAGTTTCTTCGCTAAAGTAAATCCCACTCTTATCTGGGTAGTCACACATTCCTAAGCCCCAAATTATTTCTCATGATTTCATCCTTCATGGCACAATTGACTAGTTTTTATTAATACCTCTTGTTTCCCACACCGAGCATGACTCACATGAGCTTAGAGTGTAAAAGTAACTATGACATCTTTTATTGGGCCATCAATCATGCCTAAATCTCACACTTCTTTTCTTGAACTACGTGGGTTCTGATTCCTTCTCTAAACAAGGATACGTAGGTAGCCCATCTGCGGGCATGATCCCAACTATGAAATAATCCATGCCTTTCTGAATGACCATAAACTTCAAGTTCCCCACTATGTGGTTTAAAAACCAGTATGGTCATCATAATGACCAAGTGACTTTTATATGATGTATTAATGGATATCATTAACAAAGAATCACTATCAAATACAGATGATTCTCTATCGATGATGAACCTCGAATACATATAAAATGACTGTCTATATTCCTACACATCAATCACTGACTGCAAGTTATAATGGAAAGCTCATTATTATACTTGGTAGTTTAATAAGGATTCATGAACATAACTTAAATCTACAAAGAGAGTCTCAGAGTTGACAATAATTCTCCTCAAAAAGATGTGATGAGTCCAACCTCCCATCCTCTCAACCAATGAAAATTCATAAGCCTTATTAGTTCACAACAAATGAGAACATACATTTGGAAAGTAGGTCCAAATGGATATGGAATAAATGGATGTTTACGGTTCTGTGAACAAACCTGTTAGAAACCAATTGGAATGTTTGAATCTCAAATCAACGAGGTCATCCCCAATTCCAGAGGAAATAGGGAACTTCATCTCATCTCTAGAAAATAACTTGAACACGTTGCTAGATATCACAATCACAGATAATGATGAATTTAACTATCACGTATATTATTTCCCCTATAATCAAATGTTTGGATATATGACCCATAAATGATTCATATTCAAGTAATTAATTTAAAATATTGTTTATGAAGGTAAATGTATTTAAGATAGGATCAATGAACATGTGATATACGTGTCAATTACTTTCCCTAAAGAAAAATAAAAATGTAAAGTTTTTCCTAATTAGAATTCATGAAATTTTTAAAACTAAATGAATTAGACTCCTGCTAATCAAGCACATGCCAAAAATAGGCCATAATTAGATCCACTAGTTGTGACCCAAATTCCACATATAACTACAAATACAAAATATTCATCCTCATAACATTATAATAATTAATGTACTAAATTCCAATAAAAAAATATCAGGAGGATGATCTATCAAGGATCTTTATACCAGTCTAAAATATCAGAGACTCCATGCCCCTACAATTGGGAGGACAAAAACTGATACATAAAGTAAATAGTTATTCTGATTAAAAGTACCCATTTACATTTTTCAATTCCATCCATTTGGATGGTGAGTAAACTATGTAAGAAGGGAATGATGAACTTGGATCCCCTAATAATGCTCATGGAAGTATCTAGGCAGATGAAATACATACACGATGCATAATTATGATCTGATAATTTATACAAGAATATGTAACACATATATTGGAAACCAAGATAATGATAAATCCATGATTAAAAGGGTCAATATAATAATATACCCACCAATTTTTACCCTATTTCTATTTGGTTTGAGGATGGATTAATAAAAAACTATTAATCCAATCATGTGATATGGGAAAATGTTTTCTAGTATAATTTGAAAATTGAAAAAATATACATCGATTTATAATGAAGTATTAAATTTAACCATTCATAATATTATTTCATTACCCTATCCTATGGTCCATTGTGTGTGAAGTAACATATACCGTTAGCTCAAAAGTATAATATATTGAAACATATTTACATTATTTTTACACAATTCCATGTCTTAGATTCTCTATATTCATCTAATGATAAAAGTGGAATTTCATGAATCTTTTCCATCACATAAGAGTTCAATTTCAAATTTCAAATTTCAAAAAGACATCACACCAAATTTTTGGTATATATAATGTTTTGAAGTCATATCTATTATGATTCAGGATTAGGAGACTACCATAAAATTTTATATAAGACCCCTATAAGTGTGAGTAAAGCTTAGTTTTTTAATATCTATTGATACTTTGAGGATAATGTTACACAAATTTACATTATTTATATTTTGAGTGTTCATTGTTTGGGATATAAGGAAGATGTATTGGATCTTTTTTGTATAGAAACAAATGACTATAACAAAACTTATCAACGTCCCTCATGGAAAGATCATTTTAAAAACTAATATAAAGATATTTTTATCCAATTTTTAGTCTATGATCATTTATCACGAAACCAATTTTTTTAATTTTATAGGGAATCTATGGATTCACCTATATGTGGTAGTACCCTCTTTGTACTACCAATGATTAAAATATTATATTGATGTCCAAATTTAATTACTTTATGATGATTGATCTCTATTAATTTGTTTGTCAAATATCAATAAATGGATGTTAGAAATGATAAAAGAGAAGGAAAATAACTACACCTATATGAAATATTAATGTTTTTTCCCCTAATGAGTTGTAAGACAGACATTTTCCCTTAGAATAATGTGAATTAGAATTTTTTCTCCCAATCCATTATATTGACGTGACAAAGCCAAATTTAATAAAATATATGGTCCTACCGATAGACAAAAAAATCACTACATCACCAAATTATATTATGATTAATAATCATATACATTTGTTAAACTATCCCTATCTATAAGAGAGATAATTCTTATATAATCCATATACATTAATACTATATTTTTGGTAATCTATTTGAATTATGGATTGAATCATACAAAGTCAATAAAACTGAATAAATTTGATTAGATTAGGTTATAACTTTGACATAAAATTTTAAGATTAGGGATTTTTATATCCATTTATAATTTATCCATGGAGAGAACTTATGTTTTCTTTACATTTTATGAATATAGTCTTAACAATGATAATTATATACATTTAAGTCCCAAAAATTGTATGATGAGGATCCATCCTATGTTGTCGACATTGATGATAGATAATAGCTCATAGATGCATTTCCAATCATCGATGAGGATGTCAACGGTACTATTGATGAAATAAAGAAAGTAAAAATAGACATAGAAAACGATCCATGAAAAATTATAATCAGTGTAACCATTGCTCACAATGAGAAAGAAAATTATTCTTCTTTTATTAAGAAACAACATGTTGTTTTTGTATAGAGTTACACATAAATTTTAGCTTTAGATCCTCATGTAGTTGTTTATCACTTGGTTTTATTAAATAATCCCCGCAAAAAAAATAAGTAATGATGAGAATGCATCATATTATAGTGTAATGGATGAAATAAAATTTGATGATTTGTTTAAATATAATTTTATTTGAGAAGTAAAATACCCAAAATTGATGGATAAATTTTTTCATATTAATAGTAAGAATATATAAATTAGATTATGTATCATATTTATAGTTTTAGTTCATCATTATTCCAAAGATGACTTCTCTATCCAAAAAAAATAATTGTTAATTTGTAAAAATATATAGTTTTTAATCCCTCTCATTCATGAATGTGTATTCCGTCTATAAAAAATTTAAATAGTTCCCATAGTCGAGGAATCAACTACCATAAAGTACCATTAAGAAGTATACTTTTATAGTGTAATTCCTTTTTTATTTTAGAACATTAAAATCACTCATCAAGGGGAGATACAGCAGATCTTGAAAAAAATTCATTAAATATATTATTGAATGTCATATGAAGGGTCTATTTGTTAAGTCAATTTTTTTTATCCTAGTAAAATAGTATATGGAAATAAAAGAAAGGAATGAATTGTATTCACAAAAATTAATTACAACTTTCAATCCACTAAAATTGTTAAAATATTATAAATTATATTTCTAATTGATCAATGTATATTAGAGTATAAATTACTTAAGTAGTACAAGAACTAGTGAAAATAATAATATTAGAAGTTAGTTATTATTTAATAAAAACATTATTTTGAATAGAGAAAAAATGAAAAGGAAATATAGAAATAATTCATGGAGTTCTGGACAAAAATTTGGAAACCCCTAAATGATATTATTACAAATCTACTTGAAATTAATATGAATCATTATCTTTTATCCATATTAGTAGAAGTATATAAAGGCATAATCCTAGGAATCCCAATTCTACACCATAAACTTCCTCAATGATAAACCTATAGAGGCCCTAGCATTTCATACATGGATATGACATCTTTTTAGATGAATATTAATTGCACTACACAAACAAACACTTGAGGACCATAATAACTTTGTACCTTTGGAAACTTGGAACATAATATTCTTAATTCAATAATGATCTTAAATGTATCCCATAATTATATTCCTCTTTAGTACTCCTACTTAAAACCCTTATTCATAACCCAGGTAAGGTAAACAAAAGAAAGGGTGATATTAGAATGTACAATTACTGTAAACAAGGGAGATACATAAGTATAACATGAGAATAAGGCTATGAGAACATGAGAATAACATTTTAAAACCATAACATAAAAATAGAAGATCATAATATTGATTCATGGAATAAATTTTGGCCATTAAAAAGACCTAAAACATATAGAAATCAAATAACTTGAGTTATAAGAGAATAAAATAATTATATGAAATAGATTTTTTTGCATATAAATATGCATAAAAAGTCTTATGTCTCGGAAACCTACAAATAAATTTATAAAATGCTAGGCTTGGGCTTACCACCCTTGTACCGGCTTTGTGCTTGGGATAAGCTCCCATATAGCCACATTTTTTCTTGGGATAACCCACCGTGTAACCTATTCCGTGTTTGGGATAACATCCAATTTACCCTATTGTTCTGGTATTTGGTTAACCAACCTTTTAAACGTTTATCTCATGTAACATTAATCATTACCCAATGAATTATAGGGAGTATAGGTCCCACCTATCACATTATCTATACATTTATTTGCCAAAAGACAATTTAACATTCCTCCTAACATAAACTATGAAAATAAATGGCTTTCATAAAAAATTTCATATTTGAATAACCCAGGTAAAGGAAATTATATTCAAAATAATTTCATTATAGAATAACCCATGAAAAAAGAAATGTGTTCTGTAAGCATTTTTTCATGGTATATCCTGTGGAAGAGAAATAGGTTTCATAGAAATAATTCCATCACAACAATTCAGATAATAAATAATAATGCTATTATTTGTTAATATCCATAGTAAATCATAATGAGCCTAAAATTATTTCATCATATATGAATGGTTATTTTAAAAGAAAATCCACTTAGAATGTGACTTGAGGAGAATAACATTTCTTTTAAAATGACATTTTAGAAAATAAAACATTTTAAAAATCCTTTTCCTTTTGAATAATATAATTAAAATTTAGAATTTTTTCTACAATTAATGAAAGTATTTTATTTGAAAATAACATAAAATTTTTGTATGACAATCCACAAATCAATGAGAAATCATGACATCATGAAGCACTATTCATTCCATGCATGTTAAAAATAAAGATTTTATTCACATTTTCTGTAAAAGATAAAAGAGAATTATTTAGAAAATGACCTATATATTAATTTAAAACGATTTTGTTAAAAAGGTAAGACATGGAAAAAAATATATTTAATAAATAATGTGATTAATTTTAAAAAAATATGAATTTTTTTAGAAAACATTGTTTTATTAGAAAAATATGATTTCGATCGAAGAGAGAATCAATTTTTTTTCATAAAAATATTATTTTAAGATCTTGAGTACATAAAGAGTATAAAATGAAGATAAAACGTTAATTTTTATGATAAAACCATATTATAATAAAATTAATGTGTTTTCTGAGATATATATCATAATATTTCATCATTGGAATCATTATCCTTGATAATTCTAATAAACGACGAGATTGCTACAAAAAACACTCATCACTTTGGTAACATTGAATTGTAGTCCCCACGAAGAAATAAAATTTAATGATACATGAAATATCATTAGAAAACATAAATATATGATATGACATGTAAAATTTTTTGTATATACACTTTATAAAAGAAGATAGGTGCACAATATGACATAAGTCTCAAAGAAGAAAAATTGGGACAAAAGCCCCTTACCGAATTAGAAATCTTTTGAATTGCAATTCCAAATAAATAATAATATAAAATTAAACACTAAATAAAATTAAAATAATTGGATTAATTATATAATATTCCAAATGGGTAGTATATAATCCACAAAAAATAAACGAGTGGTGAATTTGTATATATCTCGTAGAAATAAAAGAGAGACTAGAAATCCCTTACATGAAGTCTTGAATTCCATAATACATGTTGAAATCACATGTATAATAAATAAATGTTTATTATAAATATATTATATAATCATTAATATATATATATATTATACAATATATAATTTAATTATGACATTTAATTACACATTTATTAACAATTATTTGTTAAAATCATGTTTTTCATAATAATCTATTTGTTTTTCATATAAGTTTTGATATGTTATATTTGGTCATAATAAATATATCATGGTAAAATAATCTTAATAATAATAATAATTAAATTGTTTTAATATTTATACATCAATTATACTTTTTATATAGATCATTACTGAATGTGTTGAGAAATGGAGAACACCACAATCATGGAGACGACATGTCATATGTACGCATGAGCAACGTTTCCATTTTTCAATTATCATTATAGGAAGGAGATAAGTAATATGTTCTCATTAAATAATGATAATAATATAATATTTTGTATTTAAATATAATTATATAAATCAAACACGTGGTTTTGTGTTGAAAAGAGAGAGTCACATCACATCACGAAGGTGGTTGTCCACACATACACGCTCAACATTATCAACTTTCTGTGATTGAAAAGGTATGAAGGAAACTAAAATATAAATATTTCAGTAATCTCAAAATTATTTCATTTATATCAAAAATATTTACCCAAATTATCTTCTATTTAAATTTTGAGTGAAAAGCAACCACATCGCTACACGATGCGGTAGTCTTCTTTACACAGGAATGGCGATTTTATGATCCATTTGATGGAAGTGAAGATGGATATTGGTAATAGAATTTACATTAAAACACATAAGTATTCTAAATATACATATATTATTATATCATCATGTTTTAATAATAATTTATGTAGTTGAAGGAAGAAATAAAATAAAAACAATCATTGAATAATGTTACATATTCTTCTGGTAACCTCCTTAGGTTTTAAAAAATCCATTATAGGTTGGACTTATGAACAAAATTAGGCTGCTATGATGATATGAGGGTAGTTTTTAAGTGATATTTTTCATTATTTTCAATCCTAATGGGATTTAATGTGGATTTAATAGAGGAGAGGGAGTGACCTTTTATAAGTGAGGTGAGTGGCAAACTAAATATTTTTTGAAATTAAAATGGTGTACCCATGTTTTTATCATAACAGTTCACAGAAATGAATAATTTTAATGGTAAATTTTATTTAATTTCCATTGTTAATTTTTTGGATGTTTCCTATACATTTTTGGAGGAATGGGTGAGTTTTCGTGACTTGGGCCAAATCAGGAGCTCATTTCCAGATTTAAAAACCAATTTTTGGTTTTTATAACGCTTTCATTTTTCAAAATTTTACACCCATTACACATCCCAATTGGAATACCCTATTATATTAAAACCCACTCCTCCATTTTTACCTCATAGGAATCCATAATAATGATGGATTTGGGTTTTTTATTAAAGTATTTTGCTAGCCTGAAATCCCATTTTTTGGCTTTAATATGTTTTTTATTTACTTAACTAATCAATCAATTCTCAAGGGTTTTTTGGTGATTCCGAATCTATCCCGAGACCACTTACCCATGGTGCATCACCATCTTCTCCTTCCCCTCTTTGGAGCTCATATTCATTGAGAATTTGAGCTAAAATGCTTTGGATTTTTCAAATGGCCCAGATTTGAAGATGTACATTGTTTAGTTCATAACACCTTCAATTTTTACTCTTTTCCCCCAATACCATTACTACATGACCTCCAATTCCTAATTATAATCTCAATTTCATTTTTGGATATTTGGAAATTTAGATACTAGTGTATTGAGACGATTAATTCAATATTTCTTCAAGTAAGTGTTTCTCTATTTATTTCCTTCCTTCTCCATAGGGTTTCCTCCCTCTTTCAGGATGTTCTAAAATGTAAAAAAGTTTGGGTTCATATCTAGGGTTTGTTTTGGTATCTTTTTGTACAAATATTGGTGTTTTTTGTTGGATTTAACTCCCTCATGGTGCGACGGTGGTGCAGTTGAAGTTTCGCACAACGAATTGGTGTGTTGATACAAAAGCTATGTGGTTCCATCTGTAAGAATCCAAAGATGAGTTAGATTTTCTTAATTAATATTTTTATCAGGCTCATATTACATTATGTTTTGTTTGGGAACAATTTTTTGTATTATTTATTAAGAGTTTAGTTTCAATGTTTCATTTTTGTTTTGAAAATGTGAGTTTTCCATGTCAATATTTTGCTATATCATTTGAGGTAATTTGATAACATTTGAATGTTGTTGTTAAATGATTATAGAGATTCCAACTCTATTTGTTATTGGTACTGGAGTGATTTTGGCCTTCAAAGAGGGATTTGAAATGGGTTTTGTGTGCAAAAAATTGTTCTAACCTTTGGTATTGTTTTATGAAAACATTAAGTTATTTATTGGGTTAATCAAAGTTGGAAAAGGATGTACATGTACTGTTTTGGTGAGTGTGTTAACATAATATGGGGTTTTGAATGGTAATGTGGTGACTGAAGATGAAAATTTATTTTAGAATGTTTTATAAATTTCTGAAATGATTTATCAAATTGCAAGAAAGGTGTGAAACATGTTTGTTTTCTGTTTTGTGTGAGTATGATTTGATAAATGAATATTTTTTTTTGAAAGGAGTATTATGTGACATGTGTATGGGCTATTTGGTGTGTATATGACATGGAACTAGAATTTCCATGTGAAAATTTTATTTCATGTCTTGTGTAACTTGTTTGAGAACAAGAGGGAAAACTTGGGTATCTTGGTGGGTGGACGTGTACTAGTATGCTAGTGGCCCCGTAGGGTTTGGTCCTAGTTTCATATATAATGTTTGACGATGAATACACTAACTAAACTTTGATGATGATGATGATGATGATTTTGGGGTACCACTAGGTTATGGGTATGATCCCTACAAGTGGCTCATGTGCATAAGAACAAATATTTGTTTGGTTACCTTCTCTGAGAAAGGAGGTACCGCAGACTCATATCGAGCTCATGCCTGGGGGTTATTTTCCATTGTTTTTGTTAATTAGATACTTTATTGTTACCATCAGCATACGGTATGTGTGGATGGAAAATTCAGTAGCCTAGGTATTCAATTTAAACGTGTTGTTTCATTAACTTATCCCACATAGAAACTATTTTTATTTAATGTTTCATATCAATAAAAATCATTATAGCATTTCAGGTTTATGAAAAACAATGCAAGATTTTATTCTTTCAAGGTTTATAACATGGAATATTTTAGTGGTGGAATCTTACTAGGATTTTGTTCACCATACTTACACCCCTTGGAGTATATTGACATGGTTATTTCATTGTAGATTTGATTAAAGATTTTAGTTCCAGTCGTTCAGGTTTCTAGTGGTCCTTCTCGATGTAGTGTCTTGTAGATGGATTGAGGGAGGTGCCCCCTTTCCATGAGGAGGTTCTTAGGCTCTGCATTTTGGGTTTCTCAATTTGTTATTCTTTGATAATTGATTTAAATTATATAATTCAATTCTGATTTATTTTGTAAAATAAGGTTTGTTTTGAAAAATTCTAGATTTCTTATATTGGATTTGTTTGTTATTTTATGTTTATCAAATTGAGTATATCATTCCAAAATTCCATTTTTTGATTCCCATGCACTTGTTACATCATGTGGGGAATGGGAACACCCTTATGGCCTTGATACATGATGGGACTTGTGCTAGTTTTGTTGGCGACTAGATCTAGTTCATGATAAATTGTTACCCAAAGGAGGTTATGTTCACTTGTGGGGTCATGTTATTTGGGGAAGAGTAGGGATTGTCTAGAGCTAGGATTGTCCGGACTTGACAATCCGATTATGGGTAGTGTGCCTGACTGGCACACCTCATGATGGGATTCAAGTCGCTAGGGGAAGTCAGGATTTATCTAATTTCTTTGATTATCATGGTTTGATGATGATTAGTGGAAATAAAAAGGGAGTTTGTTAATGGTCTCAGTGAGCTCATAGGGCCTGACAAGCCAATTGGTGTTGGGGATATTTCCCTATAACACTCTTTGTGGCGGTGAAGTGATTTCCATATGGCTGCCAACCATATGTCCAAGTCCCCACCAAAACTAGTTTCCTCTCTCATTGTCTGGTGTCTCTTCATGTGGGAATATTGGAACTTGGTTTTAAGGGAAAAAACATTATTTTTTTTGTAAATCGGAAGTGGCATGATTTCAAAAATGGTAGAACTTAATTTTTAGAATCGTTTTGAAATATATAATTGTGTGTTTACACCTCTTTTGAATGTAACAAATTATGTTAATGTTGGTTTTGAAAAAGTGTTCCCAATAGAGTTTTCTACACTACTGAAAGGTGTTTTAATGTGATGGAATGTTTTGGAGGTCATGAGTTGAGTTTGGAAAGGTATTTTTATTTGGTAACTTGAGATTATTTGAAAATATATATGAAATTTTGGAATATTTTTTTGAAATGATATGAGTTGAGTTCCCAATTTAATAAGGATTTATGAAATGGAGTTTTTCATGAAATTAGAAGTGTTTTGAAATGGGTAGAAATGTTTTGAAATTAATGTACATGAATTAAAAGGGAGTATTTATAGAATTATTGTTGATCTTTTTAAAAGCTTTACAAATCATTGGAACCCTATTTTAAATAATAAGGGATGAGTTTTTAAATGAATAGAGGTTGATGAAAGAGTGTTTTTATAAAACTAGGAGAGTTTTGAAATGTGATGAGATGTTTTGAAATTAATATTTATGAACTTAAAGTGAGTTATTATTTGAATTATTGGTCGTTTCATGGGAAAAAAGTTGGTATGATTTAAATTGGGATTTGGATTACTTGGTTAGGGGCCTTGAGAAAAAAGTATTTATTGGTTGACTATTTTGGTTTCGAAATGTGGAAGGAATTTTCATTTTAACCATCATTATTTTTGTGAGAAACCATATGTATTATGTTATATGGGATGACGGATGGTTAATGGAATGAATTGATGAGTTGAGATATAGATATGGGGTGGGTGCCTAGTGTGGCATGGAAAAATGCATGTGTGAGTCCCATGGGGTAACGGTGTTTGATACGATAATCATTGAACAATTTATTTTCGAAGGGATGAATTTAATGGAAAACTTGATGTCTTGATAACTAGTTTGGGGTGGTGTTTCATATGTCTTTGTGGAAATTTTGTTCTTATGGGATGTTTTGAGTCTATGAACCCCTCTTTTTTGAACCATCCTCTAGGTTTCTGTTTCATTGGTAAGTTTGGTTGAAGGGCTGGTTAGTGGTCTCTTCTGAGATAAGGTCAATAATCCTTTACAACAATTTTTCTCATGTTTACGATACAGGTTTGTGGTGTGTTTTGAACAATGGAGTAGTTTGTTCATGTCCTTGGGTTCTCATGTTGGAGATGTTACACCTCCATTAAGAGTTAATGCATCATTGAAGTGCATCCCAGATTGATTCACCATTAGAAGATCCTCTAGATGATCATTATAAAGAATCTTTTTCTCCGGCATTGGAGATAGAGTCTACATCATTTCCTTTATTGTTTTTGCAGATCCTCTTGTAGAGGGAGAGTACTCATGGAAGGTTTAAAGAGACATTAGTTTCATATGTTACATGATTCATTAAAATTAAATGTAGTTTGAGGTTGTTAGTGTGGATGGTGTCTAAGAGGGATAATGGGTCCTTCGTAGTATCTTCAAAGAAACAAGGGGTGACGTGTGTGCATCTTCCACACAATTGTTTTAGTGAAATGTTAGGTTATGGTAAAGTGATTTTAGAATGTGTTATGTGTTGGTGAACACATTTAGGATCAGGGTATAATTTTCAATGAACAGAAAGGAAATGTTCCATTTTGGGGTTTAAAATTCCTATCTATGAGGTCAAAGATGCTTCAATCATTTGAGCACAGACCATATGTCTTAGACTGAATATGGCGCATAGTTTGGGGAAATCCCAGGGTCCTTCAAACCCAAGTACAAAGTCCTTTTCTCAGTATGAATGATGGAAATAGGTTAATCTTATGATGTCATCATCTTGCTTATGTTTTCGCCATTCAGTGGAAAGAGATGGGAAGACCTTCTATCCATGTTATCATACAATGTCATTATTCCCCCCTCGTTTTCCATTGTGTTTTTGGGGAAAATATTAGAATTTGTTTAAATAGTTTGAGTGAATGGTTTGTGCATGACTAGTAGTAACCATTCACTAGAAACCCATTTAGATAGAAGGATACGCATGGTTAGTTCATGGTTTCCCAAACCATGCGGGCTAACAGTGTGACCATCCCAACTCTTTAAATTTTAATGTGTTTTTGTGTCGGCATGTGTTTGTCGGTTAGGATGGTCAGTTCTTATGGTGTTGATACCCACTATGAGTCTCATGTAAGTTATTTTGGAAAAGTATAATGGAATTATCTCAAGTGTATCAGGGATTCCATTCGGTCCTCCCCCTGTTATTTTCCTGAGTCAGTCTTGGAAACAATTGAGTTTCCACTTATAGTTGGGAGTCTGTTTGTGTCTCTCTGTATCAGTAACTTGGTTTTGTCCCTAGTTTTGGTATGAAAATAGGTAGTCTCATTGGATGTTATTTAATTGAAAACTTATTCCTTGAGTAAATGTTGGGATTGGAGTGCGCCCAAGAGTTTTGATGAAGTAAGACTATACTAACCTCATTCATTTTCATTGTTCGTTCGATGTAAGTTGTGGGAGTCTTGTTTATATAGTGATTGAGTTGTTTTGTTGTGGTATGTAGAATGAATATTCATGATAATTTTAGGAAATGGTTTATGTTTTAGGTAGGGAGAGTAATACATCCTTGATTGATCGATTGGAGGTGTTTTTGACATTTTGGGGGTGGGCGAAACATGGCAAAGGAGTCCATTTCGGCCTTTCGGTTGGGTTTGGTTTTTTTTCTTTGGGACTTAATGTAGCTTTTTGAGGTCATAGATTTTTATGGTGGGGACAATTGTAACATCCATGACATATTTTAGTGGTATTTTTCATTTAACTTCCATTAATTTTTTGATGAGGGGGTTTGATATTCATTTTTGGGGGAAAGGGCGAGTTTTCATGATTTGAGCCAAACTATGAGCCCATTTACAGATTTAAAAACCATTTTTTATTCTTTTATAACTATTTCATTTTTTAAAACATTAAACCTAGTATAATTCTTAATAGCTATCCCCTATTATTTTAAAACCACCATATCCATTTGGACCTCATAAGAATCCATAATCATGATGAATTTGCGTTTTTTATTAAGGCATTAGGCCGATTCGAAAGAACATTTACTCTGTTAATGTTTTATTTAATTGTTTAATATATCATTCAATTTTTATGTTTTCTTAGTGATTATAACTCTCACCTAATCTAACTTACCCTAGGTGCGCCCCATCCAATCCTCCACCTCTTGGAAGCTCATATGCATCAAAAATTTGGGAGATACGTCTTTGAATTTCTCAGATGGCCCAGATTTGAAGAGGTAAATTGTTTCTTTCATAACTCCTTAAATATTTAATATTTTTCACCCATTATAGTTCTAGATGACCTCCTATGAATTATTTGATCCTCACATAAATTTTGGGATATCTGTAAATTCATCAACTACTGTATCCGGGACATTATATTCAATATTTCTTTAATTAAGTGTTTTTATCTTCATTTCCTTCCTTCTCATTAGGGTTTCCTCCTTTAATGATGATATAAAATGTCCAGATGTTAGGTTTTGTACCTAGGGTTTTATTTGGTGTTTTTTGTCAAATATTGGGGTTTTAATTTGGATTTAATCCCTTGTGGTGTGGCATTGGTGCAGTTGATGTTTCGCACAACGAATTGGTATTTTGATGCAAAAGGTATGTGGTTCCATGTGTAACCATACTAAGATGAGTTATATTTTCTTCATTCATATTTTTATCAATATCCTCTTACATTATTATTTGTGTGGGAACCATTTTTGGTATTTTTGCTTAATCCTTTTGTTTCAAAGTTCCATATTTGTCTGAAAATATGTGTTTTCCATGTGTATCTTTTGTTGTATCATTTGATCTAATTTTATAACATTTTAATGTGGTTTAATAAATGTTTCTAGGGATTTAAACTCTATTTTGAATTGGTATTAGGCTTATTTTGGCCTTAAAAGATGGTTTTGAAAAAGGGTTTTTTGTGTGATAAACATGGTTATACCCCTTGGATTGTTTTATGAAAATTATATGTGATTTATTGAGTTAAACAATGTTGAAAAGGATGTACATGTACAATTTTGGTGAGTGTGTTCACTTAATATGGGTTTTTGAATGGGAATATGGCAATTTAAGATTTCAAACAATTATAAAATGTATTATAAATTTATGAAATGATTTATGAAATTGCAAGAAAGACGTAAAACACGTTTGTGGGCTGTTTTGTGCGAGTATGATGTGAAAAATGAATTTTTTTGTGAATGGATTATTATGTGACATGTGTGTGGTCTCAATGGGGTTTTTGGGATGTGGAACTTGTATTTTCATGTAAAAATTGTATTTCATGACTTCTGGAACGTTTTTGAGCACAAGAGGGAAAACCCATGTATCCAGGTGGGTGGATGTGTACTATTATGCTACTGATCACGTGGGGATTCGCCCCAGTTTCATGTAGAAAGTTTGACTATGGAAAGAATATATTAACAATGGTGATGATGATGATATTGGGGAACCACTAGGAAATTGGTATGATCCCTACCAGTGGATCGTGTGCAGAAGAACATATTTTTGTATGGTTACATTCACTATGATATGAGGTACTTAGGACCCACTGTGAGCTAGTTCCTAGAGGATAATCCCCTTTGGGTGTTCTAATTAAATACATTATGTTTACCGTTGACATACAATATGTTTGGATGGAACATTCAGTATCTTTGTAAATCTATTTTAAAGTGTTGAATCTTTAAATTAGTCCACTTGAAAGCTGTTTTTATTTAAAGTTGCATCTCTTTAAAATTCATATTCACATTTCATGTTTAGAAAAACATAAAATATTTTCATCATTGAATGAGTATAACATGGAATATTTTAGTGGTGGAATCTTATTGGGCTTTTTATCATACCCTACTTACACCCTTAGGTGTAAATAGACATGGTTATTTTGTCGCAGGTATGGGTAATGGTTTTAGTTCTAGTGGTTCGGGTTTTGAGCGGTCCTTCATGGCATAGTGTCCTGGAGATGGTTTGAGGGTAGTGACCCCTTTCAATGAGGAGGTTTTTGGGCTGTCCATTTTGGGTTTCATCATTTGTTATAGCCTTTGAAATTTTCATTAAATTATGTGTTGAATTCTGATTTTTTTTTTGTAAAAGATGGTTTGTTACAGAAAAATCATGAATTATTACATTGAATATGTTTGTTGTTTTTTGTTTATAAAATCAGGTAAATCATTCCCAAATTTCATTTTATGATACCTGGGAAATTATGCCAGTCCGTGGTGATTAGGAACACACTATGCACCTTTCCAGGGGCTAAGTTGGGTGCCAGTTTTGATGGCAACCAGATCTGGTTCGTGACATACCACAATGCTAAAAATGGATTATTCTTGATAATTAGAAATTATATGTTTTAAATATCTACATAACACAGTTTATAGAACCATTTTTAGATTTTTTAACACATATATTCATAGTTTAAACCATGATAAACCCATTTATATGTTAACAATGATAATTAATTTTTATTGTTTTCCGTATTAATTTTAGAAATAATTATGTTTAACTTATTATATGATATATATTATGATTATTAAAAATATTGAATATTTTATTGAATTAAATTCACATAATTATTAATATTTTATTTAAAATTATTCCCTTAAACATGACGGGAAAGTGTGATTTTAATGAGAAAATATTCAAAAGTTTATAATGTTTTTATATCCAAATTCAAAATGAAATTGACTGAAACAGCCTAAATATGAATTATAAATATATAATTTTACTATTTTTACTTTGTAACCACTTTAAAATATAATTTTACATTTATAAATAATGTAAACAAAAAGGATGTTTTCAATTAAAATTATGTATTTTTCACTATTAATCAAAAAATTATTATTTTTAGAAAATTACTAAAAAACAAGACTAATGTAATTTTGATATTATGAATTAAAAAATGAATTTAGTTTCGTCAATTTTTTTTTCTAAAAGTGTAAAATATTTTTTTTAAAAAATAATCCTTAAAAAAGGAAACAAAAATGATTTTTTGGAAAATACAGTTTTAAGAGTAAAACTAGATTTATTTTAATATATTATCTCAAAAAAACATAATATAAATTTTATTCTTATGATTGAATATATAATATATAAATTTGATTAAAATTATTCAGTAAAAGTGTTTTGTTTAATTTATTGAGGTGTAAAGTGTTTTTTTTCCAAAAACATATTTTTATAGAAAATTATTTCCTTTATTTTCAAATAGTTTTTATTTTAATTAATAATTAATTGTTCACCAAATAATTCATTATATTTACATGTTTTAGCCATATATTATTATAATTTCATTAATCCGGATCATACCCACCATTCAAATGGCAAGTTGATAACCATCCTATTAAATAATAATATTTTAATAATATGACACATTATATTTAAACTCTACATTGTGTGTAATGAAAGCTAAAATTAGTGTTTTATGTAAAAAAATATCAAAAAGATTAAATTTATTTGAAAAATATATTTCATAGAATCTCAGTGTGTTACATTCTATCCCCATATAAATAATTCACACTTGAAAGTTATCACATTATTATCAACTACTGATACTATTTATACATCATTACTTCCTTAAGTGTAAAATCCTGACATTTTCTGGACATGTATCAGGCACTTTTTTAGGTACTATTTTTCTCTATGTTGAGAAATTTTAATTTTTTTACCTTGTGGTGTGTTTCAGTGAAAATATTTTAATAATGGAAGAAATAGGGTATTTCACGATTGGCGCACAATTTTCCCTAATCAAACCCTCTATCCTAGAAAACCATGGAGGCTTTGATAGAGAACGTTATCTTGGCTTGCACAATGTTTTTCAAAATGTATTTCTTAAATGGAGAAACATTGAACCCCCCTACAAGAGGTTAGTGGTTAATAGAAACCATATACCCCAAGCAGGAAACCATCAGTACATGATTTCAATCCCCTTAAAATTAGTCTTACAATTTCCCTAGACCACATTTTAAAACTAATTCAGCCCAACTCAAGACTGAAGAAATTTTCATGATTTTGAATCCTCGTGAAAGTATTCCAATACTTTTCTACCTTTGTTCAAAGAGAATCGAAGGATGCATAGTAGATATGCACCCCTCCCAATAAGGGTGTCTTATCCTGTATAGTTTCCTTTCTTCTGACATTCTTCTCCCATCCTTTGTAGGGTTGTTATTATTTATTTTTTTAGATTTACATCTATGAATTTTGGATCTATATCTTGATTTGAGGGATCATGTTTTTTCAATCTTGATTTATGGTTTATGATCTAGATTTCATTCTACATTGTTGGTTCATTAAAATTATGGATTTCAATTTAAAAACACTCATCAACGAATTGAGGTAGGTCATATATTGTTTAAATCCTAATTACTTGAATTAAATTACATGTATGTAATTATATAACAACTAATGTATGATTAGAAATTTAAATTCTTTATTGAATTAATTAGTTTGGTGAAGTAATTAATATAGGGACTTAGGAAATTATGGATGTTGACTTTATTTAATTGGACAATTTATTATTGAATTAATTATGAGATATTAAAGATGTTTTTTTGAGATAGTTAATTACAAAATTCATTATGAGATATTTAGTTTTTTTTATATTGTTAATTTTTGAATTAATTATGATATTTGGAGATTGTTGATTTGAGATAGATAATTGTTGAATTAATTATGATATATTGAGATAGTTTATTTGGGATTTTTTTGAATTATTGTTGAGATATTTTGAATAGGAATTGAGGTTTAGAGATAATTAATTGTTGAGTTTATTATAAAAATATTAGATTTTGAATTTAATAAATTATTGTTGAATTAATTAGGGAATATTGAGTTAGTTTTTATTGATCAGTAAATTAGTGAATTAATTAATGGAATTGAAGTGCATAATTAGTTGGGGAATAAATTAAGTGGAAGTGTTTGATAAAATAATTGTTTAATTAGTAAAGAGATTAAAATGATTAATTAATTATTATGTTAATTAATTGAATAGTTATGAATAACTAATTTTTGGACTAATTAATTGAATAATATTGAATTGATGAATGGAAAAAATGAAATTCATCTGAGAATTGAGGAAATGAATGGTAAAAATGGAATTCATGTGTGAATTGGGGAAATGAATGGTAACAATGGCATTCATGTGTGAATTGGGACAATGGATGGTAAAAATGGAATTCATGTGTGAATTGAGACATTGAATGGAAATAATGGCATTCATGTGATAATTATGAAAGTGAATGGAGGAATTGTAATTCATGTGTGAATTGAGACAATGAATGGTAACAATGTAATACACATGTTAAATGAGATGAATAATGGTAACAATGGATTTATGATATATGATATGGTTCATGCGTCCTCAGGAACCTAGGTGTTTTGTGGTTAAATTAAGAATAATTGATAATGAGATAAGTATATACTTATGAATTGTATTTATTTACTTATAGAACTCCAAACAATATTATTGAATGGATATTGTTTTTATAAATCATTCGTGGTGGACTACTAATTTTTAATCGCACCCTACTCAAGCTTCCAGATCGGCTCACAAATATATTTTAGGGATGCAGGACAAGATTAGGGAAAAGTTGTATTGTTGAGTTCAGATAGAGCATGGATAAGGGAAGTAGACGTGGATCAAGTCCTTCCTGGGTGTTTTTAGGGTATTTACCTCTTGAGTTTCATTATTCCACTTTGTGAATACTTTAGCATTGAATATCTATAGTTTAGTTTTAATATTGTATTTCCAGTTTTAGTCATCTTTTGATACTGGATTATTTAGGTTATGTTATATCATTATTTGGATATTGTTTATTTATTTCTTATGGTTTATTACTCTTACAACAAGGTTATAGCCCCCCCATGACTGATATTATACACTCACTTCTAGTCAAAATCCTATTCTGTACAGGGAGGTGAGCTTGCGTTCATATGACTGACTGGCTCGGGGCACTGGTGTGTGGAACCCAGGCCAGGTTGTTACGAAGTGATATCAGAGGAGATTCATTTTATTTTATTTTATTTTCTCTTACTATTTGGGAGAGGTATAATGGTTACTAGAAAGAGTTAGGCATTGGTTATGATCTCATTCATAGGTGTATCTTACCCATGAGTAGGGGAGAACCCATGTACCTTGGGTGGGATGATTGTTAATGATATTTTCTATTACACTTGAATATTATTTCATCATGGGTGACACACTTATTATGTGGTGTGATTTATGTTTTAGAGACCAGATTAGATTTCATTACTAGAATACTTTTCTATACCCATGGTTTGGAACCATTTCTATAGCCCATAATACAATGGGAATATGCTATGCCCATGGTTCAGAGAATAGTGGGAGCTTAATCCCTTGATATATACCCACGATTTGAAAAATCTATTTCCATTATGATGAATCATGATAATGGCTGAGTCCAGCGTGTCAATAACACTATACCCATAGTTCTAAAACTATGGCTGTAGAATTTAAAAAACACCTACTTCTTTATTTGATCCCTCGACCGCCACTATAGAATCCATTAACCTAACCAATACACCATATAAGATATCGATATATAAATATATATATATTTATATATATTATTTTAAACCATAGATATATGTTAATAAATGTGGAAATAGGTATTCCCGTGGTAACTCTTTCACATGATTACATAAGAAAACATATATCCATGGTTTACAATAAATGTGGCTACATGGATGACATAAACCCATGGTTCTTGGAGAACTATGGGTATATGATTTGAACCAAAACCTATAACCAAGTGTTTCTGAAATACCGTGGGTGTATGTCTTAAAGAAAACCCTATACCCATGGTTTTTACATAACTGTAGATATAGGGGTGACCTGTACCCATGTTTTTTGAAAAAAAACTATGGTTATATATCAAAAACAAAATCCTATACCCACGATTTTTTTCCAAAACCTTGGGTATAGGTCAGAAGCAAACCCTATACCCATGGTTTTTTCTGACACCATCGGTATAACATTATTTTTTATTTTTCTTTAACTTGTGGCTTTATATGGCACAAGAGTTGAGTATTAATGCATCATTATAGGCACTTAGTATTATTTTTATGAAACACATCAGTTAGATGTGCACGGGAAAATGGTTTGTAGGTATGTTGTTGAACATGAAATGTTTTTCCATGCTTCTGAAATTGAACAAAAAATTGTGCCTAATTAAAGGTAGTGATAACAACTATGTTTTAACCATATGTTGGGGTTTGGTGGATTGACCTATTGTGGAATATTGTGTCTCCCATAAATATGATAATGTTATGAATGTTTCCTAAGGTGAGTGATCGATACTATAGAGATATGCCTTCATGATGATGCATGTTTATAGGAAGACATGAAGATATGGATGGAGATAATCTTTCAGTAGTGGAACCTAAGGCATCAATAGTGTGTGTGAGGAAGCCCGTTAGAAGTTTAGAGTGAACTTTTCATGCTTCATGATATTTGATGGTAGATACCCATATTGGGTTTTTAGGAGTATTTTTAAATTGAAATGAGAGTTCTAGTTGTATATCCCTTTGAATTTTATTGAGAGGGTTTCCCTCAAGAAGATGAGTTTTGGATTAAATCCATCAATACACTAATTGAACATTAAGAGACAGCTGTTGAGAGGAGGTTCAAGTTGGCTGCTTATATTCAATAAGGATTGGTGAAGTGCTGGTGGGACATTCAAGATCGAACTAGAAAATCTAATGATATGTTATAATAATAATTCTTGCAGAACATTAATATAGAGGCACTGAGGTTTGAGAGATATTCTAAGGTCATGAGGTTGAGTTAGAGGAGTATTCCCTTGATGAACTATGCTGGAGGATTTAAATATTTGTGGCACTTTTATACCATGTTGGTAGAGGATGAGACAACTACGATGAGATTTTTCCAGGATGAAATTAAATTTTAGATTAAGTGCCAAGTTAACTATTCTCAATTAATGATGTTTTTTGAGGTAGTGGATCAGGATATGATAGATGAGGAGAAACCGAAAAAGGATTCTAGTGTAGGGAATCTAGTTTCTACTAAATGATCAAGAGGTACCTCTTCCAAAATTAGGAAGTGTCATAATGAGGATGTTAGACATGGGGTTAAAAATATGAGTGGTTAGAGGGAAGTGTCAGTCACATAATAACTTAACCATTTTTTATTCTACTATTGTGCTAGGTAGTGCCACTATCATAGAAACAATCCCTGACCACAAATAGAGTGACAATCATACGGAATGGATTGGATATCTACATAAGATTATTATGAACATGAAATATACAGGTTGTGATGGAGGATCTAAAAAGAACCATAGTGTGAGAAGTAGATCTTAGGAAACATATTATTATGAAAGAGGGATTTCTACTATCTACGATGGTAGAAGAAGTAGGTGTGGTTCTTCTAAGCCAAAGAACACATATCAGATGAGTGGTGTAGCATGAGGGATTCATATTGCATCTTAGTGAATAGGGGTATGACTATTTCAAGTGGTGCATCATACACTTGTAGATAGTGAGGTTGGGCCATTGATGACTTCATTCACTATTCCTGTAAATTCAATGCTAGTCAGTGCCTTATTTGATACTAGTATTTCCTATTCCATTATTCCATTAAAATATGTTAATGGATTGAGCCATGAATTGGCGTTCCTGAGTGCGGTATTAATGATAGATACATCATTGGGAGTAAAATCTAGAGAGATCAGTTTATTTAAGTGTTATTCTATTGATGTTGGGGACTATCATTTTTTGGTGGATATTTACATCATAGAAATGTCAACATTTATTTGATTATGGGTATGGAATAGTTGGTAGAATACCTAAACAACATAGATTGGTTCCTCATGATACTTACTTTTATATCTCATAAGGGAGAAATCTATATTCACTATAGAGAGTGGGAGATCTAAGTAGGACGAGGAGGGCCAATTACATAGCAACTAAGAGAGATCATGACCCATATTACTACTCTATTAATTGATAACTGTGGAGTGAAGCATGGTGTCTTTACACCCATATTTGATATGTTTTTGTATGTGTTTCTTAAAGACATATTAGAGATTCTTCCTGAGATATATATGGAATTTACTATTGATCTCATGCTTGGGGTTGATCCAGTTTATATTCATCCATATAGAATGTCACCGACAGATCATCAGGATATCAAGACTCAACTGGAAGAGTTGGAGGACAAATGATTTATACATCTATGTATGTCTCCATGGGTTTTTACAATGTTGTTTTCAAAGAATGATGATGGGATTTTATGATTTATTGTAAATTAATATAATTTGAACCGAAAGAAAGGGAAGAACTAATATCCAATTTCAGGTATCAACAACCTATTTGTCCATTTGATAAGGGTCTTATTTTGTAAAAGATCTATTTGAGGTTAGGAAATCATCAGTTGAGAGTTAAATTTTTATATTTTTATTATTATATGGATATTATTAGAGGTTCATTTAGGACATTTCCCATTTAGAAGAATCTCTTTCGGGATTGACTCAGATGGGTGTAAATTTGGAATGGTTAGAAGCATCCAAGATTGGCTTCTATTATTTGAAGAAGTAGTTTAAATCAACCCAATATTGAGGATACCTAACCCATGTTAGAAGTATAAGTTGTTTTATGATTCTTATAGGATTAAAATTGGAGCAGTAGTGATGCAGTGGGATATGTTTTTGGTATATGGGTCATAGAAATTGAGGCCTCCGGAAAAGAACTCCACACACACGACTGTGAGTTGGCTACGCTGGTATATTCTTTGATTTGTTGGAAGAATTATATATTGGGTGAGAAGATTACTATATATATAGTTAAAAAGATTTTAAAATACATATTTTCACAACAATATTTTAATCTCCAGTAGTAGAGGTGGTTTGAGTATATATATATTAATCTGATTTTGAGCTGGTATATATCCTCAAAAAGGGGAACATTGCAGCAAAGAATTTGAGAAGAAAAACTGAGACATAGGTGGTTTAAGAGCCTACTGATGAGTGGAAAATGATGAATTTCCTAGATGATATGAATATAGTTGTTTTGGAGAGTCAGGATCATATGAATCTTATATCAGTTTCAGTAGAGTCCACACTATTGATCTAGATTAGAGAAATGCATTATGAGGATCCAAAGTTTCTATCATTGAGGTAAATCCATAATGGTGGGCAGCACCATCCAATTGGATCAAATATGTGGATGATATAATCTATTTATGGAGTATATTTTTTGTGCCTACAAGTATATGGGTGGAGTTGATGTATGTGTTTCATGTGTAGATGTGGGTGGTACACCCAGGTGTGAAAATATTTATTGTGACCTAAGATGATAGTTTTCGAGGTCAGGAAAGAAAAGGTAGGTATTTGGGTTCATGACATGATGCTATAACTATCACTAGGTGAAGGTTTAACTTCAAAGACATGTTGGTTTACAAATACCATTTCCTATTCTGAAATAGAATTAATATGAAATTAACATGGACTTTATGGTGAGTCTCCTAAGGACATCTTTTATGAATGATTTTATTTGGGTGATTGTTTACCATTTTACAAAGTTAACAAATTTCTTTCTCATATGGTTGATATTTTTAGTAGACCAGTTGAGAGAATCGTATTTTCAGGGAATGATACATCTTCAAAGGTTTTCATGAACTATTTTTTTGGACCATGATTCAATTTTTTATCTTCAAATTTCTGGCAAGGATTATTTGAGGAACTTGATAGATATGTTTTTTGGAGAACGAATTTCCACGCACAGACAGATGGGCAGTAATGGCCTACTATATAGGTTCTTGGGGATATGATGTGAGTCTGTATTCTTGAATTTGGTGGGTCTTGGGAGAATCCCTTGGATTTGGTGGAGTTCTTCTATAACAACAGTTTCAGGAATCTTTACAAAAGGAACTATACATGACTCTTTTTGGAAATCCATGTAGATAACCTCTATAATGGATGGAGGTAGGTGAGTCAGAGTTGTTTAGACCCAATACTATATAAGAGACATAATATTAGGTTCATCTTATTTGAAATCATAAGCATATGGATTTGTGTAGATACAATTCATCTATAAATAGACATTGACAACCCCTAGAGTTTACAGAGGGTGATCATGTATTCATTTGGGTGTCTCCTAGGTTGGGTCACCAAAGGATATAGGGACACGGATAGTTGGTGCCCATGTTCATTGGACCATTTGAGGTTGTGATGAGAATAGAACTGGTGGTGTACCAATTGGCTCTTCCACAAAGAAATAATTCTATTAATGATGTTTTCAATGTGTAAAAACTAAGAAAATATCACTCCAAACCTTATACATTAGTTAATGTAAATGATGTTTAGCTTGAGATAGATGCTTCATTTGAGGAGAATCTGATATGTGTGTTGGATCATAGTGAGAAAGTGATGTAAGGAAATATTTTGATGATAGTTCATGTATTGTGGTATTATGTTCATGTTCAAGTGGAGTCATAGGAGAGGGAGGAAAACATGAGGTCTTAGTGGTCCAATATTTTTGAATTGAAATCTTAGATATTATTGGGAATGTATAGCCCGAGGATGAGCTGTTATAAGGTGGAATGATTGTAAAACCCATGGCTTTTTTGGATATTTATCAGGATTTTTTTAGGTAATATTTTTCCTTATGTTGAGTAATTTTCATTGGGTTTTACCATAGGATGTGTTGGGTAAAAATTTGAAAAAAATGGAAGAAATAGGATAGTAAATTGTTGTTGTATGATATTCCCAAACCATTCACCCTAGCCCAGCAAACCGTGCAACCGTAAACAAAGAGAGTTTTCATGGATGTCATATATGGTTTCTGAAATTGTGATCCTTAAATGGAGAATCTATGAAACCCACCTAGAATAGGCCCACAGATAAGGTTCATAGTTAAGGGAAACCATCCACGCTGATCATTAAACCATTCAAACAATATTTTATTTCTATAAAAATTAGTTTTTTAATATTTTGCGCCCCCATTTTAAACACCATTCTTCCCAAACTTGACCCTAATTTATTTTTTTTGATTTTAGTGATTCGTGGATATTTTCCAAGAATTAAAAACCACAATTATTGGTGAATCAAGGGGATGATTTAAGATCTTCACCCCTACCAGTAAGAGGATCTTATCCCTTATTGTTTCTTGTTTCCTTTTGTTCTTCTACAATTTTTCAAAATGTTCTTTTTTATTTTGTTAGATATAGATCTAAAATTGTGGATCTAGATCTATATTCATAGTATATTTTTTTATCATGATATAGAGTTTAAGATTCATATCTCATTGTACATCATTATTCCATTAAAATTGGTATTCCCATATAGTGACCACTCATCAATTAATTGAGGTAAGTGGTTTATAATTCTAATCACAATGGGTTGAATTAATTTACATGTATTTAATTTCATAAATTCAATTGGATGATTTGAAATTGTGATTCAGGACTGAATTAATTAATTTGGTGAATTAATTAATTAAGGTAATTTAGAAGTAAGGGATATTGAATTCATTTAATGGGATAATTAATTATTGAATTAATTGTGAGATATTTAGGTTGCTGATTTTAGAGAGTTACTTTTTGAAATAATTGTGTGATATTGACATTATTTATTTGATATACATAATTATTTAATTAATTATGTTACATTGAGATTTTTTTTATCTGAGATAGTTAATTATTGAATTTATTATGATATATTTGGATTGTTGATTTGAGTTATGAAATTGTTTAATTAATTGTTCAGATAATGGGAATATGAATTAGGATTTGGGGAAAATCAATTGTTGAGTTAATTATCTGAATATTGGATCATGAATTGAATAAATAATTATTGAATTAATAATGGGATATTGAGATTATGGTTATTGATTAATTAATTAGTGAATAAATTAATGGGGTTGATCTGCTTATTTAATTGGGGAAATAAATGTGGGGAATTATGTGTTGAAATAATCATGAATTAGTAATGAGATTGAGATGATTACTTAATTTTCTAGTTAATCAGTAGAATATATATGATAAATTAATTTTTGATTAAATTAATGGAATGATATTGAAATGATGAATGGTAACATTGGAATTAATATGATAAGTAAGGAAGTGAATGTTAATAATGAAATTCATGTGTGAATTAGGGAAATGAATGGTAAAAATGGAATTCATGTGTGAATTAGGAAAATAAATAGTAAAAATTGAATTCATTTGTGATTTAAGAAAATGAATGGTAACAATTTCTTCAATGTGTTTATTGAAACAATGAATTGTAACAATGAAATTCATGTGTCAATTGAGACAATGAATTGTAACAAGGGAAATCATTTGTAAATGAGTTGAATAATGGTAAAAATGGAATTATGATATATGATATGGTTTGGGTGTCATTAGGAACTTTGGTGTTACAAGGATAAATAAGGAATAATTGAAAATGTGAAAACTTTTTACATATACATTGTATTTATTTATTTATAAGAATGCATACACATTTATTTACAGAATATCATTTTTGGAAACTTTTTATGGTGGACTACTGAGTTGTACTCACACTATAATCATGCTTCCTGATCAATACCTAAATAGATTTCACAGTTATAGGATATGATAATGGAAAATGCCCTATGTTAGATGGATGAGTTGGGATGAATCATGGATAAGGGAACTAAACATGGTTCAATACCTACTTGGTGGTTGTTAGTGACTTTACATTTTATTTGAATTATGAAACATGAAACATATGTTATCATGAAATATATAATATTTAGGTTTTATACTGTATATCATTTTTTGGTTATCATGTGCTACTAGATTATTCAGGTAATGTTATATCATTATTTGGTTCTTGTTTATTTATTTCCACCAGTGTATTACTGTTATAAAGAGGTTATAGATTCCCCATGAATGATATTGGACCCTCACAGCTAGTTATAAACCTCTACTGTATAGGGTGGAACACATGAGTTCATGTGAATTAATGGATTGGGGAATTAGTGTGTAGAACCTAGTCCATGATGTTACATTATGTTCCCATGTAGCTTAATCAAGCTGGCCATTTCACCAAAAAACATTTACCAGTTGAATGGTATTATCTTGTATGATTTTCATAGTATGATCTAGAATCTTATATAATTATTCCTTAAAATAAATTTCAGGCTCAAGAGGTATGAACATTGAGTTTAGTATATGTGAATGATTAAGTATGTAGTTCTTTAGAAGTGGTACATGGAACACATCATGAAACAGAAAGACGGTTGATGGAAGTACCAAACAATAAGCTACTGTACTGATAAAATAATGTATTTCTAAAGTACTAATATAAGTTTTCCCTAATTTCTTCCATGATTAATTTCATATGAAGACATTATCACTATCATAAATTTTTATATTGAATCAAATATTATCATCACGACATTTATGTCATCTTTGTGATGTTCTTACATACTTCTGAATGGATCTAATATTATTTATCATATCACAAGATTTAATAGGTCCCAATATCATTATTTCCACAACTTCAATATAGTAAATTTTATTTTGTAACTTCATTCCATAAAGGGATTCATAGGGATCCATCTAAATGATTTATTGAGAAATTTTTTTTTTAATAAAACTCAACATGAATATGGTGTTGATCCCAACCTTTTTTGATATATATAAAACACAATATTATTATATCATGTATGGGTTGAACTATTCTATCATACTAACCATCTATCTATGGATGATATATAGTATTGAAACTGAATTATTTAAGAACAGGTATTTTAAGAATTCAATAGAAAATTGAGGTAAACCTTGGATCCCAATTATGTAAAATTGAATATGGTACTCCATATAACCTTATCACTTATTAAATGTATATTCTAGAAATCTAATGAAGAGAGAAATCTTATATGATAGTGATGAAGTGTGTTGTCTTTGTATGCCAATCAACTACAAACTATAATTACATCAACATCAGTGATAATATAAAACTGTAAGGTTACTATTACATTTAATCATATCTCCAAAATGTGTAAAGGCATTCCTTCATAAATAACATTATCACCAAAAAAAGATAAGAAATAAAAGGGTTGTTTTTCAATAAATGTCTCATAAAATATCATCAATCTTGATAATTTATCATAATGTAAAATATAAAATGGGTGTCAATGGAAATAAAGTTATGATCGAACTTAAACTCATAAACACACAAAGGTATCCATAATTGTTATGTTAATCAAACATGGAGGCATATATGCTTCCAAAAGATAGTTCACCATTTATTCCTTAAATAACATCTTATATTATATAAAAAAAATTACATTGGAATGTTGGGTTCAACCTTGTACTGATAAAATATGATATGTAATTTCATTATTTCCCCATATATATAGAAGGAGATAATAAATTATAAAAATCCCATGAAATTTCCCTAAAGGATGAACACTACAATTTTTTGGGGATTATTCATACAAAATCAAACATGAAATTCCTAAACTGAGTGTGGAGGAAAAGTGTGATCTAATTATCATGATGCAATTAAACCATCATAATTTCCTTAGTCTTTCATTTATCCTTTGTCTTTAGTAGTTGTTGTGTATTATCATCCTCATTATCCCTTGGATAGGGGTATTTATTTGAATAATTCCCATACACCATACATTTGAAACACTGGAGTGTGGGTGGCATATTTTATGAATGTTTCTCTCTATTTTCATCATTATAAAACTTCATCCCATCACATTAAAACTTTATTGATTGATGGAATTACCCTATAAACATAACACATTTACTATTTCCCTTAAAATAATTTTCCCCATGGTTCTTACTACACATTGAGAATAAATGAAAGATCATATTCTTCTACTCATGGATTTAAGATTTTCATTTGAATTTCATTTTCTTCTTTTTATAAAAACAATTAGATTTATATATAACCCTAACCTCCATTTCTATCGTGATATCATGTAGAAAATCTTTTCATTGATACTAATTTATTTTATGGAAAATTTCATTCAGAAACATGGTTTAAATCCACTGAAGAGTTGATCAACCTTACTTTTAGGATGGATAATAATACCAGAAACATAACTAGAAATTATAATAAAATTTTCCTCATAGGCACCAATGGATTCATCATATTTGTTTTTATCAAGGAACTCCTTCTATATCACTGTATGAAGAATATGAGGAAAGTAATTTTTGAAAAATATGTTATTATACTCATCCCAACCCATGGAGTCAATTTCATAATGATCCCTTGTATTATTGAAAAGTGTACATAATTGATCTACTTGAACATAAAAAATGGAAGATAACAAAAATGATTATATCATGATTTGAACACAGAACGTCGGAAAATATCTTTTTATAACTGTTGATCTATTTCTCAGAAATTAGTGTATTAGAAGATCCACCAATAGAAGGTTGATGATGTATCATGAAGGACTCAAAATAATATTTTTTTCCTCCTTTTCTCAATTGGAAGTTCAACATGATTCATATCTTGATAAATTTGTATGATTTTTGCAACATGATTTATCATTTCATATCCCATATCAATTTGTTTCCCAGGAGGTAAATCATTTCATTCTCCATTAAATTAAGCATTATCATGATCTCTTTGGGTTCCATCCATCTTGTAAAACCAAAATCATAGTGTGAGAAACACTAATCATATCAGGGAACTACATAATAATGAAAATTCACTTATAGTGTGTCTAAATCATGAAACTATATTTTTAGTCTATCAAATCAAAGGTTTATCATTTTTCATTCATAATCATCATTTATTTAAATCCTTCATAATGGGTTGTAATGAGTTTTTGATTCTCCAATGAAAAGACATCAGAAGTTTAAAACTAGGTGCATATCAAGGATTTCTGTCATGTAATTGGTGATGGTGATGTTTATATCTATGCTCAATTTTAGATATATTACCCTTAGGCACTTCAATTATAGAGCCAAATCCACTTGTAGTATATTTACAATGATGAAATTTCTTGGAAACCACATTCTTTAAGCACTACAATAATTACAATATATTTTCCTACAATTTGGATCATCCATAGAATTAAACATAGATACATCCCTAGACATATCCTTAGAAATATCCTTACGAATCTCACTACTGTTTTCCCATCCTAGATACCAAAGGAAGTTTAATCCATTCCTCTAATACTAGCTATAGTTAAATGGGATTTCTTAAACAAGGATATTAAATATTTTAATATGAATATTCATTATGTTTAAAAAACACAAGCCTATTCACCATAATGGTTTAGTGCCTTTGAAAAATTGGAACACAATATTAATAATTCATGATTGATCATCAATGTCTCTGATAATGATCTTACCCTTTAGTAATCCTACTTATGAATATTCTTCAAAACATGGAGAATAGAAACATAAGAAATGGTAATCTTAAATGATCAATAAGCGTATACATGGGGGATATATAAGAATATCATGAATATAAGGGTATGATAACATGAAAATAAAATTTTAAAACCTTTCCTTGCAAATGAAATATCATAAATGTGAGTCATGAAATAAATGATAACAATTCATAAGACATAAATCATAAAGAAATCACATAACATGATCTAGGAGATAATAACATTTCAATAGGACATAGATTTCTATCATATACATAATCATATAAAATATTTCAATAAGGAAACCAAAAAAGACATTCATAACACATTTTGATTGGGCTAACCACCATTTCAACTGATAAGTCTTGAGGTAATTTCTTATGTGGACCTCTCATGGTCTTAGGATAACCTATCATGATCCCTATTTTGGGATTAGGATAACCTCCACTGTATCATTTTATATGGGGCATGGGATAATATCCCATTTACCATTTGAGATCATGTAATATTAACCATTACCCAATACATTGGAGGGAGATATAGATCCCACATTTCATATAATCCATACATTTATGTTCCACAATATCATATAACATTCATCATATTGGGGCCCATGAAAATAAATGGGTTTCATAAAAATTACATCACGGAATAACCCATGGAAAGGAAATGGGTTTTATAATCATTTTATCATTCCATCATAAAATGACCCACTGAAAATGAAATGGGTTTCATATGTATTTTTTCATGGTATAAATCATGGAAAAGGAATGGGTTTCATAAACTTATTTTCATCACAAAACATTCAAAGAAAGAATAATAATGGTTTCATTAGTTCATATACCCAATAAATCATAAGTACCCTAAATGAATGTCATTTTAGAAGGATAATTACATTGAAATAAAAATCACCTGGAATGTTTCTTGAGGAGAACAACCTTTCTTTGAAAATAAATTTTAAAAAATAAAAGCAATTTAAAATTCATTACATTTTGAAATCACATAATTAAAATATAATTTTATTTCAAATATTAATGAAAACATTTTATATGAAAATAAATCTGAAAACTTGAAATTGAATCCAAAAATTATTATGTGACCATGATAGTGGGAAATTCTATTCATGATGAGTATGTTAAAAGAAAATAATCAATCCACGTTTTCAATAAATGAAAAAGAGTATTGTTTAGAAAATGAGATAAATATAACTTTAAAAAAATTAAAAAATATAAATCATGTGTAAAAATATATTAAATAAATAATTTTAATAATTTAAAATTTTTTTTGAATTTTTTTAATTATAAATGGTTTTGGAAGAAAAACGAGTTTTCAACCAAAGAGAAAAATAATGATGATTTTTATTAAAACCATTATTTTAATATCTAAAGAACATTAAGTTTGTCGAATTATAATAAAAAAGTTTCTATCATGTATAACTGTATGATAATAAAATTCATGAGTTTCTTGAGACATATAAAATAATGTTTGATCATTGTTAGCATAATTATAATCAATCCTAATAAACGAGAGATTATAACATAAATATATAAACAAATTGGTAGATTTTAATTATGATGCCCCTGAATGAATAAATTTAAATTAAATTTGAAATATCATGATAATAAATAAATTCATGATATTACATGTCAATGTGGCTGTATATACACATCAAAAAAGAATATAGGATATAACATGACATGAGTCTCAAAAAAGGAAAACATATAAAAAAGCCCTTACTAATTTAGTAATCTTTGGAATTATAATAAATAATAAATAATAAAAAATAACATAAAATGAAACATTAAGTATCATTTAAATGATTAGAATCATTATATAACATTTCAAAGTTATAGTATGTACCACACAAAATAAACAAGTGGTGATTTTGCATATGTCTCTTAGCAATAATAGAGAGACTAGAAATACCTTTCCTTAAGTCTCATATTACTTAATACACATCAAATACACCTATATAATAAATATATATTCATTATAAATATATTAAATAACCATAATTATATATATCATTCAATGTTTGATTTAATTATGACATTTTATTACCCATTTATTAATAGTTTCTTGTAAAAATCACGTTCTACATAATAACCGCTTTATTTTTCATATATATTTTGAATTTTTATTCTTGATTATATTAAATTGATCATGGTTACATCATATATATATATATTAATTATAATGAAATAATAATCATATTTATACATTAATTATACTTTTAAGACTAATCATTAATTTTTTTTGAGAAATGAAGTACGTCATGATCATATAGATGGTAGAACGTATGTAAGCATGAGTAACAGTTCCATTTTTCAAGGATAATCATAGAAAAGAGGTAATTATTATTTTATATTTACATAATAATAATAATATCACAATTTTTTATTTTATCATACATCTACATATTATCTGTGTTGTGTGGTGATGAAAAGAGAAAGTCACATTGCTTCGTGAATGAGGTAGTCCACATCCATATGAACAATGCTATCATCATTCAGTGAGTGAAAAGGTAAGAAATAAAATGATATATAATCTTTTATTAATGAAAAATATTTCATTAATATAATATTTATTTCATTTATATCAAATATATTTAGACTTATTATCTTCCTTGTAAATTGTTAATGAAAAATGAATCACATTGCTTTGCAAAACGGTAGTCCACCGTATACATGAAAGCTAATTACGTAACCCATATGATGGAAGTTGATATTGTTGTAAGAAATGAACATAACATAAAAACATTAAAATATGTTTTATACACTTATTATGATACATAATAATTTTTTAATAATAATTTAATGAGGTGAATGAGGAAATAAAATGAAAATGCTAATTGAAGAAAATTACTACTTTTTCGGGAATCATAATAAGGTTTAAAAAACATTCCATCATAGGATGAATTTATGACAAAAAATAAGGCCTGTAAGATTATATTAGGTATGTATTGAAGTGATTTTTTATGTAGTTTTCAAACCAGATTGGTTTTACAGTGTGATAAAGATAGGATAGTGGTGACCTTTTATAAGTGAGGTGAGTGACACATAAGTAATTCTTTAAAACAATACGTGAACACACATTACTATCATTAAAAAGGATAAAAAGTGGAAATATATTGACATAAAAATTATTGGGTGGAATTATTTCTGAAAAATATTTTTTATTAATGTTTTAGGAAATTATAACACTTATCATTTTAGTTTAACCCCCAATAAACCCATTTTTAGCTTAAATGCTTTAATTATTAATTTTTACTCTATTCATTATTAATATTGGTAAAACATTATGTAGGAATTATTAGATAATATAACATATTATTATTCCAAATATTTAATCCATTTTACCAAATTCAGCTAATATAATTGAAAAAAGGTTATTTAAAATTAATCATGTCGGTGCAACGAGAAAATGGGATTTCAAAGAGAAATGATTCCAATGTTTGCAAAGTTATTATAACCAATTTCAGTATGAAATTTATTCCAAGGAAATAAATTGGACAATTATACATATAATTGATCTAATTTTACTTTTAAACCAATTTAAAATTTAATTTAACTATATAAATAATTTAATCAAAAATTTGGGTTTCAATTAAAATTCCATATTTTCACTATTCATTAAAAAAATAATCATTTCATAAAATTATGAAAAATTAACGCTAATATAATTTTGATATGATTATTTAAAAATTTATGTATATTTTTTCAAAACTTTTTTCTAATATTTTCAAAAAATATTTTTAAAACTGGTGCAAAAAAAGATGACAAAACCGCTTTTAGAAAAATACATTTTCATTAGTATAAAAATGGATTTATTCATATATATTATGTAAATAAATAATATGAATTCCAACCCATTTATTAAATATATAATAAATAAATTTCATAAGAAATCATTCACCAAAGGTGGTTTATTAAATTTAGTAATGTAAAACATGTTTTTTTAAAAAATTGTTTTTTATGAAAACTATTTTCTTTATTTTCAAATAATTTTGAATTTAATTTTTAATTAATTGGTCATTAAAGAATTAATTCAACATAGATGTTTAAAACATATATTTTCATAATTTACATAATCCTATTAATAAATACCATTCCAACAACTAGTTGATTACTATCATATTATATAATTATATTTTAAAAATAATTAACGTTTCATTTAAACCCAGTGTTTCAAGTAACAATAGCGAAACACTGTGTTTTGGGTAATAAAAAATATCAAAAATATTAAATTTATTTGAAAATAATATTTCCCAAAATATCAAAGGATTTCAAACCTATTAAAATTTACCAAATTTTAAACTCAAAACATCATTGACTAAAAAATCATCAATAATAATAAGGAACTCTAGAACAGATTACCACTTTGATCTAATGATCAATAAAAAGTCCACCCTAGAAAATTTTCAATCATGAGGGTTTATAAAGTTTAAATTCTAGAATCCAAATATTCTTAAATAATAAAGGATCAAAATATATAGATTCTTAACCATGGAAGATATTCAATATCAAAGGATAAGTAAATGAAAAATGAAAATAAGAAATTTCTATGATATTTTAAATAAAACCTCACATGATGATAAATCTTATCAAAAAATCATTAAAATCTAAATTAATAATTATATGTTCTAGAAACATTTGGATAATAAAAAATTCAAGAATAATATAACAAATTATGTGTATTTAAACTCCCTTACATTCCTCGAATCCCTCAATCCAATTTTATGTTCCATTAAATTTTACTCCAATGGTAGATTTATATGATCTTCGGCATTGGTTCTAACTAAATCGGGTGAAACCCTTTATATTTTAATGAATATAGATTCATATTCTATCATAAGATGATTTCACTATCAAAAAAATTTAATTTTAAATAGTTTTAGATCTACACAACATGATAACATTCAAGAACATAGGAACAAATTATATTTATCAATATTTCAAACAAAAAATATTAATCATACAAAATAAAAACTCATTCAATAATATCACTAATAATTAATTTATAAAATTAATGAAATAAGAGTTAAATAGGTGGGAACCATTATTTTAAAAACAAATTATAATAATACAGACACTGTCCCTTTAATATACTCTTTTTCAAAAATCAAAAATCTTTTAATTTGATGATAAGTTTGCATATAAATTTTAGAAATAAACTTCCTGTAAATTTAGATGAAAAACATCACTCATTTTATCAAATAAAATTCTATTCTTCTCATTGTTTCAAATGTTTATCCATTTAAAATATCAATCATTATACACATTACTAAAAAAATTAATATTTTTAAAACTCTCCACAATTTTGATTTTTAAATAGAAAGGATTAAAAGGTGATCTTTGACCCAAAAATGAAAACTTATAGAATAATTTTATGATCTAAATGATTCATTTTTAAATATTTTATTTTCAAAAATTTAAGATGAATATATTGAAATGAAAATTTTTAGTAATAATGGGGATTGTTTTGGTTTTGTGGTATATCATAAAGGCATTGAAGTCTAGCTGGAAAAATCCAAAGTGATACTTGAAATCTCCCCAAATTTTTTAAGTATTAAGATAGATCTAATGATAACTCACTAAATTATGTGGTTCATTACAAAACACGTATTAAAATGTATATCATTTACAAATTTTTTAAAAAAAGTGTAATTTACTAATGGGATGGAGACTGAAAAGTGAATTTGACAGCCTTAAGAAGTACACTTCATATCCTATCATCTAAATAGATATTTTATAAATAATTTCACTATTTATTTAGGTATCCACTTTATTATGGTCTCTTGAAACTCTTAGTGACTAGAAAAATGATGTGAAAAATGAAAAAAACATCATTACCTCAATTATACATGTTATAGACTGGAAGCTAATATACTACTGATGAGAATAATTTATTTGATTCAATATTTTTTGTGTTAAAGCTATATCAATATCTACCACATAATGTGGTTAACTTGGTCCCTCACATTTTTCCTTTTAATTACATCCTTATTCATCCCATATTGGATAGAAAATTTTCAATGTGGGTTGTTATTATTAAAATGTTAAATATTCATTTCGTCACCTAATATGAATCCAATAAAAATACATTGGATGATTTTAGTGTAGCACATCCCTTAGTAGAGAAATCACACACACACATAGATATATATATATATATATACACATAACTCCTCAATAAAGAGTTATTATTTATTAATAATGAGTCATGTGTAATGAATACTTACTTTAATAGTGCTCTTCTTTGTCTAATTTTAAATAGGATAGATGTCTGATAACTTAACAAAGTCAGTTTTGTTGTTTATTTTATCGCCCCAAAAGGTTTTTTTTCTATATCCTTTTCTTCATCCATAAGGGTTAATTAATGCTAATGAATAAAAAAACCCACATAATATCCCTTGAAATAACATTGAAAATTCTAGATGTTCAATTTAATATCAAAGGTGACCCATAATTAGTAATTAAATAGTTTAAAAAGAAGTACACTATCAACAAATAAGAACTGATTCTTTTCTAATCACATGAAAAAAAATAAATGGATCATTTTCTCCTAGAAACAATGGTATTTCAAATTCTATGACTAAAAAGACTCAAATGAACATATTGTAAAATATATAATTGACCCTCACCAATACTAAGAAAGATGAACTGATCATTCAAATCACACATTAGAAAGTGTTTATTCCTATTATTAATAAATATATGGAATAAATAGATAGAATTGATATATCCTTGTACAAGTTGAATCCCCATCTTCATTAGTGGATCAACTAAGCAACTATATTTATTTCATGATCGATTATTTTCAAAATATAATATTTACTAGAAGTGATCTAAGTAAGAAAAAATTCACTAACAAGTATAACATTTTGTCCTCTATGATGGCCCAAAGTAATAGAAGATCCTTTATAATTGATTATTTTATGGTATCCTTCTCAGATACATTATATGAGAAGAGATCCTCACTATTATATAATAATTTAATGTTACAACATGTATCATGGATAAAATAGCAACCAAAATATCTCATCAAATTGGGAGAATTAAGTAATTTTTTCCATTTATAATGCGTGATTTTGGGGAATTAATAAAATAGTATAATTCTTTCATAGTTCATGCTTACATTATTTATCAACACCAAGGACATTACATTCTACAAAATACCACTATCCATTTTTTTATGGGGATAAATGTCATGGGTCCTTACCCTTTAGTGCCTATTAGGTAGTTAAATTCATCATCATTTACAATGACTTCTTTTCCCAATAGGTTGATGTTATATCCATGAAAAATATTGTAATGAAGACCATGATTAATTCTATAATGTCTAAAAACATCATAAATTTTGTAATTCCACACACTATTCCCAGGGATAACTATAAAAAATTCTCAACATCAGATCTTATGAAGTTATATTAAAAGTACCATATCCAGTCAAATAATTAATTTAATCATCATGTAACTATAAATTGATAAATAGGTGTATTCAAAAAGTCTTAATGTAATATCCTATAGAAAATGTTGAAAAATTTTATTTCTTCTTAGACTAAAAAGCTACTCCATATTTATGGTCTCACCACACTACCATACATAATCCTAAAAAAGAACCCTCATATTCAATAGTGTATTGACCCAAGTATTATTTTTTATTTTTGTTTAGTTTATTTCATTTAAAATTGATATTTGTTAACAATTGACTAAATATTAATTGAAACAAATTCAATTTAATATGTTATAAAGGCTCTATATGAATAGGGTTTGAGAATTATACAGCATTGAGGTTCATCAAAATATTGTAACATGAGTATTCAATAATAAAAGTTTTCTTCTCTTTTAAGGAAATTGGTGTAAACATTAATAGTATTTTAAACAGTATGGGATAAACCTAATTTATTTAACCCCAATGGTAAGGACATTATGTCATACATAAAGTCTATTCTAATTGATATTTCCCTCTAATCACATACGATGAATAGTACATCATACATCCTAGAAACAAACTATTTCTCATGAAATACTTTTCATAAATATTTAATGTCATATTAATAGGTCATTATTACACAACCCTAAACTACATGACATAAGGTCTTTAAAAATTATCCTTAAATTGAATGCTACCAAGTAATTACCACATTTACATAAATTTTATGCTGTATGATACTTCATTTATGACCTTAAATTTTGCAGAGTAGCCCATATCCTGTGAACATAAATTTTTTAGATCATTCCATTCTATATGACCTTAACTTTAATAACTTACCTTGCAAGATTCTGAACCACATCTGAACCACACAACATGGGAAGTTTTTTTCTCTATGATCATATTCACTATCTCTAACATAATGGTTTATCAATATTTTGAAATAACTAACATTTCATTGAATTACTCATGGAAAGATTCATGTTTTCATAGGTTATATAAAAATAGTCAATTTTTTATTCAAATACTAGCCACAAATTCTTTCTCCATTCAATTCTCAATTCATCTTTGGTGTTCAATATCGAGTAATTCAGGTTGGGTTTTTCCCTGTATCATTTCACCATGATACCCTCTACTTCCCACATTGATATCTCCATTTTTTATAAATTCATTATAGGTTTCTAATTCCAGATTGACTATTTTAGTACTAAATTTTTCTTTATTCTCATTATCACATGATACATTGTGAAGTATATATCTTCTATCCTTTTTCTAAAAAGAAATTCCATTTTCATACAATTTACCATTCAATTCACCCATGTGTATGAGTCAAGATATTATCTTTTGATTCCTAACACACTAACACTTCACATCCCATTAATTCAACTCTATCTATTTTTAGTAGTTTTCTATTAATTCCAAATAGTTCTATGTTACTTAATTTTACGCAAAACATAACTTTTTCAAAATTATATGTGTATTTTTTCCTATTAACATAGGATAAATATTGAGACATGAATCTGCTAATCATTATCTACTAACGATCTCTCATTCACATCCATCCCCTTCTCAATGTTCATGCACAATCTATTTGATTCTCCTTGATTTGGAATTTTTTGACTATCTTTGACATATTTCTGCCCATCTATTATACATTATATATTGAATTTTGGAATTAACTAAAATCATTCATAGATGTTGCTGGTAATTGAATTTGATCTAAAAAGTCCCTCTTAAGAATAGTTATGACACTTGATCCATATATCTGACCTACCTAGAACCATCTGTGTGCTTATATTTGAATCAATCAAAAGATTTTATAATCCCATATTCCATTGAAACTATTACAATGGATATTGGTATTCGTATATGATCAACAATCATCCTCAATATATGTATTTAATGGTATAGTAATTATCGCATCATTTTAGAATGGACAATATATTTCCTAACCTATAAGTTATCATTTAATCAGACCGAATTCGAATATCTCAAGTTATGATTTATAGTATATGATATTCTTTTGTGAATAGAATAAAAAATGTTTTTATATTATTTGTTTTTATTTTGTTTTCACTTTGTATCCTACTCCAAAATGGATTCATCTTACACCAAAGTATTTTATCCATTTACATAAAGTTAATTATGATCATTTCATGAATATAAAAAAAACACACAACATTTCAGTTACATCTCTAACACATTAAATGAAGAGTCATATTCTAGTTAATGTTGTGTGATCTTAAAATTTAGAATCTCAATATGGGTTGAGAAGCATGATCCTAAAATTCAAGAATGTTTTCCCCCTTAAACATAGAATTGTGTTTCCCTTTAGGTTGAACTAGGGACCTTACATTAGATCAATGTTATATGAGCATAAATTTTAGATAATTTTGGTCACCTACATATAACCATAAAATTCAGATACCCAATATAAACTACATAGTATTACTATAAACTAAATGCATGTAACCCTCTTCAAGATTACCTATAATATTTTTGGGTTATCTAATTTATATCGATTCATTTCCATCCATTTATTGGGAAAATAACCTTCTCTATGGTTTAATCTCTATGACCATAAACCATAAGCCACCCTATAGTAAAATCTATAAAACCATAAATTTTCGATATATGATATTGGTACGACTTGTAATACCTTAAATTTTAATTGAAAGGATACAAAGTCATTTGGATTTGAAAACCTGAAAATAGATATCTGTGAAAAGGTTAAATATTTTCTCATTAAGCCCTTCCCTTCAACAAATTAGATAAACATTACTTTAAAACTAAACATGTAATATTTATGGTACCAATATCTATCCTCATAATAAATTCAATTAATTATATTTATTTCTACAGATATATGGAAAAAATATCTTTCAGAATAAAGGTTCTTACTCTTTATTGTTCACCCTTTTTATTATGTCATATATTCTTTCCCCAGGGTTAGATTTTGAATTCATATTTGGTTAGTCACGATTATACTAGGTTGGAAACCCAATTACATTTTTAGCATCTTAACCATAAAATAGGATCCATATTTTGGTAAACAAATATATAAACTTAAATATCATCCATAAGTGGTGAAATATATATGAACTTAAAGTTAATCCACCTTTAGTGAAATCAATATGATCTTAAAACTTTATCCACCTTTTATCAAAGCTATATGACCTTAAACATCAGTCACATTTGGTTAATGTTGTATAACCTTAAACTTTAAAAAATAATTTTTTTTCTAACTCATAATACCGTAAACATTTAAATAATAAGACATAATGAGTTTAGAATAATACGAATGGGTTCCTAAGTATGATTAATGACATGGCGTAAAAATCCCAATTAGTTCACGGATTTAGGAAAAATTAGCGAATAAAATAAAAATCATTGAACGTATAGTTTCCATCTCTTGGCCTTAGAAAAATTGAATACATTTTCTCTATATCTATTTATTTATGAAATAATTAGGGTCCATACCTACTCATCACATAAATTGGTTATTAAAATTTATATGAGAATTATAACTATGTAGTTTATATTTATTTTAATAATTATTGGACATCATTCCACGTAGATAATAATAGCACATGATTTCACTTATCTTGAGTCTTCTATTTTTATATTCAAAAGGATCCAATTTGGATTATAATGATAAAATATGTGTTATATATACATCCTACCTATACCCATCCAAGAGAACATATCTAGGAGAAAATGAATTCCCATTAATTATTTATCTAGCATTTTAGCCTCATACAATGATCATAAAACCTACTCTATATGCACATCCCACTTATACTCACATGAGATAAGATTTTGTGGATGATAATTAATCGATAAAATTACATCATTATTGACTTTTGTGTTCTAAATCAAAAATTACAAAATTCAACATCATTTATTGCTCAAGTGGGATAATTTATCTCAATATTATTCTTTTATAACCTTTTTTAAATCAATATAGTCTATTTTATATTTGGATTAATGTATTGTTTGGGTCACCTAGTTGAGACTATGTGGCTGATGTGCTATCATAGCTATAATATCATGATGCATAATAATGTAAATGGATGAGAGTTATTTCTTGGAATCATCATTACATTAATCATTTATAAAGGAATTAATATCTTAAATTTATATACTTTACTTAATAATTAAAAAATGAGATACGTAAAATATATATTTTCATGAAACCACAACAATGTTTGTTCAACTTATGCATGGATTTGATCAAATGACTGTTTTGTGTTCTAAATAACATGTTATTGTCCTATCAACATTGTAGTATCAGATTTTTTTAATAGGACATAGTTTCTATAACATTTCAAGGAATACTTATATAATTTTTGGGATCTCAATATGTCTATAATGTACCAAAAATTATTTTTTAACTTTGGAAAATTCCTATATTATATGATTCATGGGAGACATCCCTCCATCACCATTGTATTAATGATCAGTCAACATTACCACATCACAAGAGCCATATTAAAGCGCTATGTCTGTATAAATCATCAATCAATCCTCAAATTCTATTATTGTAAACTATTATGATTACATATCTACCCATTATTATTTAGTTATCATATCCTTCACACTATTATGGATCACATTTTAATATAAACCTCCATATCCCAAGGTAGTGAATAAATGATGAAGATGGGGTTACAACCCAACCACCGAATAAATATATTTATTAAAGAGACACTTTTATTGAGAAAGTGTGAAACCAAACAATAAAACACATCCATTAGATATTATAGAACATATCAAAATTATTAATCACCAGCTTAAACCCATTAGACATGACTTCCTTGAATAATTTCCAGGAAGGATTTGTAACATCTTTGTCAAGGTCATCTCTGATACTGTCTTAGATTTGAGAAGCTATCTTTAGCCATGCTCACAAGAAATCCTCTTCAACAATATTCTTGTTATTGAATCCTCTGACTAGGATTAGGTGTTTATTGCTGATCCACTCGATTTTCTTTTTATTCATGTGAACTTGAATCAATCATGCTTGCATCCTTTCTGAAACCATAGCCGAAGTGCGTATGGATACCACAGTCTCTACAATCATTTCCTCAAATTGTAACAGTAGATCCCATGTATCTTCCCTGATCAACGCTTCTCATTCTGTCTCCCGAGAATCCCCCTCGATCCGACCATAGTATTTGAGACCAGTTCCCTCTCATGCACCTCTATTTCCTCTGCACCAACCATATCGATTCTTTCCCTACAACGTGGACCAGGTGTAACCTCTGGTGTCACCTCCTCTACATGTAGGCGCAACTCCTCCTTTTGATCTCATTAATTTGAGGGTTCAGTCTCTTGATTTTGGGATTCTGAGGCCATGTATTTCTATCCTTTCTCTCCCTCCACTATATGAATCTCATGATCCTTGCGAATACCCCCCATTTTTTCCAATTGGGTCTCCATTGGTTTTGGAAGGTAGGAGCAGTCTTTGCAACCCTTCAGATTCATCTTCCTTGAAACAATGCAACACCCCGGGTCCCTGTTCTATTTATAGCCTTGGTTCCTACATTGGCTGTGGGAGTTTATTCCAACTCCTCCCAAGACATTATCATGAAAAACCTGCCCATCAGCTTCAAACGTCGACTTGGATTAACCCTTTTAATTTTCCTCATACTCTCCCTCATTGCTAAAGCATCCAAATCAGTTGCTGGGGTCAATGCATGACAGGGCACCCCTTAATTTGGTGTCCTACATTGAGTCTTGTGTCCTGTGTACCC